>OZ012738.1:395850368-396450368 GCA_963859935.3 Lathyrus sativus
ACATTTAACATCTTCCAAGCTAGAATGTATATACATTATTCCTAACTTGACTTGTAAAGTGTTAAATGGTCAGAGTGTAGAGAATTAGTTAAAATGTTTGCAACTTGTTATTTTGAGGTTATGGACAATAGTTGAACAACTCTTGTTAAAACTTTGTCTCAAATTACATGAACATCTATCTCAATATGCTTTATCATATCATGAAATAATGGATTGGTATTTATGGGTAAAGCTTATTTGTTGTCACAGTATATGATGATTGGAATTTGATTATATTTGAAAATTATTTAGCAAGTAGTTAAGTCTTTGTCCTTCACAAGTTGCTTGGATCAATGCCTCTATATTTTGCCTATGATGATGATCTAAACACTGCATACTGTTTCTTGCTCTTCCAACTTGTTAATGACTTTCCAAGGAAAAAATGACGGTTAGAAAAAGTACATAAAAGGGGGGGTTGAATTGTGTTTTCCATTTTCTTACATTACTTCTGATCAGAGTTCAGAATCTAAATTGGTGTTTAGATTCTGATTATAATAAGCAGCAGAATGTTAACATAAGTAAATAAATAATAACAGAACACACAGAGATTTATACTGGTTCCTCCCAAATTGAGAGTAGTTCAGTCCCCTTGCATCACAAGTGATTTTCAATATAATTAAATCATGATTACAATTTCATATGCATTCAGTATAAGACTTTACATTACTCAGACTCTAAGCCCAAGACTTCTTGATTAAATTCCCAGGACTCTTGCTTAGACCACCAGCCTAAGACTTTACTGCTCAGGTCCCTCAGACCCAAGACTTCCTGCTTAAACTCATCAGGTTCAAGACTTCTGCTCAAACCCCTCGAGTCCAAGATTTCTACTTAGATTCCACGAATCCAAGACTTCCTGCTCAGACTCTCGGTCCAAGACTTCCTTGCTCAGGTTCCACGAACCCAAGACTTATGCTCAGACTCACAGTCCAAGACTTCCCGCTTAATTAATCCACTTGATTAAGACTTTCAATGCTCTAGCACATAGCAGAAGACTTACATGGCTCAAACATCTTGGCGTTAAATGCTCAATCAATCCACTTGATTAAGACTTTCAATACTCTAGCACATAACAGGAGACTTACATGACTCAAGCATCTTGGCGATAGACTTAGGTGCTCAAGAACATAGCAAGAGACTTTATCTAAACTTTTAAACAACATGTTCAACAAAATAGAGAATAATGTGTATTTGATACAAACATCAAAGGTACAGGGAAATCACCATAACAAATACCTAAAGCTCTTATGATTTATAAGATATTCAATGTTTAAGAAATCTTAAGGCTTTTACAATTTATAACAAATAACAGAAGATTCTGCATACTCGATTGTGTTGTTTCATTGTTAATCTTATCATTCCTCCATCTGGTTGATCCTTGTTAAAGATTCAGTTTGAACTTTCAGCTACTTATATAGCAATTGCAGAAGACTAGCTATTGGAAGAGATAACTTGATCAAGTGTCTTTGCTTTCTCCATAGTACAAGAGACGTTGAAGATAAATATACCAAAAGATCTTGATCCATTGTGTAACATGTTTAAACATTGTGTTTTTCTATGAGATCTAGTACTATAGAGCCGTTGAGAGTAGATATCCATAAAGCATGTCAACTCTTCTTTGAGCCTTGTGATCTTAGACTTAGCTGACAAACTGATTGACAATGCAGCTTGCTATCTGCAGTACTAATAACTTTAGCTTTATCACTAACTCTGAATGATCATCAGAAGCCAATTACATTCACTAAGTACTATAGAAAATTATGTTGCTTCTTCAGAATGCTGAGACCTTCAGCCTTCAGAGTCTATGCCAGACATCACTTAGAGTGTTTTTAGATTTTGTACTACTAGAAGCTAGTAATCCAGCTCCTCTCAAGCGCGTCCCTATATCATAATCTGAATGTATATCTTTAAGCATTAGAGCATGCATACTTGAAACACACATCAAGTAATGTCAGTGTTCTTTTAATACTTTTGTTATCATCAAAATTCAATTATTACATGTCATGAATAAATCTTGTTCGAACAAAAAAACACATGCTTGTTGCGGATCACTTAGTATATGGACATGCTCCCCAATCAAAATCATAAAACTCTTTGAAGTAAAGTGTATACTATGATCAGAGAACAATCATTGTCATAGATTATTATTAAGATATTTCAATAAGGTCTTAATCCGAGTGATTTCTTCAAAATCAATCTCATTCTAAGACTAAATCATCCACATATATAGCAAGTATCTCATAAGAAAAATTTCATAAATATTTTCCCAACTATTTTACAAATTAAATAGGTTCATTTATGGTTTTGTCATCACATATAAACAGTCAATGCCATGTGGATTAATTACACCATAAAACATTTACGAGTTTAAGTTTACTTAATTGTAATTCATTCATTCAAAATTGTAGTGTGATAGTAAAGGCCAAGATGTGGATGTTGATGGACTGCTATACAAAATCCCTAGTCTATTTAATGGTAATGCTCTGCTGCCAATTAAGTCCCTTAATCGTGGTTGACACTCTTTAACAACGATTAATCCAATCCAAACGTGCATGCATGCACAATGAATAAAAGTATACTATTAAGCACTTAGTTGGTGTATGCTAATTGCTGATATATTCATTTGCATAATTGAATAAAAAACTGGCATAGGTTTAGGTACACTGTACAAATAAGGGTTGCTAACCCCAATACCAATAAGTTAAAACAACTCTAATCGCTATTTGTTTTGTATATTCACTGAATAACTTATATACTTAGTTTATATTAATACGTAGGGGTAAGTACAAAATTTGTACTGGAATGTGTACGTTGAATGAATTAAATGGAAACAAAGCACGTGTCTGCATGTAGGTGCATGTATTTTCACAATTAGTGAACACATTTATCAATGAACATTAATATTTATCAATGAGCAATTAAGTTTTGAATACTCAGGATCAAACTTTCTTATTACTCTTTGTTTAAATTTTAAATTATAACTCATTTTACGAAAAAAATTATTCAAGTTATAAGTTCTTTCACAATTTTAATTAATATTAATGATTTTTTAATAATATATACGATATAATTATTACTATTTATTTTTTAATTTTTTAAAATTTTCTTTTCATCTATAATAAATAAAGAAAATATTGTAAAATAAATATAATTTTTCTTTTTCATTCAAATAATAATTATATTTTTTAATTTGCATAAAAGGTTCAAACGTTTTATAATTTAAAATAGATAGAGTATAATGTTAAGTAAAAGATTAATGAATGTTTTAGGGATACTGCTTAAATTTTTAAAATAATTATATTTAATTCATAGAAATTGAGAATATTTATTTTTATAAAGAATATTTTTTTACTGGTATCTTTAATTTTAAATATTTTTGAACACTTATTAACACGATCCTAATTTGATAAAAATAATTTTAGAATACTTTAATGTTTTGTCAAAAACTAAAAGTTTGTTTCAATGAACTTTAGTTTTAAAAATTATTTTATAAAATTAATTTTAAAAAAGAATTTTGAAGAAAGAAAAAAAGAAAAAATATTTGATAATCCTATTTTTAAAAATAGTTTAAAGTTATAAAATATTATAAATTTGTCATTAATGAAAAGTGTACAATTTTTTTTTCTAATTTTCAAAACAAAAAACCAAAAACTAAGAGTTTCTTTGATTTGGTTTTGTAAAACTGTTATTTAGTTTTTAAATTTAAAAATCATAAAACTTGTTTGATAATCTAATTTTACAAAATTATTCTTTATTTGAAAGTGTTAAAACCTAAATAACTAAAATAGGATTGGAAGTTTTTGATTTTGCTTTTAGTTTTGGGATTTAGGAAGAACAAAAAAATAAAGAAAAGTGAGCTTCAAGTTACCACCCCTAAAACCTAGAAAAGAAATATGAAAGTTTTTATCGTCTTCTCATCAAGGTTGTTGCGTTTCCATACCTACTTAGTGAATCTTCCTCCACCGTTACAAGTTACGTAGCATTTCTTATGTCGTTTCTTGTACATTTTTGTTACCAATGGTTTATTGTAGCATTTCCATTGCACTATTTTAGGTATGAGTCTGTTTAACGTTATCTTTCACCATGGTGGAGAGTTTTTTTGTGATTACTTGGTTTTCTACATAGGAGGCGGTGAAACAATCATTAGTGGGCAAGATTTATACAAATAGTCATATTTTGAAGTTTTGAGCTTAGTAAAAGATGAGGTTATGATGGTAGTGGGGTTAGAATGTGAAGAAAGATTGAAGGGATTGATGAAGGTTTTGTTTTTACCTGAATGATGATTATGATGATGTAGAAGTTGCTAATAATTCAATTTATAACAATATTGATGGACATATATGGGTGGAGCATAAAGTTGAAGATAATTCGAATAGAGTGCTCATTCCAAAACATGTAGATGTTTGTGAAGAGAGTGATGAAAGGCAGTGATGATGATGCTAGATGGATAAGATATGGTGATAGCGAGGAAGAAATAGAAAAATGAAAATAATGAAGGCTTTGTGGTTGTTGGGGTTGATCAACCACATGAAGGTAATAAGGTTGAAATCAATGGTAGGAATTTATAGATACAAGTTAAAAGCTAACAAAACTAGATCTATTGTAAAATCTCCTTAAAAAATCGGGCTAGTTGCTCCTCCAAGTGTCATGGATGGAAGTTCAAGAATGGGTGGGAAACCAAATCATTTAAGGTGTGTAGAAGATGATGGTGACTATGAAAGTGAAGAATTTAGTGGCTCAGACCCAGATGATAGTGAAAATGAAAGGACGCCCAAGTTTGATATGTTTAGAGGAGATTTGCTCAACAAAAACCATGAGTTTAAATTAGGTATGAAGTTTAAATCACTTATTGAATTTAAGGATGCTATTAAAGATTGAGCAGTTTTGAATGGTAGAGAGATTATGTGTGTGAAACATGAAAGTTATAGGGTTAGGGTGGAGTGTAGAGGTAAATGTGATTTTTTAGCACTTTGTAATAAAGTGGGAAACAAACACACCTATCAAATAAAGACATGGGTGGGGACACACACATGTCTTATGGTTTTTAATAACAAGTCAGCTAACTCAAAATGGGTGTCTAAGGTTGTGGTTGAAAAGAGGAAGTTAAGTGGCAAGGTTAATATATCAGATCTAATGGTAGAACTTATAAGAAAATATTCTATAGGAATCACTAAGGGAAGAGCATGGAGGGCCACAGATATAGCTAAGGAAATTATTTAAGGTGACTCAACTAAAAAATATTCATTGTTGTGGAGTTATGCTGAAGAACTTAAGAAGCAAATTAGTGGAAATACTGTGAAAAACAATGTGGAAAGACCAATTCCAACCATTCAACCAAGGTTTGGTAGTTTCTATTTCTGTTTTGGAGGCTGCAAGAAAAGGTTTTTTAATGAACGCAGACCTTTAATTGGTGCGGATGGGTGTCATTTAAAGACAAATTATGGTATCAAATTATTTATTATTGTGGCTAGGGATCCAAATGAGGAGTACTTTCAATTAGCATTTGAAGTTGTGGAGACTGAGACAAAGGAAAATTGGAGGTGATTCTTACAACTGCTTATGGAAGATATTGGTCAACATAGAAGATATGTATTTATATAAGATCAACAAAAGGTATCAATAATATTTATTTTTGCAAGGTATGAATCATGTATAGTTTGTCCATATGTGCTGAAAATGAATTAAATGATTATGTTTCTTTTACAGGGTCTTGTGGCTGTGTTTGAAGAGATGTTTGAGTTCATTGAGCATAAAATTTGTCTAATACAACTGTATGGCAATTTTAAAAAGGGATTTGGTAGGTGAACTTCTATAAGAGATCTTATGATGGAAGTTGCAAAGGCAACCTACTACTAAGATTGGGAGAAGAAGATGTCTAAGTTAAGGCAACTGGATAAGAAGGTATGGGAATGGCTTATGGGCGTTCCTATCAAACTGTGGTGCAAGCATGCATTTAATTTTTACCCAAAGGGTGATGTGCTTATGAATAACATTAGTGATTCTTTCAATAGAACAATATTGTAGGCTAGGGATAAACTAATTATCACTATGTGTGAGAGGATTAGGAATTATCTAATGAATAGGATAATTGTGAACTTAACCAAACTTGACAAATGGAAACATAAGATCATGAATATGCCTAGGAAAACATTGGACAAGGAGGTCCTAATGAGTGGTCAGTAGGTGCCTACATGGAGTATTAATATGATATGGCAGGTAAATCACACATTTAATGGTCATCAGTTCATTGCTAATCTTAGCTAAAAAAACATGTACATTTTATTTTTGGGAACTTGTGGGTATTCCATGTAGACACGCCATAACTGCCATTCCATTTTGTTTTTGTAGATAAGTGTTATAGTAGGGAAAAATATAAACTATGTTACTCAACTAATGTAAGTCATACTAATGGAATAAACATGTGGCCTAAAGTTAATGTTGAGGACATACTACCACCTTCATTTAAGAAAGGTCTAAGAAGACCTAGGAAACTTAGATTTAGGAAACATGATGAGAATGTTTCTAGAATGAGAAGGTCTGGTATTAGTTATAGGTGCACTAAATGTGACAAGTATGGGCATAACTCAAGAAAATGTCAAATTAAGGAGCAAAACCTTGTTGCATTAAAAAAGAAGGTTTGTGAACTCTAATGTTATTTTGAATTTTTGAGTGACTAATTTCTAAATTCTTATGACTATTTTTTATGGAACCTTGTTTTGCAGGTGATATGCTTTTAACAAGGACATTAAATTTTGATGATGATAACTAAAGTATTATGATAAGTCAAGCATGCATGATTAAGCGGATAAAGATGCAAACCTATCTTTAGGGTTTGATAAACTTGACGATCCGATGATAGCAAACAAAGAATAATCTAGAGCCTCATCTCAATCCACTCAAGCATGTGTAAACATAAAGAGTAATATCCGACAAATACTTGAATAAATATCTGGTGATCTCTTACATTAGTAATGAGTGAACGATTGTAAGGAAAAATGACCTTATCGTAAAAGTATAGGCTAAACACACACACACACACACACAAACAAAAAAAACATTTTCAAACTATGACTATAATCCCTTCACCTATAGGTAACATTGACCTTGAGTCTTCATCCTCATGTTCATTAGACACTTTGACAGAGGCAACATGAATTATGAGAGACATGGAGGTTCTAAACTATGACTATAATCTCATTGATGATAGCTACATCTTAAAGCTTCGTTGGAACAACTCAATTTCTTTCACTAGGAATGAGGAAGATGTTATTTTAGAACCTTGTGTGGTTGGTGAGAGGGTCTGCATTACTCAGACCAAGGGAGTGTCTGATGAATATTTCTATTTCTATTTTAAAGTAATTGAAGATTTCAAGATTCATATTTCGTTTACTGATTTCGAATCCGATCTCCTTAGAACCCTAAATATAACCCCTTCTCAATTACGCCTAAATGGTTGGGGTTTTATTAAGGCCTTTGAAATCATTTGTGATGCAGTGTCTATAGTGCCTACTTTAGGCTTATTTTTCTCATTTTTTGTGATGAAGGGAGCAGAAAAAGGAGGTTGGATATCCCTTAGTGGAATTCCAAGGAAGAGTCTTCTTCAAGCTTATAACACTACCTATAAGGTTTTTAAGGACAATTTCCTTCAAGTAAAGAGTCGGAAAAGGTGTTCCCAGGTTATGTATGCCTTAGACAGGACTTATTGTTTCCCGATTTAATGGTCGGATAACCCATTGTCGGTTTCTGGATTCGACTACAACAAGATGAACGACTTGGAAACTCGACCTTTGGCCATTTTGGATGCCTTTCGGGTAGTTAAAATTAAGGATTTATTATAGATAGGTGAAGACCCAGGAAAAATTTCTAATTTTCTAGGTAATGCTTATATGTGCTTTTTTATTGCTTTTTAATAACCTTATTAATCCTCATATTTTTTGATTTACTGTTTGTACCTTTTCTTTTCACAAAAAATGACAAACCTCAAGCTTTCATAGCAAAGGAAGTTGATGGTTGAAGTCAGTGTTAGGCATGGGGATTAGTCGGCTTTTAAAAGTGATCTGACATGCATTCAAACTCGGACCCTTAAAGGGAAGAAGATGGAAGCTATCAAAGCAACTCATGTTGCATTTGAGCCCCATGCTACCTCCATTAATCACTATGGGGATTCTAAGTCGATCTCTCCCAAGAAAATGAACACCTTGGTGAGTGATGATGTTAGTCAGGCCAACCTGTCTATCACCACCTTGATGTAGGATTCAAGTAGTAATCACTAAACAAACCCATCCTCTGAAATCAAATTCTAGTTTAATAGTTTTGGCAGCTTGCTATATCTTTATGATCATTTGAATGCAACTTAGGATGTTCAGAAAGTGAAGTCAATAGGTTCCCAACATTTAACAAAAAATCTCGGAGCATATCTGATGAGATGTGTAGTTATGACTCGGGGTCTTTTTGAAGTGGGCGATGCTCATGAACAAAATGAAGCTCGTCCGAGTAAAAACATAAATCATTTGAAAGATGATTGTAAACCCAGACCCTCTAGATAGACGAGCTAACCAAACAACTTACAAATATGAAGAAACGTCAGAATCACAATTGTTAGAAATGACTAAGCAGAAAGAATTTGCTAAGTCCAAGTGCTCAGAGTTGGAGGCGACTAATACTAGTTTGATTCGTGAAACAGAACATGATCAGGCTCTCAATGAAACTTTAAAGAAGTATTTTCAAGATGCCCAAGTGGATTTTCTCTCAGCCGGGGATAATGCTTTCGAGCGAGCTAAAGCTCAAGCTTTATGCATCATACTCGACTTTGATATGACAAGGATAAATTTTTTCAAGAATGTGGTATACGGGAAATTCGTTGACATCGAGGATGTTTACCTTGAGATAGAAGGTGTGAAGGTAGATAATTCTATGTCGGAAGCTAATGAAGATGAACACCGTGAAAATTAGTTTTTGCTTATGTTTGTTGTTGGCCATCAGTGGTGCGTGCCTGTTTGTACTTTTGAATAATATTTTGTTTTCTATTAAGTATTTTGGTCTCTTGACGAATCTTTTATAACAATGCTATTTTGTTATCCTTCTGTGTATTTTATTCGGTTTCTAACACCTTGATTACTTTAGTGATATTTGTCTTGTAATTGATTCGATCCAACCTGATCCTTAATGCTTTGATCTAGTTTTTTATAATTCAATAAAGGGTTCATATGCCATACTCTTCTTGTGTGATGACTTATTTGCAATGTTTTGGCTATGTTCCTTTATGCGAATGTTAACCTAAGTACATGACTCTAGTTCCTGGCCATAAGTTCTTTTTACTTGGCCTATTTTATTAAGCATAACTTGGCCACGACTGATTATGCCAGAGGTTTCAATTATCTTGGACTTCAGTTAGTCCAGAGGTTTCAATTTACATAGCCTAGCCATAGCTGATAATGCCATAGGTTTTAATTAACTTGGACTTTAGTTAGGCCAGAGGCTTCAATTTACTTAGCCCAGCTGGAGCCAATTATGCCAGAGGTTTCAATTAACTTGGACTTCAGTTAGGCCAGAGGTTTCAATTTATTTAACCTAGCCACAACCAATTATTTTAAAGGTTTCAATTAACTTGAAATTAATTTAGGCTAGAGGTTTCAATTATCTTGGATTTTAGTTAGGCCAGAGGTTTCAATTTACTTAGCCCGGCAGCAACCGATTATGTGGAAAGTCCCCAGCCTATGGATGTTTACTCACCTACTCCAGACCTAATCCCGGATCAGACCCTAGGATAATTTTTCATGCTTTATATATTTACAATACAATTGTTTTAACTATGTCCGCCTCATTAAAAACCCTTGTCCATGTAAGGGGAAAGAGTGAATTCCTACAATCTTTATTCATGATGTTTATTACATAGTTCAACTAAAATAAAACTTGAGGCTAGTTATACTACAAGCCCTAGGTATTTCAATACCCTCAAAATTTTCTAACTTATAAGCCCTATTATTCAACATCTGAGCTATTTGAAAAGGTTGATCCTAATTTGGGGTTAGCTTGCCCTTCTTCTTAGGATCATACATCTTTTTCCATACCAGATCTCCTTTGTGAAATCCTCTTTGTCTTTCTTTAATATCGAGTCTCTTGGCTATTCCTTGGGCACCAATCTGTGTTTTCTTCATGTTCTTGATGGATGGCAAACTATTTTCCTCTAGGTTCTTTCTCAGGTTAGTGTCAACTAGATTCACCGGTAATTGATCACCTTTTATTGGCTCATTAAATTGAGCTTTCTTTTTTAGCTTCAGACTGTCTTTATAACACTTTCTTACTAGTCCCTGATCACCCTTTATTACTCCTACACGGCCATCCTCAAGAGGATACTTCAGTGTGAGGTATAGAGTGGATAATGCCGCCTCAAAATCATTAAATGATGGTATGCTGATAATAATGTTGTAAGGAGATGCAACATTAATATTTAGGTACCTAACCTTGACACTTTTTGCATTGTCAACACTGCCAAATGTTGTCATCATTGGCAGATGTCCTAGAACTTGCGCATGTTCTCCGAAGAATTTAACCAAAGTATCTTTAAAAGGTAATAGCTCGGAGATATCAAGGTTCATCCCCTTGAATGCATCCTAGTACAAAAACATCTGCTGAACTTCTCGAATCTACTAAAAATCTCTTCACGCTCCAATCATGAATTTGTACTTTAAATACCATTGGGTCGTTCTCGTGAGCTAATACTCCTTAGAAATATTTTCTAGAAAAACCAACTACAACCGATTTTTCGTCTTCTTATGAAGGCGACTTTTGTCTGACATGCATCACTATCCGGGCATATCTTTTCCTAGCTGAACTGGTTTCTCCTCCTCCTACGAATCATTCTGCAATGGTGTTCAATGTATGACGGGTTATTCGAGTTTCGGGGACCTCATCCAGACTCTTCCCATTCTTTTACAGAGGATTCTCAAAGATAATATTCCCTATGGGAGGGTTTCTCTTTCTCGGTTGTCCTACGACTTCTTTCACATAGGATAATAATTAACCTCTCTGAATTAAAATTTTGATTTGTTTTTTAAGCTGAAGACAATCTTCGGTGTGATGACCGCGTAGTCTGTGGTATGAATACCATACACTTTTGTCCTTCCCCTATCATGGCGTGGACTCCTCTTGGGCGCCTCGGGTTGGGGAGCAATTTGAGGTGATAAATTTCCTTTAAAATATCTTCATGTCTGGTATTCAAAGGCGTATACTCGGCCTCTTTGTCATATGGTCGTCGGGATGGACTTATCGTTGTCTGGTCCCTAGGTCCGGGCTTATCATATTCCTTCCTATGCCTGACTCCATCTTCTTTAGCTCAAATTTTTTCCTTGGTGTCTCGAGATCTCTTTTCCATGTTGCTCTCCTCCCCTTTAATATAGCATTCTGCTATAGTAATAACCTCATACATGCTGAATGCTGGTTTTTGTATTAGGGATTCATTAAACTGTCCGGCTTTGAGACCATGTTGAAATTTCCCCACGAACATCTCTTGGTTCGGATGAGACACCTTAATAGTTTCATTGTTGAACCTCGCCAGATAGTCTCCGAGAGATTCCAAGTACCCTTGTCTGACGCTGAATAAACTGGTAGTTAAATCATTTTTATGTTTGCTTGCTGAAAATTGTTGTACCATCTTTTTGGTTAGGTCTTAGTAGCTAACAATTGAGAATATGAGTAAGCTCATATACTATTGCAGAGCTCCTTCGTTAAAGGTACCAGTCATTAGTTTACATTTAAGGGAGTCAGAAGCCTCTATTGTTTCCATCTGATTGTTTATTGCAATAATGTGTTCCCGTTGGTCAGATTTACCATTAAAAGGTACCAACGATGGTGGTTTGAAGTTTTATGGAACTTGATCATCCCAGATTGCCTCAGACAATGATTGAGAATCCAAAACCTCCTCCTCTTCATCCTCATCCTGTTGACTCTGTGTTTGCAAAACGTGAACGCTATCTTGCAATATTTTATTTTGTTAGCGAATAAGTAGTTGAGTTAAGTCTGGTGGCGGAGGTGGATCACTTTGGCTGGGAGAGGATCCGGACATCGTGCCATTGGGCTATTAGTGATTTTGATGATGATTCTTTGTGTGGCCTGGGAAAAAATTTACCAGGCCCCACAGTGGGCGCCAAACGTTCTTGCTAAAAACACTAAAAGGTTGACTTCCCCGATGCTAGTCAGGGAGAGCCTCAAATAATTAGTTAAGTGTATGTAAATGTTTCCCTCAGGTAGTTCTTCTCCCTCTTCCTTGGGGAGGAAGTCTCCTTTTATACTTCTACATCCATCAATGACCCTTCAAGTGGTGTTTCTTCTTATCCATCGTTAAGTTAACTCCGAATAACGCTCTTCGTCTCCATAATCACCACATGACATATTTTCCCTTAGCTTCTGTAATTCTCTGCCATCATGGAAACGTTCCGTAATCGTTCATTTGCGACTGCTCACGTGACTTCTTTTCACCAATCATATGACCAGAACCGACTTGTTTCTAATGTCTGAATTCTGCTACAACACTAATGTGTTTATATTGCCGACATGTGAACTCTAACCAAATTCTAACTTGTACAAAATGTATACTTATCTAACTTATCTACTTCCTTGTATTCAGTTTATAGAAGCTCAATTTTTTTTTAAAATTACATAATGTACCATTGATATTAAATTAATACCCAACATTTGAGAATTTAATAATATAAACTTGTAGTCAATTCATTTCAAATTAGGTTAATCCAATAAAATTTTGATCAACTGAACAATTCAAGATAAAGAAAATACCAATGAAAAAGTAAAAATACCAACCTAAAAAATTGAATAGCAAATTGTAAAGAAAAATTAAAGATAATAGAATATGAATTGAAGACCACTAAAAAAATAGTGTGAGAATGACGTGAAATTGAAATTGAAAAAGAATTTTAATTTATCACTATTTACATTTATGTCATTACTGATAATAAGTGTGTTTTCAATATATATATATATATATATATATATATATATATATATATATATATATATATATATATATATATATATATATATATATATATATATATATATATATATATATATATATATATATATATATATATATATATATATATATATATATATATATATATATATATATATATATATATATATATATATATATATATATTTATAATTTAAAAATTAAAACTGAGATATGAAAGCCAAAACACAGTTTACCTCTTTTCTTTTTAGTTTCCAAAAGTAAAAAACTCAAAACAGTTTCTAAAAAATATTTTAATTTTTAAAAATTTTAAAAACTAAAAAACAAATCAACCTTAAATTGTCTTTTGCAAAAATAATTAACACTATTAACATCACATAGAAAAGATGGGTGATTTAATTTAGAGCACACAAAATTGATGATCTTGTATCAAATCATTCAAAGTATGTGGGTGGGGTATGGAAAATAATTTGATTTGTTTTTCTCATCAATCCTATCCTCTCAAGTTTCATAAAATACACGTAAGAGAAAGAAACATTGACTACAAGTTTATATTATTAAATTCCCAAATGTAGGGTAACACATACTACATTTTTAGTAGCAGGAGGAAATTGAGGATCTAAGGGTATTATACATCATTATTATCATAATTAAATACAACACTTTCATTGAAGACAAAACATGGGTGATTTAATTGAAGTCATCATCTAATTAGTTTTATAATTTGACCATTGGTTTCTATATAGTGGTTTTCAAAATACCACAATTTCAATATACTTTTGTTTTGGTTTTTGGCACATAGAATTGACTTTGGGTAGGTTACAGCTCATAATGTTGAAGCATATGATGATATATATACTTTTTTTTTATATGCATGTACTTTCAAGTTGTTTTGGTTAAATGGTTTTAAAGTTTTGTCAACAAATAAATGTAAGAGACTTTAAAATAGTTATTTGAAAAATCAACTATTAATAAATAGAAACGGATGGAGTGAGAGTTAGCTATTGAGTAAATAAATATATATCACAAGAATCTAGTATTCTTTAACTCTTTCTCAAACTTATACAATAATGATCTGATTTTGTCTGATCTCGGTCAGATCTTTAAATCTTAAAATTACATCTAACCGATTCAATGTTAGATTCGATTTTGATTATTTTGATTATCACTATTAAACTATTTATATCAAGTTCTAGACATTAAGCCATTAATATAAGATGTATTAAAGAATCTCACATGCATTCAATAAGAAACAATTTAAAACGTGTTTATAAATTATAAACATTCTTCATCTTACAAATTGGTTTTATTAAAACGAGTGAATCTCAATCTAAAATCAATCAATTTTATATCATTGTAATGCGTCATGTATTTTGGTTAATCACTCCGCTTCTACAGACTTCATATTTGAGAGACTGTAAACTGATGTATCTTTGTTAATCGTTTCGTTCCTACACGCCCCATACTCGAGGGACTATGAATCGTCATGTATCTTAGTTAATCACTTCACTCCTACATACATTGTGCTTTAGGAATTTTGAACCGTTATGTATCTTGGTTAATCACTTCATTCTTACATGCATCACACTTCAGGGGCCATGAAACATCATGTATCTTAGTTAGTCATTTCTCTCGAACAATCCTCCTGTTTGAGGGACTATGAATTGTCATTTCGTTCCTACATGCGCCTTGCTTGAGGGACTATGAACTGACATGTATCTTAGCTAACCACTTCGCCCCTACAAAGCTCATGCTTGAGGGATATGAATTGTCATATATCCTACTCAATCACTTCACTCTTACAAGTCTTGTACTTGAAGGATAGTGGATTGGTATGTCTATAATGAGCATAACTCACTTAACATCAATAAACTCCTGCCCATTTTCTCTAGAACATGCTAAACCTTTAGAGAGCACTTAAATTGGCATAAACAAGGTGAAGTCGATCCCATATTGTTGGGTGAGAATATATAGTGGAGAAACTGTCTATAGGGGGGGTGAATAAACCCTTTAAAAAATTTATCCGATTTTTTAAAACTGCTTCTCAAGGTTTTTAAAATGAAATTCAGAGTTTGCGTTGCGAAAATAGATATGTTATGTTTATCTTGGAAGGAATCACAAATCCAATTATACTACAATTCACAACTATCTTTAGGTTGCCTAAAGACAATAACACAAAGTTACAAACTATATTGAATTGATAAATTGTAAAGTTTCACGAGAAGTGTTGTTTATAGAATTCAACTTCTATAGGATTCTAACACCACGATTTGCAGATTTTAATCATCACAATAACACAAATAGGTTCTGATTCTAACAAAATATACACTTATGTAATTAATCACTACCAACAAGAATTAATAATAAACTACACTAAGAAACGATTACCTAAACATGCAATAACCCACGAAAAATTAAAATGCAAGAGAGAGAGAGAGACGAGAGAGAGAGAGAGAGAGAGAGAGAGAGAGAGAGAGAGAGAGAGAGAGAGAGAGAGAGAGTACACTAGGATGTATATTGATTCGGCTCTATCATCCTCGCAGAAGCATGCTCTATCAGAAGCATGCTCTATTCTCCAATGGTTTCCCATTGAAATTTATTCTTCCACTATATTCTGACAAATACCACACGAGTTCATACAATCACATAATTGACAATAATATTGAGAAAATAAATCTCATATCTAGAACTTGACTTGTATACAACCTTGATGCTGAACTCAATGAAATCTTTACTCGATTATCACTTTTAAATCTTATAACTTTACCAATCTGCTTCAAGTCTTTGTATGTGGCAATCCCATTGATCCCACTGATTTCTTGAGCAATGAACTATCTGAAGGTTGAGAAGAACTCATACCTTGTCTGTAGGATTTTTCACACGACACTACCAAGGTTCGTCTGGAGATAAGAATTTCCTTATTTTCACTAGAATTTGTCACCACCAGTAACAACTACTACAATCTTGCAAGCCTCCTGAAAATATTTACACACTCTTCAAATAAATGTTAGTTCCAAGGCACTTATTCCTTAACAATTACAAATCTTCTTAACTTAAGATTGAATAAAAAGCATGAGGTTGAAGATGAAAGAATTTTTACTGCAAGTGATTTGAGTTTTCAAAAGCAGAAAGTGGGGAAGTTGTTATCACATAGTTACGTATGTTGTTATATTTTTTTAAATATGAGGTGACAAAAGATTTATAGGCGTTGGAGATTAACCACAAAAATAAGTGAAAAAAGATTGTTAGATTCGAGTCAAGAACATTTTTTGATTTGAGTCAAGTGAACAAGTAGAGTGAAACAAGACCAACATAAAAGAAGTAACCAATTTTCTTATGCTTTTAGTCAAGTTATAACTGCAATTCGAGTCATGAAGAGTTATAATTCAAGTGATGTATATATTATGATTTGAATCAATTTGAATAACGCCAAATACAAAAATATGAAAAACTGTGTGATTCGAGTCATATGTAAGTGGTGATTCAAGTCAAACTAGGCAGAGGCTAACACGAAATTGTGTGATTCAAACCATATGCAACTTGTGATTTGTGTCACAAATAAAAATCTTGCATGGTTTCCTCTGTTTGATTTGATTCAAGTCATGGTTTGTGAGTGATTTGAGTCACACACATAAAATCTTAATTTTTCAAGTTTTTCAAAATAATTTGAGATTTCACTTGCCACATAACTTGAACCAACATCAAATATGGTTCTTGTTCCATTAACTCAACCAACTGACCTAAAGCATACTAAAATGAACGAATTCAAAACTTAATCCAAATATTTACAATTAAATAGGAGACTCTATAAACAATAATGACGAAACAAAAGCTTAAGAGAGATGCAACAAAACTGTATTGGGGTTCTCCCCCTTAATTTATTAGAGACATGCAACTTCATATATAATATTGATTATCTCACCACAATATGTTTTATGGGCGGGATCCTTCAACTAGGATGTCAACTCAAATTTGAGGCAATAAAATGACTCAAATTTGATCCATGCAAGACATTATGCAGTGGAAACCCATATAGAAGATTAAAATATGAATTGGTGTAATAATACTAACGACCATGAAAGTTGGTCATGCAACGAAATCCCAGACATAAGAGGAACAAAGTAGTGAAAAGCAATAATAATGTCACATGCATAATGGTCTAACTCTAGACGGACAAATTAAAACTAGAAATACTGTAACTATGTTAGAGAGAGGCCAAAACGATCCATCACCTATTTACATATCAGTCACATTAAAAGTTTTCTTGTCCACTACAAGTAAGGTCATAAATACTACACGTTTTGCAAATATATTTGGTAGTTGACGCTGATGGTTTTCAGGTTAGCTCCCTCTCCGCAGGTGGTTCTAAGGTCACATAACCCATTTTTTGCATCCATTCACCCGATAATCCTGTCAGAGAGCCGGTGAACCTCTAGATGTCATCCAGATTCAGCTGAAGCTTCTGAAAGACATCCCAAAACATGATATCGGCTAACTTCCTGGGTCAATCAAGACGTGAATGATATCCCAAATGTTGTGCTGGAAGGTGATGACCAATGGGTCATTATCGTGAGGGTCGAAGTCCAAGGAATCTTCCTTGGATAAAATAATGTTGGCTCTGATATTTCCTATGGTGTTTTCAGGATGACCATAGGATATGACATTTTTCACAAACACCTGTCTTACGTATCTTTATCAAGCGTCCTTAGAGAGGCCTCTCTCGAAAATAACTTTAGCAATGTTGTTCTCTACATGGTGTAGGATCATGTTGGTCATCTCCAGGAAGGAAAGAGAGGATGGTAAGATTCGAGTGTAATTTATGGCATAAGATAGTTTTACCGGGCCCTATGGTGGGTGATGTTGTATTGTCCAAAAGTACAAGTGTGTGTGTTTGTTTATGTGTCCCCCTCCAGGGGTAGGGAGACTCGGAGGCCCTAGTAGGTAATTAAAAGTTGGGGTGGTGAAGGCTAGCTCACAACAGTGAGTAGCCATGTACAATGGTTTTTGAGGCTATTTGAAGGACCACCTCACTTGAGGTGAGAGGCATTGTTATAGGCCGATGTTGTTGACGCAGTCGGACGATTAGATTTACGGTGTTGGGGATACTAGGAGCCTGAATCTCTCTGTTAAGTGTGTATGATGTGAGAATCTGTCTGACTTGAGGTATAACATATTTATAGGAGTTCCTGATACCTAGGGTTTTCTTGGAAAAGGATATCGCCCACCTAGTCAAAAGATGGACAATTGAATCCCTATTCTTAAGGGAGACATGGATTAGTAACGACTGTAATGTTCTCTTTATTCAATACACGTCTTATCCAACATATTTTATCTCAAAGGCGAGGAAAACTTAAGGGTGATGCAGTATCTCCCTTCAGGCGACCTCGTATCGTCAAATTTTCCTAGAGCAGTCCCAAGTTGTTGCCCTATGCAAGGTTATTTTCAAATATAACACTACACATGGTCATGGTTACCCCTCCATTTAGGGTTATCAACTCCACTTCCAACAATTGTTTTCTATTTGTTAAAGACATTGATCTGCCGACATGGCCAACTTCAAAGCTCAAAATTTGGAATCGGATGACATAAACTGACAGCAGTAAAATAAATTTTATGGTGATACTAAAAATTATCTATGGGATGACCCATATTCATTTAAAATAGATGTTGAAAATTTTCTCAAAAGATGTGTGCATGATAAAGAATCAAATGAAATTTTATGGCACTATCATAACTCAATTTACGAAGGGCGCCACAATGGAGAAAGATTAATCTCAAAGGTCTTACAAAGCCGTTTTTTGTGGCTAACATTGTTCAAAGAAGTTGTTGAGTATAAAACAAATTTTAATGACTATCAAAGAACATATATTAGAAATGAAATGTCTTTTCACGACATGATAGAAGTGAAAACTTTCAATTTCTAGGGCATTAATTCCATAGGTTCCTTCTTGCCCTCATACTCTAATTTGCATATCTTATTTTGCATTGACCATGTTACTAAATGGATCGAAGCAATCACTTATGTTGCTGATGACACTCCCATTATAGTTAACTTATTTTATAAAAAAAAATATTTTTGCTAGGTTTGGTATACACCAATTCCTAGTTAGAGATGGAGAAAAGCACTTTTGCAACAATTATTTGGAGGACGTACTTACAAAATATAGTGTTAAGCATAAGGTGACTACATCATATTATTCACAAATAAATGGACAATATCGGGTGGGGGTATCAAATATACAAATTAACATAATTTTGGAGAAAACAATCAAGTCATCCAGGATAGATTGGGCGAAGAAACTAGATGATACATTGTGGGAATACCATACATTCAAAACTCATATAGGGTTATCCCTTTAGTAGTTAATTTAAGATAAAGCTTATAACTTACTAGTTAAACTTGAACATAAAGCCTATTGGGCTATTAAATTCTTAAATTTTGACTAAGCTACATTAGGTAATGATATATTACTCAAATTAATCAAACTTGAGGAAAAAAGGCTGCAAGTATACGAAAATGAAGTAATATATAAACCGCGAACAAAAAAATACAATGAAAATTATCTACTCAAATAAGATTTTTCAATGGGTGAATAAGTGTTACTATTTAACTCAAGGTTAAAAAACTTTCAAAGTAAACTCAAATCTAAATGGCCAGATCTGTACGTGGTAAAAGTTGTATTATCACATAGAGCAGTTGAGTTATAAGATTCAAAAACATATATAATTTTAAAAGCAAATGGGAATAGGATAAAATTATATCATGAATGAGAAATATAAGTTGAGGAAGTATAAATAGACTTAACAGACCGGTAGAAGCATGTGTTGGTCGAGCTAATGACATCAAACAAGACTGGACAAAAGGCAACCCATAAATATCAGATTTTATCAAATTTAATTAAATATCTTTGTATTAGGGAGAGTAGAACTTGATTTGGAGAGCTAAAATCAACTAAGTTTGGAGGTAAAATGTGGAATTCAAGGAATAATAAAGAAAATTTTGAATTTTCAAAAATTAATAGCAATTCGTGTCACACCAATTCTTGAGCAGGGCATGCCTAAATTTTTGTGGGTTTATTGCGAAACTCCTTATCCAACCCATAACGTGATTATCACTTGCAAATATAGTTGTTACATTTTTAAACGCTCTCATTATGGTGCACCTTAATAGCACATTACCATAATTTCACTAACAATACATACACTTTTTTTTTTTGTTTTGTTTTTACCATATCTTCATTCTTTACCTCTAAAATTAATAATGAAGAAATCATTGGATGGAATGTGTGTTAAGAACAATGTCATAGTCAACTACTTATCTATATATATATATATATATATATATATATATATATATATATATATATATATATATATATATATATATATATATATATATATATATATATATATATATATATATATATTATATATATATATATATATCTTTTAGTTACTATCGCAATTTCTTTAATGTTGTTCCATAGATTGAACGTAACTTAGACATTTTGCGTGAATGTTTGTCTCTTCCTATTATTTTCTTATTGCTTGTTTCAGTCTCTCTTTATTTTAAAATCTTATTTTCTAATCACCTGCGTGAGTTTTAACATTATTTTATTTTTTTCGTTTTTATTTTGAATGTTGCTAGTAGTTTATATTATGTCTCTAATTTCAAATTTTCCTAAGAGTCTGAATGAATGAGTAGTACTCACAAACCAAATTTGTAACAATTTCCACGATCTATTAATGAACGTGTTTGAATTTTGAGATGTTATTGTGCTTAAATTTTATTTTTATGTTTATGCTTCTAATGATAAGCACAAGTTAATTATGAATTTAATCAGGTACCTAAATGCAAATGATTAAGATTCATGGAAGTTCAAAAAGACTAAAGAAATGATAATAATGAAAAATAAATTTTCAGCTAAAGAACTTTCAACTTTCAACTTTCAAATACATAAATAAGTAAGGTTTGAGCAAAATGATCATTGTCTACTATTTTTTTTTGTCTAAATTACGAGTGTATCAATGTTATAGTGAAACTTTCTAGAACTTGATTTATTTGTCTATGGTTAATTGGCTTATTATATACACACCGAGGAATTTTTTTTAAGGTTATAACCCCTCAGAATTACCTTGTTGATTATTGTTAAATCTATCCATTACTAACCTCTTTGTAGCTTGAACATTTTCTTTGTTAAAACCAAATAAATGTTATTGTTTATAAAACATTACTTATAAGATTGCAAGAATTGTATGTGTAGGATTATTTTAAGTTGTTACTCTAGAATAACAACCTTCTAAGTTTAGGGCACTTGTCCTAAGAGCATACACAACAAAAAGGGGTTGTGAAAAATAAAATGATGAAAATAAATACCCAAAGAAAAATAAAAATAAAAAGTAAAATGTAAAAAAAAAATAGGGTACCAAAATAAAAAGTCTCGAGTTGCTCAAGAAAGTTTAATAAAGGATTAAAATGGGAAAAAGAAAATAGTCAATGTAGTGCCTAACTCCAATGTTTTTGCCCATTTAGATTAAATTGATCATACTTTAACCCAAGCCACATTACAACCCTTAAGAGCTCAAAAGTGTGTGTAAAAATGATTTGATTAGTCTGTTTAGAAATTCTTCAAATATATGATAAAATGATCTATGCTTGTTGATAAAGTGAACACTTTCATTTGAGTGAATTGGTGGAAAGAGGGAAAATTTGAAAAGATATGAAGCATGAATAAAGTCTTTTGATTTATCCATACCAAGGATGAGAATGAAAGTGAAAACCGAGTAGGAACATGGAAATACTCTGGTAAGTAGCATCAACTTAGAAATTATCATCAAAGTAGATGTTCCAAACATTTCTTAAATCTAATTATTCAAGCATTTACCTTGAAGACAAAAAAGTATTCAAGTTAGGGGTTGTGATGAAGTTCCGTCACACTATGTTTTAGTACATAAATTTTTTATTTTAAAGATATTTTATTATTAATGTATTTGCGCTTTTTAGGTTTTAATAAAGAATACGAAGATTTGTAAAAAAGACCAAACTGTGTTGAAATCATCCTAATCAGAAAATTTTCATAGTATTTTACTACAAAAAAGAAAAAAATAGGGATATAACACAAAAATAAAGAAAATTAGAGAAAAGTATAGAAGAAATACAATAACAGTGCTTAACAATATTGGCTCTATTGAACTTTACCAAGCCGCTGTGGCTCTTAACAAGCTTTGTGACGTGATCCAAACTTTCTCTTTGAATTTTAAAAAAAAATAAATCAGTAAATCATAGCGCACCAACAAGACACCTCGGTGCTGTTAAGATCTATAAGGAAAAGGTGGCACATCCATAAGCATAATGGTGTTACTTAACTTTTTGCCAAGGCTTGGAAGCAATTTACACGATAAATTATGGAAAGTTTAGGTTATGGCGTGACAATACTCCACGATATTATAATTTTATTTATAAATAGAACAACATGCTTAGACATTGTGGTACGAATTTTATATAGTCTAAGGTATTTTTATCATCTAAGGAAAGATGAAAACAAAATGTACCATTAGGGGCTTGCTCTTAATTATTGTAAGTCTTTATTATTGTGTTTTAATTGTTGTAACCATGAATCCTTTAAGGAAAAATGACTAGATATCTTAGATTACATTCCCTATATATGATTCTACCCTAAACATGTAAATTATAAAATTCCTTGTCGTTATCTTTATAATGAATTTTTGTTTATGATTATATAGTTTTTATTGTGTTTAATGCTTTTTGCATCTACAAAATTGGAGAAATGATTTAGATGGATACTTATACTTAGCGATGAGTTGCTCATCTGATTGTTAAAACTTATTGAACATGTGACTCCATACACTAAAAGGAGGGGTGAATTATAGTGACTTAAAAATCATTGATTAAAATCAAAGTCATTTTGAAAATCAGTTTAAAAACATTTTAACAAAAACGTTTGAATAAGCAGCAGAAATATGAAGAAAAGAAATTAAGAGGAAATTAAAAGAGTTAAGAGAAGATGGATAACACCAGAGATTTATAGAGCTTTAGTATCAAAGAAGTGACCTACTCCTCTCTCCAAAATTTATCTTGAGAGTATCCAATAATTCTTGAAAGCTTTTAGAAAGTTAAGTCCAAAAATCCCTTTATACAAGAAAATGAATTTTAAGGCTAACTTCCAATCAAACAACTAACAATGGTAAGTATCCAAGCAATAGACATGCTTGAAGCACTTAGCCTTCTCGCCAAACAGAAAACTAGCTTAAAGTAGTTAGTATTCTCGCCAAATAGAGATTTTGAACAGGCTGATCTCGAACTAATGAACTCTTGGCAAGTGTACTGATAGTGTCGAAGTGATAATTAAGATCGAATCCACATGGATTATGTTTGAACAAGTGTTCGAGATGCAACATAGTGGCAAAAAGCAAAAGGATTTGGAAGAATTCCCTCTGAGATTTATATCGTCTCCACAGGGATCGGTGCAAGAGAAAGAATATTGTTCGATAATCTCTATGTTTCTAAGCTTGGTTTGAATGGTTTGAGATAAAAATGCAAAAATAAAAACATATGACAAGTAAATAAAGTACGGGAAATAATTCATCAAGAGTTGTATTTCATTCTACCCATCATGTACTAAAAAATCTATGGATGAAATGTACGCCACCTAAATCACTCTTCAAAATCCCCATGTATTGCTCATAACAAGAGGTTATGTCTAACATAAACGTTGAGAGATCAACCATATTCTCTCGGAGGTGATGTCTCACGCAACTAAAAGAGGCGGAGCTTTAAGATTCGACACAGACACATGTGAATATTAGACCGCTTCCCACAGCTAATAGACGTTCATCTTAGGTAAATTTCGAAAAGTATATGTCTATAGCGATCCAAACCCATTAAGATAGATAGTAAAGCAAAGATGACATCAATTAAGAGTTGTATAAGATATTTTATACAAAGATCCATAAATACACATACAATTAAAGCAAAATTACATAGAACAACCCCAACAAATGAAAAATGCATAGAGAGGAAAGAAAAAGAACACAAATATCATGGTTTGTCAACTCCAATTGAAGTGAATTCGAATCCGGATCATCAAGATGCATCCTCTAAGTGTTGTTTCTAAGCTTATTTCCACAAAGAATAGTGTTGATGGAGTTGGGAGAAAAAAATCCCCAAAACCATACCCTAAAAATCTGAATGAGGGGTATTTATACAAAACTTAAAATTACAATCGCGTTAAGCACCCTCAGACCGTACTAAGCGCAATCTCACTTAATGTACTAGCAAACCGCCTTAAACCGTGCTAAGCGCGATCAGGAAAACAAAAATACTGCCTCTGCCAATCAATCCTCCCAGCGCGGATGTCTTGGCTTTTATTGGAAAAATGGAACCTTGAAGCATCCCCTTGGCTCAAATGGATCCATACTTCAACCATGCATTATTACCTATAAAAATAGATGAAAAACTATCAAACTCACTGATATGTACATGATAACATGAAATATTCAATAGTATATAAACTAAACAAAATGTATACAAAAACAGGAGATTATTAAAGGAAAACAAACAATTCAAGACAATATTTGTGCAATGTAAATAAAATAGTAAATGGGTGGTTTTTTTCAGTTTGCAGTGCGAAAAACAAAATAAGAGTTTGAAAATAGAAATACGAAAGGGTCAGATTGTGTATTGAATCCCCTATTTCTCTATTGTTGATATTTGATGCCTCATATCAATGAGCCTATCACTATAATTCCATGGTGAATTAACAAAGCCACTATAACTGATCCCTCGCGAAATAACTCAATAATCACCATTCGGAGCTTCCTATCCCTAGTCTACCAACGTAAACAGGATTAGGTAATGCACACAATGTTAATTCCCAATGTCATTACTCGAGGTTTCCTATTCCTAGTCAACCAACATAAGTATCACAATTTCTGTAGGTCCAACACATAGGCTAAGGGTCAGTATTCCATATGTGCCCAAAATCAATTTAACATAGTATCTCAAATAAAAAGTTTTAAGAACAAGAGACAGTTGCATAGAATTATAGATCAAAGGGTTCATACAAAAACAAATCAACATATAATCCAACAATATTGAAAAAGGTTCATCACACACACTCTAACATAGAGAAGTTTAGCTACTCATAATGAAAAATACAATACCAGTTGAATAAAGAAGAAACACATATGAATTCCCTTGAAGGATTGACCTCCAATGGTTTCTAATGCTCTCAAAATCACTCTTGATAATGTAAAAATCATACTTCCATTCCCCAAAATTGTAACCCTTACAAAAGTGCAGAATTTTCCCTTAAAAAGAGCTCAGAGCGGGGCAGAATGCGTTAGAAACAACCTAGAAAAAGGAAACATCGCACACATTAAATATGTATCATACGCACGACGTATCTAGTACATATATACCGTGCGTGCGATGCTGCGCGTGATTATTCCAGTATTTGTACACTTTTGCTCCCTTTTTCACCTGATTTTCCACTAAGTCAAATTTCTTCATACTTAGCTACTTTTTCCTCATTCTTTGGTCTTTCTTCTTCCTTTTGGCTCATATTTCACTTGTTTTTCTCTAATTCTTTGTCTAATTTCATGTAATGATAGATTGTAATCACAAACAAATATGGAGTTGTGGATTTTCTATCCTCCAAACTAAAATGAGGATTTACACGAGTTTAGCATAAACCAAACCAATATTTTTTAACGGGATGATTTCGAGCCCACTGAGCTTTTACACAGGCTGAACTCAAAAACCAAGTGAAATTATATACCAGGATAATCTCGAACCGATAGAAATTTTAAATGGATGAGCTCAATACCTATTGTGAAGATTTCTCACTACTTATTCTTCATGAATCCAAGACATATTTTCTTCAATGACGGAGCTTGCAAATCAAACAAAGAGTTGTACTAATCCTCAAAACCAAAAATGAGATTTTAACAATAGTTTAGCTCTAAATCAAAAAGATAACTGAAGGTGAGATAATACTTAGAAGGGGGGGGGGGGGTTGAATAAGTATGAAAAATTAAGACTTGAAAATAATCACACAATTATTTTTATCCTGGTTCGTTTAAACAACTACTCCAGTCCACCCTTCCTAGAGTGATTTGCCTTTCTCAACAAGGACTTAATCCACTATTAAATCAAACTGATTACAATAGTAACACCTAAGAACAACAGTTCTTAGTCTTCTCAAGAGCTACTGATTCCAACTGAATCCTCTTAAGGAATATCCTTTACAATCAATGTAAATTAAATACAAGAGTATTAATGCTTCTATAAAGCTTTTATCACAACAGTGATTTTTCTCTTAAGTTTAAGTACAATAAATTCTAAGAAGAATAAGAATGAATGAGAGCTTAGAATATAATGATTTCTTTTCAGCAAATTGTGTAACTGAAGAATGTGGTGAAGTTCTCCTTTTATAGGCAGCTGATCCAAGGAAGCTGAGCGTTGAAAAGGGAGTCCCAAAAAGGTCTGAGCCTTTTTTGTCTTCACATCAAGTGACCTTTCCTAGAAGTAGATGACACAGAAAAATCCTTTTTGTCTGTGTAAGTGTGTCTAGCACAAATGAGGAAAGAGACGTTGAATAACTCCAACGGATATATTCTTGAATATTTCTTCTTCAGTTTTCAGCAAGTTCTTCAGAGTCTGAATGGATCAGAGTCTTCTAATGAAATTCAGAACTATGTTGTATCAGAGTCTTCTGCAGCATGTGTGCTTTCAGCGTGTTGATCATCAGAGCATATTTGACACAGAACTTTAGTACTTGGCAGCGTTGGTACTTTCAGAAACTTCTGTAGACTAATGCTTTGAGAAACTCTTCAATCAATATTCTTCTATGCTTCAGATGCTTCAGCTTCAGATGCTTCTGATTATCTTCAGATGCTTCTGACTCAGAATGTTCTGGAGCTTCTTGCTTCAGATCCTTCTGGAGACTACGCTCAGGATCTTATGAAAGATCAATCAGATTCTTCTGTAAGGTGCATCTGGCGCTTCAGAGTCAGAATAACTTCTTGTATTCAAAACAGATTTGCTTCTAGAGAGTTAATATTATTTCAATCTGCAGTAAAACTCTCAAACAAATTTTAGAGTATATAATTCTTAAATATCAATTTCCTAACAGTTATCATCAAAACAAAGAGTTATTATTAAAAACCAATATGTGTTCTAACAATAACTTCCTAAGAAATAGTGATTTACTCAAGAGAAAATATTACTTTTGGTAAGTTCAAAATAAAGCCCTTACCCATAACGAATTCCTCATTAAACTCAAGAACACTCTCAAAGTATTGTGGCTTAAATATGTGGAAAAAGATCTAAATGCTTTAGAGAAATTGAGGGAGTTGAAAAGTGAGTTGTTTATCATGTTTTATGGATGATTTGAAATGTTAGAGGACCCTTCTATTTATAGGCCAAAAGATGGTGTAAAAATGGAAATAATCCATGAGACTTTTAATTGTCCTAATTGATTAGACACTTGTAATAATCCATTATTGCTGCCCAAATTGGAGGGTTTGGATAAAAAGTCATTATCAATTATTAAAAGACTATCATAATTATTTATGAACTTGATTCTTTCTTAGGTATATGTTTTAATCGATTAGACAATTCAAAAACTATTCCTAATCAATTTGACAGTTTCCAATTCAATCGGCTAGATTCCAAAAATAATTTTTGGTTGTTTTAATAAAAAATTGAGAGGCATTTCTACATTTAAAGTGTGTGTGGGCGCGCACACGTGTGTGTGTGTGTGTGTGTGTGTGTGTGTGTGTGTGTGTGTGTGTGTGTGTGCACATGCGTTATTCATCCATAATACTTACAAAACACCCTTGTGTCTTTATAATAAACTACTCATACAGACATAATCAGACGAGCTTTCACACTTCCTCTCTTTCATACTTTAAAGCTTCAAGTCTTTTTCCCTATATACAAATCCTATAAGGAGTTCACTTGAATATTCAATTAGTTCAAGCTTGATATGTATTCAATTTAATTACTATCATCAAAGAGTTTTAAAGATATCACTAGTGATTATAAACACTGATTTGGAAGGATAACTCAACCACCTTGTGCGTCTCTGATCACTTGAGTTTAGCTTTAGAAGTTGCTTGATTTTATAAGTTGTTTTCATTAAAACCACTTCAAATTCTTTAGGTGTTGTAATCATCAAAACCAACAAAGCTAAGAAGTTGGTTTTTTAGTCTTACTTTCCATTGGCTTTATCATGTTTGGATTACTTTCTTAATTATACCTACAAGCACATGGTTCCACAAAACTTTGAGATTGTAATGATAGATTGTGTTGCAAAAGGAATAGTATCGACCATTATCTTATTTAATGTGCTATTAAATCTTCCTTGTTACAATTGAAGACTCCTATTATATGGGAAATTACTATGAAAAATGCATATTTCCTTGCAATTGGAGAATCCTAATATATGGAGGATTATGAGGTTGTAATTCTGTATTTTGTGAAATTCTATTCTTTTATTATATGCCATAAAAACTTCTTCTATGTGATTAGAGACTAAATGTAAATAGTGTAGCTTGTAACAAAATGAGCCTCATTGTGTTTGGATACTTCTAGAATATGGGAGGTTGCAAAGGTTATAATTCTATGTTTTGTTAAAGGTCATAATTAAAATAGAGTCTTTATAGGATCATCATGGGAATTCTCACATCTAGGGTTAGTTTATTTAAAAGGGGAACATAATCAATTTTATAATATATTTGTCAATCGCTAGTTAGCATTTTATGTTTGTAGTTGCATACTCAAACTCATCAATCACACTATACATACACCCATTACCGTTACTCATTAACTGTATTGAATTCACAAGTACAATCACCATGTCCTTGTACGAGATTAATACAATCATTATGAATACAATAAATTAAATTTCCATATTCTGGTTTTTATTGTCACAATCATTGGGAAAATATTTATTAATCTAATGGCGACTCCCCATATTAACTTGTTTGAAAGAAGGAGTGCCTTTTCTCTTAGTAACCAATAATTCTATGAACTCAATATTGGTGCAAGAGGTGGAAAGAAATGAGAAAATGATATATTTCATGAGCAAAGTTTTGAAGGTATTCAGATTGAGATATCAAAATATTGAAGGTTGGCGTTGACAATAATTGTGACATCAAGAAAGCTAAGACCTATTTATAAGGGCACCAAAATATAATCAGAACATATTACCCTATTTTCCATGTGTCAAAGAAGTAGACCTGGCAAGAAGAACGGTGTCATGGTTCGTATAGTTGTGTGAATATGATATTATATTTGTCACGAGAAGTAACATCAAATCTCAATTTTAAGTTAACTTTGTGATATAACTCAACTCGCCTTTGGACAAGGAGACCCCCACGTGTGTATTTTATCGATGAAATAAGCATATAACCTAAAGTGAAGATGAGAAAGGATATGACTAGAAGGACCAATCGATATTCTGATTGAGTAATCACTACATTTAGAGTTTAAAGCTAGCAATA
This sequence comes from Lathyrus sativus, assembly GCA_963859935.3. NCBI lineage: Eukaryota > Viridiplantae > Streptophyta > Magnoliopsida > Fabales > Fabaceae > Lathyrus > Lathyrus sativus. The sequence goes on from OZ012738.1 coordinate 395,879,923, forward strand.
ATCCAGTAGAGTGTGAGGTATTGATTGTGGGAATGCCTTTATAGAGAGAAATATCATCATCCAACCTTTGGGCTAGAAGTGATTCTCAACTTGTCACCAGTCAAGTGGTAGGCGAATACTATACAAAATAAATGCATCTGGTAAAATATTTGTAAGAGGTTCAAGGTGTGATAAAGTGTTTCAAATATTTTGAAGTAACTTATGTGACACGTAAAGAAATTTCAAAAGATGGTCTATTTTCCACGCTTTCTAGAACCAAAAAGTCATGGTACATTAAAATAGTGATTCAAGAAACCTTATACATTCCACCAGATATGCTAAAGTGTTCATGTCACTGACTTAAGAAGTGTCACGAGTTAGATGGTGGGTGCTCATAATTCAGTACTTGGTAGGAGAGAAATTACCTCCTGGTGAAGTAGGGACAAAGAAGATAATAGTAATATCTTCCAAATATACACTAGTTGCATATAAGTTATACACGATGGAAAAATTCACACCAATGTTGAGATGTCTAGCTGAAAAACAAAACAACCCTAGTGCTAATGGAGGTGCATGTAGGCGTATGTAGTAGCCATATTGGAGGAAGGGAAATGGGGAAAAAACTTCTAAGAGAAAGTCTTTATTGGCCAAGCATATTCAAAGACATTGCCGAATACATGAAAAATGTGATAAATTTTAACGATTCTCAAATTTACACCACACCCTTACTGAGTTTCCACATCCAACAAATACAACTTAGCCAATTTAAAAGTGGTGCATAGACATTCTAGGTCATTAACATCGGGGGTAGTTAAAGTTTTTTTTATTAGAGTTGACTACTTCACCAAATGAAAAGATTAAGAAAGAAAGAAAGCAACATTGGAGAAAAAGATGAAACTTTTGTAGATTTCTCTCTGCCCACAAACTATGGAAAATCTCTTATTCACTTGCAACTGCAAATTGTGAATACAATGATTATTTCAGTTTACAAAATAAGGGTTTCTCCCTATTTATGTATTTAGGTTAGCTTGTACCCCAAGTCAAAGCACAAATCTATAAAAGCCCAAAATAACTAACTTTACTAAAATAGGCCTAAGTTGAAATCCTGTGTGAAGCAACCTGCTTCGACACTTCGACACACTAATACAACTAGACACATGCACATTAGGCTAATTCAACTAGACCTTGTTTCTTTCGAGCTACACTGCTCCGACACAAGGAATTACAAACTCAATGTGTGAGTAGTGTGAATAATATTACCATATTGGATAGGAAAGTGGTGACTTGAACATTTATAAGTGGAAGAACTCACACCTATCACTTTAAGGTTTTGGGTGAATATGTGGTGCGTCTCTCACAAAGATGTTGCTCAAAGAAGAAAAGTCTCACAATATTCAATGCTGTGAGATGTCGAAGTCTGTTCGCGAGTAATGTGTGTTGTAGTCGAAGTTTGTTCTAACATGTATTAGTCAATATTGCTAGGGTTGTTAGCATGTTGAATTGGGCCTTGCTTGTAAGCCCAATAGTTTAAGTTAGCTTGTACCCTAAGTTAGCCTGTAATGGGTAATTGTTAAAAAGCCCATAAGGTTAGTGTGATATTTTTCTTATAAATAGGATGCTAGTTTCTCAATCTTGATATAAGGAAAAATAGGAAGATAAAATCCTAATTTCAAGAGAGAGAGGTTATTTTGTTATTATTGTTTACTTGTAATCTTGTTCTAAGAGAAAGGAAAGAATAGCAGTTTAATAACCAATCCTTGTTGTTTTCTTTTTTATTAACTCTAACCCTTGTATGTTTCTTGATCATTAAGAAACTGTTTATACTTAGTTTTAAGGTATCTGATTCATAACAAAGAGGCGCGTGAGCATGGAGAAGATGCCTTCAACAAAGTATGAGATTGAAAAGTTCACCAGAGTGAACGACTTCGGTCTATGGCGCTTGAAGTTGAAAGCCCTACTGGTTCAGAAGGGTTGTTTAGAAGCGTTGAAGGGTGAGGCAACCATGGACGTTGCATTAACGGCAAAAGAAAAGACGGGCATGATCGAGAAAGCCCATAACGCAATATTGTTGAGCCTTGGTGATAAGGTTCTTCGACAGGTATCAAAGGAGACTACAACATCGGGATTATAGGTGAAACTTGAAAGTTTGTACATGACCAAATCTCTGGTCAATCGAATCTACCTGAAGCAAGCATTATATTCATTCAAGATGAGTGAAGACAAAGTGTTGGCTGAGTAGTTGAATATGTTCAACAAGCTGATTCTTGATCTTGAAAATATTGATGTGAAGATCGACGATGAAGATCAAGCACTGTTGCTGCTGTGTGCTTTTCCTAGAACACATGCTCACTTCAAAGAAACTCTCTTGTATGGAAGGGAGTCCCTGACCTTTGAAGAAGTTCAATCAACCTTGTATTCTAAGGACTTGAATGAACAAAAAGAGCATAAACCTTCGACGATGGGCGAAGGTTTGGCCGTTAAGGGAAAATTCTTACGAAAGGATGGTAAGTTCGACAAGAAGAAAGGTAAAAGTCAACAGAAGTCTTATAGTGGCGAAACATCTGGTATTTGATGTTATCACTGTAAGAAGGAGGGTCACATAAGAAAGGTGTGCCCTGAACGCCTGAAAGATCATGGAGGTAATGGCAATGCAACCATAGTTCAAGATGACTTTGGCTCATCTGATGTTCTTGTGGTTTCAAGTGGCGACTCAAGAAAAGAGTATATTATGGATTCAGGTTGCACTTAGCACATGACTCCAAACAGAGAATTGTTCGAGGAGCTATGTGATCAAGATGGTGGATCTATGCTGCTGGGAAACAACAAATCTTGCAAAATTGCAGGTATTGGATTTGTGAGATTCAAGCTCCATGATGAGTCAATAAGGTTATTGACTGAAGTTAGGTATGTACCTGACTTGAAGAGAAATTTGATTTCTCTTGGTGAATTTGTCGCTACTGCGAAAATCGGCGCCGGCAATACAGAAGAGTCGCCACCGTGCGTTATTTATCCCAAAGGAGGGAAAGGAAACGCTCGAAGTAAACCTAACGCAAAGACGGGAAAAGGTATGGTCATCGCAACCAAAACCTGGATTCGGGAGTCGGTTACGCAAGGGGAAGGTATTAGCACCCCTCACGTCCATCGTACTCGATGGGATCCATGCTTGTTTATTTGTACGGATTACACTTCTATCTAAACTAAAGGATGAGGTCTGAAAAGAAAAGAAAACATGACTCGGTAAAGCATCGCACTTTATGCCTACGTATTCCCGTCTGGAACGAGAAATCAGAGTCAACGTAGTTCGCCTAACTACGGGGGAAGATGGGTGAAGGTTGCTCGCTAGGATATCGCATCTTATGCCTACGTACTTCCACACTGCATGGAAGATCAGAGCAAACGTAGTTTGGGCTACGCACGACACAAGCTGTTCAAATGTCTTTTATGAAAAATATCACCTTAAACAAGGGTTTTCTTATTGCAAAAAGGTTTGTGTTTGTTCAAATCTTTTGATGGAAGAAATGAATTGATCTCTGTTATAACCTTTATTAATGTTTTCCTGTTGTTTTGAAGTAAGAAGAGATGACATTCTAAAATCCTAGGGTTAAAAAGGGAATAAAATCTACCCTAATGTTATCATACATGGGTTAGCTCCTAATGTCTATCATGTTACTTTCTTGCACGGAGAGAAACAGAGCTCCTAAGGGAATAAACGGAAAGCAAAAACAGATACAGTAAACAGATATACAGTAAACAAGCTAGGCAAGGGAGCCAAACTCTTCCTTGAACCTGAACACAATAGGTAAAAGTGAAGCACATTTCACTTTAAACCTAGGGGAATTAATACACACAATACGGCAAAAGCCCCAAGCTCTGACAGCTAACTCCAAAGTTGATGCACAACACATCCTCTTAATGAACCTCCAAAGCCCCTTCTTCATTAGACCCCCAAGCTCTAGCTAGCTTCTTGCTTTGACAGTCTTCATCTTCAATGATCTCCATCTTCAAAGGCAAGCACTCCAGGATAACAGAAAAGAATTCAGAGAGATAATATGGCATGCTAATCAGCTCATGAACAACCAAAGGAAGCTCACAAGGGATTAGCATAGTGGGACAGGTTCCCTCAAAGTTCTACCTCTAAGACCATTCACTTATCCCTCCAAAGGAGGGAGGTGAGTTCTTAGAGGGACTTTTAGTCACTGGGAAGGAATGGAAGCACAGGAAGCATTCCATGCTTCATGAATCAAATCTCTAATCTAGAGCTCTACTTAGCTCCTAAACCCTAAAGCCTTCAGCAACTACAGGCAAGCTTCAATCATCCTCAATTCCTGGATCTCTAGTCTTTAGTCTTCTCCTTCATCATGCTCCTTCAACAAGGTCTTCAAGCAAGCAAAGCCCCCAAAACAAATCTCCCAAATGAAACCCCAAAAGCAGACACTCATCACAAAAACAATCAATACAATCAGTCAATTCAGAAAATACTCTGAAAATACTAAAGAAAGGGGGAAAAATCTAACACTTATTTACAATGGTCTATTACACCTACCCATAATATCCCTATATTCCCGTACCCCAAAATCAAATTAAAATTCCTAAAATAAAATGATTTATCTCACCTATGTCAACCTAAAACCCTAATTTTATTACACTAGTCTCACCTAATCAAAGCACCTCACAATTAATCCTAAAAATTAAGAATAAACTCCTACATACAAGTTAAAGTCCTAAGTGAAATGTCCTAAAAAGAATAGGTTCAAAATACAAACGTATCTAACTAAACTAAAATCCACAAACTTATGTATAAACCTAAATCACTTAAAAAGCTATTTAAATGAAAAATACACAAAAAATACTAAAATGAAAAGAAATGCTAATTTTAATATTTGTTAATTTTCTTAACAGAATTATGAAACTAACACAAAAAGAAGCAATTAAAAATATTCATTTTTCATTTACTTATGAATTTTTTTAATATTGAAGCAATTAAAAAGAAATAAAAATAACAAGAAATGATGGGAGGTGCAATCAGTAGGAGAATTATGTATGTTATGCGTATGGGCTTATCAGGGGAGTTGGTAATAGTGAGGCGCCTAAGGCCCACTAAAATTCAGAAAAATCAAATGATTAAATCCAAAGAAAAAGGAAAGGTAACAGTGCATATAGTAACAGATTTTAATGTAAAATTGAAATGGGCTCACGAGGGTGGTGTTGATAGCGAAGTTCACTAAGCCTAGGATGGTTTTTTTTAATGAAACGCATCGTTTCATAGTTCAGACTCTCCCTCTCATTTCTGTTTGAATCTCACGCGTTGGATCACGTTCCAGGTCAATGGTTTCAACCTAATCCAACGGTAGAGGAGTCGTCTCCTACCTTGGAACCTAGGGTTTCAGAGAAAACAGTCTCCATGCATGGATCTTTCTCTCCCTCGTTCTCTCTCAATTCAACATGAAAACCTAAACTATAAAGAGCAAAATTAATCTACTCTCTCCCCTGAACACGACTGTGCCAAAAGTTTGGATTGAAACCAACCCTAGAGTGAAACCTGATAGGTAGAAATCCATGGTTCACAAGTTTCTACTGACATGCACTTGGTTATTCTTGATACTTCTTGGCACTAATGTGTTCTACACACTACCCTGGTTATTCTAAGCAGCTACACCAAGATCAATACATCCTAAACTACAAGTTCTAAGTCTTGAAAGTTCAACTGCCCTAGGTTCAACCTTCATCAATGGAGCCCTAAGTCTCTGAAAATCATCTTCTACCTATCCCTAACAATTCTAGCCTAGCAAACTCAACTACCAGGGCATAATTAATGGTGTAGAGAGCAATATGCATACCTGCAATTTCTGTTGAAACAGATGAGAATTGGCTTGATTCAGTGCTTGCAATCTTTCACAAATGCTCCTCAGATGGTGATCTTGTTTCTGTTTGCAACAAACTAGATGTAGGATGCTTGTAGGGAGGGATTCGAATTTGGTATGGATTCTTGCAATTTCAACTCTAACTCTTCAATCCTCCATGGATAGGTCCCTGAATCAGCTTGTATGTACTCAATAATGCCAATGGATTGTGAATGGAGAAGAAGAATGAACAGAATTGATGTTGATTGTGTGAATTCACTCTTGCTTGCAATTGAAGTAACAATGGAGTCCTCACTTTCCTCTCTCTCTTTTCACCAACCTTTTTCACCGATGATCCCAATCCAATATATAGGAGAGGATGGAAAGATCTAGAGGCTTCTAGTTCAATCTAAGATGCTTCTAGAAACTTCATGAATTTCTCATGATATGGTACTTTGAAATCTCATGATATCTCACCTTAATCTCTTTGCAACCCCTTGAAAATCTCATTACATGACAATATGGAGGAGTATGAGTGAAAAACAAGGGATTCTTTTGCCTTATGTTGAGTTTCCCATAGTTGCCTTATTATGCAAGCAATAGAATTACAAAGCAAGTCCATTTTTAAACCCTCAAACCAAAATTGTGGCTGAACCGAAGTCTTTAAAATGTTGCTTAGACTCAATTTGATATATTACATGACCCATTTTGGATTTATAGATTGCCCAAACCAATTTCCAACTTGAACTTTTTCAACTTATGTCCATTTTTAAGTCATTTTTTACCAACTTTTATCAATCTGAGTTCTATGCATTTACAAACTTCCATGACCTCTTTCCTAGACTCAAAATGCCATTTTGAGAAACTTTGATGTTGTGAAGTTTTTCATTTGAAGCTTCCTTGTATGAGTTTTAGGCATAGGCTTGAAATGACCTGTAATTCTCAAATGACCAAAATACCCTTTGCTTGCCAAGGGAATAAGTAGAGTTCCACAAATCATATGAAGGAATACCATACCTTCCTAGAAAGCTAAGACAATGAGGAACAACTCTAATGTTTACCAGAAATCCATTTGAAATCTTCTTGAGGGGTTAAAGTTGCTTGGAAGACAGGCAACTTCCACAGACAAATTTCAGTGTCCTCAATTGACCTGTAACTTGCAAGAGCTATAACTTGAGCTCTGTAAATCACCTTGATGACTTCCACTACTCAAATTAAAGCTATGAAGATGATATACAAGTCTCATGTGGACCAAAAGTTCATATGAAGCTTGCATTTTGAATTACACTGCTTGGAAGTTTGACCTAAATCAGGGGATTTTACACTGAAACCCTAATTTGGTAACTCCTCTTCTCCTTGACTCCTATTGATTTTTCTTTGGCACAACACCACATCCATATCCAGGTAGCAAATAATGAATCCCACATCCTTAAAATGAGCCTTTATGCCTTTCAAAACAAGTCTTTGACCCTAGGGTTGACCTAGTGTTGACCCAGATAAAACCCTAGTTGACTGACTTCAACTGAGGCTCTTGCAATCATTCCAATGACTTGGCTCTTCTTCAAAATGATCATCTAGACTTTCCATGATATCCATACACACCTCATGCTCTTGGCTCATAGCTCACACTTCCTCTAATGATCCCCAAATAACCTCAAGATTGGGGAGAACCCAATGAGTGATCTGTCCACACTTCAAAGCTCAAATTCTTCCCTGATGACCTGAGTAGTCTTGAATATGAATGAAACCCTCTGAATATGCCTCTTGAGATAAGAATGGTACTTAATCCCCTGATTAAGATTAGCTTGCCTATGTTATGCTATGCAGATGAATACACTATGTACATGATGACAATGCAAATGAATATGCAATTGAAACATAAACCTAGGTTAGAAAAAGGTTGGGCAAATTTTGGGGTGCAACAGCTGCCCCTATTCAAGCGGCTTGGACCCGACTGGATGAAGAGCACGCAACCTTCAGACACTCGAGGTACGAGACGGTTGAATACGAAAGAACCCGAAAATTTTCCAACCGCAAAAAATAAATTGCATACGACTACTGCTTGGGGAAAACCCTTCAGGGAAATGACTTCTGTTGTCACGGCAACAACTAACCACTCCTCTGTCAATCTGTTTTTGTAAAATAATCTGATATTGTCCGCAGACCACTCTATTCCGAAGAAATGGGCATACACCAAACAACGAGAAATTATTGATATCACTTATCAACCTCTGTTGATCTCACTTATCAACCACGCACACGCTAACCAGCGGGAGAATATTGACTTCACTTGTCATGTTGACTTCACTGATCAACCTTTCGTATCCTGAAGAAACGAGCAAACGCTTAACCAAACGAGACAATGCTGATTTCACTTATCAACCTTCCATTCGTATCTGAACGAGCATCCGCTAAACTGCGGGAAAATGTTGATTTCTCTTACCAACCTTTTGTTCGTACCTGAACGAGCATCCTGCGGGGACACGAGAAACTTAACCAAGCAACTCTGAGAGGGCAATTCTGACGACTGCCGTCAAACACCTGCTGGGGAAATTGGGAACTTAACCAAGCACCCTGACGAGAATAACCTTGTTGAAATATAAGAGGAATTTAACCAAACAACTCCTGTGGCGAATACCCTGCTGGGAACTATGAGGGACTTAACCAAGTAACTCATTGAAGTAACACCCTGCTGGAGAACGTAACTCTGCTGGGGGAACTACGGGTAACCACCCAAAAATTTGCATTACCATCTTCTAATGCTGACACCACAACATCCTGAGAAAGACTCAGCTGGGGAAAAAGGTGCTTGACCAAGAAAACTCTGTTAGGGGAATATGACATGACGAACACGATCACTGCGTGCCTGGCACAACAACCCTCTGTAATAAGATGAACACGATCACTGCGTATTCTACACCACAACCCTCTCGACAGGAGGAAACCCGATCACTGCGCGTCTTGGTGTTGCAAACAAAACCACGTATAGGACGAATACGATCACTGCGTATCTCTTTCGAAAAAACCCCATAACATAACGATGACCACGATCACTGCGGGCCCTGCGCCACAACTCTCTTGACAGGAGAAAACACGATCACTGCGCGTCTGTGCCGCGACCAAACATACGGGATGAATACGATCACTGCATGTTTTACACCCCAAATCCTCATGACAGGAGAAACACGATCACTGCGTGCTTCGATGTCACAGACAAAACCGCATAATGGGACAAACACGATCACTGCATGTTGCGTTACAACCAAAATCACATCGACCATAAATCCAACCGGATGGGGTAAACACGATCACTGCGTGCCAGACGGAATAAATCCACATAGAAGAGGCGAACACGTTCACTGCGTACTTCAACCATCAATATGATGAACACGACCACTGCGTGTGCTGTAATAGGACGAATACGATCACTGCGCATCTCGACCAACAAAACCCCAAAATGATGTCAACACGATCACTACATGTCTCGCACCACAAGTTCAAATGGTTCTATCAACACGATCACGGCGTGCTATACGAATATGATCACTGCGTCTCTTGAACACGATCACTGCGTGTTTGAACACGATCACTGCGTGTTCTGAGCCACGATCCTCTTGACTGGAGAAAACACGATCACAGCGTGCTGTGGGTCTCAACTAACCCACATAACTGGACGAATACGATCACTGCATATTCTAACCATACACAGGGTGAACGCGATCACTGCGCGTTTCATGTCACGGCCCTCTCGACTGGAGGAAAACACGATCACTGTGTGCCTTGTGACACAACTTCAAACATGGGACGAATACGATCACTGCGTACTTCGGCCACAAACAACCAGATGAACACGTTCACTGCGTGCCTCACCCTATAACCAAACCGTATAACGGACGAATACGGTCACTACGTATACCGACCAACAAAAACTGGATGAACACGATCACTGCGTGTCAATCTATAACCACTGTATAACGGACGAATACGATCACTGCGCATATCGACCACAGATACACATACCAAGATTAACACGATCACTGCGTGTTTCGCACCACCAATAGAGTGAACACGATCACTGCGTGCCCTGCCCAATAAACCCCCGAGACGATACCAACACGATCACTGCGTGCCTTATAAAACAATCTTCTTAGATCGGGACGAAAACGATCACTGCGCCATTCGACCACAGATACACATACCAAGATCAACACGATCACTGCGTGTCCTACAACATGAACCCCATAGAAGATACAAATACGATCACTGCGTATTTGGACCATAAAACAACGTCAAGATCAACACGATCACTGCGTGTCTTACAACATAAATCCCATATATGGTACAAATACGATCCCCGCGTACTTTGACCACAAATCAGCATCTTCCTGAATCACGATTTCTCTTATCGGCAGGGAACAACACATCTGAAACCGAAGAGGTAACCACCTGGCTTATGTTTCAAAAATGCACGTTTGATAATGACGTAATGCTTCCACACAGCATGGAAATGCTACGTATTTAGGTAAAATGCACAGTATGATGATGCATGCTTATGCAAAGAGTTACTTCAGCAAAATAAATGCTGAAGACAAAACTGGATCTGCTGGGGATGACCGGAATACTACCGGAACACTTCCGACAAAATAAATGTTGGGAGGATGAACTAACTCCGCTGAGGATAACCGGAATACCACCGATACGCTTCCAACAAAATAAATGCTGGAAAGATGAACTAACTCCGCTGGGGATAACCGTCCTGCTGGGAAAGTAGCTCACAAACTCAAAACTTCACACTCTGCTGAAAAATGATCATCCTGACGAGGAAGGATCAACCTGTTGGGGAAAGAGAAAAGCGATCCTGGACACTGCTTTCAAAGGTATCAACACTCTGATTACGCCCTGTGGGGATACTTCATCCTGCTATCACTGAGCTGGGGATTAACCGGTGTGCTCTGACTCGCACTACGCAGGAAACTCTTTGGGGGAAGTTAATCATATCCGTCTCGACCCTCGTTGGGGAGGACTCTGCTCTGCTTGATAAGCTAATCCTGAACTACTGAAAATACATTGATCTTTTCCTTTGACGCAATCTCCACTCTCTTGGGGAGACAACATTCAATTTTACCTGGGGCGACTTCACCGGGGAAAGACACAACATTCATCCTCTGGAGAGGGTACTAACCTGCCATGGACTCTGGCGGGGAACTTTGCGAGCTTTTGAATAACTTGCCCCAGTGCACTCAACTTGCCCCTATCTAACTCCTGGGAATACTTGCTCTGAACCGCTTGCTATGAGACAACCTCGAGATTACCTGCCCCGGTATCTATACAACAAAAAGATTCAATCTCCATTAAACCCTGATCAACCCAGTTGGTTTCAATGTTCTCTGCGGTGACTTGCCCCTGAATGAGCGTTCTAACGACTTATCCTGATCTGATTATCCACCTGAAGTATCTGCTTTCAAATCTCCACGTTCTGCATGACTGCCCCTGATTGGATCTCGAGAAGACTCACTTCTGATTAGTTGCCTCTCAAGCATACTGCCCCTTGATCAACTGAAGCTTCGGGACTTGTCCTCAGACTAACTGATTCCGAACTCAATGGAAGTCAATGCCCCTGATTCACTGGGTTTCACAACATACGCCATGCTGGTTCAGACTGCTGAATTACTCAGTCCTGCTCGATTATTCCCTGTTGGAATCTCCTTCATGTCAACTACTAACCTGCAAGTAAAAATCATCTATTCACGAATGGTAATTCTAATGCAATGTTTATGCAGATTTTGAAGAAATTTGTGCTGTCACTCATTTACACGCCATGATTATGAGTGACGAATGAACCAAAGTTCAAACGTAGTGCTTACGTGGTCAGTGAAAAACACAACAAGGATGTGACTAGCAAGTCACGAAGGAGTCAGGTTACTCAACCTTATCGTAATGCGCTTTCAGAATAAACCCCGCCTCAATTAGGTCTTTTAAGGGTTGTATCATGGTCGGGTTCACGGTTCATGAAACAAAGGATATTTGGCTCAAATTTTGATTTGTACCCACCCCTTCTACGTGATGTTCTCTGCTCCTACAGTTCAGCTAACTTGGCTCGAGCGCTCGCCTCTTCGAGAGGTATGTTGAATATTAGGAACACAGTTAAGGAACTCACAGGGTTTTTCGGAGTGACAGTTACTCCTTCTTCGTTTTCGGTGTCTGTATACACGACTTTGTCTTTCACTAGGGATCTATATATATTTTTTCTATCCCTTCTTTTCCATTCTTTTTTATTCCCTAATTTTTGCTTGGACTGACTCCTTTTGAGTTCTTTTCGATTTTTTCTTTTGAAGTCCAGCGGGATGCCCTGATTTTTGCCTAAGTATTTGCTTTCTAGCTTTTTCTTTCTTTTTTACTTAGCGGGCTTTCTTTTTCTTTCTTTTGGAACAAATTTGTGTGACATTGGTTGTCTTGATTGCTCCGAAAGGATTGTAACTGTCTCACTCCTGATTGGTGAGGTTTAATCACTGTGGTTGACGAGGTACAACCTCTTGAGAGGCATAAACTGTAATTGGTCCTCGAAAGACAACACTCCTCTGTAAGACTTGAATGCTCGGTCAAGCTAACTGACAACTACCGTGCCCCGGGTTAAGATGTGAGGGTTTACAAGTCCGAAAAAACTTCTACTTCCTGGCTCGAAGTGGTTAACAAGGGACTAACTCCTTATATCTCCAGTGTTTGGGGGATTTGAAACAATGCCTTGTACGTCATCGGCAAGGTTTTATCTGAAAGCATACGATCACCGGTTATGAGTTTATTTCGTCATCCTCCCTCCAATCTTTGCTAGTCACAGTGATAAAGTGGAGTGAATAAAATGCAAGTGTCAGTGCAATGCAGTAAATGAGCGACAACGACATGATTAATTCAGAAAAATGCATAGTCATTTTATTATTATCACCATTCGAAACATACAATGTTTACAGCAAGTAGTAACTAACAGAAAAGAAACTACAAATACAAATGATATAAAGTCTGAGGACTGCCAATGCTGAGGGCGCCTGCCTGTCTGGACCACTGGCTTTCGCAGGGGAACACTTTCCGAGTCTACAAGCTTAGACAACTGAGAGGTTAGTATGAACAAACAGAAATCCTTCTCGAAAGGAAATGCAATCCTGGTCGATCAACTGCTGTACCTTCGCCTGAAACGCTTTACAATCTTCATTCGCATGCCTCGGAAAGCCACCATGGTAACCACATTGAACTTGGGGATTGTACCCAGGAGGGTAAGGTTCTGGCACAAGTTTGAGAGCTTTCGGCTCCACCAAAGCGTTCTGAACCAACTGCGGAAAAAGCTGGCTGTACGGCACAGGAACTGGGTGGGAAGGACCATTCCTTCATTTCAAATTGCTACGAGGTTTGTGCCGATTCTGACGCCGAGTTTGATAACCTTGGCCACGAGTTCGCTGATTTACAAAGGAAGCGACATAAGACTCCTGATATGGTGCCCCAGGCACCATGGTCTATCCGAAATAACGGGACGCAGAAGATACTGGTCGCTGAGAAGGCGAAGAACCAACAAATTTCACCGATTCGTCTCGAAGATACCCAACATCATTCCTGATTGCGTTGACCACAACTCCTTCTTTGGTTTGACGAGACTGACCGCCTGCAACATTCTGGATTTTTCCAGTCTTTACACCGTACTCGATGCGCTCTCCTGCCCTTACCCATTCAGAGAAATTTGGTGCGACTCCAATCATTCTTTCAAAGTACGAACCCTGCAAGGAGTTCACGAACATGCTCTTCAACTCTCGGTCTTGAAGCGGTGGTTGCACTCTAGCAGCAAATTCTCTCCATCTCTGAACATACTTTCTGAAAGGTTCATTATTCCCTTGAGACAATTCTTGCAGTTGCATGCGACTAGGAGCTTCAACAAGATTGTAGTCATACTGCTCCAGGAAAGCTCTGGCTAAATCCACCCATGATTGGATCTGATCCCCCTCTAACTGCATATACCAACTCAGAGATGCCCCAGTCAGACTATCCTGAAAACAGTGAATCATCAACTTGTCGTTATGCACGAATGGAGTCATTCTTCGACAGAACATCACCAAATGTTGCTTCGGGCAACTGTCTCCTTTGTACTTTTCAACCTCCGGCATTCTGAACTTCGGAGGTAACACTAGGCCAGGAACCAGACACATGTCTGCAGCATTAGGGTTAACAGCGTCTTTACCTTTCAAGGCTTTGAATCTTTCATCCAATGCACGAAACCTCCTAGCACACACGGGAGCTAATGGGTCTTCAGTCTTTGCTATCGAGACCTCTCTTTGGGACGTTGGCATAGGGAAGGCAACACTCTGGTAGTCTGGAGTATTAACAGAAGGATGACGTTCACTTCGGACAACAAACTGCTCACGTAGACCTTGGTCTTCAACAGAAGGCTGTACAAGCTGAGCTGCAATAATGTTGTTCACTTGTGGAAAGTCTTCGTCACGCGTAGATCCATACAAGGGATTGGACATCACAGTGAAACCTGACAAGGTATCAACGAACTGGAAGCTGCTCTCTGACATAGCTCCCAACCACTGTCAACTGACTTCACCGCTTGATTCTGCTCAAATCTGCTTCAACCCCTCGGTCGTCTTTAACACTCCACACTTGCCTCGAACAATCCCCCGAGAAACACCCTCTGGGGTCAAAACAAAGGCTGGATAAGTGCTCTGGCCAGCTAGAGAAATGCTATGCAATGTGATTTATGCAGACAGAATACAAAAAATGCTAACGTGCATGTGTGTATTGGGGAATATTACTCCCCCCATTCTAGTGCTAATACATTTGATACAGGGTAGCGCCGTGACAGTGTGGTGACGAAAGTTGCAAGAAGTTGAAATTCAATCACAAAAGAGAAAATAACTCATATATTGAACAGGCCTTCAAAGGCAAAAGTATAACACCAATGTATCACAAGACGAACAAAAGCATGACCTCAACCCACAAGTCGGGTGATGGTCAGCATACAATAAAGCATGAACAAATCAGGTATGCCCATAATCCCTATACTCCCCTAACAGCTTCTTTGTCTTGGGATGATCAGGCTGAACAAGCAATCCCTCTATGAGTAGACTCCTCTGCTTAAGAACTCGCCGCAAGTCGTCAATGGACTCTTCCCATGTGCCTTCACCAAAGCACTCATTTAGCTTCCTCTTCTGGGATCGAGCTTCCTTTCTGCGGGCATCAACTTGCTTCAGTGCATCTTGAAGAGCATATCTAGTCATGACTTCTTCTTCCTGCTGCCTCTTGGTGGCCTTCAATTGGTCCTGAAGATCGGAGATCCATTGCTTCAACTTATCCTCCCGTTCCTTATTGTTAGTAAGAGTGGCATTCCACGTCTTATTGAATGAAGCGATCTCTCGGTGAGCGATGTCCAACGACTTCTTCTTAGCTTCCATCATGTCATGAGAACTCTTAAAGTCTTGTCCCAGGCGTTCCCGCTTCTCCTTTTCTTTAACCAACTTAGCCTTCAACAAGGTTACCATCTCAGTTTGTTGTTGAAGGGAGTACGCAGCTTCGTTCTTCTCACTTCGAATCTGGGCCAATTCTCTTTCTAGCTCTTCATTAACCACCAATAAAGCTTCCTTTTCCTTCACCACTTGCTCTTAAACCTCAATGGGAATAGTCGTGGGTTCCTCTACCGGAGTAGGAACAGGAGATGACACAAAAGGATAGGGCATCTGAATCTGCTTGACCCTTTCTCGCATCCAAGCTCTGTACGGAGGATAAGCCTGACAGTCGTTCTTTCCCAACACTGGTTTTCCCCTTCTAGAGATGTGATTCCAAGCGTGCTGCAGCTTGGCCAATAAGTCTCCACTCAGGTCACCTGTGAAGTACATAGATTCCTGTACTTCTTCTGCCTTCGGCGGGCTCTTCAATGCATATCCAAACTGACGAACAAGCAAAGAAGGATTGTAATTGATACATCCTTTCCTCCCAATTAAGGGCACATTTGGATATCCTGCACAACTAAAAATAATCTCGGAACCCAGCAAATTCCTATCAAACCAAACCATCTCCTCAGAAGTCAATCTCATAAGGCGCTCGGACCAATCAGACTCATTTGCAAGCTCTACGAAAGGACCCTTCTTCGGTAAGTGTTTATCAAACCACATCTTCAGTAAAGGCACGCAACAATGAACACTCTTCCCTCGCCGGTTCTCATTCTTGTAATGGAGGGAATGGTAGAAATCCCCAATCAATGTCGGTACTGGATTGCCGGCAGCAAACAGATGAAGTGCGTCAAAGTCAACAAAGTCTGGAAGGTTTGGGAATAGCACTATCCCATATATACACAAAGCCAACAAAGCGTTGAATACCACCCAACAACCACTCTTGGCATACTCTCGCGCCTTGCTAACCAGAAAGCTAAGAGCGAATCTAGGAATCCCGTACCAAGAAGTCACTAACAGCTCAGAAGCATCCATATGCAAAGCTACCGCTAAATCCTCCAACTTAGGCTTAGCGCCAAAATGGATGAACGGGACCTTGTTCTGTACTGGCAAACTAAGGAATTCTGCATATTCCTCCATAGTAGGGCCCATAAGGAAGTCTGTAAACGTGAAGCATCTCAAAGCAGGATCGTAAAACTGCAGCAATGTATACAATCCATTCAAATCATGTGCACTGGGTCTACAAACCAAGCTAAAAAGCCTCCCATAACTCTTCTTGAAGCTAGCCTTAACCTCATCATCCGCAAGGGCAACCAAACTCAATATAGAATTCACATCCGGAGTGGGCAGCTTATACGCAACTGTCTTCTGCACACTACCCATATCAACAATCAGAAGTCCGAAGCACTAGAACAGGGAAGTATGTAATGCACCTGCAGCACAGACACACGTTAATGAAATGCAATGATAAATGGGTATGCAAACAATGCAATGCAAACAACTGCAATAGGGGATCAAGTGCCCTGAATAAGAAGCCCAAGTCACACCAAGAACAAGTCTCAGACAGACCCTCCAATACTCATCAAACCCTGCTCTCAAACAGACCTCACAAAGAACTCCAGCCTGGTCTCGGATAGACCCAATAATATAACCCACACCTGATCTCTGACAGACCTAGATAACAGCCCATAAAATATCCACAATCCTGTATCTCATAAGAAATAAACCGGTAGTATGAAGGTCAAGTTACCTGCATGCCCCGAACCCCTCTCACAGGTAGATGTCCCTATGACTGACACAAGGTACGGCATCCTATGCGGTCGTCGGCGTCACAGACTTTCAGGGTTGATGATACGATTCCCAGGAGGAGTGGCATCACCAAGTCCTGAAGAGGCCTCACTTATCCAACTTCCAAATGATCGGTCCCCGGAGTCGACAATCCAACTAACCAACAGCCCACTGCACCCAAAGGGTGAAACAGGAAGTCAACCAGAAGGACCTCGTCCGAGCGTAGATTTCGCGGGAAGCTAGTACATGCAAAGCATGCACACCCCCACTAATCTCTACTCTAATTCTAGGTCCACTCAAGCCCAGGTCCGGCTTATCTCTCAATCATAGAACCCCCATCAAACCTACAATACAGCAATAATAATGATAATAAAATGTTGAAATGTAAATACAGAAATGTAAATCTATACAAAGCCCACGAC
Source organism: Lathyrus sativus (assembly GCA_963859935.3). NCBI lineage: Eukaryota > Viridiplantae > Streptophyta > Magnoliopsida > Fabales > Fabaceae > Lathyrus > Lathyrus sativus. Next base: position 395,897,380 of record OZ012738.1, read on the forward strand.
GGGAAAACAAGCGCTAGGATTGACTCGCGTAGGGAACCGTTGGAGTCCCCAGCAGAGTCGTCAGCTGTCGCTACTGCGAAAATCGGCGCCGACAATACAGAAGAGTCGCCACCGTGCGTTATTTATCCCAAAGGAGGGAAAGGAAACGCTCGAAGTAAACCTAACGCAAAGACGGGAAAAGGTATGGTCATCGCAACCAAAACCTGGATTCGGGAGTCGGTTACGCAAGGGGAAGGTATTAGCACCCCTCACGTCCATCGTACTCGATGGGATCCACGCTTGTTTGTTTGTACGGATTACACTTCTATCTAAACTAAAGGATGAGGTCTGAAAAGAAAAGAAAACATGACTCGGTAAAGCATCGCACTTTATACCTACGTATTCCCGTCTGGAACGAGAAATCAGAGTCAACGTAGTTCGCCTAACTACGGGGGAAGATGGGTGAAGGTTGCTCGCTAGGATATCGCATCCTATGCCTACGTACTTCCACACTGCATGGAAGATCATAGCAAACGTAGTTTGGGCTACGCACGACACAAGCTGTTCAAATGTCTTTTATGAAAAATATCACCTTAAACAAGGGTTTTCTTATTGCAAAAAGGTTTGTGTTTGTTCAAATCTTTTGATGGAAGAAATGAATTGATCTCTGTTATAACCTTTATTAATGTTTTCCTGTTGTTTTGAAGTAAGAAGAGATGACACTCTAAAATCCTAGGGTTAAAAAGGGAATAAAATCTACCCTAATGTTATCATACATGGGTTAGCTCCTAATGTCTATCATGTTACTCTCTTGCGCGGAGAGAAACAGAGCTCCTAAGGGAATAAACGGAAAGCAAAAACAGATACAGTAAACAGATATACAGTAAACAAGCTAGGCAAGGGAGCCAAACTCTTCCTTGAACCTGAACACAATAGGTAAAAGTGAAGCACATTTCACTTTAAACCTAGGGGAATTAATACACACAATACGGCAAAAGCCCCAAGCTCTGACAGCTAACTCCAAAGTTGATGCACAACACATCCTCTTAATGAACCTCCAAAGCCCCTTCTTCATTAGACCCCCAAGCTCTAGCTAGCTTCTTGCTTTGACAGTCTTCATCTTCAATGATCTCCATCTTCAAAGGCAAGCACTCCAGGATAACAGAAAAGAATTCAGAGAGATAATATGGCATGCTAATCAGCTCATAAACAACCAAAGGAAGCTCACAAGGGATTAGCATAGTGGGACAGGTTCCCTCAAAGTTCTACCTCTAAGACCAATCACTTATCCCTCCAAAGGAGGGAGGTGAGTTCTTAGAGGGACTTTTAGTCACTGGGAAGGAATGGAAGCACAGGAAGCATTCCATGCTTCATGAATCAAATCTCTAATCTAGAGCTCTACTTAGCTCCTAAACCCTAAAGCCTTCAGCAGCTACAGGCAAGCTTCAATCATCCTCAATTCCTGGATCTCTAGTCTTTAGTCTTCTCCTTCATCATGCTCCTTCAACAAGGTCTTCAAGCAAGCAAAGCCCCCAAAACAAATCTCCCAAATGAAACCCCAAAAGCAGACACTCATCACAAAAGCAATCAATACAATCAGTCAATTCAGAAAATACTCTGAAAATACTAAAGAAAGGGGGAAAAATCTAACACTTATTTACAATGGTCTATTACACCTACCCATAATATCCCTATATTCCCGTACCCCAAAATCAAATTAAAATTCCTAAAATAAAATGATCTATCTCACCTATGTCAACCTAAAACCCTAATTTTATTACACTAGTCTCACCTAATCAAAGCACCTCACAATTAATCCTAAAAATTAAGAATAAACTCCTACATACAAGTTAAAGTCCTAAGTGAAATGTCCTAAAAAGAATAGGTTCAAAATACAAACGTATCTAACTAAACTAAAATCCACAAACTTATGTATAAACCTAAATCACTTAAAAAGCTATTTAAATGAAAATTACACAAAAAATACTAAAATGAAAAGAAATGATAATTTTAATATTTGTTAATTTTCTTAACAGAATTATGAAACTAACACAAAAAGAAGCAATTAAAAATATTCATTTTTCATTTACTTATGAATTTTTTTAATATTGAAGCAATTAAAAAGAAATAAAAAAAACAAGAAATGATGGGAGGTGCAATCAGTAGGAGAATTATGTATGTTATGCGTATGGGCTTATCAGGGGAGGTGGTAATAGTGAGGCGCCTAAGGCCCACTAAAATTCAGAAAAATCAAATGATTAAATCCAAAGAAAAAGGAAAGGTAACGGTGCATATAGTAACAGATTTTAATGTAAAATTGAAATGGGCTCACGAGGGTGGTGTTGATAGCGAAGTTCACTAAGCCCAGTGTAACACCCTCATATTGCTTTTTTTAGGATTACCGACTAACCCCACAAACCAACACGGGTCTTTTCAGCATGCTTTGTCCTCAATCACACGCTTTCCGGGAAACTTCCCAGAAGGTCACCCATCCCATAATTGCTCTAAGTCAAGCACGCTTAACTGTGGAGTTCTTATGAATGGGCCACCGAAAAGAAGGTCACCCATCCCATAATTGCTCTAAGTCAAGCACGCTTAACTGTGGAGTTCTTATGAATGGGCCACCGAAAAGAAGATGCATCTTGTTGGTATAGGTAGTACCAATTAATCCTTATAAGCCTTCACTCAACCATGCAGTTCCATACCTGCATAGCCTCAGGATCCCTCTCATTCGGATGTGAATTCGGTTTTCCCCTAGAAGTTGCTAGGAGTGTCCCATTGTCATGCCTCATGACACCGACAACCACTCCCTCGCCCACGGGTGTTACATGTAACCACCGTCCTCTTTCACCTCAGGTGTTACATGCCCACCAACTTCCGCTTGGTTCGTCCCCGAACCACATCGTACTGGGAGAGGTATGGCTCTGATACCATTTGTAACACCCTCATATTGCTTTTTTTAGGATTACCGACTAACCCCACAAACCAACACGGGTCTTTTCAGCATGCTTTGTCCTCAATCACACGCTTTCCGGGAAACTTCCCAGAAGGTCACCCATCCCATAATTGCTCTAAGTCAAGCACGCTTAACTGTGGAGTTCTTATGAATGGGCCACCGAAAAGAAGATGCATCTTGTTGGTATAGGTAGTACCAATTAATCCTTATAAGCCTTCACTCAACCATGCAGTTCCATACCTGCATAGCCTCAGGATCCCTCTCATTCGGATGTGAATTTGGTTTTCCCCTAGAAGTTGCTAGGAGTGTCCCATTGTCATGCCTCATGACACCGACAACCACTCCCTCGCCCACGGGTGTTACATGTAACCACCGTCCTCTTTCACCTCAGGTGTTACACCCAGGATGGTTTTTTTTAATGAAACGCATCGTTTCATAGTTCAGACTCTCCCTCTCATTTCTGTTTGAATCTCACGCGTTGGATCACGTTCCAGGTCAATGGTTTCAACCTAATCCAACGGTAGAGGAGTCGTCTCCTACCTTGGAACCTAGGGTTTCAGAGAAAACAGTCTCCATGCATGGATCTTTCTCTCCCTCGTTCTCTCTCAATTCAACATGAAAACCTAAACTATAAAGAGCAAAATTAATCTACTCTCTCCCCTGAACACGACTGTGCCAAAAGTTTGGATTGAAACCAACCCTAGAGTGAAACCCGATAGGTAGAAATCCATGGTTCACAAGTTTCTACTGACATGCACTTGGTTATTCTTGATACTTCTTGGCACTAATGTGTTCTACACACTACCCTGGTTATTCTAAGCAGCTACACCAAGATCAATACATCCTAAACTACAAGTTCTAAGTCTTGAAAGTTCAACTGCCCTAGGTTCAACCTTCATCAATGGAGCCCTAAGTCTCTGAAAATCATCTTCTACCTATCCCTAACAATTCTAGCCTAGCAAACTCAACTACCAGGGCATAATTAATGGTGTAGAGAGCAATATGCATACCTGCAATTTCTGTTGAAACAGATGAGAATTGGCTTGATTCAGTGCTTGCAATCTTTCACAAATGCTCCTCAGATGGTGATCTTGTTTCTGTTTGCAACAAACTAGATGTAGGATGCTTGTAGGGAGGGATTCAAATCTGGTATGGATTCTTGCAATTTCAACTTTAACTCTTCAATCCTCCATGGATAGGTCCCTGAATCAGCTTGTATGTACTCAATAATGCCAATGGATTGTGAATGGAGAAGAAGAATGAACAGAATTGATGTTGATTGTGTGAATTCACTCTTGCTTGCAATTGAAGTAACAATGGAGTCCTCACTTTCCTCTCTCTCTTTTCACCAAACTTTTTCACCAATGATCTCAATCCAATATATAGGAGAGGATGGAAAGATCTAGAGGCTTCTAGCTCAATCTAAGATGCTTCTAGAAACTTCATGAATTTCTCATGATATGGTACTTTGAAATCTCATGATATCTCACCTTAATCTCTTTGCAACCCCTTGAAAATCTCATTACATGACAATATGGAGGAGTATGAGTGAAAAACAAGGGATTCTTTTGCCTTATGTTGAGTTTCCCATAGTTGCCTTATTATGCAAGCAATAGAATTACAAAGCAAGTCCATTTTTAAACCCTCAAACCAAAATTGTGGCTGAACCAAAGTCTTTAAAATGTTTCTTAGACTCAATTTGATATATTACATGACCCATTTTGGATTTATAGATTGCCCAAACCAATTTCCAACTTGAACTTTTTCAACTTATGTCCATTTTTAAGTCATTTTTTACCAACTTTTATCAATCTGAGTTCTATGCATTTCCAAACTTCCATGACCTATTTTATAGACTCAAAATGACATTTTGAGCAACTTTTATGTTGTGAAGTTTTTCATTTGAAGCTTCCTTGTATGAGTTTTAGGCATAGGCTTGAAATGACCTATAATTCTCAAATGACCAAAATACCCTTTGCTTGCCAAGGGCATAAGTAGAGTTCCACAAATCATATGAAGGCATACCATACCTTCCTAGAAAGATAAGACAATCAGAAACAACTCTAATGTTGACCAGAAATCCATTTGAAATCTCCTTGAGGGGTAAAAGTTGCTTGGAAGACAGGCAACTTTCACAGACAAATTTCAGTGTCCTCAGATGACCTGTAACTTGCAAGAGCTATAACTTGAGCTCTGTAAATTACCTTGATGACTTCCACCACTCCAATTAAAGCTATGAAGATGCTCTACAAGTCTCATGTGGATCAAAAGTTCATATGAAGCTTGCATTTTGAATTACACTGCTTGGAAGTTTGACCTAAATCAGGGGATTTTACACTGAAACCCTAATTTGGTAACTCCTCTTCTCCTTGACTCCTGTTGATTTTTATTTGGCACAACACCACATCCATATCCAGGTAGCAAATAATGAATCCCACATCCTTCAAATGAGCCTTGATGCCTTTCAAAACAAGTCTTTGACCCTAGGGTTGACCTAGTGTTGACCTAGATAAAACCCTAGTTGGCTGACTTCAACTGAGGCTCTTGCAATCATTCCAATGACTCGGCTCTTCTTCAAAATGATCATCTAGACTATCCATGATATCCATACACACCTCATGCTCTTGGCTCATAGCTCACACTTCCTCTGATGATCCCCAAATAACCTCAAGATAGGGGAGAACCCAATGAGTGATCTGTCCACACTTCAAAGCTCAAATTCTTCCCTGATGACCTGAGTAGTCTTGAATATGAATGAAACCCTCTGAATATGCCTCTTGAGATAAGAATGGTACTTGATCCCCTGATTAAGATTAGCTTGCCTATGCTATGCTATGCAGATGAATACACTATGTACATGATGACAATGCAAATGACTATGCAATTGAAACATAAACCTAGGTTAGAAAAAGGTTGGGCAAATTTTAGGGTGCAACAGAATTCGACAGAAAGGGATATGTTTTTCAAGGAGAGAAAAGTATCCTAAGAGTCATGAAGGGGTCGAAGGAAGTCTTGAGAGGCGTGAAGAAACAAGGCTTGTATACCCTTGAGGCTGAGGTTGTAAGTGGTTTGACAAATGTTGTATCCATGAAACCCGTGTCGAAGACAGAATTATGGCACATGAGATTAGGTCATGTTAGCGAAAGAGGCCTGGTCGAATTGGGGAAGCAGAACCTACTAAGGGGTGACAAAGTCGAAAAGTTGGAGTTTTGTGAATCGTGTGTATTTGGTAAATCCTGTAGGGCAAAGTTTAACAAAGGTAAGCAAAGAACACATGGATCCCTGGATTACATTCATGCTAATCTTTGGGGGCCTGCAAGGAATCCTTCCCACTCAGGTGCAAGGTATTTCCTATCAATCGTTGATGACTATTCCAGAAAACTATGGGTGTTCATTCAAAAGAAGAAGGATTAAAATTTTTAGATTTTCAAAAGTTGGAAGATTCTAGTCGAAACTCAAACTGGCATAAAGGTTAAGAGGTTAAGAACCGACAATGGCCTTGAATTCTGCAATGAAGCGTTCGACAATTACTGTGTTAAGTCTGGGATTGCAAGGATAAGACTGTAGCAGGTACTCCTCAACAAAATGGCTTAGCTGAGAGATTCAATCGAACAATCCTTGAAAGGGTTAGATGTATGTTGATTAGTGCTAGATTGAAGAAGGTGTTTTGGGCGGAAGCTATTTTGACAACAGCTTACCTGATAAATAGATGTCCCTCGACTGCCTTGGGAATGAAGACACCTGGAAAAGTTTGGTCGGGACATTCACCTAGTCTCGACAAACTGAGAGTATTTGGTTGTGTGGCCTATGCTCATATTAGGTAAGACAAGGTCGAACCTAGAGCTCTAAAATGCATGTTTATGGGATACCATGAAGGAGTCAAAGCTTATAGGCTATGGTGCCTAGAGCCAGGTAACAGGAGGTGTATCACTAGTCGAGATGTAGTTTTTAATGAAGCAGAGATGGCTTCCAAGAAAATTGATGATGCTGACGAAGAGCTGGAACAGGGAGAGATTCCTGTTGAGGTGGAGCATGTTTATGCTAAATTGCTTATCCCAGATGAAGTCGAAGAAGACGCAAAAGATGTTGTCGAAGATGAGGAGACTGATAATGACTACCTGCTAGCAAGAGACAGGTTGAGGAGTGTCATCAAGCCACCTCAGAGACTTGGGTATGCAGATCTTATAGCTTATGCCTTAATCTCTGCTAGTGAGGTTCTAGATGAAGAACCTAGAGACTATAAGGAAGTAATGAGGAGTCGAAAGAAGACTAAATGGATGAAGGCCATGGGTGATGAGATGAAATCTCCTCACAATAACAACACCTGGGAACTGATCAAGAAACCTGCTGGAGCTAGGTTAGTCAGTTGTAAATGGATTTTCAAAGTTAAGGAAGGAATCGAAGGAGTGACATCGAAGAGATACAAGGCAAGATTGGTTGCTAGGGGGTTCACTCAAAAATAAGGTGTCGACTTCAATGATGTGTTCTCTCCTGTTGTGAAGCACATTGTTGCACCCTAAAATTTGACCAACCGGTTCCCTATCTGGTTTATGTTTCGATACATTTGGCATTCGCATTCGCATACGGCATGCATGGCATTTTTATCAATCAAGATTGATTTTTATCAGGATTAGAGTCCCCGGTGTTTCAGGCAGTACAGGCCCGTCAGAATGAAAGTCTGTTGAGAATTGGTGCTCATCTCCCGTGTTTTCAAACCATCTCGGTGCCCGGGTTCCGCTACGGTTGCGTAATGGGGTTTTATTCGATTTAATCGGCTTCCTGGCATTTTTGGGATTTTTCTGTCATTTTTCTGGATTTTAATGCATTTAATTGGTTTTTTCTGGATTTAATAAAGTTTTTTTATTTTTTATTTTTTAGAATTTAAATAAGTTTTCTTTTCATTTTTTTAGAAATTAATAGATTTTTAGATATTATAGTTTTTAATAAATTTTAGAAATTAATTTTCTTTTAATAGTTAATAGATAAATAGTTTTTTTTTCTTTTAAAAAGAGTAGATAAAATAATAATAATAATAGATAGTGTTTTTAGAGTTTTTATTGTGTTAAAAAAAAGAATTAATAAAAAAAATAATAATAAATAGAGATTAAAGTTTTTTAGATTTTTTAGATTTTAATTTTCAGAATTAATTAGGATTTTAAGAAAGGATAATTTTTAGGATTAAATAATAGTTTTTTAAATCCTTTAGACTTAATTAGGTTTTATCATTTTATTTTCGTTTTTAGAAGTTAACTAGGATTAATTTTAGGTTTAATCAGGTTTTATTAGATTTAATCAGATTTTGTTTTAATCTTAGTTTAGATTTTAATCAGGTTTTAATAGGTTAATTAGTTTTAATTTTCCATCTTAATTATGTCTTTAATCATCATCAATCTAAATTAATTTTGGGTCATTAATCCATTAATCAGTCCATAATTCGTGGGCCATGTGTCTGTGTGGAGGCCCAGTCCAATTGCCATGTGTCAGTCTATAAAGGGCCACGCGTGTGCTTTCAGCCCTCTCTCGATCTGCCACGTTTTCAACCCAGAATTCTTCCACCTCACGTTTTCTCTCTCTGCCACCTAACCCACGTGTCCACTCTCAGCCTCTCCCCAGCCACATGTGGCTCATTCCCCTCACTCCCTCTTGCCACCGCATCACCTCGCCTGAATCCCACCACTGGCCATGCAAAGCTGCCGGCGGCCACCCTAACAAACCCCTCCGGTAATGTTAACCTCCTCCGACCACCACCGATTTCGCCGGAAACTGCAAAAACACCAAATTTCCAGAAAACTCATTTAAACTTCATCTCCTTCTTCCTCCTCTGTTCCATCTTCGTCCATAATCATCGCTCATCTACTGGATTGTTCATCTGAGATTTCGCTAGAAAGCTGCAATCGCTCAAGAACATCTCTCATTGCATTCATCAGATTCCAGAAGATCTTCAAGGATCTTCATAGGTCCTTCATCGGTGTTCGTCTATTTCTCCAGAAATTCTTCAAGGATCTTCGAATATCTTCTTACATTCTCCATATTCTGGCAAATCCATCAAGATCCATCGCACTCTGCATTCTTCAAGGATCTTCATTGTTCTTCGTGATGTTCGTACATCAACCTTCATCGTCTTCATAGATCCTTCATCGTGTTCTTCCTTTCCCCAGAAATTGCTTCAAGAACTTCAGCGAAGACGCCTCCTCGCGCGTCAAGACCGTCTTCATCTGGTACTCGCTGAACACCTTCTGACGTTGAAGAAGACGTTACCGGCACCACCAATTCCTTTGTATCCCCAGGTTCCCTTCAAAATCCATTAAACTTGTTTAGCTGTTGATTGTTTAGTTGTGGAACTAGGGTTTTGTTTAGGATAGGATAATCTGGTTGAGAATTCGTGAGGGTTTCTTGGTGAGGTTTGTGTTAAGGAAGAGTAGTTTGAGCGTAGAGGTTGAAGAGTGTGGTGAGATGTTTTGTTTCAGAGAGAGGTTTGATGGGTGAAAAGAACGGCGCTGCTAGGGTTGCAAGTTGGGAGATGAATAGTGGCCATCGAAGGAGGGACTTAGTTAGTTTTAGGTTTTCCATTTTTGCTGAATATGGGTTGTGTAGATTTTGGGCCTTAAGCCCAATGGTAACTTGTTGAACCATACCCCCACGTTTACCAGAAACGCCCCTCTTCCCTTAGCATGAATAACGTATGGGCCCAGCTTAATGGCTACCAGCACCCCCAGTTTAAGGCCCAGAAGAGATTAACAAGCAAATCCCTGCTATCTACACCCCTCCCCGTGTGTGTTTTTATTTTTTTTCTTTTGTGTTTTTTCTGAATAAGACATGGGCCCAGCGCGCTTTCTGCACCCTCCATCCTGGGCCCAGTAGGTTTTTGAATGTAATAAACTGCTATGGGCACCCCCCTTGTTTTCATTTTAAATGAGTTTCTTTTTTCTTTTTCATTTGCATTTAGTTACCAAATAAATTCATAAAAGATATAAAAATGATCAATTTTGCATGGGATTTTTTCCCTCACTTTAATGATTGTCTCAAGAATATTGGGAGAAAATAAAAATATTGTTTTAGGGTATTTTCCATTTATGGTGATTTTTTACATATTAATTGTTTTTATTTTCATATTGTTTGTACATACATCTTGTTGAATTTTGTTTAGGCATTTCCTTCCATATTTTGATCCCATTCTTTTTGTGGTAGCTAGATTAGAGCATTAAGTTCCCTTATAGATTTATTTCATATTTTTGTGATTAAACTTTGATTAGTTTTGATTAGAAAGCATTAGTGTGATAATTTTAGGGTTCAAACTCAACATAGGTGCATTATAACATTTTATTTTGGACTTTTTAGCATGAATTAGGGTATGGGACATATAGGGTATGTAGGGTAGATATAGGACTTCCCTTAGAATTAATCTTAGAATTTTAAATACTATTTTACTATTTTTAGTATATTTTGCAAATTGGGTGATTGTTTGGTGTTCCCACTTGGGGTTTTATCTGTCTGCTTGGGCTTTTGGGCTATTATTTAGGGTATGGGGCCGGGTTTGAGCTTGTGGAAGCATGGAGAATCAATGAAGAAGATTTACCACAAAGATCAATGTTGAAGCTTGAAGATTTCTTGGATTGAAGATGTTTTGAAGACATAGGATAATAGGAGTAAACAGAGCCTTAGAATAGACTGAATTTTTTGTACAAACATGGATAGCTTCGCGTGCTTCCATTCCTCTCTATGACATAAAGTCCCTCTATGGTATTCACCTCCCTCCTTTGGAGGGATAAGTGGCCCTACCTGAGAGGTAGAACTTTGAGGGAAACAGTCTGTTACAATGTCAACTGTTTATAGACTTCCTTTGGTTGTCAATGAACTGTTTGGCATTCAATTTATTCTGATAAATCAATTCTCATCTGGGAGAGCTTGTCTTGAAGAAATAAGCCATTGAAGATAGAGATGAAGATCAAAGATTGACAAAGATGAAGATTGTTTATGTCAAAGCTGTGCAACTGTTAAAGCTAGGGTTTACTACTGTCTGATGCTGTCAACTGGTTAAGATTCTGTGCTTGCTTGAGCTTGGTGATTTCTTGAAGATGGAAGCTTATTGTAGCTTGGGTCTCATGGGAGCCTGACTTTGGGGTTCATTGGGAGATTGCTGTTTATCAACTGTCAGAGTTGGGTGAGCTGTCAGAGCTGGGTTTTTGGGGTTTATTTTCTTTGCTGTATTGTTTGTTAATTCTTCCCCTTGAGGTTGAGGTGAAGCTGTTTCACCTTGCTCATTGATTTCTAGGTTCGAGGTTGAGTGGGACTCCCCTACCTCGCTTGTACTGCTGCATTCATGCATTTTACTGCTTTACTGTATATATGTTGTTTCTTTTCCGTTTATTCCCTTAGGATCTCTGTTTCTCTCTGCGCAAGAGAGAAATATGATAGACATTAGGCTCTCATCCATGCATGCCAACATTAGGGTAGATTTTGATTCCCTTTTTAACCCTAGGTTTTAGAGCTTCTTTCTCTTCTCATCTCAAAATAATCAAAAAACACAATAAACATTTCAAACACCATAAAAGACAGTTCTTGCGTAAAATACTGTAAACCAATCAAAAAACGTCATTTTTGTCCGCTTGGACCCATAATCAGGAGAAAACCTTTTTCAGAAGGATGCGATATCCTAGCGAGCAACCTTCCCCTCCTTTTCCGTAGGTAGGCGAACTACGTTGACTCTGATTTCTCGTTCCAGACGGGAATACGTAGGCATAAAGTGAGATACTTTGCCGAGTCATTTTATTTTCTTTTAACCCCAGACCTGTAGAATAGATAGAATAACAGTCCGTACTAGAAAACAAGCGTGGATCCCATCGAGTACGACGGACGTGAGGGGTGCTAATACCTTCCCCTTGCGTAACCGACTCCCGAATCCAGGATTTGGTTGCGATGACCATTCCTTTCCTGTCTTTGCGGTAGGTTTACTCTGAGCGTTTCCTTTCCCTCCGTTGGGATAAATAACGCACGGTGGCGACTCTTCTGTTCAGCCGGCGCCGATTTTCGCAGTAGCGACAACTGGCGACTCTGCTGGGGACTCCAACGGTTCCCTACGTGAGTCAATCCTAGCGCTTGTTTTCCCGTCATGGGTTTTGTATGGATTTACGTTTTCTGTATTTTACATTCAGTATTATATTATTGTTATTATTTCTGTGGGTATGAGGGGGTTCTATGATTGAGAGATAAGCCGGACCTGAGCTTGAGTGCACCTAGAATTAGAGTGGAAAGTAGTGGGCGCGTGCATGCTTTGCATGTACTAGTGTCTCATGAAATCCACGCTCAGACGAGGTTCTTCTGGTTGGCTTCTTTTTCAACCCTTTGGGTTGAAGGGGTTGTTGGTTAGTTGGATTGTCGACTCTGGGGACCGATCATTTGGAAGTTGGCTAAGTGAGGCCTCTTCAGGACATGATGATGCCACACCTTCTGGGTATCGTATCATCGGTCTTGAATGTCTGTGACGCCGATGACCGCATAGGATGCCATACCTTGTGTCAGTTATTAGGACACCTACCTGTGAGAGGGGTTGGGGCATGCAGGTAACTTGACTTCCAGATTACCGGTTTTCTTGATTGAGATTCAGTGGTGTGATAGTTGAGGACAGTGTTATTGGGTCCGTCAGAGACCAGGTTGGAGCATTGTGGATGGTCTTGAGCAGTTTGTGGGTCTATTTGAGGCCAATATTGTGGATTGGACTTCTCAGCCAGGGGCACTTGATCCCTTGTTGCATTTCTTGCATATTGCATTGTTTGCATCATCATGTGCATATCATTAACGTGTGTCTGTGCTGCAGGTGCATTTTCATACTTCCCGATTCTAGTGCTCCGGACTTCTATCTGTTATTATGAGTACTTTGAGGAAGACTGTTGCGTATAAGTTGCCTACCCCTGATGTGACTTCTCTGTTGGGTCTGATTTCCCTAGCTGACGATGATGTGAGGAGAAGTTTTAGAAAGAGTTATGGGAAGCTACTGAATTTGGTTTGCAGACCAACTACATATGAGCTGAATGGGTTATACACATTGATGCAGTTATATGATCCCTCCTTGAGGTGTTTTATGTTCCAGGACTTCATTTTGGCTCCGACCATGGAGGAGTACGCTGAGTTTCTAGGATTGCCGATTCAGAACAGAGTGCCTTCATTCACTGTGATGCTAAGCCTAAGCTGGAAGACTTAGCTATTCCCTTGCATATGGATCCTGCAGAGCTGTTGGTGACTTCTTGGCATGGAGTTTCTGGTTTCTCTCTCAAGTTTTTGGTTGGCAAAGCTCAAGAATATGCCAAAAGTGGCTGCTGGATTGTGTTTAACGTTGTTCTCGCCTTGTGCATTTACGGGATTATACTGTTCCCTAATCTGCCTGAGTTCATTGATTTGGATGCATTCCACTTGTTTGCTGCAGGCAACCCGGTGCCTACCTTGATTGGAGATTTCTATCATTCCTTGCATTATAAGAATGAAAACAGAAGGGGGAAAAATGTCAATTGTTGTATACCGTTGCTGAATATGTGGTTTGAGAGCCATCTGCCCAAGAAGGGTCCTTTTGTTGAGTCTGCACATACAGCGGAATGGTCTGAGCGTCTAATGGGGCTTTTTTCAGAAGACATTGTCTGGTTCGACAGAGATTTATTGGGGTCAGAAATTATCTTCAACTGTGCTGGGTTTCCCAATGTTCCTCTAATTGGAAGGAGGGGCTGTATTAATTACAACCCATCTTTGTTGGTTCGACAGTTTGGGTATGCTTTGAAGAGTCCGTCGAAGGAAGAAGAAATACGGGAATCTCTGTATTTCACTGGTGACCTGAGTGGGGAATTATTGGCCAAGCTTTAGCACGCTTGGAATCATATCTGCAGAAGAGGAAAACCATTGCTAGGCAAGAATGATTTTCAAGCCTATATGCCATACAAGGTGTGGATTCAAGAGAGGGTAAGACAGGTGCAGATGCCTTTTCCAGCGGTATCACGTCCCGTTCCCATTCCAGTGGAGGAACCGACTACTGTAGCTATTGAGGTCTATGAGCGGGTTGTGAAAGAAAAAGAAGACTTGATAAAGATCAATGAAGAGTTAGAGAAGGAATTGGCTCAGATCCGGAATGAGAAGAACAAGGTTGTGTATTCCTTCTAACAACAGACTGAGTTGGTAAACAGGCTAGGTGCTGAACTGACAGAAGAGAAAAATAAGCATGAACGCCTGGGAAAAGAATTCAGAAGCTCTCATGATATGTTAGAGTCCAAGAAGAAGTCACTCGATGCCGCCTACCGGGAAATCTCTTCGTGCAACAAAACGTGGAATGCTACGCTAACCAACAACAAAAAGAGGGAAGACAAATTGAAGCAGCAAATTTCTGAGCTCGAAGATCAGTTGAAGGCTAGCAAGAGAAAGTATGAAGAGGAGGTTATGACAAGATATAGTCTTCAGAACTCATTGAACAAAGCCATCGAGTGCAAGAAGGAGGCGGTGTCTCAGAAACGGAAGTTAGAGGATCGCTTTGGAGAAGGGGCATGGGAGGAATCTGCTGGTGATTTACGACGTGTTCTCAAGCGAAGAGATCTACTTGTCGAGGGTTTGCTTACTCAACCAAATCATCCCGAGACTAAGAGATTATTGGAGGAGTACCAGGCGTATGGTTGCACTTGACTATTTCATGTATTGATATGTATGCTTTATTTGCATTGTGCTGGCCATCACCAGGATTTTTGGTTGAGGTCATGCCTTCTTATTGTACGCTCATTGATATTGTATTCCTGACTTGATGGGATTTTTCTATAATGTATGAGATGTTTTTCTATGATTGGGTTCCGAGCTTCTTATTGTTGTCACTGTCACCGCACTGGCACATTGGCACTAGAATTAGGGAGTGACATTCCCTAATGCACAGACACATGTTGCATTTGCATACACATTCATATTGCATTACAGGTGATTATTGAACTGTATCTCATTTCCTGCAAACATTCAGGTTTTTCCAGAATTGAAAGTCAACGTCCTCACCGATACTCTACTCGTACCAACTACAAAAGAGTTATGGACCAGGTGCAGAGCGAGATGCAAGACATGCGTGAGAAGTTGGCGCTGTTCATGCAGACGATGGAGACAATTGTGAAAGGGCAGGAAAACTTGCAAACTTTGGTGCAGCCATTGCTAGCGAGAAATGCTGGGCATGGAAACGAAGACCACAATTCTATACGTGTTGACACCATTCATGGGGATAGTACTCCTACACCGGTAGCTCCACCTGTGGTGAATATACCTGCTGTGAATATGAATAATGGCGCTGGCGCCGGGAATGGTAATACGGGAATGGGTAACAAGACTGTCATTAACAACGTTGGATTCGGAGACGCCAATCTGGGCGGGGATAATAACGGGGGTAATGGCTTCGGTAACAACGGATTTGGCTATAACGACCAGGGGTTTGATTACGCTAACCAGGATGGGAAGTTTGGCTTCAACGCTCCGGGTTTCGGACATGATGGATTTGGTAATGCCAATCAGGGCTATGGTGGATTCGGTAACGGAAATGGTGCTGGAATGATGCCTTTTGGACCTGCCGGGGTCGCTCAAGGGTATGGTAACAGGGGACGGGGCCCTGTGATGAATCAGACTAGACTTGGTCGTAACAATGGGTATGATGGGTACGAAAACGAGAATGTTAATTGGATGGAAGATCAACAAGAAGATTCTTTCTCTGGTAGAGGTTTTGAAGGTCCTGTAGACAACACTCAGCGAATCAAGATGCTCGAGGAGCAGATGAAAGGGGTTGTGAATCAGAGTGTTTCCGGTTTAGATATGACCACTATGGGTTTGGTGCCTGGCCTGAGGGTACCGCTGAAGTTCAAAGCTCCTACATTTGATAAATATAAGGGAGATAACTGTCCCAAAGTACATGTGCGGTTGTACTACAGACGGATGTCCGCTTACTCGAATGATGAGAGAATGCTGATGCATTTCTTTCAAGACAGCTTGTCTGGTCCTTCCCTTGAATGGTACATGGGGCTGGAACCTGCTCAGATAAAGACTTGGAAGCAACTGGCCGATGCGTTTGTGACTTATTATAAGTACAACAGTGACTTGGCACCAAACCGGGTCCAGTTACAGGGGTTGTCACAGAAGAAAGATGAGAGTTTCAAAGAATATGCGCAGAGATGGCGCGACATGGCTGCGAGGGTTCATCCTCCTTTGGTTGAGAAGGAGATGAATGACATGTTCATAGGAACGTTCACCGGTATGTTTTATGATAAGCTGTTTCCTGCTTCCTTGGGCAGTTTCTCGGATCTAATCTTGATGGGCGAGAAGATTGAAAGTAATATCAAAATGGGGAGATTCCAAGCTGAGGAATCCACTTCAGCTGGAAGTAATAGAAAAGCTTTTGGTGGTCGCCGTCAGGGTGACACAAGTGCAGTATTTGGGGGCCGAGGCTGAGGCCGGGGCAGAGGACGGAATCAGTACAATCATCCGCAACAGGTGGCAAGCGTCACAATTCCATTTCATCAACAACCAATACCACTACAACAGATACTGCCACAACAACAACCACAACAGCAGGGGCAGGATTATGGACAGAGAAGGTTTCAGAAGACGAAAAGGGTGTTCGACG
The DNA here is from genome assembly GCA_963859935.3 of Lathyrus sativus. NCBI lineage: Eukaryota > Viridiplantae > Streptophyta > Magnoliopsida > Fabales > Fabaceae > Lathyrus > Lathyrus sativus. The sequence continues at coordinate 395,913,930 of OZ012738.1, forward strand.
CACCTCCTTCTACTTATGCAGAGTTGCTTCAAACATTGTTGGGGTTAAATTTGGTAGAAAAGAGGACCCTAGCACCACCTAAAAGGGCACTACTTCCTTACGGGTACGACACCAACAAACACTGCGAATTTCACTCCGGGGCGCCCGGACATGACGTAGAAGCTTGCCACGCTTTCAAGCATGTAGTGCATGATCTATTGGATAGCAAGGCTATAAATTTTGGACAAGCAGGTCCGAACATAGTAAAACAGCCAATGCCCAACCATGGGGCAAATGCTATTTTAACTGAGGAGGGTTTGAATCTGGTTATGGATGTTGATGAACTGAGAACGCCATTATGTGAAATAAAGAGCAGGTTATTGAAAGGAGGTGTGTATCCGGGCTGCGATGAGTTTTGTCTAGAATGTTGGACCCAAGCTGGGGGTTGTGCTGAATTGAAGAAGGGTATTCAGACCTTTATAGATGAGGGCACGTTGCAATTCGACAGAACGACAGTTGAGAAACCTGCAGAAGTATTAGCTGATGAGCAAAGTGATGTAGCTACGGTGACAATCCCCCGAAAAACGATAACTATAACGGCGCCAGCTAGGCGGCCGACGATCACTATCACGAAGGCAGGGCCAATCCCTTATGAGAGCACTAAGGCAGTACCATGGACTTATGGGCTGGAAGCATACTGCGATGGGGAGAAACTTGATATCAGTAAGCAGCCAGCTGAGGTCGTGGACAATGTCGTCGGGACTGGAGGGATGACAAGGAGCGGGAGAATTTTTATATCGCCTGAGGTAGAGGCTGAACAATTGGCAAAAGGTAAAAGAAAAGTGAATGAGGATGTTCCGGTGCAGAGGAATGAAAAAGAAACGTCACCGAAGGATGTAGAAGAGTTTATGCGTCTTATCCGTAAGAGTGACTATAAAATTGTTGAGCACCTTCAACAGACGCCGTCGAAGATATCCATATTGTCGCTATTATTGTGTTCCGAAGCCCATAGGAATGCGTTATTGAAAATTCTGGACACGTCGTTTGTACCCCAAGATGTTTCTGTGAATCAGTTGGTGGGGGTAATGGCGCACGTGAATGCAGGCCATAGTTTGGGATTTACGGATTTTGATTTGACCCCGAGGGGAAGAGAGCATAATATGGCGTTGCACGTCTCAGTTGAATGCAGGGGCGCAGTCTTGTCCCACGTGCTGGTAGATACCGGGTCTTCCTTGAACGTGCTGCCAAAGAAAGCAATGATGAAATTGGACATCAGGGGGATCATTTGTATGCCTAGTGACTTGGTGGTCAGGGCATTTGTTGGTACACGGAGGTCAGTCTTCGGATCCATAACTTTGCCTCTGCATGTGGGGCCGGAGATTTTTGAAACTGAATTTTACATTATGGACATCCAGCCCGCATATAGCTGTCTTCTCGGACGACCATGGATCCACGGTGCTGGGGCAGTCACATCTACCTTGCACCAAAAGCTGAAGTACATGGTGGGAGACAGTGTGGTCACAGTTTGTGGAGAGGAGGATATACTGGTCAGCCATTTGTCGTCATTCAAGTATGTGGAAGTCAACGACGAAATTCATGAAACACCCTGTCAAGCCTTTGAGGGGTTGCGCATCAAAGACAAAGTTCCAGGGCCGAGTAAAGCATCAGAGGTGGCAGTATCATCATACAAAGAGGCCCAGGCCCTAGTGAAGACTGGCGAGACCAAGGGCTGGGGCAAGATTCTGGATATTCCCGTGAAAATGGACAGATTTGGGCTGGGATATCAACCGTCATCATCAACGCCTAATGCAGGGGCACCCCGTTTCAAAGGACCAATAACAATTACGGCTAGTGGAGTATATCATGAGACCATCAACGCTGTTTCAGATTCCGAAGAAGGAGACAACGACTGCGACATGGACGCCTGGATTCAGCCGAGCGTGCCAGGACAAGGGCTTTGCAATTGGTCTATTCAGGATACTGTTCCTGTGACAACTAAACAGTAATACTTTGTTTTCTTAATTGTTGAACAATCCGGTGTCCTACCCAGGGCATCGTGATTTTGCTTAGGGTTGTTCTGTTATGTACATTGCACTGTTTAATTGTTAAATAAAAGGCGTTTTTCATGTACAAATATTGTGATCCCTATTTTTCCTATTTTTATTTTTTACAATAAAATGGCAACGTGGTTATTCGCTTTGTATGTATTTTGAAGCGTTTAACCATTTCCTTTGCAGGATTACTATTTCAGATGACATCTATGAACCGCCTATGACTCACTTCGACTTTGAGCACCCGGTGTTCCAGACCGAAGAAGAGATTGTTGAAGATGGCGACGTTCCAGAAGAGTTGTCTTGGTTGGTAAAACAAGAAGAACGAATCATTCTGCCTCATGAGGAGGTCATCGAAATCGTCAATCTGGGGTCGGAAGGGGTTGAAAGGAATATCCTTATAGGGGCCGCGCTGCAGAGCGACGTCAAGCGAAGATTGGTTGAAACGCTCAAAGAGTACAGCGATATTTTTGCTTGGTCGTATGAGGACATGCCTGGGATGGATACGGATATGGTTGTGCACCGTCTGCCGCTAAAAGAAGAATGCCCGCCGGTTAAGCAGAAGCTCCGAAGAACTAGACCGGACATGGCTGTGAAGATTAAGGAGGAGGTTCAAAAGCAGTGGGATGCTGGTTTCCTAGCTGTTACAAAATATCCCTCATGGGTCGCTAATATTGTGCCAGTGCCAAAGAAAGACAGTAAAGTGAGAATGTGCGTAGATTACCGTGATCTGAACAGAGCGAGCCCGAAAGATGATTTTCCACTTCCCCACATCGATGTGCTGGTCGACAACACCACTCAATTCTCTGTATTCTCCTTCATGGACGGCTTCTCGGGCTATAATCAGATTAAAATGGCGCCAGAAGACATGGAGAAGACTACCTTCATTACGCCTTGGGGAACATTTTGTTATAAAGTGATGCCCTTCGGATTGAAGAATGTTGGGGCAACGTATCAGCGTGCAATGACGACTCTCTTTCATGACATGATCCATAAAGAGATCGAGGTTTATGTCGATGATATGATTGCCAAATCCCAGACGGAGGAAGAGTATCTGGTGAATCTGCTGAAGTTATTCAAGAGGCTTAGAAAGTTCAGGCTGAGACTGAACCCTAACAAATGCACCTTCGGGGTGAGATCGGGTAAACTGCTGGGGTTTATCGTAAGCGAAAAAGGAATAGAGGTTGATCCTGCGAAAATAAAAGCAATACAAGAAATGTCGACGCCTACAACAGAAAAGGAGGTGCGCGGGTTTTTAGGGAGATTGAACTACATCGCTCGGTTCATATCTCACCTAACAGCTACGTGTGAGCCGTTATTCAAGCTGTTGAAAAAAGACCAGGCTGTAACATGGAATGAAAATTGTCAAAAGGCGTTCGATAAAATAAAACAGTATTTGCAGGAGCCTCCTATTTTGATACCTCCAGTGGCAGGGAGACCCTTGATTATGTATTTGACGGTTCTTGAGGGGAGTATGGGTTGTGTTCTCGGTCAACATGACGAGACAGGGCATAAAGAGCATGCGATATACTACCTGAGTAAAAAGTTTACTGACTGTGAATCTCGATATTCAATGCTCGAAAAAACTTGTTGCGCGCTAGCCTGGGCCGCCAAGCGTTTGAGGCAGTACATGCTAAATCATACCATCATGCTCATCTCGAAGATGGATCCTATCAAATACGTATTTGAAAAGCAGGCCCTATCTGGGAGAATTGCCCGTTGGCAGATGGTTTTGACCGAATATGACATCCAGTATGTTTCACAGAAGGCTATAAAGGGGAGCGTGTTATCGGAATATCTAGCTGAGCAGCCTATTGAGGACTACCAATTGATGAGGTTTGATTTTCCTGACGAGGATATCATGTACCTGAAGATGAAAGATTGGGAAGAACCGTTGCCGGATGAAGGGCCAAAGACGGATTCCAAATGGCAGTTGATCTTTGACGGAGCTGTAAATTCCTACGGTAGCGGAATATGGGCAATCATCACTACTCCACATGGGTCGTACATCCCATTTACTGCTTGATTGACCTTTCCGGTTACCAATAATGAAGCCGAATACGAAGCTTTCATCATGGGGCTTGAAGAAGCCATTGATTTGCGAATCAAAAATCTGGATGTATACGGAGACTCAGCTCTGGTGGTGAATCAAATAAAAGGAGAATGGGAGACACGGCAACCCAACTTGATACCGTACATGAATTATGCAAGGAGATTGTTGCCTTTCTTTGACAAGGTTGAATTGCATCATGTACCGCGAGCAGAAAACCAGATGGCTGACGCCCTGGCCACATTGTCTTCCATGTATAAAGTCAACTTCTGGAACGAGGCTCCCAGAATTATTATCTCTCGGCTTGATAGACCCGCCTTCGTATTTGCCATTGACGAAGCGTCCGATGATAAACCCTGGTATTTTGATATCCAGAATTTCCTGAAGAACAAGGAGTATCCGGCTGGGGCATCCAGTCACGATCAGAAGACTCTCAGGAGATTGGCTGGTAATTTCTATCTGAATCTGGACGGTGTCCTGTACAAGAGAAACCACGACTTGGTGCTGCTATGTTGTGTAGACGAGAAAGAGGCGAAGTTGCTTATGGAGGAAATACACGAGGGTACATTTGGTATTGTCGCTACTGCGAAAATCGGCGCCGGCTGAATAGAAGAGTCACCACCGTGCGTTATTTATCCCAACGGAGGGAAAGGAAACGCTCAGAGAAAACCTCGCACAACACGGGAAAGGTATGATCGTCGCAACCAAAACCTGGGTTCGGGAGTCGGTTACGCAAGGGGAAGGTATTAGCACCCCTCACGTCCGTCGTACTCGACGGGATCCACGCTTATTTTCGGATATGGATTGTTATTCTATCTAAACTAAAGGTCAAGGGTTAAAAGAAAATAAAATGACTCGGCAAAGTATCACACTTTATGCCTACGTATTCCCGTCTAGAACGAGAAATCAGAGTCAACGTAGTTCGCCTACCTACGGGAAAGGAGGGGAAGGTTGCTCGCGAGGATATCGCATCCTATGCCTACGTACTTTCATACAGCATGAAAGATCAGAGCAAACGTAGTTCGGGCCACGTACGACACAAGTCTGTCTTGATGGATTTTATTCCTTCTAAAAAAGGGTTTTCTTATTAGCAGTCCAAGCGGACAAAAATGACGTCTTGATGAGTTCACATTCTTTTATGGAAGAAGTGTCTTTTATTGTGTTTGAAATATTTATTGTGTTTTTCTGTTTGTTTTGAGAAAGAAGAGACAGAACTCTAACCTACAGTTGCGAAGGGAATCAAACTAACCTAATGTTATCATGCATGGGTTAAGACCTAGTGTCTATCATGCTCCTCTCTTGCACAGAGAGAAACAGAGATCCTAAGGGAATTGACAGAAACAAAAACAATAGCAGATATATACAGTAAAGCAGTAAAATGCATGGATGCAGCAATACAAGCGAGGCAAGGGAGTCCCACTCAACCTCGAACCTAGAAAACAATAGGCATAAGTGAACAGACTTCACTTTCAACCCAACAGGTTAACAACATACAATACAGTCAGGAAAACCAATCAATACATCAGAAATGAATTACAGCAGAAAAGATAAACAGCATCAGCAACTCTGAATCAACATCAGACTTCAAGCTTCAACAAGCATAAATCTCCATCTCCACAGCCTGCAAACAAGGTCTTTGTCATCAATCTTCAGTCTACAATGGCTTTTCTTCAAGTCCTATCCTCCAAGCTGAGGGATCAATCACAAGAGTGAATTGGGTGTTAAGCAATTAGTTGACTACCAAGGGTGGCAAACCAACTGCTACTAACATATAAGACATTTTCTCTCAAGAGTTCTATCCCTTAAACAGCAGCACCAAGCCTTCCAAAGGAAGGGGGTGAGTGTCTTAGAGAGACTCTGTATCACAGAGAGGAATGGAGGCAGTCAAAACCTTCCATGTTTGAGAATCAAGCTTTCTAATCTAGAGCTCTGCCTAACTCCTAAACCCTAATCTCCTCAACAACTGCTAGCAGGAATCTCCTCATCAACTCTGGAAGTTGGTCTTCAAGCTCTGGATCTCCAATGGCTTCATCATCACAAGTCTTCAGCTCCCCCAATCCCCAAGCAATCCCAATACCCATACAGACAAACAATAATCCCCAGAGGGCACACCACACCAATCAATCAAATACAGACAGTATTATACCAATAGCAGTAGGGGAATCCTAGTGATTTCTAAGGGATCTAATAACTACCCATAGTCCCTATAGTCCCATAGCTAAAGTATTCAATCTCTAAGTCCTAAGGGAAATGAACTAATTCACCTAAATCATCACTTAAACCCTAATTTTATTCATGTTGTTCACACTTACACTAATCACCTAAAATTAATTCCTAAAAACATGAACTAAATTGTATGCACAAGTTAACAATGCCTATTAATCAACCTAAAAATAATGGACAAAAAATGTTAAAGCAACTATTAGAACCAAAATTAACAAATTCATGTATGAAATGAAACACCTAAAATAGGCATTTATTTGGAAAATATGGGAAAAATATCAAATAAAAAATAAAATGCAATTTTTATTTTTTATAATTTTCTAGACATCTTGAAGAAATTAATGCAAAAAGAATCACTAAAAAATATGAAGTTTTCATTTTCTTATGATTTTTACAAAATGCATGAAAATGAAAAGAAATTAAAAAAATGAAATATAGAGAAATAGAGGGAGGAGGTGAGAAGAGCAGAAGCGCCCAGTTGTGTTTCCAGGTGGGCTTGGGAAGTGGGGTGTGAATATCAAATTCACTAGGCCCAGCGCGCTCAGAAAAATCAAGTGAAAATTACCAGAAAAATGGATAAACCTTCGGTGCAAACAGCAGTAAAAACATGTGTATTTTATTGGGCTCATCAATTGGGGGGTGGGGATAGAAATTTGGACCCAGCCCACGCGTTTCAATTAATGAAACGATGCGTTTCATTCTCAGCCACATTTCCCTCGTATTCCAACTTCAAATATCAGCCATAGGATGCAATGAAAGAGTCAAATAATTGTGATGATCGGACGGTCATCCTTCATCGTCCCCAAAGCAAACCCTAGAATTCAGAGTTTCACTCCCCATGCAGCCATGTTCAGGTCCCTCGTTCTCTCTTAATACGCCATGAAATCCAGATTTATAAAGACCAAACGCACTCCATTTCTTCCCCTCTACACAACTATACTTTTAGTTTGCCCTAAAACTCACCCCATAGTAAAACCCGATAGGTGGAAACCCTTAGTTCATCAACTGCACCCTGTAATGGAGGTTCACCAAACTTATCAACTCTTGTACTAATGTACTCTCCATATTGCACTGACTACTCTGAGCTAATTCACCATGATTAATATCCCCTAAAACCAAGGTTTCTTGATCATCAAAGTCTCACAACTCTGCCATCAAACTTCATAGAACTCTCTCTAGATCTCAGGAATCAATCCCCTATGGTCTCTAAGCATTTTTATCCTAACCATATGATCTACAACTGGATAAATAAGGAGATTCGAAGGGAAATGCCTACCTTGCAAGTGATGATGACTAAGGTGGTTCTCTTCCAATTCAAGCCTTGATGCTTGCTTCAAGTGATCTTCAATGGATGCTGATTCTTCTATTTGCAATGGTTGTGGCTCAAACTTCTTGAATCACCTTATCCCCTTCTTCATGCAACTTGGAGTGAAAACTTGGATCACACAAACCAGCCACGAGTTCCTCTCAATTTTCTTTGCCAATTACTCTATGATGATGGTGGATGATGATGATAACAGAAATTAAGATGATTGATGAAGTTTCAAGGGAGTTTGAAGAGAAAATGCAAATGGGAGTGAAGGAATCAAAATGGGGTTTGCAAGCTCAAAGAATCACCAACCCCTGCACAAATGGCTTCATTTCATTATATAGATGATTACTAACAGCTTGAGAAGTTTCTAGATTGATCCTAGAGGGATCTAGAAACTTGTGGAAATTTCATGAACTTATCATTTGATGATATGTTCAAGATCTCTTATCTCATGCTTGCCCCTTTGTAAACTTGCATTAAAATCTCCTTTCATGAGATATTAGGAGTGTATGTATGAGAAACTAAGCTTTTCCTTGCCTTGTGTTAAGTTTTACCATGTTGCCTTATGATGCAAGAAACAAATTTACAAAGGAAGTCCAATTTTTAAGCCTAAACTCAAAAATGTGGCTGAACCAATGTCTTTAAAATGATGTTGGGAATCAATTTGGTATATTGGATGACCCATATTGGATTTGTAGATCTCTCAAACCAATTTTTTATTTCAACTTTTTCAACTTATGTACCTTTTTTAGGTCATTTTTCACCAACTTTGGTCAAGTCTCATTCCATGCATTTACAAACTTCCATGACTTCTTTTCTAGACTTAAAATGGCATTTTGAGCAACTTTGATGTTGTGAAGTTTTTCATTTGAAGCTTCCTTGTATGAGTTTTAGGCATAAGCTAAGAATGACCTGTAATCCTTAGATGACCAAAATACCCTTTGCTTGCCAAGACCATAAGTAGAGTTATACAAATCCTATGAAGGCATACCATACCATTCTAGAAATATAAGACAATGAGGAACAATTATTATGTTGACCAGAAATTCATTTGAAATCTCCTTGAGGGGTAAAAACTGCTTGGAAGTCAAGTCACTTTCACAGACAAAATTTCAGATACCTCAGATGACCTGTAACTTGCAAGGACCATAACTTGAGTTCTATAAATCTCCTTAATGTCTTCCACCACTCAAATTAAAGGTCTTGAGATCCTCTACAAGTTTCTTGTTGGCCAAGGATCCATTTGAAGCTTTCATTTTGACTTATCTTGCTTGGAAATTTGACCTAAACTAGGGGATTTTACACAGAAACCCTAATTTAGAAACTCCTCTTCTCCTTGATTTCTCTTGATTTCTTCTTAGCATAACAACATATCCTTCTCTATATGTCAAATGATGAACCCCACATCTCTCCAATAGCCTTTAATGCCTTTCAATTAGTCAATTGACCTAGAGTTGACACAGGGTTGACCCAGATGAAACCCTAGTTGACTGTCCTCAACTGCAATTCTTGTGACCATATCAATGACTTGTATCCTTCTCCAAATGACTTTCTAAGTCTCCCATCATGCTCATCCCACAACTCACAACTTACTTGTTGACCCTCAGGCATTCTCAGATAGGAGATGGACTCAATGCTTGATCCACTGACTTCTCCAACTTTCAACTTCTTTCTGATGACTTGAATGAGATTGAATTAGAATAATAACCTCTTGATAGGCCTCTAGAGATGAGAATAATGATTGGTCCCCTGTTGGATGACTTGCTATGCTTATGCTATGCAGATGATTAGGTTATGTACATGACTCTATATGCAAATGCTAATGATATTGAAACATAAACCAAGTGAATAAGGTTGGGCAAATTTTAGGGTGCAACAGCTGCCCCTATTCAAGCGACTTGGACCCGATTGGGTGAAGAGCCCAGAGCCTTCAGACATTCGCGGTACGAGACGGTTGAATACTAGGAACCCAGAAATTTGCCAACCGCAGAAATAAACTGCGCCACTGCTTGGGGAACGACATTCATCAGCCGAATCTGACTGTTACGGCAACCCACTGATCTCGTAGCGACCGTGCTGGGGATTATTTGTCTGCACTTCATCAGGAATAAATCGTCCACGTTAGGAATACTTTCTTCCACGTTAGGAATGACACCGTCCACATAAGGAATCATCTCATCTGCCTCTGTCATGACTAAACTCTTCCACATAAGGAATACATCTTTTTCCATCTAAAGAAACCTCTCCTCTTTCCACGTAAGGAATGCCATCTACTTGACTTGTCCACGTAAGGAACACATCTTCTTTCCACGTAAGGAATCAATTTTTTTCCTTTCCACGTAAGGAAACACCATCTTATCTTAGCTTGCCCACGTCAGGACTCCAATCTTTCCGCGTAATGAAACACAACCTCGATCTGTCCACGTCAGGACTCCAACTTGATATGTCCATGTAAGGACTCAATCTTTCCACGTCAGAAATGCTATCTTTCCACGTAAGGAATAAATCTGATATGTCCACGTAAGGACTCAATCTTTCCACGTAAGGAATCACCTCTTTCCCCATAAGGAATACAAACTTTTCCACGTAAGGAATCAACTTCTTTCCACGTTAGGAATCAACTTCGTTCCACGTAAGGAATCACCATCTTTCCACGTTAGGAATACAACCTTTTCCGCGTAAGGAATCAACTTCGTTCCACGTAAGGAATCACCATCTTTCCACGTTAGGAATACAAACTTTCCACGTTAGGAATAACTTGATCTGTCCACGTCAGGACTAAATTTTTCCACGTAAGGAAACAACTTCTCTTTCCACGTAAGGAATAGACCTGTCCACGTCAGGACTCACGTTTCGTCTTGATTTGTCCACGTCAGGACTCGCCTCTTGACTTACTGAGAAAATAAAACTTGTCCACGTTAGGACCCATATCTCAACCTGCTGAAGTAATAGAACCTGTCCACGTCAGGACTTGCGCGTCTTCGACTTGCTGGGGAAATAAGACTTTGTCCACGTCAGGACTCATACTTTGCCAACAACACGAAGAAGGATAAATTTGTCTGCGTCAGGACTCTTGTATCTTGTCATCACAAAGAACTACAAACTTGTCCACGTCAGGACGCACATTTCACCATTACGAATAAAGCTATCTGCTGGAAATAAATGGTCCACGTAAGGACACCAACACGAAGAATAATCAACTTTTGTCCACGTCAGGACTCCACCTTCGATCGATACCAAGAAATCAAATTCGTCCACGTTAGGACTAACACATATCGTCAAACTGAGGAAATGTCCACGTCAGGACCCCCACTTCTCTTAGCATACAAAAAAACCTGTCAATAAACCCGTCCACGTTAGGACTCATCCTTCCATTGGTCCGCAAACTTCTTATCACTGACGTTACAACAACTTTGAGGCTGACTTTACTGGGGATATTTGGAAATCAAACTACTGGATGCCTGCTCTAATAACCGGCGGTAGCCTCTGAACTTCTGGTTCATGAAACCTTTTAATGCTGACGTCACAACAACTTTGAAGGAAACAAATCGCTGGTCGGACTAGAGAAACTCCAACAAGAAACCATGGCGGGGAAATAAGTAACTCTGCTTGGGGACAAAGAGAAACTGATCCTGCTGACTCTGTGGGGAGTAGTGCCAAAGCTGACACTTTGTTGAATGTCTCATACTGAGACTTCGAATGTTTATTGATTCACCTGAGCAAGGGTTCTCTCTACCTGCAAGAGAAACAATAATTGAAACAAAAGGTTAGCCATCCTGGTTTATGTTTCAACATGCATGCGCTTGACAATGATGCACTGCTCCATTTGACATGGAAATGCTACGCTTTTCATTTGGTGGATGCAAGTATGACACTATATGCCCATGCAAATGCAGACTCGAACTGTTGGGTACAGAAACTGCTTCAGCAAAATAAACGCTGAAGATAATGCCAACTCCGCTGGGGATAGCCAGGTGCTACAGAATTATTCCGGCAAAATAAATGCTGGGAGAGGGAAGTTGACTCAGCTGGTAAATTGGGAACTTAAACCAAACACCTCGTTGGGGTAACACCCTGCTGGGGACTACAACTCTGCTGGAGAATAGTAGATGCGCTCCTGCTGGGAAGTGAATGAATATCACGCGGTATCTTGACAAAATAAATGCATGGGCACACAACCAACTCTGCCGGGGAGAGTCTTATTCTTCGAATTCCACTGGGAAGAATGAAAATACTTGCTGGAAAAGAGAACTCCACTGGGGATGGGATGATTCTCTTGGGGAACATCCACTGGCTCCGCTGAGGGAGAGTACCTGACCCTGCGGGAAAAGGTGAACTTGTCTGAATACAGCTCACAAACATTAATCTTCTGCGGCTGAACCAACTCTGCTTGAGATAAGGGATCCTTCGGGGGACACCACACTGTCTGAACACAACCTACAATCATGGAATCGTCAACTCTGCTGAGAATAAATGGCTTTGCTGGAGCATGCCTTCTGGATAGGCTACGACTAGCTAGGGAATTTGATCCTTCTTCAGGAGGCACATGCATGACATGCGTGGGGGCCGAGTCTTTCGTTATTGCAATCTTTTGATCATCTTCCTCGTACGGCTATGAAACCTGCAACAACACAAACAAGACAAGACAAGCCTATGCAACCAAATCGATTCAGGTTAGTGACGTTATTTTCAGTTAATTCAAAGCTTTAGCAATTGTTGGCAAGGGCCGGTGATGTTATACACATGCTAGTTTCAGTAAACCTAGGCGTTTTATTATGCACAAAACAGTAAAGAACCAGCATCAAGTACTGAATAAAATATTTTATTGATTGGGCCCCTGAATGGGCGGAGTTTTGTACACGGGATGTAACTCCTGAAAAGAGGAAGCTACGCAAAGCAGATATACAAGTATGCACAAGAAGCATAAATATTTTGACAAATTAAATTTTGTACACATGTCGGCAACGGGATGCAGACGAACACCACAAACTGATCCTCCTATGATTCGTCCGACTCTAATGCTTTCCGGTATTCACACTTCCGAAGAGATTGTATCTGATAATCGACCCCTCAGGTATATTCTCCCGCACTGATGCTCACTGTAGTATCAAATTCGGACCGCAGTCATTTGCTTTTCAAATCCCTAACTTTTGCGTGAACCGCCCTTTACGGGTTTTCAGTTCACCGGGATACCCCTTTTTGCCGAAGCCGCCCAGTGTAGGTTCTCAACTTCGCGGGTGTACATTTTTTCAATTTTATCCCTAACTTTTGCCCGAACCTTTCATTCTATTTTTGGTTCGCCAGGATGCCCCATTTTTGCCTGGACTCTCTTTTTTCTGTCCAGCGGGTCAATTTTAAGCAAAGTATTTTTTAACTGCGTCCGAATTCACAGGCGACGTAAAGTCTTCACCGTCCATGGTGGACAACAATAACGCTCCTCCTGAAAAGACTTTCCTGACAACGTATGGCCCTTCGTAGTTGGGGGTCCACTTGCCCCTGTGATCTGCTTGCGGCGGGAGAATCCTTTTCAGCACAAGGTCGCCCGTCTGAAAGCTTCGCGGATGTATCTTCTTATCATATGCTTTCTTCATTCGGCTCTGGTACAAACGACCATATGCTAGAGAAGCTAGCCTCTTCTCGTCCATCAAACTCAATTGGTTCAACCTGTCTTTCACCCATTCTGCCTCGTCTAGCTGAACGTCTCGCAATACCCTCAGAGAAGGGATCTCCACTTCCAACGGTAGTACCGCTTCCATTCCGTATACTAACGAGAACGGGGTTGCCCCGGTTGATGTGCGTACCGTCGTACGATAACCGTGCAAAGCGAAAGGTAGCATCTCATGCCAATCCTTATAGGTCACCACCATTTTCTGAACGATCTTCTTAATATTCTTATTGGCCGCCTCGACAGCGCCATTCATCTTGGGTCGGTAAGGGGATGAGTTGTGGTGTTCGATCTTGAAATTCTGACAGAGCTCCTTCATCATTTTGTTGTTCAGGTTTGAACCGTTGTCCGTGATTATCCGCTCGGGGATCCCATATCGGCAAATGATATCCCTCTTGATGAATCTGGCCACCACTTGCTTAGTTACGTTTGCGTAAGACGCTGCTTCTACCCACTTGGTGAAATAATCGATTGCTACTAGGATGAACCGATGCCCGTTAGAAGCTGTCGGCTCGATCTTTCCAATCATATTGATCCCCCACATCGAGAATGGCCATGGCGATGACATCACATTCAGAGGATTCGGAGGCACATGGATCATATCAGCGTAGATTTGGCACTTGTGGCATTTCCTCGCAAACTTCAAACAATCAGTTTCCATAGTCAACCAAAAATAACCTGCCCGCAGCAATTTTCTCGTCATAGCATGCCCACCAGCATGCGTACCAAAGGTACCTTCGTGTATTTCCTCCATGAGCAGCTTCGCCTCTTTCTCGTCTACACAACGCAACAGCACCAAATCGTGGTTTCTTCTGTATAAGACACCATCTGGATTCAAATAGAAATTACCCACTAATCTCCTGAGAGTCTTCTGATCTTGACTGGATGCCCCAGCCGGATACTCTTTATTCTTCAGGAAATTAAGTATATCAAAATACCATGGTTTGTCGTCGGATGCTTCATCAATGGCAAATACGAAAGTTGGTCTGTCAAGCCGAGAGATAATGATTCGGGGAGCCTCGTTCCAGAAGTTGACTTTGTACATGGAAGACAAAGTGGCCAGGGCGTCAGCCATTTGATTCTCTGCCCACGGTACATGATGCAATTCAACCTTGTCGAAGAAAGGCAATAATCTCCTTGCATAATTCATGTAATGTATCAAATTGGGCTGACGTGTCTCCCATTCCCCTTTTATCTGATTCACCACCAGAGATGAGTCTCCGTATACGTCCAGATTCTTGATTCGCAAATCAATGGCTTCCTCAAGCCCCATTATACAAGCTTCGTATTCAGCCTCATTATTGGTGACGGCAAAGGTCAATCGGGCAGTAAACGGGATGTGCGACCCGTGTGGCATAGTGATGATTGCCCCTATTCCGTTACCGTAAGCATTCACAGCTCCGTCAAATATCATCTTCCATTTGGAACCCAACTCTGGCCCTTCGTCTGGCAACGACTCTTCACAATCTTTCATCTTTAGGTACATGATATCCTCGTCAGGAAAATCAAACCTCATCGATTGGTAATCTTCAATAGGCTGTTCCGCCAGATACTCAGACAGCACACTCCCCTTTATAGCCTTCTGCGAGACGTATTGAATGTCATATTCAGTCAAGACCATCTGCCAACGGGCAATTCTCCCTGACAACGCCTGCTTTTCGAATACATATTTGATAGGATCCATCTTCGAGATGAGCATGGTTGTATGATTCAGCATGTATTGCCTCAAACGCTTGGCGGCCCAGGCTAGTGCGCAACAAGTTTTCTCAAGCATTGAGTATCGAGATTCACAATCTGTAAATTTCTTACTCAAGTAGTAGATCGCATGCTCTTTTCTTCCTGTCTCGTCGTGTTGACCGAGAACACAACCCATGCTTCCCTCAAGAATCGTCAAATACATAATCAAGGGTCTACCTGCCACTGGGGGTATCAAAATAGGAGGCTCCTGCAAATACTGCTTTATTTTATCGAACGCCTTTTGACAATTTTCGTTCCACGTTACAGCTTGATCTTTCTTCAACAGCTTGAATAATGGTTCACACGTAGCAGTTAGGTGAGATATGAACCGAGCGATGTAGTTCAACCTCCCTAAAAACCCGCGCACCTCTTTCTCTGTTTTAGGCGTCGGCATTTCTTGGATTGCTTTTATTTTAGCAGGATCGACCTCTATTCCTCTTTCGCTTACGATAAACCCCAGCAGCTTACCCGATCTCACCCCGAAGGTGCATTTGTTAGGGTTCAGTCTCAGCCTGAACTTCCTAAGCCTCTTAAATAACTTCAGCAGATTCACCAGATGCTCTTCCTCTGTCTGGGATTTGGCAATCATATCGTCCACATAAACTTCGATCTCTTTATGCATCATATCATGAAAAAGAGTCGTCATCGCACGCTGATATGTTGCCCCAGCGTTTTTCAAACCAAAGGGCATCACTTTGTAGCAAAATGTTCCCCAAGGCGTTATGAAAGTTGTTTTCTCCATATCCTCTGGCGCCATTTTAATCTGGTTGTAGCCTGAAAAGCCATCCATGAAGGAGAACACGGAGTATTGAGCAGTATTATCGACTAGCACGTCAATATGAGGAAGCGGAAAATCGTCTTTTGGGCTTGCTTTATTCAAATCTCTATAATCGACACACATCCGAACCTTGCCGTCTTTCTTTGGCACTGGTACGATGTTAGCAACCCATGAGGGATATTTTGTCACAACCTGGAAACCAGCGTCCCACTGTTTTTGAACTTCCTCTTTGATCTTCACTGCCATATCTGGTCGAGTTCTGCGAAGCTTTTGTTTGACCGGCGGGCATTCTTCTTTCAGTGGCAGACGGTGCACAACCATATCTGTATCGAGCCCTGGCATATCTTCATACGACCAAGCGAATACATCACTATACTCTCGGAGCATTTCAACCAGTCTTCGCTTGATATCGCCCTGCAGTGCGGCTCCGATGCGAATATTCTTCTCAACCCCTTCCGACCCCAAGTTGATAATTTCGATGACCTCGTCGTGAGGCAGAATGACTCTTTCCTCTTGTTTCACCAACCAAGACAATTCTTCAGGAACGTCACTATCTTCGACAACCTCTTCTTCGGCCTGAAATACCAGGTGCTCAAAGTCGGGACGAGTCATAGGTGGTTCAGGGATGTCATCTGAAAATGTTATCCTGCAAAAGGAATGGTTAAGTGCTTCAAAATGCGTATAAAGCGAATAACCACGTTGCCATTTTATTGAAAACTACAAAACAAGAAAGACAGAGATTACAGTATTTGCACATGAAAAACGCCATTTATTTAATGATTAACACGCAATGTTCATAACAACACAGCCCTAAGCAAATCCTGATGCCCCGGGCAGGACATCAGATTATTCAACAATTAATAAAGCAAAGCATTACTGTTTAAGAGTCACAGGAACAAGCTCCTGAATAGACCAGTTGCACAGTCCCTGTCCTGGCGTGCTTGGCTGAATCCAGGCATCCATATCACAGTCGCTGTCTCCTTCGTCAGACTCCGAAGCAGCATTGACGGTTTCATGACATACTCCACTGGCAGAGATAGTTATTGGCCCTCTGAAACGGGGTGCTCCCACAGCAGGTGTTGACGACGACGGTTGGTACCCCAGCCCGAATCGGTCCATCTTCACAGGAATATCCAGCACTTTGCCCCAGCCCTTTGCTTCTCCTGCCTCCACCAAGGCTTGGGCTTCTTTATATGACGAAACGGCTATCTCTGACACTTTGCTCAGCCCGGGACCTTTGTCCTTGATACGCAACCCTTCAAATGCCTGGCAGGGTGTTTCGTGGATCTCTCCGTCGACCTCCACATATTTAAATGACGACAGATGGCTGACCAGGATGTCTTCTTCTCCGCATACGGTGACCACGCTATCTCCGACCATATATTTCAACTTCTGATGCAGGGTAGACGTGACTGCCCCAGCCCCATGAATCCAGGGTCGTCCGAGCAGGCAACTATACGCAGGCTGTATATCCATGATATAAAACTCAGTTGAAAACACCTCCGGCCCTACCTGTAGAGGCAATGTTATCGATCCAAAGACTGTTCTTCGCGTGCCATCAAACGCTCTGACTACCAAGTCACTGGGCGTGCACAGGATTCCTCTGACATCTAGCTTCATCATCGCCTTCTTGGGCAACACATTCAGAGACGATCCAGTGTCGACCAATACATGCGACATTACTGATCCTCTACATTCGACAGATATGTGCAGCGCCATATTATGATCTCTTCCCTTCGGGGTCAAATCGAAGTCGGTAAAGCCCAAGATGTGGCCTGCATTCACATGTGCCAACACTCCTTCCAGCTGATTCACGGAGACGTCTTGGGGTACGAAGGAAGTATCCAGGACTTTCAACAAAGCATTTCTGTGAGCTTCCGAACACAAGAGCAATGACAAGATGGATATTTTGGACGGCGTCTGTTGCAGATGCTCCACAATCTTATAATCGCTTTTTCGAATCAAACGCATGAACTCTTCTACCTCTTTCGATGCCGCTTCTTTGTCGCTTGCTTGCACTGGGACATTCTCGACCATCTTCCCCTTGCCTTTCGCTAGTCTCTCGGCCTCCACTTCAGGTGATATAAAGATCCTACCACTCCTTGTCATACCTCCTGAACCAACAACATTGTCTACAGTCTCGGCTGGCTGCTTATTAACATCAATCTTTATCCCGTCACAATACACCTCCAACCCATATGACCATGGGACTGCTTTTGTGTTCTCGTACGGGATCGGTCCGGCCTTAGTTATGGTGATCGGTGGTCGCTGGACCGGTGTTGCAATAGTGATTGTCTTTCGAGGAATCGTGACAGTGGCCACATCACTCTGATCATCTGCTACCGCCCCTGTAGGCTCTTCAGTTGCTGCTCGGTCAAACTGCAATGTGCCTCCATCAATTAAAGCCTGAATGCCTTTCTTCAAATCATCACACCCCCCAGCTAGGGTCCAGCATTCTAAGCAATACTCGTCACATCCTGGATAAACACCCCCTTGCAACAATCTGCTTTTTATCTCGTTCAGCGGCGTCTTTAAATTGTCGACATTCATAATCAGATTCAACCCTTTCTCAGTCAGAATGGCGTTCGCCCCATGATTAGGCATGGGTTTCTGCACTATATTCGGACCTGCTGTTCCGAAATTGATAGTCTTATTGTCCAAGAGATCCTGCACAACATGCTTAAAAGCATGGCAACCCTCTATATCGTGGCCCGGAGCCCCAGAATGAAACTCACAGTGCCTGCTTGCATCATAACCATACGGAGGAGTTCCCGTTATCGGTGCCAGAGTTCTCTTCTCTACCAAATTTAGACCCAACAGCGTCTACAACAAATCTGCATATGTTAAGGGAGGCTTCTCAAACACTCTTCTGGGTTTACCACCCTGGAATCTTCGCTGAGCAGGCTGCGCACCCTACTGTGGCTGTTGTTGCTGCTGCTGTTGCTGTTGCTGCATCGGCTACTGCTGAAACGGTTGTTGTGGTTGCTGATACGGGATAGTAACACTCGCCACCTGCTGCGGCTGATGATATTGGTTTCGTCCCCTGCCTCGGCCTCGGCCTCAGCCTCCAAATACTGCGCTTGCCTCGCCCTGACGGCGCCCACCAAAAGCCTTCCTATTACTGCCAGATGCAGTTGATTCCTCAGCCTGGAATTTTCCTTGCTTAATGTTACGTTCAATCTTTTCTCCCATCAGAATTAAGTCTGAGAAACTGGCCAGAGATGTATGAAACAACATGTCATGAAACAAGCCTGTGAATGTGCCGACGAACATGTCATTCATTTCCTTGTCTTCTAAAGGAGGACGGACCCTGGCAGCCATATCGCGCCACCTTTGCGCGTACTCTTAAAAGCTCTCACCCTTCTTCTGCGACAGCCCTGTCAATTGGACCCGATTGGGCGCCAAGTCGCTGTTATACTTGTAGTGAGCTACAAATGCCTCTGCCAATTGCTTCCATGTCTTGATATTAGTTGGCTCCAACCCCATGTACCACTCTAAGGAAGGGCCTGACAAACTATCTTGAAAGAAATGCATTAGCATTCTCTCATCAGTTGAGTACGCAGACATCTTTCTGTAATAAGCCCGCACGTGCACTTTCGGACAGGTGTCCCCTTTATACTTATCAAACGTAGGGGCTTTGAATTTGATTGGAACCCTCAAGCCAGGTACCAGACCCATTGCTGACATGTCTAAGCCCACAACACTTTGGTTCAGGACCCCCCTCATCTGTTCTTCTAGCATTCTGATCTTCTGGGAGTTATCCATCGGCCCTTCAAAGCCTCCGCCGGAGAAAGCGTCCTCCTGCTGATCTTCTTGCCACATACCATTCCCAGCTCCATACCCATCATATTCATTATTGCGGCCAGCTCTAATTTGGTTCATCACCGGGCCTCGGCCTCTGTTGCCGTATCCTTGAATACCTCCAGCAGGCCCAAAAGCCATTAACCCAGCGCCGTTTCCATTTCCGAAACCTCCGTAACCCTGATTGGCCACACCATAACCATCTTGCCCAAAGCCTTGAGCATTGAAACCATATTTCCCAGCGTTATCGAATCCCTGATCGTTGAACCCGAATCCAGTATTGCCAAAGCCGTTGCCTCCCATATTATCACCCACGTTGATATCACCAAGCCCAACGTTATGGACAGCCGTCTCATTTCCAACTCCAACGTTACCGTTCCCAACAGCGGTAGCATTGTTAACATTAACAGCAGGTATATTGACTACAGGTGGAGCCACTGGCGTGGGAGTGCCATCCCCATGAACAGTATCGACTCGTACAGACTGATGATCCTCGTTACCGTGACCAGCATTTCGGGCCAACAGAGGTTGCACCATGGCTTGCAAATTCTCCTGACCTTTTGCAATAGCTTCCATGGTCTGCATAAAGAGAACTAGCTTCTCGCACACATCTTGCATCTCGTTCTGCATTTGATCCATGATTCTTCGACAGTTGGTGCGAGTGGAATAGTGGTGCGGGTGCTGATCTGCAATCCTGAAAGTACCTGGTGTAATACGGTGAACTGACTTTAAACAATGTTGCGGATAGCAAGAGTCGCCACCGACTTTTATTTTATCCATAAGGAAAGGTTATAAAAGAACAGGAAAGACCTTAGAGAATATTTTGGGTCCGGGGGGTAGGTTATGAAAAGGGAAGGTGTTAGCACCCTTTTCATCCATGGTTATCCATGGGCTCTTAGGTACTTAAGCTCACTTTTGAATTGTTTTGAAATTGTAGTGTGTGAATAGAAAATTTTCAGAATAGTTAATAAATAATCCATGTAAGGATGTGTTAAGAACTTGTTTGAAAACTTGTTGAAAATTTGTTTAAGTGCGAAACAGTTTTGAAGTGAGCAAGCACCTAGGAGTAACCTACCCTAATGTTTAAAGGTCTTTCTTATTCTTCATTCTTTCCTTTAGTAAGACTATCCCTACTATAATGGAGTAGGTAGTCCTTACTTTGGATGTTAAGGGGTATGTGAGGGACAATTTGACTTTGAAGGCCATTGTGGGATGTAATAAGCACATATAAGGGACCATCATCATTTTTCGAAAGGGACTTGATTCGTAAAGGCAACCATAAGGGACTTTGATGATTTTTTTATTTGAGGGACTTGCTTTATACACCCCACTTAACCATTATTCGTAGGCAACTTGAGGGATATCCTTAGGAAGTGAGACGGCGATTAAAATCGACTTACGTGTGTGACGTGTTTATTTTAATTATCTTTATTTAAAAGTGATCTAAATTTATTTTAATATTACATACATGTTGTTACACTCCCTAATTACTAACCATAATAATAATTAAATAATTAAACAACTTTACATCCAAGAAACAGTTACAAAATAATAAGCAAAATAATTAAATAGCAAAGATAAATAAAATATAAATAAGCAATAATAAATAATAAAGGGGGTTAATTCTAAGTTTACTCGGCAAGACATCGCATCTTGTGCCTACGTATCCTTACGGGAGTGGAATCAGAGTAATCGTAGTTCCCCTCAATAGGGAGGTTAGAAACTTCTTGACTGTGGTCAAGGTCTCAAGGGGAATAAACGCATCTTAAGGACACGCTTACGTGGAGTGTAGAAACTCCAAATCTCTACGTTGAAATGTTAAGTTGTAATTAGGGTTAAATTAGGGATTCCACGGCGGGAAACCCTAAAATGAGCGCGGCGGCTCTTTGACCTAATGCTAAGGGTAAAATTGTAATTTAGCCTGCGGCGAGGCATTTGTGAAAATTAGGGTTTGTAAGGGTGTAATTTTGAGGGTTTGAAATTGAATGTGTGAAGTTTGAGGGTTTGAGGACTATTGGCATGGTGGCCAAACGGTTAGACCTAACCTTCGGATGTGTGCGAGGTGACTGATTAACGGTAAATGAATGCGGAAAATTTAAATCATACATCAGTAGAAACTTAAAGACAGAAACGTAAACGCGATTATTAGGTTCGCGAGGTTACAAGTGAGAAACAAATACAAATATAATTTAATTCAAACTGAAAGGTGCAAAAGACGGATTAGGGCAACATATTAAGCTGCAACATAGACAAGCAAAATTAGTAAACCAGTAATAGACAGTGGTCAGAGAGATTACAAAACGAAAACGGAAAGTTTAGAGATTTTGTGGTTTATTTGTGATATATAAAAAAACATTCAAATTAAGTTGAAATAGGAGTTTTAATATTAACAACTTAAGTTTAATTTTCAAAAATCGTTTTTACTTAATTATCTAAAAAAAGAGTCTTAGTTCTATTATAAACAAAATCTTAACTACCAAAATATTTTCTCCTAATATCTAAAAAAGGTCCTTATTATTATCTAAAAAGAAAGTTTAATTTAAAAGAAAGGGATTTTAATTATTTATAAAAAAAAAGTTCTATTTATTATTATATTAAAAGAGTGTAATTAGTTATTATAAAATATTAACTTATTTGCTGTATGGCAATTACTAAAATTATAAAACTCATATTTAAATAAGAGAACAGAACCAAAAATAAAGTTAAAAACAAAACAACATGTAAAGAGGAATTATTTTTGGGTCGATTTATCTTTGTTCTTCGGCCCGGTATGTTCATCGTGAGCCAAAAAGAGCAACTCTCTTTTAGGGTTACGAACCCCCATCGTTCTCGCGGCGCTGACCTTGCTTCATCTTCTTGCATGTCTCGTTCTTGAATCGTCCTCACCAATTTCATCCTCTAATCCTTCCTGAAACATACAACAAACATGATTAAAACACACGATTCAGAGTTTTCGTTCTACCTTTTAACGATCTAGCGGATACAGTGCGCGCTGGAAGGCAATGATGTTTGCTGAGCCTCGAGGAGGGGATTGCCCGCCACTCTGACGAGTGGTGCCGGTGAACCTTCGTTTGAATACTTTGAGGTTGTATATTTATGAACTCGAGCGGTGATGATGATACGTGAGTTTGATGCTTGCACCGTTTTTTGATTTGGTGGACGCGTCCTTCTTCTTGATGCTAGGGTTTTGTCGTTTTTTTTTCTTACACTCTCGCCCCCGCCTCTCTATTTTATACTCCGCCTTTTATCTTTGTTTTTTTTTTGGGCCTTGGACTGTTGGCGCGCTTTACGTTATATTTCTGATGAAAGTTGCAACTTCTGA
Organism: Lathyrus sativus; assembly: GCA_963859935.3. Lineage (NCBI taxonomy): Eukaryota > Viridiplantae > Streptophyta > Magnoliopsida > Fabales > Fabaceae > Lathyrus > Lathyrus sativus. The sequence continues at coordinate 395,936,848 of OZ012738.1, forward strand.
TTTGATTTTGCTGGATTTGATTTAGTTTTATTTATTTCTGATGCAGATTTGATCAAATGATGGATTCTCGGATTTTATCAGATGTGGACCCTTGTGATTTGTCTGATATTTGTTATCTCTGATACGGTTCACTTTCTGATATCTGTTGGATTTGCTCATGATTTGTTTTCTGATACTGGATCGAATCTAATTTCTTATGATATGGATTTGACTTACTGATACGAACTGACTCCGTCATGGATTTGGATATCTGTATTTCTGGATTTGTTTTGATTTCATTTGGATAACTGGACTCGTTTGGATTTTGGTTTTCTTTTTCAGATATGGACCAAATTTGGATATGGTTACTTACGCGAACTGGTTTGGACTTGCGAACGGGCTATCTTCTGAGGTATTTCGGCTGTGATATCGAACTTGCCTATTTCTGCCCTTTTTCCAAATTGAAACTTGATTTTCATTGATGCTTCTGAACTTTTTTGATGCAGTGTTTGATGTAGTTTGGGAAATTGGTTTGATTTCGGACATGAGATGTTTGGAGTGTCATCTGCTGCTGACATTCGGTGGCCTTTTCATTCGTCCAACTGCAACCCTTGAACGACTTCAATTCCTTTTCTGTTGGCGACTTTTTCTGATACCATTTTGATGTTTCGAATCCAGCTACTATTTGGTTTTGTTAACTGATAAATTAATGACTCCTGATGCAGTTCCGATATTCAGTTTTTTTTTCTTGATGTGGATTCAATCCGAACTTATTTGCTGCTGTTCCAGTTTGGATTTAGTCTTACCTCTGGATATCCACAAATTTACATGATGGAGATGGATGTCTGAATATTTACTTAATAGAACAGTCCATTTGGCTTAAACAATTACTTTCGGCAAAATCTTTTATCGGCCCAAACTTCTTTTATCTCTCTCTTTATCTCGGCTGTCCCTTAGATAAGAACAGATATTACCTGATCTGACGCCGATGGCTCAGATTGGTAACGGGAGTAGGATGCGGCTTCGGTCGTGCCACTCCCGGCACTCGATGATGACACTGTTCTGAGAGTGTCGAAAACAAACTTCTAACCCTTCTCTGCTTCTGTTTTGTTCTGTTTCTCTTTGTGCAGGTTAATCAGAGATTTGCGGTGAAGATCGAGGGACATCATGAAGACTTAGAATTCTTTAGGACTTAGGGCTTTTTAGGATAGAAGTAACATCTGTAGTTGAAATTTTACAGCAATTCAGAATGTGAAACAATTTATTTCTTTTTGTATCATGATATCTTTTATGAAATGAAAATGTCAGAACTTCATTTATATATCCATGACTGTTCAGCTTTGAATTTATATTTATTTCTTAGTTATAAATTATAAACGTTTGCGAATAAATCCACAAATATTTAAAATCATTAACTTAGCCATAAACCATAAATATTCACGAATGATATTCTTGTCTGTGTACTTGTCTCGCCCGTAATCCTAATCTCATCCACTGATTAAATTCACTTGCATTCCAACTTAAATTCTAGCCAGCAATTTCATAACCAAACACGGATGTGCGCCATGGTCACAACATTTTCAGCATCAACAACAAAACTAATCGTAATTAAACTCCACTGACCAAATGCCAAATCTCAATATGATCAGAACTAGTGATTGATAAATGCCTCAAAACCATAACACATCAAATGCCTCAGAATTTTAATAACAGCCCGTCTTCAAGGAATTGGTAGAATTTGTGTAAAATGACCAAAATACCCCTGGGACCAAATCTCTCTTTGATGTTGGCAAAAAATCATGAAGTTTGACTTTGGTTTGACCACAGTTGACCTCAGTTTGACTTTTTAACTGCATTGACTGCTTTTGACTTATCTGATCATCTGACTGAGCAAACTTTTGAGAAAAGTCTTGAAACTTGACATGGGGGTTCTTATACACATATAAGATGTTATGAAGCTCACTTGAAGTCTTGGAAGTCCATTTAGCCTGATTAAAGTCAAAACCCTAGTTTTGGATGCACTGCTTAGGAGGCGCATTGTCTGAGGGAATTGTCAACTCTTCTGACCAATTGTGAACTTTGTGAACCTTGTGAACCTTCAAGAAGAAGCCTATGGACTTCATGAACCTCATGAAAGGTCTTATAGATGTTGAGAAGTTTGTGAACCTTGTGAACCTTCAAGAAGCACAAAGTCTTGTATTGTGAGGGCAAATTTTGGGGTGCAACAGCTGCCCCTGTTCAATTTTCTGAAACCTGAGGGGTTAGATTGGTATATTTGCCAGTCGTAACCTGGAAGGTTGAAGGGGATTGAACACAAAAGCCCAAAAATTTGCACTCACCAGTGCACTAGAGTGGTACAGATGGCTAGTCGAATATGATTGAGTGGGCTTAAAGATGCCACTAGGGGGGAAGCAGTTCAAAATATGGGTGTATGATGAAAGCTGTCAGGAGTCTGGAATAATAATGATGTAGCAGCATGTCTTCATGAGGATAGAGCAATCAATAGTGATAACCCTAAAGCAGTCTTGAAGCAATGATATGATTTCAGGAGGATAGAACAATGAATGGCTCTAAAGCAGTCTTGAAATAATAATGTGATATGTCTTCAGGAGGATAGAGCAATCAATAGCTCTAAAGCAGTCTTGAAGTAATAATGTGATATGTCTTCAGGAGGATAGAGCAATCAATAATGATAACCCTAAAGCAGTCTTGAAGTGATAGATCTGACCTCAGGAGGATAGAGCAATCAATAGCTCTAAAGCAGTCTTGAAGTAATAATGGCTTCAGGAGGATAGAGCAATCAATAGCTCTAAAGCAGTCTTGAAGTAATAGAATGGCTTCAGGAGGATAGAGCAATCAACAGCTCTAAAGCAGTCTTGAAGTAATGATTTCAGGAGGATAGAGCAATGAATAGCTCTAAAGCAGTCTTGAAATAATAACGTGATATGTCTTCAGGAGGATAGAGCAATCAATAGCTCTAAAGCAGTCTTGAAGTAATGATTTCAGGAGGATAGAGCAATGAATACTCTAAAGCAGTCTTGAAATAATAATGTAATTTCAGGAGGATAGAGCAATGAATACTCTAAAGCAGTCTTGAAATAATAATGATGGTTTCAGGAGGATAGAGCAATCAGTAGCTCTAAAGCAGTCTTGAAGTCATGAGATGTTCTCAGGAGGATAAAGTAACTCTGAAGTTACAATAAAGCAGTCCCAAAGTAATAAGAAGCTCATCAGGAGGATAAAGTAACCCTGAGGTTACAATAAAGCAGTCCCAAAGATCATAAGCTTGTTTGTTGGATAATTAACCTGAAAACAAGGTAGCATTCTGTATAACAACATTAGTTTATGCTTTATGTATGCATGTATGACATGATGCACTTAGGTAATGTACTATAGACATATATGTTATGGTATGATGTAAATGATGTATGTATGATATGACACTGCTGGAAGTGTCTGGATATCCTTGTATAACAACTGCTGGCCAAGGAAAATAAATCCCGATTCGTTGTTGAAGAATATATAACCCTCCGTCTGCTGGGGATAACAAGGTATAGATAACCTCCCGTTGTTGGGGATAACAAGGTATAGATAACCTCCCGTTGTTGGGGATAGTAGGGTATAGATAACCTTCGTTTTCGTTTGATAGTAGGATAAGTATAACATCCCGTCTTCGTTCATCGTGCCCTTATTGGAAAGTAATTTCCCGTATATCCGTATGAGGATAAAAGAGATGGATATAAATTCCAGGGGAGATTAGACTTTGTGAAAATGGATTAGTCCTACTGATGGTTTGTAACTGTCTTGTAAAGATGAACCGGCGAAGCTTCGTTGAAATCCTTCCCTCGTTCGTCCTTAGTAAATACTATTACTGCATTTTCATGCATTTCTGGTAAACATCAATCATATTAAAAGCATACATGCGTTTCTGGTAAACATCAATCATATTCAAAGGCATACATACATTCAAACACAACCAATGGACGTTTCGCTTATGTAAATAGGGTAAAAGTGAATCTGGATTCAAAAGATGGAATTTATTTATATCAAAAGTGACCCATACACGGGTAAGTTTGTACAAGGAGACATAAACCCTAGTAAGAGAATTTTGTCATGAAGTTTTACAAAAAGAATCAGCTATGTGGGAAATAATCCTATTGAGTTTCAATTCTACTATTGCCACTCAAGTATCTCATCTTCTTGCTGTTGAGACGGAAACGATTGGATTGAGCTTTATCTGTTTGAGCTTGAGTAAGTAGTACAACTGGTTGCAGTTTCATGAGTGATCCAAACGAGACATAGTCATACGCTTTAATCCCTAACTTTTGCCTGGATTGCCCTTTCAGGTTTTCAATCCACCGGGATACCCTTTTTTGCCCAAGCCGCCTTTTCAGGTTTTCGACTTGCCGGGTGTACATCTTTTTATATATATATCCCTAATTTTTGCCCAAACCCTTTTGGTTTGCCGGGATGCCCTTATTTTTGCCTAGGCCTGTCAACCTAGCGGGTCTCTTTTTATGCGTAGTATTTTTTAACTATGTCTGCGTTTACAGTTTGTGGGAAGTCTTCACCATCCATTGTAGTCAGTATCATGGCACCTCCTGAGAACACTGTCTTGACTACAAATGGTCCCTCATATGTTGGAGTCCACTTACCCCTAGGATCACCCTGTGGTAATATGATACGCTTGATTACCAAGTCACCAGCCTGATATACCTTTGGCTTAACCTTCTTGTTAAAAGCTTTGATCATCCGTTTCTGGTACATCTGGCCATGACAAACTGCTGCTAACCTTTTCTCATCAATCAAATTTATCTGGTCAAGTCGAGTCTGAATCCACTCATCTTCATCCAAGCCTGCATCCTTCATAATTCTCAAGGAGGGGATCTGAACTTCAATAGGCAGAACTGCTTCCATACCATAGACTAAGGAGAATGGGGTTGCCCCTGTTGAAGTACGTATTGTGGTACGATAACCATGCAGAGCAAATGGTAACATCTCGTGCCAATCCTTGTAAGTAACAGTCATCTTCTGTACAATTTTCTTAATGTTCTTATTAGCAGCTTCAACTGCCCCATTCATCTTTGGAATCAACAAGGTAGTATGGGTCAACATATACTGTCTTAGTCGGCGAGCAGCCCATGCCAAAGCGCAGCAAGTTTTCTCGAGCAGTGAGTATCTTGTTTCACAGTCGGTAAACTTTTTGCTAAGGTAGTATATTGCCTGCTCTTTTCGACCAGACTCGTCATGTTGCCCCAATACACACCCCATTGAGTTGTCTAATACTGTTAAATACATAATCAAGGGTCTTCCATCAACTGGTGGCATTAAAATTGGAGGTTCTAGCAAATATCTCCTGATTTCATCAAAGGCAGTCTGGCACTCATCATTCCATTCCATCACCTGATCTTTCTTCAACAACTTGAAGATTGGCTCACAGATGGTAGTTAATTGGGAAATAAATCTTGCAATGTAGTTCAATCGTCCCAAGAAACCTCTAACCTCCTTCTCAGTACGGGGAGCTGGCATCTCTCGTATAGCTTTCACTTTTGCAGGATCCACTTCAATACCTTTTCCACTGACAATGAAACCCAGGAGCTTTCCAGATCTAACTCCAAAAGTACACTTGTTTGGATTTAATCTCAACCTGTATTTCTTCAACCTCTCAAACAACTTGTGCAGATGATCAAGATGTTGTTCTTCATTCTGAGACCTGGCTATCATATCATCCACATATACCTCTATCTCATGATGAATCATATCATGAAACAAAGCCACCATAGCACGCTGATATGTTGCCCCTGCATTCTTCAAACCAAATGGCATTACCTTATAGCAAAAGGTGCCCCACTGTGTCACAAATGTAGTCTTCTCCATATCTTCAGGTGCCATCTTGATTTGATTGTAACCAGAGAAACCATCCATAAAAGAGAATACCTTATGCTGAGCAGTGTTGTCTACCAGAATATCAATATGAGGAAGTGGAAAGTCATCTTTAGGGCTAGCCTTGTTCAGATCTCTGTAGTCTACACACATACGTACCTTACCATCTTTCTTAGGAACTGGTACCACATTTGCAACCCACTGAGGATAAGAAGTTACGGCCAAGAACCCTGCATTGAACTGTTTCATTACCTCTGCTTTGATCTTTTCTGACATTTCAGGACGCATACGACGAACCTTCTGCTTCTTTGGACGACAATTTTCTTTCACTGGCAAACGGTGAACCACAATGTCTGTATCCAACCCTGGCATATCTTCATAAGACCAAGCAAAGATCTCCACATAGTCACGTAGCATCTGAATCAACCTGCTCTTGACACTGTCCTCTAGATCAGCCCCTATCTTGACCTCTTTTCTGTTTTCTTCAGTTCCCAGATTCACAACTTCGACTGGCTGTTCATGTGGCTGTATAGCTTTCTCTTCTTGTTGTAACAACCTAGCAAGCTCTACAGGTATTTCACAATCGTCCTCGTTTCCGTCTTCAGTTTGATAGATCGGATTCTCGAAATTGTAATTGGCAATAGTAGAACTGTTATCAACTGGATCCAGAGTGGATGAGGATCTGCGTTTTAGTGACGTGGGTGTGTGTAAGAACACATAGCTGATAAAGCAAAAATAAAAGAAAAAGAAAGACAAGGAACACAATATTTACGAAAACGAAACGTCCACTGATTTTATTGAATGAAGTATGCAAATGAAATGACAACCCGTAACAAGCACACCATTGTGCCCCGGGTAAGGCACATGGCTTGAAAGTTTTAATTGTTCCAGAAATTACAAATTTAAAAACATAACACAGTGATAGTATTTACTCCTGACTAAAGGAGATAGGGATAACATCTTCAGCTTTCCAATTATTGAGTCCAGCACCCACAGTAGGAAAAATCCATGCCTCCAAGTTGTAGTCTTCATCTTGATCTCCCACAGCATTGATAACCCCTTGATTGGTGATACGAACAGCACGAGCACGACGAACAGCCTTCTGGGATTCTGCAGTGAAACCCAAACCAAACTTGTCAGACTTGTATGGAATATTAGGAAGCTGACCCCAAATAGTACAACCACCTTCTTCCACCACAGCTTTTGCATCATTGAGGGAGGCCATTGCCATTGTTGGAGGGTTTCTGATGACCACAGGAACCTTCTTCACAGCAGGAGGAGTCACACAATCCTTAACAGCCCAGGGAACCACTTCAAATGACTGACATGGAGTTTCAATGTATTCACCTTCTACTTCCAGATACTTGAAAGTGTTTACATGGCTGACAAAGTATTCTTCCTCTCCAAAGACAGTAACAACTTTTCCATTCACCGGATATCTCAACTTTTGATGTAATGTGGAGGTCACAGCACCTGCCCCATGGATCCAGGGACGACCAAGCAGACATGAGTACGAAGGACGAATATCCATCACATAGAATGTAGCAGTGAACACCTGAGAGCCAACCTTGATTGGAAGATCAATTTCCCCATGCACTACTCTTCTAGAACCATCAAAAGCCTTTACCACAATATTACTGGGCTTCAATACCGTATCTTCAGGACTCAGCTTGTTCAGGACTTCCTTAGGCAACACATTCAGAGAGGAACCATTGTCTATCAGCACATGAGACAGGGTAGTGCCCCTGCATTCAATTGAAATATGCAAGGCCCTGTTATGATCCCTCTTGGCAGGGGTCAAGTCAGCATCAGAAAATCCTAACCCGTTGTCATAGGTCAGGTGAGCAACACAATTCTCAAACTGGTCCACAGAAATTGCACTGGGTACATGAGCCATTTTTAGAAACTTGATCAATGACTTGGCATGAGCCTCAGAACATAATAACAGGGAGAGCATAGAAATCTTTGAGGGAGTATGCCCCAGCTGATCAACAATATCATAATCACTCTTGCGAATGATTTTCAATACTTCTTCCATCTGCTTAGAGAGGTCGTCAGCAGCTGGCACATCAGTAGATACAGGCTCAATAACAGGACCCTTGCCCCGAGCATCAGTGGTGGAAGTAACAGCAGGAGTAACTGCACTCTTAGAAGCAACTGGAGGAGAGAAGACTCTTCCACTACGAGTGATCTTGCTAGATCCAGCAATATTATCAATGTCGATAGGCATATCAGGTAAAGGCTCCTGCTTGACACCATGGATGTAAACATCAGACCCATAGTGCCAAGGCACAGCTTTGTCAGATGTATAAGGAATAGGACCAGGAGTGGTAATGATCAGAGGAGCTACTCTGGCTTCAGCAACAACTTTCACAGGACCTTCAGCAGTAATCTTGATTGGGCCCTGATGAGTGATTTTAATGGGACCCTTTGAAGTGATTCTTAGTGGTACTTTGTCAACCATGTCAACTTCTTCAATCTTCTTACCCTGAGTCAGATGATCCACCATACTTTCTACAGATGCTGGTCTTCTTTCAAACACTATAGTATATTTATCCATGAGACGTTGAATCCCATCTCTCAAAATGAAGCAACTATCCGGCTTATAGGTACAATATAGACAATCTTCATGACAACCTGGAAAGATCCCAGCTTGTACTAACCTCTTTTTGATAACAGACAATGGTGTGCTCAACTCCATAACTGAATAGACATGCAGATCTTCATCAATATCTTCATCAATGGCGTTGACAGTCTTCTCGTGATTTGGCATTGGAGCTGTAATCACGTTTGGAGTACCTGGTGGATCAAACTCAATTTCTCCAGCATCAATCATATCCTGAATTTTGTTCTTCAAGACCCAGCAGTTATTAGTATCATGTCCTGGACAGTTTGAATGATATGCACATCGTGCATTGGGATTGTACTTGGGAGAGGTAACATTGGGATTCTGAGGAGCCTCCCTCAGGGTAATAAGTTCAGCCTTCAACAAGTGTTGCAATGCCTGAGCCATTGACATGTTGATCTTCATGAACTGTCTTCTAGCCCTCTGTTGGTTGCCTTGAGGCTGCTCTGTTGTTGCAGGAGTTGGATTTGAAATATGACCTGCACTAACAGACTGATGCCTTCTGTTACGATCAGGCTGACCATACACAGCATTAGATTCTTTCTTCCCAGTGGGAGGCTTCTTTGCAGCACCTGATGAAGAAGTGCCCACTTGGATCTTACCACTCTTGATACCATTCTCTACTCGCTCTCCTGTCATGATCAACTCAGTGAAGCCAGATGATGAGCTTCCAATGAGATGACTGTAAAACGGACCATTCAGCGTACACATGAATATATCAACCAACTCCCTATCAGTCAAAGGGGGTTGAACTCTTCCAGCTAAGTCTCTCCACTTCTGAGCATACTCCTTAAAGCTTTCTTTGGCACCCATAGACATGCTTTGAAGCTGCATGCGAGTGGGGGCTAAGTCAGCATTGTATTGATACTGCTTGTAGAAAGCTTCAGCAAGGTCATTCCAATCTCTGATGTTGACACTCTCCAACTGATAATACCACTCTAGCTGAGCTCCAGATAAACTCTCTTGAAAGAAATGGATCCACAACTTTTTATCAGCAGTGTGGGGTTGCATTCTTCTGACATAAGACCTCAGATGCAATTTGGGACAAGAGACCCCATCATAGACAACAAATGTAGGAACTTTGAACCCAATGGGTATGACCACCCCAGATATCAAGCTCAAATCCTCAAAATCCAGCCCAGATGATTTCTGTAATTCCATAGCATCCATTCTATCCACCAGCATCTTGAATTTGTCTTCGTTAGGCTCATGGTAGTAGTTAGCCTCAGAATCAGAGTCCCCCATAGTGTTGTGGAGACTGCCTCTCTCCTGCTCAGATTCTTCAGATTCATAGTCTTCAACCTGTTCCTTGGTCTTGGCAGGACCTTTGAACCTTCTTCCCATGTTGAGCAACCCAGCAGACCTTCTAGCCTTCTTAGTCTTCTTGGCCAGCAGTGTCTTCAATTCATCCTGCCCCTTGGATAGGTTCAGGATCAGCTCTTGGAACTGTGCATTCTGTGCCTGGAGATCCTTAACTGATTGTTCAAGAGCCATTGCTGAAATAAACAGCGAGGAGATGAGAAACCTGTGCACAATTATAAACCTGTGATGCAATGATATGGGAATGCATATGCAATGTTTTCAAGGACCGCAGGATTTAAATTTGCTTAAACAAACAAGAAAGTAACTTTTTATTAGTAATAACTTGTTTTGCCTTTTAGGCTTACAAAAAATGAAAACGAAATAAGTACAAAAGATGGGGTTTTAAGTCTCCCATGGACGTTTCCTCTTTGTGTTGAGGTATGAGTTGAGGTTTCGTTCCTCATGAAGTAGCTTTGTTAGCTCTAGGATCCTTGCTTGGCTTGCTTTGTAATGAGCCTCGAAAGTATCCCTTTGCTCTTTCAGTTGGATCCATGATCTCTGCAAGTCTTCCATATCAGTAGGCATGTCTGGGTGAAGGATGGTATAAGCTGTGTCTCCTTCAGCAACAGGTTCCATGGTAACTGGTAGGATGGCAGGATATGGCATCATGAGTGTCTGAGCACGAAATCGTACCCATCTGAGATAAGCCTTCATAGGAATGGTGTACTTAGGCTCCAGTGTCTTGCTGTCAATCCTGTTTACCTTTCCCCAAGCTCGTATGAATCTCTGACGGTAACCCTGAAGATCGTTGTCGTAGTCAAACACAATGCCCTGAATCAACATGTCATGTGGACCATCGCTCCGGGCGTAACCAAACTGTCGTAAAGCTAGAGATGGGTTGTAGGTGATGTCTCCTCTTATGCCTAGAAGTGGCACATTAGGAAACTCCCCACAACGGTCAATGATGGTGACATTCTCCATAGATCTGGAGCACCAATGGATGTCTGAGTGAGAAAGTGACATGATCCTCTTGGACCATCTGAACCCTTGCTCATTCTTCATTACTGAGCGAGGAAGGTGAGAAATAAACCACCTAGAAAGTAAAGGTATGCAGCACATCAAAGTTACTCTTGCCCTTGTAGTACGGGTGTGAAGAGAATGTAGGATGTCTCCAAGTAAGGTAGGCACTGGATTGTGACTCAGGAATATGTTGATGGCATGAACGTCTATGAACTGATCAGGATTGGGGAACAACACTAAGCCATAAATCAATAAGGCTAAGATCTCCTCAAAAGCATCGTAGCTCATAGCCTTCAAGAACATTCGAGCTTTATCCACTAATACCTTGGCAAGAATACCTTTAACTCCACTTCTCGTCTCTAGAACAATGTCAGACTTCTTCAGATGTAGAGCTGCAGCAATAACTTCTGGTTTAAGCTCCTTCTCTAAGCCTGTGAATGGCTTCTGATCAAGAACAGGTATACCCAGAAGTTTAGAGAACTCCTCCATGGTTGGAACCAGCTGATAATCAGGAAATGTAAAGCAATGGTGCTTAGGGTCAAAGAACTGAAACAACACACTCATCATGTCTTCACTGAACCCTGAAGTAACTAGATCCAATAAGTGACCATGTCTCTTGTTGAACTGGGAATGATCAGGCACTAGGGAAACCAACTCCTTGAGCTTAGCAGGTATCCCTACAAAGTTGATCCTGATGGTGTTTCTACGAGCAGAAGCCATGACCTGCAACAAAGAACAAAGATAAATCCTTTGGTCCTTGAAATGGTTAGGGAAAATGATATGCTTATGATGCATGATGATGTCATGATGTCATGCTCGATCACAAACATGTGGCACACACAAACAAGTCACACCATAGCCCTAGGTTTAAAGGCTTGCATGAGGTTCAAAGGCAAGTACCCTCCCCTGAAGTTAGATGGTTCATCCTGTCCTACAAAAGTAACCAGGTTCTAAGGGATCTCAATATCATTGATCCTTCACAAGGGTGGTTGTTCAGAAGGCAACTTACTTGCCAACCAAAACCCTCCAAGTTTAAGATCTCAATGAGCGTAGTATCGAGTGTCAACCAACTTCAGTCTGCACCAAAGCCGGTTACCTCACTACTTTCTAAAGGCCAAGATGAGTTAACTAGGGTTCTAAAAGTCAGTTAGTGCATTGACAACATATGGCAGCCTCAATATTATCCTCAACTTGACTTAAGGAATATAAGCACCAACCAAGAAGTCGCACTAACTATGGCCACCAGATCAACCGTATCGATATACGTCGTACAGTTTCCTTGGTCTATTGCCATTTACCTAAGGTACACTAGATCCGGGTTAGGACCTTTCACACATAAGAGCACCCCAACAATATAATAATAAAGCAAACAAGGCAAACAATTTAAAGTGATCTTAATTCCTAAGGGTACCCCTCTTAAATAACTCCCCAGCAGAGTCGCCAGTTCTGTAATACGGTGAACTGACTTTAAACAATGTTGCGGATAGCAAGAGTCGCCACCGACTTTTATTTTATCCATAAGGAAAGGTTATAAAAGAACAGGAAAGACCTTAGAGAATATTTTGGGTCCGGGGGGTAGGTTATGAAAAGGGAAGGTGTTAGCACCCTTTTCATCCATGGTTATCCATGGGCTCTTAGGTACTTAAGCTCACTTTTGAATTGTTTTGAAATTGTAGTGTGTGAATAGAAAATTTTCAGAATAGTTAATAAATAATCCATGTAAGGATGTGTTAAGAACTTGTTTGAAAACTTGTTGAAAATTTGTTTAAGTGCGAAACAGTTTTGAAGTGAGCAAGCACCTAGGAGTAACCTACCCTAATGTTTAAAGGTCTTTCTTATTCTTCATTCTTTCCTTTAGTAAGACTATCCCTACTATAATGGAGTAGGTAGTCCTTACTTTGGATGTTAAGGGGTATGTGAGGGACAATTTGACTTTGAAGGCCATTGTGGGATGTAATAAGCACATATAAGGGACCATCATCATTTTTCGAAAGGGACTTGATTCGTAAAGGCAACCATAAGGGACTTTGATGATTTTTTTATTTGAGGGACTTGCTTTATACACCCCACTTAACCATTATTCGTAGGCAACTTGAGGGATATCCTTAGGAAGTGAGACGGCGATTAAAATCGACTTACGTGTGTGACGTGTTTATTTTAATTATCTTTATTTAAAAGTGATCTAAATTTATTTTAATATTACATACATGTTGTTACACTCCCTAATTACTAACCATAATAATAATTAAATAATTAAACAACTTTACATCCAAGAAACAGTTACAAAATAATAAGCAAAATAATTAAATAGCAAAGATAAATAAAATATAAATAAGCAATAATAAATAATAAAGGGGGTTAATTCTAAGTTTACTCGGCAAGACATCGCATCTTGTGCCTACGTATCCTTACGGGAGTGGAATCAGAGTAATCGTAGTTCCCCTCAATAGGGAGGTTAGAAACTTCTTGACTGTGGTCAAGGTCTCAAGGGGAATAAACGCATCTTAAGGACACGCTTACGTGGAGTGTAGAAACTCCAAATCTCTACGTTGAAATGTTAAGTTGTAATTAGGGTTAAATTAGGGATTCCACGGCGGGAAACCCTAAAATGAGCGCGGCGGCTCTTTGACCTAATGCTAAGGGTAAAATTGTAATTTAGCCTGCGGCGAGGCATTTGTGAAAATTAGGGTTTGTAAGGGTGTAATTTTGAGGGTTTGAAATTGAATGTGTGAAGTTTGAGGGTTTGAGGACTATTGGCATGGTGGCCAAACGGTTAGACCTAACCTTCGGATGTGTGCGAGGTGACTGATTAACGGTAAATGAATGCGGAAAATTTAAATCATACATCAGTAGAAACTTAAAGACAGAAACGTAAACGCGATTATTAGGTTCGCGAGGTTACAAGTGAGAAACAAATACAAATATAATTTAATTCAAACTGAAAGGTGCAAAAGACGGATTAGGGCAACATATTAAGCTGCAACATAGACAAGCAAAATTAGTAAACCAGTAATAGACAGTGGTCAGAGAGATTACAAAACGAAAACGGAAAGTTTAGAGATTTTGTGGTTTATTTGTGATATATAAAAAAACATTCAAATTAAGTTGAAATAGGAGTTTTAATATTAACAACTTAAGTTTAATTTTCAAAAATCGTTTTTACTTAATTATCTAAAAAAAGAGTCTTAGTTCTATTATAAACAAAATCTTAACTACCAAAATATTTTCTCCTAATATCTAAAAAAGGTCCTTATTATTATCTAAAAAGAAAGTTTAATTTAAAAGAAAGGGATTTTAATTATTTATAAAAAAAAAGTTCTATTTATTATTATATTAAAAGAGTGTAATTAGTTATTATAAAATATTAACTTATTTGCTGTATGGCAATTACTAAAATTATAAAACTCATATTTAAATAAGAGAACAGAACCAAAAATAAAGTTAAAAACAAAACAACATGTAAAGAGGAATTATTTTTGGGTCGATTTATCTTTGTTCTTCGGCCCGGTATGTTCATCGTGAGCCAAAAAGAGCAACTCTCTTTTAGGGTTACGAACCCCCATCGTTCTCGCGGCGCTGACCTTGCTTCATCTTCTTGCATGTCTCGTTCTTGAATCGTCCTCACCAATTTCATCCTCTAATCCTTCCTGAAACATACAACAAACATGATTAAAACACACGATTCAGAGTTTTCGTTCTACCTTTTAACGATCTAGCGGATACAGTGCGCGCTGGAAGGCAATGATGTTTGCTGAGCCTCGAGGAGGGGATTGCCCGCCACTCTGACGAGTGGTGCCGGTGAACCTTCGTTTGAATACTTTGAGGTTGTATATTTATGAACTCGAGCGGTGATGATGATACGTGAGTTTGATGCTTGCACCGTTTTTTGATTTGGTGGACGCGTCCTTCTTCTTGATGCTAGGGTTTTGTCGTTTTTTTTTCTTACACTCTCGCCCCCGCCTCTCTATTTTATACTCCGCCTTTTATCTTTGTTTTTTTTTTGGGCCTTGGACTGTTGGCGCGCTTTACGTTATATTTCTGATGAAAGTTGCAACTTCTGATTTGATTTTGCTGGATTTGATTTAGTTTTATTTATTTCTGATGCAGATTTGATCAAATGATGGATTCTCGGATTTTATCAGATGTGGACCCTTGTGATTTGTCTGATATTTGTTATCTCTGATACGGTTCACTTTCTGATATCTGTTGGATTTGCTCATGATTTGTTTTCTGATACTGGATCGAATCTAATTTCTTATGATATGGATTTGACTTACTGATACGAACTGACTCCGTCATGGATTTGGATATCTGTATTTCTGGATTTGTTTTGATTTCATTTGGATAACTGGACTCGTTTGGATTTTGGTTTTCTTTTTCAGATATGGACCAAATTTGGATATGGTTACTTACGCGAACTGGTTTGGACTTGCGAACGGGCTATCTTCTGAGGTATTTCGGCTGTGATATCGAACTTGCCTATTTCTGCCCTTTTTCCAAATTGAAACTTGATTTTCATTGATGCTTCTGAACTTTTTTGATGCAGTGTTTGATGTAGTTTGGGAAATTGGTTTGATTTCGGACATGAGATGTTTGGAGTGTCATCTGCTGCTGACATTCGGTGGCCTTTTCATTCGTCCAACTGCAGCCCTTGAACGACTTCAATTCCTTTTCTGTTGGCGACTTTTTCTGATACCATTTTGATGTTTCGAATCCAGCTACTATTTGGTTTTGTTAACTGATAAATTAATGACTCCTGATGCAGTTCCGATATTCAGTTTTTTTTTCTTGATGTGGATTCAATCCGAACTTATTTGCTGCTGTTCCAGTTTGGATTTAGTCTTACCTCTGGATATCCACAAATTTACATGATGGAGATGGATGTCTGAATATTTACTTAATAGAACAGTCCATTTGGCTTAAACAATTACTTTCGGCAAAATCTTTTATCGGCCCAAACTTCTTTTATCTCTCTCTTTCTCTCGGCTGTCCCTTAGATAAGAACAGATATTACCTGATCTGACGCCGATGGCTCAGATTGGTAACGGGAGTAGGATGCGGCTTTGGTCGTGCCACTCCCGGCACTCGATGATGACACTGTTCTGAGAGTGTCGAAAACAAACTTCTAACCCTTCTCTGCTTCTGTTTTGTTCTGTTTCTCTTTGTGCAGGTTAATCAGAGATTTGCGGTGAAGATCGAGGGACATCATGAAGACTTAGAATTCTTTAGGACTTAGGGCTTTTTAGGATAGAAGTAACATCTGTAGTTGAAATTTTACAGCAATTCAGAATGTGAAACAATTTATTTCTTTTTGTATCATGATATCTTTTATGAAATGAAAATGTCAGAACTTCATTTATATATCCATGACTGTTCAGCTTTGAATTTATATTTATTTCTTAGTTATAAATTATAAACGTTTGCGAATAAATCCACAAATATTTAAAATCATTAACTTAGCCATAAACCATAAATATTCACGAATGATATTCTTGTCTGTGTACTTGTCTCGCCCGTAATCCTAATCTCATCCACTGATTAAATTCACTTGCATTCCAACTTAAATTCTAGCCAGCAATTTCATAACCAAACACGGATGTGCGCCATGGTCACAACATTTTCAGCATCAACAGCAAAACTAATCGTAATTAAACTCCACTGACCAAATGCCAAATCTCAATATGATCAGAACTAGTGATTGATAAATGCCTCAAAACCATAACGCATCAAATGCCTCAGAATTTTAATAACAGCCCGTCTTCAAGGAATTGGTAGAATTTGTGTAAAATGACCAAAATACCCCTGGGACCAAATCTCTCTTTGATGTTGGCAAAAAATCATGAAGTTTGACTTTGGTTTGACCACAGTTGACCTCAGTTTGACTTTTTAACTGCATTGACTGCTTTTGACTTATCTGATCATCTGACTGAGCAAACTTTTGAGAAAAGTCTTGAAACTTGACATGGGGGTTCTTATACACATATAAGATGTTATGAAGCTCACTTGAAGTCTTGGAAGTCCATTTAGCCTGATTAAAGTCAAAACCCTAGTTTTGGATGCACTGCTTAGGAGGCGCATTGTCTGAGGGAATTGTCAACTCTTCTGACCAATTGTGAACTTTGTGAACCTTGTGAACCTTCAAGAAGCAGCCTATGGACTTCATGAACCTCATGAAAGGTCTTGTAGATGTTGAGAAGTTTGTGAACCTTGTGAACCTTCAAGAAGCACAAAGTCTTGTATTGTGAGGGCAAATTTTGGGGTGCAACACCTGGTACAGAGCAGAAAATAAGATGCCATCCAAGGATTACCTGTAATGCAATATGAATATGAATGCAATGCAATGTGTGTGTCTGTGCATTAGGGAAATTCATTCCCCGATTCTAGTGTGAAGGTGCCAGTGCAAGCAATACAAAGATCGGAGTTGAATCACAGAAAGCCTCATATATTGCAGAGAAACCAATAGGACAAGAATACAATGTCACTGAGAGTACAATAAGAAGGCATGACCTCAACCAACAATCCTGGTGATGGTCAGCGCTATGCAAATAAAGCATACAAGTTACTACATGAAATGATCAAACACCCCCATAAGTCTGGTATTCTTCTAGCAACTTCTTGGTTTCCGGATGACTTGGTCGGGTAAGCAGCCCTTCAACAAGTTGGTTTCTTTTCTTAAGAACACGCCGCACGTCTTCAGCAGTTTCCTCCCATGCCCCTTCTCCGAAGCGATCCTCTAGTTTACGCTTCTGAGACACAGCTTCATCTCTGCCTTTGATGGCCTTGTTTAGTGCATTCTGGAGACTATATCGGGTCATCACTTCTTCTTCACACTTCTTGATGCTGGACTTCAACTGCTCTTCGAGGTCGGAAATTTGCTGCTTCAACTTATCTTCCCTCTTCTTATTGTTGGTGAGCGTAGCATTCCAAGTCTTATTGCAAGAAGAGATCTCTCGGTGAGCGATGTCAAGCGCTTTCTTCTTGGATTCAAGCATGTCATGGGAGCTTCTGAACTCTTGCCCCAGACGTTCGCGCTTCTTCCTCTCCTCAGTTAACTCAGCCCCTAATCTGTTCATTAGCTCAATCTGCTGTTGGAAGGCATGCACGACCTTGTTTTTCTCACTACGTATCTGGGCTAGCTCTTGCTCTAACCCTTCGTTGATCTTCATCAAGGCTTCTTTTTCTTTCACAACTTGCTCGTAGGCCTCCCTAGAAACAGTAGTTGGCTCTGCTACCAGAATGGGAACAAGGATTGGTGCATCTGGAAATGGCATCCGCAACTGACTTGCTCTCTCCTGGATCCAAACCCTGTAAGGTGCATAGGCCTGACAGTCACTCTTCCCTAACAACGGCTTTCCTCTTCGGTTAATACGCGTCCAGGCATGCTGCAGCTTGGCTAGTAACTCCCCCTTCAAATCACCGGTAAAGTACAGAGATTCCTGTACTTCTTCCTCTTTGGGCGGGTTCTTCAGCGCATATCCGAATTGGAGAATGAACAGAGAAGGGTTGTAATTGATACACCCTTTCCTCCCTATCAACGGAACATTAGGATAACCAGAACAACTGAAGATAAGCTCGGATCCCAGCAGATCTCTATCAAACCATTCAACGTCTTCGGAAGATAGCCTCATCAGGCGCTCTGACCAGCTAGCTGTGGTTGCACTCTTCACAAAAGATTCCTTCATGGGAAGGTGACTTTTAAACCACATATCCAGCAATGGTACACAGAAATGAACATTCTTTCCTCTTCCCTTCTCATTCTTGTAATGCAGTGAGTGGTAGAAATCTCCGAGCAAGGTCGGTACAGGATTACCAGCGGCAAACAAGTAGAAGGCATCGAAGTCCACAAAATCCGGTACATTGGGAAACAATATTATGCCGTAAATGCACAGAGCCAGCACAGCATTGAAGGCAATCCAGCACCCGTTCTTAGCGTACTCCTGGGCTTTACCAATCAAGAACTGGAGCGAGAAGCCTGGCACTCCGCGGGAAACAGTAGTCAACAGTTCAGAAGCATCCACATGCAAAGCTTTTGCCAAGTCCTCCGGCTTGGGCTTAACGCCAGAATGAATGAATGGAACCTGGTTCTGCACGGGTAACTCAGTAAACTCCACATACTCCTCAATGGTAGGCCCCATAATGAAATCAACAAATGTAAAACATCTCAATGCGGGATCATAGAATTGCATCAAAGCGTATAGCCCATCTAGCTCTGTCTCCGTGGGTTTGCGCACCAATCTCAATAGTCTTCCATAGCTCATTCTAAAGCTCCTACGAACATCCTCATCAGCCAGAGAGATCAACCCAAGCAGGGGAACAACATCAGGAGTAGGCAATTTGTAAGCAACTGTCCTTCTTAAGCTGGCCATGACCAATCGCTCAGAAATCCGGACACTAGAACTAGGGAAATGCAAATGCACCTGCAGCACAGACACACGTTAATGGGATGCAATGATGATGAGTATGCAAACAAATGCAATGCAAGTAACATGCAACAGGGACCAACTGCCGTAGCTGAATAGCCTGAACCATATCAAGAAGTCTCAGATAGATTCTCTAGAAGTCCTCAAACCCTGGTCTCAGATAGACCTAAAACAAAGCTCCAACAATGGTCTCCGACAGACCCCAGAACTTTCCAACTGATCTTTGGTAAACCTCAAAACACATCTCTAAATGGTCTCTGACAGACCTCATAACTC
This sequence comes from Lathyrus sativus, assembly GCA_963859935.3. Classification (NCBI taxonomy): domain Eukaryota; kingdom Viridiplantae; phylum Streptophyta; class Magnoliopsida; order Fabales; family Fabaceae; genus Lathyrus; species Lathyrus sativus. The sequence goes on from OZ012738.1 coordinate 395,956,354, forward strand.
TCCATAAATACCCAGGATCTCTGATCAAGAAATAACCGGTATCTGAAAGTCTAGTTACCTGCATAACCCCAAACCCTCTCACAGGTGGATGTCCTAGTAACTGACACAAGGTATGGCATCCTATGCGGTCGTCGGCGTCACAAACTTTCAGGGTTGATGATACGATTCCCAGAAGGAGTGGCATCATCAAATCCTGAAGAGGCCTCACTTATCCAACTTCCAAATGATCGGTCCCCAGAGTCGACAATTCAACTAACCAGCAACCCACGCCAACCAAAGGAAGGGGCAGGAGGCCAACCAGAGGAACCTCGTCTGAGTGTAGATTTCGCGGGACACCAAGGCAAGCAAAGCAAGCGGGCGCCAACTAATCTCTACTCTAATTCTAGGTGCACTCAAGCCCAGGTCCGGCTTCTCACTCAATATCAGAACACCCGTCACACCCCAATACAGCAATAATAATCAATATATATAATGCTGAAAATAAAGGTCAGAAATATAAGTCCATACAAAATCCTCGACGGGAAAACAAACGTTAGGATTGACTCTCTTAAGGGACGTTGGATCCCAAATGCATAAGAACTATCGCAGTCCTTAGCAGCCAGGGGACGTTGGAGTCCCCAGCAGAGTCGCCAGTTGTCGCTACTGCGAAAATCGGCGCTGGCAATACAGAAGAGTCGCCACCGTGCGTTATTTATCCCAACGGAGGGAAAGGAAACGCTCATAGAAAACCTCGCACAACACGGGAAAGGTATGGTCGTCGCAACCAAAACCTGGGTTCGGGAGTCGGTTACGCAAGGGGAAGGTATTAGCACCCCTCACGTCCGTCGTACTCGACGGGATCCACGCTTGTTTTCGGATATGGATTGTTATTCTATCTAAACTAAAGGTCAAGGGTTAAAAGAAAATAAAATGACTCGGCAAAGTATCGCACTTTATGCCTACGTATTCCCGTCTGGAATGAGAAATCAGAGTCAACGTAGTTCGCCTACCTACGGGAAAGGAGGGGAAGGTTGCTCGCGAGGATATCGCATCCTATGCCTACGTACTTTCATACAGCATGAAAGATCAGAGCAAACGTAGTTCGGGCCACGTACGACACAAGTCTGTCTTGATGGATTTTATTCCTTCTAAAAAAGGGTTTTCTGATTAGCAGTCCAAGCGGACAAAAATGACGTCTTGATGAGTTCACATTCTTTTACGGAAGAAGTGTCTTTTATTGTGTTTGAAATATTTATTGTGTTTTTCTGTTTGTTTTGAGAAAGAAGAGACAGAACTCTAACCTACAGTTGCGAAGGGAATCAAACTAACCTAATGTTATCATGCATGGGTTAAGACCTAGTGTCTATCATGCTCCTCTCTTGCACAGAGAGAAACAGAGATCCTAAGGGAATTGACAGAAACAGAAACAATAGCAGATATATACAGTAAAGCAGTAAAATGCATGGATGCAGCAATACAAGCGAGGCAAGGGAGTCCCACTCAACCTCGAACCTAGAAAACAATAGGCATAAGTGAACAGACTTCACTTTCAACCCAACAGGTTAACAACATACAATACAGTCAGGAAAACCAATCAATACATCAGAAATGAATTACAGCAGAAAAGATAAACAACATCAGCAGCTCTAAATCAACATCAGACTTCAAGCTTCAACAAGCATAAATCTCCATCTCCACAGCCTGCAAACAAGGTCTTTGTCATCAATCTTTAGTCTACAATGGCTTTTCTTCAAGTCCTATCCTCCAAGCTGAGGGATCAATCACAAGAGTGAATTGGGTGTTAAGCAATTAGTTGACTACCAAGGGTGGCAAACCAACTGCTACTAACATATAAGACATTTTCTCTCAAGAGTTCTATCCCTTAAACAGCAGCACCAAGCCTTCCAAAGGAAGGGGGTGAGTGTCTTAGAGAGACTCTGTATCACAGAGAGGAATGGAGGCAGTCAAAACCTTCCATGTTTGAGAATCAAGCTTTCTAATCTAGAGCTCTGCCTAGCTCCTAAACCCTAATCTCCTCAACAGCTCCTAGAAGGAATCTCCTCATCAACTCTGGAAGTTGGTCTTCAAGCTCTGGATCTCCAATGGCTTCATCATCACAAGTCTTCAGCTCCCCCAATCCCCAAGCAATCCCAATACCCATACAGACAAACAATAATCCCCAGAGGGCACACCACACCAATCAATCAAATACAAACAGTATTATACCAATAGCAGTAGGGGAATCCTAGTGATTTCTAAGGGATCTAATAACTACCCATAGTCCCTATAGTCCCATAGCTAAAGTATTCAATCTCTAAGTCCTAAGGGAAATGAACTAATTCACCTAAATCATCACTTAAACCCTAATTTTATTCATGTTGTTCACACTTACACTAATCACCTAAAATTAATTCCTAAAAATATGAACTAAATTGTATGCACAAGTTAACAATGCCTATTAATCAACCTAAAAAGAATGGACAAAAAATGTTAAAGCAACTATTAAAACCAAAATTAACAAATTCATGTATGAAATGAAACACCTAAAATAGGCATTTATTTGGAAAATATGGGAAAAATATCAAATAAAAAATAAAATGCAATTTTTATTTTTTATAATTTTCTAGACATCTTGAAGAAATTAATGCAAAAAGAATCATTAAAAAATATGAAGTTTTCATTTTCTTATGATTTTTACAAAATGCATGAAAATGAAAAGAAATTAAAAAAATGAAATATAGAGAAATAGAGGGAGGAGGTGAGAATAGCAGAAGCGCCCAGTTGTGTTTCCAGGTGGGCTTGGGAAGTGGGGTGTGAATATCAAATTCACTAGGCCCAGCGCGCTCAGAAAAATCAAGTGAAAATTACCAGAAAAATGGATAAACCTTCGGTGCAAACAGCAGTAAAAACATGTGTATTTTATTGGGCTCATCAATTGGGGGGTGGGGATAGAAATTTGGACCCAGCCCACGCGTTTCAATTAATGAAACGATGCGTTTCATTCTCAGCCACATTTCCCTCGTATTCCAACTTCAAATATCAGCCATAGGATGCAATGAAAGAGTCAAATAATTGTGATGATCGGACGGTCATCCTTCATCGTCCCCAAAGCAAACCCTAGAATTCAGAGTTTCACTCCCCATGCAGCCATGTTCAGGTCCCTCGTTCTCTCTTAATACGCCATGAAATCCAGATTTATAAAGACCAAACGCACTCCATTTCTTCCCCTCTACACAACTATACTTTTAGTTTGCCCTAAAACTCACCCCATAATAAAACCCGATAGGTGGAAACCCTTAGTTCATCAACTGCACCCTGTAATGGAGGTTCACCAAACTTATCAACTCTTGTACTAATGTACTCTCCATATTGCACTGACTACTCTGAGCCAATTCACCATGATTAATATCCCCTAAAACCAAGGTTTCTTGATCATCAAAGTCTCACCACTCTGCCATCAAACTTCATAGAACTCTCTCTAGATCTCAGGAAGCAATCCCCTATGGTCTCTAAGCATTTTTATCCTAACCATATGATCTACAACTGGATAAATAAGGAGATTCGAAGGGAAATGCCTACCTTGCAAGTGATGATGACTAAGGTGGTTCTCTTCCAATTCAAGCCTTGATGCTTGCTTCAAGTGATCTTCAATGGATGCTGATTCTTCTGTTTGCAATGGTTGTGGCTCAAACTTCTTGAATCACCTTATCCCCTTCTTCATGCAACTTGGAGTGAAAACTTGGATCACACAAACCAGCCACGAGTTCCTCTCAATTTTCTTTTCCAATTACTCTATGATGATGGTGGATGATGATGATAACAGAAATTAAGATGATTGATGAAGTTTCAAGGGAGTTTGAAGAGAAAATGCAAATGGGAGTGAAGGAATTAAAATGGGGTTTGCAAGCTCAAAGAATCACCAACCCCTGCACAAATGGCTTCATTTCATTATATAGATGATTACTAACAGCTTGAGAAGTTTCTAGATTGATCCTAGAGGGATCTAGAAACTTGTGGAAATTTCATGAACTTATCATTTGATGATATGTTGAAGATCTCTTATCTCATGCTTGCCCCTTTGTAAACTTGCATTAAAATCTCCTTTCATGAGATATTAGGAGTGTATGTATGAGAAACCAAGCTTTTCCTTGCCTTGTGTTAAGTTTTACCATGTTGCCTTATGATGCAAGAAACAAATTTACAAAGGAAGTCCAATTTTTAAGCCTAAACTCAAAAATGTGGCTGAACCAATGTCTTTAAAATGATGTTGGGAATCAATTTGGTATATTGGATGACCCATATTGGATTTGTAGATCTCTCAAACCAATTTTTTATTTCAACTTTTTCAACTTATGTACCTTTTTTAGGTCATTTTTCACCAACTTTGGTCAAGTCTCATTCCATGCATTTCCAAACTTCCATGACTTCTTTTATAGACTTAAAATGGCATTTTGAGTAACTTTGATGTTGTGAAGTTTTTCATTTGAAGCTTCCTTGTATGAGTTTTAGGCATAAGCTAAGAATGACCTGTAATCCTCAGATGACCAAAATACCCTTTGCTTGCCAAGACCATAAGTAGAGTTCTACAAATCCTATTAAGGCATACCATACCATTCTATAAAGCTAAGACAATGAGCAACAATTCTTATGTTGACCATAAATTCATTTGAAATATCCTTGAGGGGTAAAAACTGCTTGGAAGTCAAGTCACTTTCACAGACAAAATTTCAGATACCTCAGATGACCTGTAACTTGCAAGGACCATAACTTGAGTTCTATAAATCTCCTTAATGTCTTACACCACTCAAATTAAAGGTCTTGAGATCCTCTACAAGTTTCATGTTGGCCAAGGATCCATTTGAAGCTTGCATTTTGACTTATCTTGCTTGGAAATTTGACCTAAACTAGGGGATTTTACACAGAAACCCTAATTTAGAAACTCCTCTTCTCCTTGATTTCTCTTGATTTCTTCTTAGAATAACAACATATCCTTCTCTATATGTCAAATGATGAACCCCACATCTCTCCAATAGCCTTTAATGCCTTTCAATTAGTCAATTGACCTAGAGTTGACCCAGGGTTGACCCAGATGAAACCCTAGTTGACTGTCCTCAACTGCAATTCTTGTGACCATATCAATGACTTGTCTCCTTCTCCAAATGACTTTCTAAGTCTCCCATCATGCTCATCCCATAGCTCACAACTTACTTGTTGACCCTCAGGCATTCTCAGATAGGAGATGGACTCAATGCTTGATCCACTGACTTCTCCAACTTTCAACTTCTTTCTGATGACTTGAATGGGATTGAATTAGAATAATAACCTCTTGATAGGCCTCTAGAGATGAGAATAATGATTGGTCCTCTGTTGGATGACTTGCTATGCTTATGCTATGCAGATGATTAGGCTATGTACATGACTCTATATGCAAATGCTAATGATATTGAAACATAAACCAAGTGAATAAGGTTGGGCAAATTTTAGGGTGCAACAGGTACGCATGCTGGTGGGCATGCTATGACAAGAAAGCTGCTATGGGCAGGCTATTATTGGCTAACTATGGAAACAGACTGTTTCAAGTTTGCGAAAAGGTGTCATAAGTGCCAGATCTATGCGGATAAGATCCATGTGCCTCCGAGTCCTCTGAACGTGATGACGTCACCGTGGCCATTTTCGATGTGGGGAATTGACATGATTGGAAAGATCGAGCCGACGGCATCTAACGGACACCGGTTCATTTTGGTAGCAATTGATTATTTTACCAAATGGGTGGAAGCGACATCATATGCAAACATGACCAAGCAGGTGGTAGCCAGGTTTATCAAACGAGATATCATTTGCAGATATGGAATCCCCGAGCGGATTATTACCGATAACGATTCGAACTTAAATAACAAAATGATGAAGGAGTTGTGTCAGAGTTTCAAGATCGAACATCACAACTCTTCTCCTTATCGACCCAAGATGAATGGCGCTGTTGAAGCGGCCAATAAGAACATAAAGAAGATCGTTCAGAAGATGGTGGTGACCTATAAAGACTGGCATGAGATGTTACCTTTCGCTTTGCACGGTTATCGTACGACGGTACGCACATCAACCGGGGAAACCCCGTTATCGTTGGTATACAGAATGGAAGCAGTGTTACCACTGGAAGTTGAGATTCCTTCCCTGAGGGTATTATGGATGAAGAAAGCGTATGATAAGAAGATACATCCTCGGAGCTTTCAGACGGGCGACCTTGTGTTGAAGAGGATTCTCCCGCCACAGACAGATCACAGGGGCAAGTGGACCCCCAACTACGAAGGGCCATACGTTGTCAGAAAAGTCTTTTCAGGAGGAGCTTTATTGTTGTCCACCATGGACGGTGAAGACTTTACGTCGCGTGTGAATTCGGACGCAGTTAAAAAATACTTTGCTTGAAATCGACCCATTGGACAGAAAAAAGAGAGTCCAGGCAAAAATAGGGCATCCTGGCGAACCAAAAACAGAATAAAAAGGTTCGGGCAAAAATTAGGGATAAAATTGAAAAAATGTACCCCCGCGAAGTCGAAAACCTACATTGGGCGGCTTCGGCAAAAAAGGGTATCCCGGTGAACTGAAAACCCGCAAAGGGCGGTTCACGCAAAAGTTAGGGATTTGAAAAGCAAATGACTGCGGTCCGGATTTGATGCCGCATTGCTTGGTGGTTGGGAGAATATTTGGGGATTCGATTATCAGATACAATCTCTTCAGAAGTTTGAATACCGGGAAAGCGCCAGAGTCAGGCGAGTCATAGGAGGATCAACTCATGATGTTTGTCTGCATCACGTTGCCGACATATGTGCAAATTTGATTTGTCACCGTCTTTATGCTTCCTGTGCATACTTGTATGTTTGTTGTGCGTAACTTCCTCTTTTCAGGAGTTACATCCAGTGTACAAAACTCTGCCCATTCAGGGGCCCAATCAATAAAACATGTTATTCAGTATTTAATGCTTGTTCTTTACTGTTTTTACTGTTTTGTATGTGAAAAACGCCAATGTTTTGATAAAACTAGCAGTTGCATAACATTGTTGGCCCTTGCCAATAATTGCTAAAACTTCGAATTGACTGAAAATGATGTCACTAATGCTAACTTGAATAGATTTGGTTGTATAGACTTGTCTTGTCTCGTTTGTGGTGTTGCAGGGTTCTTACCCATATGAAAGGGACGATCAGAAGATTGTAGTCCTAACCAGAGGCTTGAAAAAAAGACTTGATCATTATGTGAAGTGAATCCCCATGCAGGTCGCGCTTCATTCCCTGAAGCTGAGATGACAATGTTCCTTACTGAAGAAGGATCAAATTCCCCAGCTAGTCGCAGCTTATCCGAAGGACATTCTCCAACAGGGTCGTTTACCCTCAACAAAGTTTGGTGATTCCAAGATTGTAGGCTGTGTTCAAACAGTGTGGTGTTCCCAAAAGGGATTCCCTATCCCGAGCAGGGTGGTTTAGCCCCAGAAGACTAATATTTCCAAACTTGTGAGCTGTACCCGGACAGTTTATTCTCCCCAGTAGAGATTCCCTTCCCAGTAGGGTCATTTACTCCCCCCAGCGGAGTCAGTATTTTCCCCAAGAGAGTCATTTCGTCCCTAGCGGAGTTCTCTCTTTTCAGCAAGTGTTTTCTTTCCTCCCAAGGGAAATTGAAGGTTTAAAGCTCTCCCCGGCAGAGTTGGTTGTGTGTCCTGGCATTTATTTTGCCAGAAGGCTTGGTGATACCCGTTCACTCCCCAGCAGGGTGGTATTTGCCCTCAACATCCGTGATGAAGCGAGCTTATCAGGGCTATCCCAGCAGTTCGAACCTGCATTTGCATTTGCATGCATTATCATGTCTGCATCCACCAAACACAAAAACGCGTAGCATTTCCATGCCGTATGGAACATTACGCCATCGTCAAACATGCGCATTTTGAAACATAAGTCAGGTTGGTTAACCTTTTGCATTTCAGGGGTGTCTTAACAGGAGTATGGAGTTTATTTCTCAACAGGAGTACATGATTTGTGTCTCAACAAGAGTACGGAGTTTATTTCTCAACAGGAGTACAGGATTTGTTTCTCAACAGGAGTATGGAGTTTATTTCTCAACAGGAGTACAGGATTTGTTTCTCGACAGGAGTAGGGAGTTTATTTATCAACAGGAATATGGAGTTTATCCTTTTTCCGATAGGAGTATGGAGTTTAAAAGATCAAATGTATTTTCAGACAATCGGAGTCTTGCTGTGAGACAGGTGATGATGTGATTCAATTCAGTTTTCCCCACAGAGTTATTAATGAAGAGGATCCGAACAGCGGAACATCTTTTCAAGTTGGTTGTTGCAGCAACATTTCAGGGTTTCATAAAATCAAAATTTCAGGAGTGTTCACTTGTTGATGAGATGAGTGTTCAGTGTTTATTTTTCAGAATGTCCCCAGTAGAGTTAGCTGTTGTTGCAAACAGGCAAAGAAGATATGTGCAAGACAGTCTTTCCGTATGAAACAGGCGGATAAGAACAAGAAATAATCAGTAAAAATCAAAAGGATGAATGTGCTTCTGTAGGAATCAGGCAGATGATGGATTTACTCCGTATGGAACAGGCGGATGTTAACAGCAGTTGCACCGTAAGAAGCAGGCGGATGCATTTGAAAGCTCTTTCTGTAAGAATCAGACAGATGAGTTCTTCCGTAGGTAGCAGGCGGATATCAAAAGAATTGTTTTGTAAGAATCAGACAGATAAGTTCTTCCACAGGGAGCAGGCGGACATGTAATGGATTGCACCGTAAGAAGCAGGCGGATGTAAGAAAAGCTCTTTCTGTAAGAATCAGACATATGAGTTCTTCCGTAGGTAGCAGGCGGATATCAAAAGAATTGTTCTGTAAGAATCAGATAGATAAGTTCTTCCGCAGGGAGCAGGCGGACATGTAATGGATTGCACCGTAAGAAGCAGGCGGATGTAAGAAAAGCTCTTTCTGTAAGAATCAGACAGATGAGTTCTTCCGTAGGTAGCAGGCGGATATCAAAAGAATTGTTCTGTAAGAATCAGATAGATAAGTTCTTCCGCAGGGAGCAGGCGGACATGTAATGGATTGCACCGTAAGAAGCAGGCGGATGTAAGAAAAGCTCTTTCTGTAAGAACCAGACAGATGAGTTCTTCCGTAGGTAGCAGGCAAATATCAAAAGAATTGTTCTATAAGAATCAGACAGATAAGTTTTTCCGTAAGAAGCAGGCGGATGTCAAGATCACTTTCTCGTATAAAGCAGGCGGGAGTAGATAGTTTTTCCGTATGGAACAGGCGGATGAATTTCTCGTATTCAGATAAACGGTGGTCCCACTATAGACAGGATGTGTTCAGATATTTGAAAAAAAAGAGAAAAAACAAAACAAAAATATTTCCCCGGTGAAGTCACTACGCTTATTTCTATTGGCAAGTTAATCAGATTCGTATCAAATGCAGATCAGTTTCTCGTATGAAGCAGGCGGGCGTGTATAGTTTTCTTCCGTAAGAAGCAGGCGGACGTAGATAATGTTCCAGTACTCACAAAGCTAGTTTTTCCGTATGAAGCAAGCGGGTTGTAGCTAGTTTCTCCGTACGAAGCAGGCGGATGAGTTTTCCGGTATAATTTTGAAAAAAAAACAATGCTTCCCCAGCGAAGTCGTCCAGGTTATTTACAGATTTGGTGTTACACAAGAGATTAATATTGAAATCAGAAGCCTTATTAGGTGATCGATCAGTTTGTCGCCATAATAATTGGATTCAGTTCTCTGGATGATGTTCCCCAAGCAGGGGTGCAGTTTAGTTCTGCGGTTGGCAAATTTTCGGGTTTATTTTGTATTCAACCATCTTCTACCTTTGAATGTTTGAGGGTCGTTCGCTCTTCAACCCTTCAGGTCCAAGCCGCTTGAATAGGGGCAGCTGTTGCACCCTAAAATTTGACCAACCGGTTCCCTATTTGTTTTATGTTTCGATACATTTTGCATTCGCATTCGCATACGGCATGCATGGCATTTTTATCAATCAAGATTGATTTTTATCAGGATTAGAGTCCCCGGTGTTTCAGGCAGTACAGGCCCGTCAGAATGAAAGTCTGTTGAGAATTGGTGCTCATCTCCCGTGTTTTCAGAATATCTCGGTGCCCGGGTTCCGCTACGGTTGCGTAATGGGGTTTTATTCGATTTAATCGGCTTTCTGGCATTTTTGAGATTTTTCTGTCATTTTTCTGGATTTTAATGCATTTAATTGGTTTTTTCTGGATTTAATAAAGTTTTTTTATTTATTTTTTTTAGAATTTAAATAAGTTTTCTTTTCATTTTTTAGAAATTAATATATTTTTAGATATTATAGTTTTTAATAAATTTTAGAAATTAATTTTCTTTTAATAGTTAATAGATAAATAGTTTTTTTTTCTTTTAAAAAGAGTAGATAAAATAATAATAATAATAATAGATAGTGTTTTTAGAGTTTTTATTGTGTTAAAAAAAATAATAAATAGAGATTAAAGTTTTTTAGATTTTTTAGATTTTATTTTTCAGAATTAATTAGGATTTTAAGAAAGGATAATTTTTAGGATTAAATAATAGTTTTTAAAATCTTTTAGACTTAATTAGGTTTTATCATTTTATTTTCGTTTTTAGAAGTTAACTAGGATTAATTTTAGGTTTAATCAGATTTTATTAGATTTAATCAGATTTTGTTTTAATCTTAGTTTAGATTTTAATCAGGTTTTAATAGGTTAATTAGTTTTAATTTTCCATTTTAATTCTGTCTTTAATCATCATCAATCTAAATTAATTTTGGGTCATTAATCCATTAATCAGTCCATAATTCGTGGGCCATGTGTCTGTGTGGAGGCCCAGTCCAATTGCCATGTGTCAGTCTATAAAGGGTCACGCGTGTGCTTTCAGCCCTCTCTTGATCTGCCACGTTTTCAACCCAGAATTCTTCCACCTTGTTGCACCCTAAAATTTGCTCAACCTTATTCCTTGGATTTATGTTTCATCATCTTTAGCATTTGCATGTAGAGTCATGTACATAGACTAACCATCTGCATAGCATAAGCATAGCAAGTCATTCAACAGGGGACCAATCATTATTTTCATCTCTAGAGGCCTATCAAGAGGTTATTATCCCAATTCAATCATATTCAAGTCATCAAGAAAGAATTTGAAAGCAAAGAGTTCAGCAGATCAAGCCTTGAGTCCATCTCCTAGCTGAGGGTATCTGAGGATCAACAAGAGGGTTATGAGCTGTGAGGTGAAAGCATGGAGAGCATCTAGACATCTGGAGAGACTTATAAAGTCATTTGGAGAAGAAAACAAGTCATTGATGAAGGCACAAGAGCTATAGTTGAAGGCAGTCAACTAGGGTTTCATCTGGGTCAACCCTAGGTCAACCCTAGGTCAATTGACTGACTTAAGAGGGCATTCAAGTCTATTGGAGAGATGTGGGGATCAATATTGAACATATGAAGAAGGATATGGAGATATGACAAGGAGAATTCAAGAGAAATCAAGGAGAAGAGGAGTTACTAAATTAGGGTTTCTCTGTAAAATCCCCTAGTTTAGGTCAAACTTCCAAGCAAGATAAGTCAAAATATTAACTTCAAATGGCTTCTTGGCCAACATGAAACTTGTAGAGGATCTCAAGACCTTTAATTTGAGTGGTGGAAGACCTCAAGGAGATTTATAGAACTCAAGTTATGGTCCTTACAAGTTACAGGTCATCTGGGGTGTCTGAACTTTTGTCTGTGAAAGTGACTTGACTTCCAAGCTAGTTTTACCCCTCAAGGAGATTTCAAATGAATTCTTGGTCAACATAAGAATTGTTCCTCATTGTCTTAGCTTTCTAGAATGGTATGGCATGCCTTCATATGATGTGGAGAACTCAACTTATGGTCTTGACAAGCAAAGGGTATTTTGGGCATTTGTGAATTACAGGTCATTTTAACCTATACCCAAAACTCATACAAGGAGGCCTCAAATGGAAACACTTACAACATCAAACTTGCTCCAAATGGGATTTTAAGTCTAGAAAGAAGGTCACAAGTTATTGGAGAAGCCCATAGCATGGAGTTGCATGATAGGTCAAAATATGAACTAAAAAGGCTTATAAAGTGAATAATTTCAAGTTGGAAAATGGTTTGGGAGATTTACAAGTCCAAATGGAGACTTCCAATATATGATTTTGAATGGAAAAACAATTCTAAGAACAATGGTTCACCCACTTTTTTGAGTTTAGAAGGAAAAAATGAAGTTATCCATGGTGGCTTATCATTTAAGAAACATAATCAAAAATGGATCAAAATTTGAAAACAAGGGAATGTGCAAGATGGATCTAGAATGTTCATTTGGGGTCTATATATTCATGAAAGGAGAATTTGGCAAGGGTTGGCCTCATTTGCACCAAGATTTTCACAAATTTCTCTCATACTTTTCATTGAAGTTTCATTCCAAATCTCACAAATTCCTCACCAATTTTCATCCACTTCAATTCAATCTTATTCAATCATCATCATAGATCATAATTGAAGCAAAGACTTGGTGGTTAGGATTCATTCTCGTGCATTATCTTCAAGAACCTCAAAACTGCAAATTCTGTTGGACAGCAAAATTCAAGCAAGGAATCACCAGAATATTGCATACAGAATCACATACACCAAGGATTGATCAAGATTCAACACTTAAAAGCCTCAGATCTTCCATCTCCATAGCTGTTTGCAAGATTTTGCACAAGGTAAGTTTTCAATCACACAGCTCGATTCAGTTAGTTAGGCATGATTTTGTTAGTGTAGAATTGATCTAGGTGGTTAGGAGATTAGTTTAGATGAATTTGGAGTGATTTGGAGTCCATTGTTAGCAGGTACCATAAACTGTTTGGATCAATATCTCTTATGTTAATGCACTAGAATGTTAGTTGGATTGATCAGGTTAATCACCATGATGTATAGAGCAGTTTAGGATAGGTTTGAGAGAGAATTATCTTGGTGCATCTCAGAGTAATCTCATGATAACCAGAGTTTGATGCGCGCGGGTTTGGTGTTGTGGTGAGTTTCAAATTGATCTAAGGCCATAGGATTATAGAGGAGGAGATTCTGAGCAGATTTCATGTTTACATCATGAGGATTCATTGCGTGTGGAGTGAGAACGGTTTGGTGTAAGGTAGCTCGTGCATGAGCTCGCATGGCAGAAACCCTAGGTTTCAGGTTGAATGAGGAAGAAGACGAAATCGTGGCCATTCGTTTGGTGTAAGACTCTTGACTTTTAGAGTGATCCAATGGCCTATATTCAATCTGAATTGGAGGGAGATTACCCTGGCCCTAAACGCACCGTTTCATTAATTGAAACGGGCGGGCCTCAGATGATTGTGTTATCCCCACCCCCGAGTTAGGCCCAAAACTATTTTCCAACGTGTTTTCGCTGCTTTTCTCACCCCCAGCTGATTCCCTTTTGTTTTTTAATTCTGATGGTTGATTGGGCCCAGTGTGAAACGCTACCAACACCCCCCTTTATGAGGCCCATCCAGAACTGAACTGAGCGCGCCTACTATTCTAACCCCCCTCCCTCATTTTAATTCATTTTATTTCTTATTTCATTTTAATTTTTACTAATCTTTGAAAATTCATAAATAATTCATAAAAAATGCTTTTTAATTCATTCTTTTTACCATGTTTTCATTAAAATGTCTAAAATCTTATAGGAAAATAAATTTTCATTTTTAGTTTTATTTCATATTTTTTTCATATTTTCTAAATAAATGTCATAATAAATAGATTCATTTCATGCATTATTTTTATGATTTTTGTTCTCTCACATGCTTTAATATTTTTTGATCATTATTTTCATATTGTTTAGATGAGATATTAGGCTTATAGAAATATTTTAGTTCCCTTTTTTAGGAGTTAGTTTTAGGTGATTAATAAATGCTTGAATATCATGAATAAAACTAGGGTTTTTAGGTGACAACTTAGGAGTTTGATTTCATTTCCCTTAGGATTTAGGGTTTGAATAAATTAGTTATGGGACTATATGGGCTATGGGTAGCTATTAGATCCCTTAGAGAACAGTTAGGATTCCCCTACTGATATTATTACTGTTTGTATATCTGCTGTCTGGTGTGGTGTGCCCTCTGGGGATTGTTGATTGTTTGATTGGGTATTGGGTTTGTCTGGGGCCCTGGGGAAGCTGAAGATTTGTGGAGATGAAGCTATTGGAGATTCAAAGATTGAAGATCAACTGTCAGAGTTGAGGAGGAGTTTCTTGCTGGCAGATGCTGAGGAGACTAGGGTTTAGGAGCTAGGCAGAGCTCTAGATTAGAATGATTGTTTCTCAAACATGGATGGCCTTGTCTGCATCCATTCTTCTCTGTGATTCAGAGTCTCTCTAAGACACTCACCCCCTTCCTTTGGAAGGCTTGGTGATAGTGTCTATGAGATAGAACTCTTGAGAGAAAATGCCTCTTGTGTTAGAAGCAGTCTGTTCACCACCTTTGGTAGTCAGCTGATTGCTTAACACCCAATTCACTCTTGTGACTGATCCCTCATCCTGGAGGTTTGAGCTTGAAGAAAAGCCATTGCAGATGGAAGATTGATGATCAAAGCCCTTGTCTGAAGGCCATGAAGATGGAGATTGATGCTTGTTGAAGCCTGTAGCTGATTGGAGGTTACTTGAAGCCAGTTGTTGATTCAGAGCTGCTGATGCTGTTTCTGTTGCTGTATTTCATTTGTTGATGTATTGATTGGTTTTCTGAACTGTATTGTTTGCTGTTTACCCTGTTGGGTTGAAAGTGAAGCCTGTTCACTTTCGCCTATTGTTTTCTAGGTTCGAGGTTGAGTGGGACTCCCTTGCCTCGCTTGTATTGTTGCATCCATGCATTTTACTGCTTTACTGTATATATCTGATATTGTTTCTGTTTCTGCCTATCCCGTAGGATCTCTGTTTCTCTCTGTGCAAGAGAGGAGCATGATAGACACCAGGTCTTAACCCATGCATGATAACACTAGGTTAGTTTGTTTCCCTTCGCAACCGTAGGTTAGAGTTCTGTCTCTTTCTTTCTCAAAACAAACAGAAAAACACATAAAGATTTCAAACACAATAAAAGACACTTCTTCCGTAAAAGAATGTGAACTCATCAAAACGTCATTTTTGTCCTCTTGGACTGTTAATCAGAAAAACCTTTTTCAGAAGGAATAAAATCAACCAAGGCAGACTTGTGTCGTACGTGGCCCGAACTACGTTTGCTCTGATCTTTCATGCTGTATGAAAGTACGTAGGCATAGGATGCGATATCCTAGCGAGCAACCTTCCCCTCCTTTCCCGTAGGTAGGCGAACTACGTTGACTCTGATTTCTCGTTCCAGACGAGAATACGTAGGCATAAAGTGCGATACTTTGCCGAGTCATTTTATTTTCATTCTCTTTTCTTTTTAACCCCTGACCTTTAGAGTAGATAGAATAACAATCCATACCCGAAAACAAGCGTGGATCCCGTCGAGTACGACGGACGTGAGGGGTGCTAATACCTTCCCCTTGCGTAACCGACTCCCGAATCCAGGTTTTGGTTGCGACGACCATACCTTTCCTGTGTTGTGCGAGGTTTACTCTGAGCGTTTCCTTTCCCTCCCGTGGGATAAATAACGCACGGTGGCGACTCTTCTGTTCAGCCGGCGCCGATTTTCGCAGTAGCGACAGCTGGCGACTCTGCTGGGGATCCAACGTCCCCTGGCTGCTAAGGACTGCGATGGTTCTTATGCATTTGGGATCCAACGTCCCTTGAGAGAGTCAATCCTAACGCTTGTTTTCCCGTCGAGGACTTTGTATGGAGTATTTTATATTTCTAACCCTGTATTTTCCAGCTTTATATATATTGTTTATTATTGCTGTATCTGGGGTGTGACGGGTGTTCTGATATTGAGAGATAAGCCGGACCTGGGCTTGAGTGCACCTAGAATTAGAGTAGAAATTAGTGGGCGCCCGCTTGCTTTGCTTGCTTTGGTGTCCCATGAAATCTACACTCAGACGAGGTTCCTCTGGTTGGCCTCCTGCCCCTTCCTTTGGTTGGCGTGGGTTGCTGGTTAGTTGGATTGTCGACTCTGGGGACCGATCATTTGGAAGTTGGCTGAGTGAGGCCTCTTCAGGAATTGATGATGCCACTCCTTCTGGGAATCGTATCATCAACCCTGAAAGTCTGTGACGCCGACGACCGCATAGGATGCCGTACCTTGTGCCAGTTATAGGGCCACCCACCTGTGAGGGGATTCAGGGTTATGCAGGTAACTAGACCTCCAGACTACCGGTTATTTCTTGATCAGAGATCCGGGTTATTTATGGAGAGTTATGAGGTCTGTCAGAGACCATTTGGAGATTTATTCTGAGGTCTGTCAGAGACCATTTGAGAGGTGTTTTGAGGTCTGTCAGAGACCAATTATGGATGGGATTTGAGGTCTATCAGAGACCAGTGAGTTATGGTTTGAGGTCTGTCAGAGACCAGTGTTGGAGTTCTATTCTAGGTCTATCTGAGACCAGGGTTGATGACTTCTGGACGGTCTATTTGAGACCTTTCTTGATTGGGTTTAGGCTATGCAGTTGCAGCTTTGGTCCCTGTTGAATGTTACTTGCATTGCATCCCTGCATATACATTATCATTTGCATTTCACTAACGTGTGTCTGTGCTGCAGGTGCATTTGCATTTCCCTAGTTCTAGTGCCCAGACTTCTGAGTGTTTGATCATGACTAGCCTACGGAGAACAGTTGCTTACAAATTGCCTACGCCTGATATTGTTCCTTTACTGGGATTGATCTCTCTTGCTGATGAGGGTGTTCGTAGGAGTTTCCGGATGAGTTATGGTAGATTACTGAGATTGGTGTGCAAACCTACAGAGGTAGAGTTAGATGGGCTGTATGCTTTGATGCAATTCTACGACCCTGCTTTGAGGTGTTTCACGTTCTCTGACTTTATTATGGGACCAACCCTGGAGGAATACGCTGAGTATGTTGAGCTGCCTGTGCAGAACCAGGTTCCGTTCATTCATTATGATGCCAAACCCAAGCCGGAGGAATTGGCAAAAGCCTTGCATGTTGATGCTTCTGAACTTGTGACTACTGTTTCCCGTGGAGTTCCAGGCTTCTCATTTCAGTTCTTAGTTGGTAAAGCTCAAGAGTACGCCAAGAATGGGTGCTGGGTTGCTTTCAATGCTGTGTTGGCTTTGTGCATTTATGGCATAGTTTTATTCCCCAATATACCGGATTTTGTGGACTTCGATGCTTTCTACTTGTTTGCCGCTGGTAATCCTGTACCTACCTTACTCGGAGATCTCTACCACTCCCTGCATTACAAGAATGAGAAGGGAAGAGGAAAGAATGTTCATCTGTGTGTACCCTTATTGAGTATGTGGTTTGAGAGTCATCTTCCTAAGAGAGGATCTGCTGCAGAGACTACAGTTCCAGTTGGTTGGCCGGAGCGTTTGATGAGGTTATCGTCGGAAGATATGGAGTGGTTTGATAGAGATTTGTTGGGATCGGAGCTCATCTTCAGTTGTGCTGGTTACCCTAATGTGCCATTGATAGGAAGAAAAGGGTGTATCAATTACAACCCTTCTCTATTCATTCGCCAGTTCGGATATGCGCTGAAGAATCCACCTCAGGAGGAAGAAGTACAGGAATCTCTGTACTTCACCGGTGACGTGAAGGGGGAGTTATTAGCCAAGTTGCGACATGCTTGGACGCGTATTAACCGCAAAGGGAAGCCGTTGTTGGGAAAGAATGACTGTCAGGCCTATGCACCTTATAGAGCTTGGATTCAAGAGAGGGCTAGTCAGTTGAAGATGCCATTTCCAGATGCACCAATTCTTGTTCCTATTCCGGTAGCGGAGCCGACCACTGTTTCTAGGGAAGTATATGAACAAGTTGTGAGGGAGAAAGAAGCCTTAATGAAGATTAATGAAGGGTTAGAGCAAGAGCTAGCCCAGGCACGCAGTGAGAAGAACAAGGCCGTATATGCTTTCCAACAACAGATTGAGCTGGTAAACAGGTTAGGAGCTGAGTTGACTGAGGAAAAGAAGAAGCGCGAACGTCTGGGGCAAGAGTTCAGAAGTTCCCATGACATGCTGGAAGCCAAAAAGAAGGCGCTCGACGCGGCACACCGAGAGATATCTTCTTGCAATAAGACTTGGAATGCTACTCTCACCAACAACAAGAAGAGGGAAGATAAGCTAAAGCAGCAAATTTCCGACCTCGAAGAGAAGTTGAAGTCTAGCATCAAGAAGTGTGAGGAGGAAGTGATGAACCGGTATAGTGTCCAGCATGCACTGAACAAGGCGATCAAATCTAGAGATGAAGCAGTGTCCCAGAAGCGAAAGTTAGAAGATTGCTTCGGAGAAGCAACATGGGAAGAAACTGCTGAAGACGTACGCCGTGTCCTTAAAAAGAGAAACCAGCTTGTTGAAGGGCTGCTCGATCGACCAAGCCATCCGGAGACCAAGAAGTTGATAGAGGAGTACCAGACTTTTGGGAGGATCTGATCATTCCATTATTTGTATGCTTTATTTGCATAGTGCTGACCATCACCAGGATTGTTGGTTGAGGTCATGCCATCTTTGTACTCTCATTGATATTGTACCCTGGGCTTATTGATTCTCTCTGTTATATACGAGGCTTTCTATGATTCAGCTCCGGTATTCTTATTGTCAACACTGTCACTGCACCGGCACCTTCGCACTAGAACTGGGGGAATGAACTTCCCTAATGCACAGACACATTGCATTGCATTCATATTCATCTTGCATAACAGGTAATCTTTGAATGGTGTCTTATCTCCTGCTTTGATTCAGGTACTTAACAGGATTCCAGATCAACATCCGCACCGCTATTCTACACGATCCAACTGTCGGAAAGTCATGGACCAGATTCAGAACGAGATGCAGGATGTACGCGAGAAGCTCGCCCTCTTCATGCAGACCATGGAGGCTATAGCAAAAGGGCAAGAGAATTTGCAGGCCATGGTCCAGCCTCTATTGGCTCGCAACGCTGGTCATGGTAACGAAGATCATCAGTCTGTCCGGGTTGATACTGCTCATGGAGACGGCACTCCCACGCCGGTGGCTCCGCCTGTCGTCAATGTGAATGCTGCTAACGTCAACAACGCTACCACTGCTGTGAATGGTAACGTCGGAGTTGGAAATGAAACTGCTGTCCACAACGCTGGGCTGGGTGATGTCAATGTAGGAGATAATCTCGGAGGCAATGGCTTTGTCAACGCTGGGTTCGGGTTCAACGATCAGGGATTCGACAATACTGGCAAGTATGGCTTTAATGCCCAGGGCTTTGGGCAAGATGGTTATGGTATGGTCAATCAGGGCTACGGAGGTTTTGGAAACGGAAACGGTGCTGGTTTTATGGCTGGTGGTCCTGCTGGAGGTATTCAAGGGTATGGCAACAGAGGCCGAGTTCCGGGGATGAATCAGGTCAGAGCTGGACGTAATAATGCGTATGATGGATACGGGGCTGGAAACGGTATGTGGCAAGAGGATCAACAGGAAGACGCCTTCTCTGGAGGGGGCTTTGAAGGGCCGATGGATGATTCTCAAAAGATTAGAATGCTGGAAGAGCAAATGAAGGGAGTCCTAAACCAGAGTGCTGTGGGTCTGGACATGGCAACAATGGGCTTGGTACCTGGGCTGAGGGTGCCAATCAAGTTCAAAGCGCCTGCGTTCGATAAGTACAAAGGAGATACATGTCCGAAAGTGCATGTACGAGCTTATTACAGAAAGATGTCTGCATACTCCACTGACGAAAGAATGCTCATGCATTTCTTTCAGGATAGCCTATCGGGTCCTTCCTTAGAATGGTACATGGGGTTGGAGCCCACTGATATCAAGACTTGGAAGCAATTAGCAGAGGCGTTCGTAGCCCATTACAAATATAACAGTGACCTGGCACCCAATCGGGTCCAGTTGGCCGGGCTTTCGCAGAAAAAGGGAGAGAGTTTTAAAGAATACGCGCAAAGGTGGCGCGATATGGCTGCCAGGGTCCGTCCTCCTGTGGAAGATAAAGAAATGAACGACATGTTTGTTGGCACATTCACCGGGCTGTTTCATGATATGTTGTTTCATACGTCTCTGGCTAGTTTTTCAGATCTGATTCTGATGGGTGAAAAGATTGAGCGGAACATTAAGCAAGGAAAGTTCCAAGTCGATGAATCAACTGCATCTGGCAGTAATAGGAAAGCTTATGGTGGGCGCCGGCAGGGCGAAGCTAGCGCGGTATTTGGAGGCCGAGGCCGAGGCCGAGGCAGGGGAAGAAATCCATATCGTCAGCAGCAGCAAGTGTCGAGTGTCACCATCCCGTATCAACAACAACCAATCCAGCAACAACAACAGGTTCAGCAGCAACCAATGTCACAGCAGCAGCAGCCTCAGCAGGGGGCACAACAAGCTCAGAGAAGATTCCAGGGTGGTAAGCCGAGAAGGGTGTTCGAGAAGCCTCCCTCTAACTATGCTGATTTATTGCAGACCTTGTTGGGATTGAATCTGGTGGAGAAAAGAACCTTGGCACCGATAACGGGAACTCCCCCGTTCGGCTATGATGCAAATAGGCGCTGCGAGTTTCATTCTGGGGCCCCGGGCCATGATATAGAAGGTTGTCATGCTTTTAAGCACGTTGTGCAGGATCTCTTGGACAACAAGTCTATCAACTTCGGAACGGCAGTTCCGAATATAGTCCAGAAACCCATGCCTAATCATGGGGCGAATGCCGTGCTGACTGAGGAAGGTCTGAATCTGATTATGAATGTTGAAGATTTAAAGACGCCGCTGAGCGAGATAAAGAGTCGACTGTTACAAAGAGGTGTTTACCCGGGATGTAATGAGTACTGTTTAGATTGTTGGGCCCTAGCTGGGGGGTGTGAGGATTTGAAGAAAGGCATTCAGGCCTTAATTGATGAAGGTATATTGCAGTTTGATCAAGCGGCAACTGATGAGCCTGCAGGGTCAGTAGTGGATAATCGGGGTGATATGGCCACAGTAACGATTCCTCGGAAGACGATCACTATTGCAGCACCAGTTCAGCGCCCACCGATCACCATAACTAAGGCCGGGCCAATCCCGTATGAGAACACGAAAGCAGTCCCATGGTCATATGGGCTAGAGGTGTATTGTGATGGGATTAAGATCGACGTTAACAAGCAGCCAGCGGAGGTTGTGGATAATGTTGTGGGTTCAGGAGGCATGACGAGGAGTGGCAGGATTTTTATATCTCCTGAAGTGGAGGCAGAAAGGCTAGCGAAAGGAAAAGGGAAAGCGGTTGAGAATGTTCCGGTACAAGCAAATGAAAAAGAAGCAGCATCTAAGGATGTAGAAGAATTCATGCGCTTGATTCGGAAAAGTGATTATAAAATTGTGGAGCATCTACAGCAGACACCGTCCAAAATATCTATCTTGTCATTGCTGTTGTGTTCGGAAGCTCACAGAAACGCTTTGCTGAAAGTCCTGGACACTTCTTTTGTACCCCAGGATGTCTCCGTGAACCAATTAGAAGGAGTATTGGCACATGTGAATGCTGGCCACAGTCTGGGCTTTACTGATTTTGACTTGACTCCGAAAGGGAGGGATCATAATATGGCATTACACATATCTGTTGAGTGTAGGGGGTCAGTAATGTCGCACGTATTGGTTGACACCGGGTCATCTTTGAATGTGCTGCCTAAGAAGGCGATGATGAAGCTGGATGTTCGAGGGATTTTGTGTACACCCAGCGATTTGGTAGTCAGAGCGTTTGACGGCACGCGGAGAACAGTCTTCGGATCGATTACTTTGCCTCTGCAAGTGGGGCCGGAAGTGTTTGCAACGGAGTTTTATATCATGGATATACAGCCTGCGTACAGCTGCTTGCTGGGAAGACCTTGGATTCATGGGGCGGGGGCTGTCACGTCAACCCTGCATCAGAAGTTAAAGTATATGGTCGGAGACAGTGTAGTCACCGTGTGCGGAGAAGAAGACATCCTGGTCAGCCATCTATCTTCGTTTAAATATGTGGAAGTCGACGGGGAGATCCACGAGACGCCATGCCAGGCATTCGAAGGGTTGCGCATAAAGGACAAGGGTCCCGGGCCAAGCAAAGTGCCAGAGATAGCTGTTTCTTCGTATAAAGAGGCTCAAGCGCTAGTAAAGGCAGGAGAAGCCAAGGGCTGGGGCAAAGTATTGGACATTCCGGTGAAAATGGACCGGTTCGGACTGGGGTACTGACCGTCGTCATCAACTCCTTCTGTGGGGGCCCCTCATTTCAGAAAGTCAATCACCATCTCTGCCAGTGGAGTATGCCATGAATCTGTCAATGCTGCTTCAGAATCCGATGAAGGGGACAGCGACTGTGATATGGATGCCTGGATTCAGCCAAGCACGCCAGGACAAGGACTGTGCAACTGGTCTATTCAGGAGCTTGTTCCTGTGACTTTTAAACAGTAATGCTTTGCTTTATTAATTGTTGAATAATCTGATGTCTTGCCCGGGGCATCAGGATTTGCTTAGGGCTGTGTTGTTATAAACATTGCTTCGTTAACCATTAAATAAATGGCGTTTTTTTTCATGTGTAAATACTGTAATCCCTGTCTTTCTTGTTTTGTATTTTTCAATAAAAGGGCAACGTGGTTATCCGCTTTATACGCATTTTGAAGCACTTAACCCTTTCTTTTGCAGGATAACATTTTCAGATGACATCCTTGAACCACCTATGACTCGTCCCGACTTCGAGCACCCGGTATTCCAGACCGAAGAAGAGGTTGTCGAAGATAGCGACGTTCCTGAAGAACTGTCTTGGTTGGTGAAGCAAGAGGAAAGAGCCATTCTGCCTCACGACGAGGTTATCGAAATTATCAATTTGGGGTCGGAAGGGGTTGAGAAGAATATTCGTATTGGAGCCGCATTGCAGAGTGATATCAAGCGAAAACTGGTTGAAATGCTCCGAGAGTATAATGATGTATTCGCTTGGTCGTATCAAGATATGCCAGGGCTCGATACAGATATGGTTGTGCATCGTCTGCCACTGAAAGAAGACTGCCCGCCTGTCAAACAAAAACTTCGTAGAACTCGCCCAGATATGGCAATGAAGATCAAAGAGGAGGTTCAGAAACAGTGGGACGCTGGGTTCCTGGCTGTGACGAAGTATCCCTCATGGGTTGCTAACATCGTACCGGTGCCAAAGAAAGATGGCAAGGTTCGAATGTGCGTGGATTATAGAGATTTGAATAAAGCAAGCCCAAAAGACGATTTTCCACTTCCTCATATTGACGTGTTAGTTGATAATACTGCTCAATACTCTGTATTCTCCTTCATGGATGGCTTTTCAGGCTATAATCAAATTAAAATGGCGCCAGAGGATATGGAGAAGACTACTTTCATAACGCCTTGGGGAACATTTTGCTATAAAGTGATGCCCTTTGGTTTGAAAAATGATGGGGCAACATATCAGCGTGCGATGACAACTCTCTTTCATGACATGATGCATAAAGAGATTGAAGTTTATGTTGACGATATGATTGCTAAATCCCAGACAGAGGAAGAGCATCTGGTGAATCTGCTGAAGTTGTTTAAAAGGCTTAGGAAGTTCAGGCTGAGGCTGAACCCTAACAAATGCACCTTCGGGGTGAGATCGGGTAAGCTCCTGGGGTTCATAGTAAGCGAAAGAGGAATAGAGGTCGATCCTGCTAAAATAAAAGCGATTCAAGAAATGCCGACGCCTAAAACAGAGAAAGAGGTGCGCGGGTTTTTAGGGAGGTTGAACTACATTGCTCGGTTCATATCTCACCTAACTGCCACGTGTGAACCATTATTCAAACTCTTGAAGAAAGATCAAGCTGTAACGTGGAACGATAATTGTCAAAAGGCGTTCGATAAAATAAAGAAGTATCTGCAGGAGCCTCCTATTTTGATACCCCCAGTGGCAGGGAGACCCTTGATAATGTATTTAACGGTTCTTGAGGGAAGCATGGGTTGTGTTCTCGGTCAACACGACGAGACGGGGAGAAAAGAGCATGCAATCTACTATTTGAGTAAGAAATTTACAGACTGTGAATCTCGATACTCAATGCTGGAGAAAACTTGTTGCGCGCTAGCCTGGGCCGCCAAGCGTTTGAGGCAGTACATGCTGAATCATACAACCATGCTCATCTCGAAGATGGATCCGATCAAATATATATTCGAAAAGCAGGCGTTGTCAGGTAGGATTGCCAGGTGGCAGATGATCTTGACTGAATACGATATTCAATACGTCTCGCAAAAGGCGATAAAGGGGAGTGTGTTGTCTGAGTATCTGGCGGAGCAGCCTATTGAAGAGTATCAATCAATGAGATTTGACTTTCCTGACGAGGATATCATGTATCTCAAGATGAAGGATTGTGAAGAGCCGTTACCAGACGAAGGACCAGAGCCGGGGTCCAAATGGCAGATGATATTTGATGGAGCTGTGAATGCTTACGGTAGCGGAATCGGGGCAATTATCACTACGCCGCACGGGTCGCACATCCCATTTACGGCCCGATTAACCTTTGCTGTTACCAACAATGAGGCCGAATACGAAGCTTGTATAATGGGGCTTGAGGAAGCCATTGATTTGCGAATCAAACATTTAGACGTATACGGAGACTCAGCTCTGGTGGTGAATCAGATCAAAGGGGAATGGGAGACACGGCAGCCCAATTTGATACATTATATGAATTATGCCAGGAGATTGTTGCCTTTCTTCGACAAGGTTGAGTTGCATCACGTGCCGCGGGCAGAAAATCAAATGGCTGACGCCCTTGCCACCTTGTCTTCCATGTACAAGGTCAATTTCTGGAACGAAGCTCCCCAGATCACTATCTCTCGGTTGGACAGGCCAGCTTATGTATTTGCTATTGATGAAGCGTCTGATGACAAACCGTGGTATTTTGATATCCTTAATTTCCTGAAGAATAAAGAGTATCCGGCTGGGGCATCCAGTCAAGATCAGAAGACTCTCAGGAGATTAGCGGGTAATTTCTATTTGAACCCGGATGGCGTCTTGTACAGAAGAAACCACGACTTGGTGTTGTTGCGTTGTGTAGACGAGAAAGAGGCAAAGCTTCTCATGGAGGAAATTCACGAAGGTGCATTTGGCACGCATGCTGGTGGACATGCTATGACGAGAAAACTGCTGCGGGCAGGTTACTTTTGGCTGACGATGGAAACTGATTGTTTCAAATTTGCAAGAAAGTGCCACAAGTGCCAAATTTATGCTGACAAAATACATGTGCCTCCGAGTCCTTTGAATGTGATGTCATCTCCATGGCCATTCTCGATGTGGGGAATCGATATGATTGGAAAGATTGAGCCGACGGCTTCTAACGGGCATCGGTTCATCCTCGTAGCAATCGATTATTTCACCAAGTGGGTGGAAGCAGCGTCTTACGCAAATGTAACGAAGCAAGTGGTGGCTAGATTCATCAAGAGAGATATCATTTGCCGATACGGGATTCCCGAGCGGATAATCACGGATAATGGTTCTAATCTGAACAACAAAATGATGAAGGAGCTCTGTCAGAATTTCAAGATCGAACATCACAACTCCTCCCCTTACCGACCCAAGATGAATGGCGCTGTCGAAGCGGCCAATAAGAATATCAAGAAGATCGTCCAGAAAATGGTGGTGACGTATAAAGATTGGCATGAAATGCTACCTTTCGCTTTGCACGGTTATCGTACGACGGTACGCACATCAACCGGGGCAACTCCGTTCTCGTTAGTATATGGAATGGAGGCGGTATTACCATTGGAAGTTGAGATCCCTTCTCTGAGGGTATTGCGAGACGTTCAGCTGGACGAGGCAGAATGGGTAATGAACAGATTGAACCAACTGAGTTTGATGGATGAGAAGAGGCTAGCTTCTCTGGCATACGGTCGTTTGTATCAAAGACGAATGAAGAAAGCGTACGACAAGAAAATACTTCCGCGAAGCTTTCAGACGGGCGACCTTGTGCTGAAAAGGATTCTCCCGCCGCAAGCAGATCACAGGGGCAAGTGGACCCCCAATTACGAAGGGCCATACGTTGTCAAGAAGGTCTTTTCAGGAGGAGCTTTATTGTTGTCCACCATGGACGGGGAAGACTTTGCATCACCTGTGAATTCGGACGCAGTTAAAAAATACTTTGCTTAAAATAGACCCGCTGGACAGAAAAAAGAGAGTCCAGGCAAAAATGGGGCATCCTGGCGAACCAAAAACAGAATAAAAGGTTCGGGCAAAAGTTAGGGATAAAATTGAAAAAATGTACACCCGCGAAGTTGAAAACCTACACTGGGCGGCTTCGGCAAAAAAGGGTATCCCGGTGAACTGAAAACCCGTAAAGGGCGGTTCACGCAAAAGTTAGGGATGAGAAAAGCAAATGACTGCGGTCCGAATTTGAATTCACTGAGTATCAATGCGGGAGAATACATTTGAGGAGTCAGTTATCGGATACGACCTCTTCAGAAGTGGGGATACCGGGAAAGCATTAGAGTCGGACGAGTCATGGGAGGATCAGTTCGTGGTGTTCATCTGCATCCAGTGGCCGACATGTGTACAAAATTTAATTTGTCAATATTTATGCTTCCTGTGCATACTTGTATATCTGCTTTGCGTAGCTTCCTCTTTTCAGGAGTTACATCCCGTGTACAAAAACTCCGCCCATTCAGGGGCCCAATCAATGAAAATGTGTTATTCAGTACTTGATGCCTGTTCTTTACTGTTTTGCGCACGATAAAACGCCTAAGTTTGATGAAGCTAGCATGAGTATAACATCACTGGCCCTTGCCAACAATTGTTAAAGCTTTGAATTAACTGAGTGTAGCGTCACTAACCTGAATTGATTCGATTGCATAGGCTTGTCGTGTCTTGTTTGTGTTGTTGCAGGTTTCATAACCGTACGAGGAAGGTGATCAAAAGATTGCAATAGTGAAAGGCTTGATCCCCACGCAGGTCAGGCATGTTCTTCCTGAAGAAGGGTAGAATTCCCCAGCTAGCCGTAGCTTATCCAAAGGACGTGCTCCAGAGAAGTTACTCGTCCTCAGCAGAGTTGGGTGATTCCGCGATCGTAAGGCTGTATTCAGACAGGTTCATTTTCCCCCCGCAGGGTCATGCACTCTCCCCCAGTGGAGTCAGTTAATTTTCCCCGAGAGAATCATCCCATCCCCAGAGGAGTTCTCTTTTCAGCAAGTGTTCTTTCCTTCCAGTGGAATCTGAAGATCAAGACTCTCCCCAGCAGAGTTGATGGTGGGTCCTGTCATTTATTTTGTCAGAGATACCGGTAATATCAGTTCGCGTTCCAGCAGAAAGTCCGATTGTGCTGTGCGCATTTGCTATTCCCCAGCAGGGGGTTATTTCAACAAGACGTGTGGTTTGAGTTCCCAACTTCCCAGCAGGGTCGACTTCATCCTATTAGCATTTATTTTGCTGGAATAATTTTGTAGCATCAGGCTATCCCCGGCGAGTCGGCGTTATCCTTCCAGCAGTTATTTTGCTGAAGCAGTTTCTATACTCCAGTAGTTCAGGTGGAGAGAGCTCTTGCTCAAATAAATTACCAAACAGTCGAGATCTCGGCAGGAGATAGTCAATGACAATGTCAGTTTCGGCGGTATTCCCCCACAGAGTTATCGTGATAACACTCTCTTTGTCTCCAGCAGAGTCATTTATGCAAATGTATCTTATTTTCCCCAGCCAGAGTGGTCAGGATAAGTGTCTTCTTATCCCCAAGCAGAGTTCGTTTGTCATCAACGAGTCGCATGAATCAGAATGTCGAAGCAGGTGTCCGATAGTTGGTTTTCAGACATCCCCAGTAGAGTTCATCTCGAAGTCGCTGTCACGTCAGTGCTGAGCAGTTTGTGGGAAAGGATCATTGAAGAATTAAGTCCTGACGTAGACAATTTATTCCTAGAATGACGGGATTTCTTCAGAAGTGGGCGTCCTAACGTGGACAGGTTTGTTTTACTGGATTGGTAAGGTGTGTTAATCCTGACGTGGATAGATTCGGCCTCTCGAAATTTGGAGAAAGGGAGGTCATGACGTTGACAAAAGATTGGTTACTCTTCGTGTTGGTATCCTGACGTGGATCATTGGTTTTCAACGGATATCTTTATTCGTAATGGTGAAATGTGCGTCCTGACGTGGACAAGTTTGTATTTCTTTGTGATGACAAGATACAAGAATCCTGACGTGGACGAAGTTATCCTTCTTCGTGTTGTTGGCAAGGTGTAAGTCCTAACGCGGATATTTCCCCAGCAAGTCGAAGACGTGTGAGTCCTTACGTGGACAAGTCTTATTTCCTCAGTGAATCGAAGACGCCTGAGTCCTAACGTGGATAAATCAAGACGAGATCAGTGTCCTGACGCGGGCAGATCAAAGAGATTATTGATTCCTAACGTGGAAAGATGTAGTCCTTACGCGGACGTATCAGAAGAGGTTTCCTTATGTGGAAATGACAGTATTCCTGACGTGGAAAGAATGGAGTCCTTACGTGGACAGATTGAGATGATTCATTACGTGGAAAAATGAGTCCTTACGCGGACGTATCAGAAGATAGTTTCCTTACGTGGAAATGACAGTATTCCTAACGTGGAAAGATCGGAGTCCTTACGTGGACATATCAAGAGCATTCCTTACGTGGAAGAAAAATGGTTTCCTTACGTGGAAAGACGAGTTTATTCCTTACGTGGAAAATCGATTGATTCCTGACGTGGAAAGAAATGGATTATTCCTGACGTGGAAAGAGAGTTTAGTCCTGACGCGGACAGATCATATCAAGATATTCCTAACGTGGAAGAAGAAGTTTATTCCTTACGCGGAGAAATTGGGGTCCTGACGTGGACAGATTCGAGAAGTTGAGTCCTGACGTGGACAGATTTAGAACCAAAGGTGAATTCATTACGTGGAAAGATCGGAGTCCTGACGCGGACATGTCAAATGGCATTGGAGTCCTTACGTGGACAGATTGATGTAGTTCTCTTTACGTGGAAAGAAGATTGCTTCCTAACGTGGAAAGATAAAAGCGTTACTCCTAACGTGGAAGAATGTTATTCCTAACCTGGACGATTCAGTTTATGGAAATGCAGACGAATTATCCCCAGCGGAGTTGCCGAGATTTTCCTGGGTTGACAGTAAGTGGAGTCCTAACGTGGACAAGTTTTAGTTGAGATTTCTTCGTGTTGATGACAGACAGAGTCCTCACGAGGACAAGCAAGCAATCTGTTATGACAGAATCCTCTTCAGGACGATGAAGACAATCCCCAGCACGGTCGCGCGAGATCAGTGTGTTATTCTAACAGTCAGATTTAGCTAACGAATGTCATTCCTCAAGCAGGAGCGCAGTTTATTCCTGCGGTTGGCAAATTTCTGGTTTCACTAGTATTCAACCGTCTCGTACCGCGAATGTCTGAAGGCTCCGGGCTCTTCGTCCAATCGGGTCCAAGTCGCTTGAATAGGGGCAGCTGTTGCACCCTAAAATTTGCTCAACCTTATTCCTTGGATTTATGTTTCATCATCTTTAGCATTTGCATGTAGAGTCATGTACATAGACTAACCATCTGCATAGCATAAGCATAGCAAGTCATTCAACAGGGGACCAATCATTATTTTCATCTCTAGAGGCCTATCAAGAGGTTATTATCCCAATTCAATCATATTCAAGTCATCAAGAAAGAATTTGAAAGCAAAGAGTTCAGCAGATCAAGCCTTGAGTCCATCTCCTAGCTGAGGGTATCTGAGGATCAACAAGAGGGTTATGAGCTGTGAGGTGAAAGCATGGAGAGCATCTAGACATCTGGAGAGACTTATAAAGTCATTTGGAGAAGAAAACAAGTCATTGATGAAGGCACAAGAGCTATAGTTGAAGGCAGTCAACTAGGGTTTCATCTGGGTCAACCCTAGGTCAACCCTAGGTCAATTGACTGACTTAAGAGGGCATTCAAGTCTATTGGAGAGATGTGGGGATCAATATTGAACATATGAAGAAGGATATGGAGATATGACAAGGAGAATTCAAGAGAAATCAAGGAGAAGAGGAGTTACTAAATTAGGGTTTCTCTGTAAAATCCCCTAGTTTAGGTCAAACTTCCAAGCAAGATAAGTCAAAATATTAACTTCAAATGGCTTCTTGGCCAACATGAAACTTGTAGAGGATCTCAAGACCTTTAATTTGAGTGGTGGAAGACCTCAAGGAGATTTATAGAACTCAAGTTATGGTCCTTACAAGTTACAGGTCATCTGGGGTGTCTGAACTTTTGTCTGTGAAAGTGACTTGACTTCCAAGCTAGTTTTACCCCTCAAGGAGATTTCAAATGAATTCTTGGTCAACATAAGAATTGTTCCTCATTGTCTTAGCTTTCTAGAATGGTATGGCATGCCTTCATATGATGTGGAGAACTCAACTTATGGTCTTGACAAGCAAAGGGTATTTTGGGCATTTGTGAATTACAGGTCATTTTAACCTATACCCAAAACTCATACAAGGAGGCCTCAAATGGAAAAACTTACAACATCAAACTTGCTCCAAATGGGATTTTAAGTCTAGAAAGAAGGTCACAAGTTATTGGAGAAGCCCATAGCATGGAGTTGCATGATAGGTCAAAATATGAACTAAAAAGGCTTATAAAGTGAATAATTTCAAGTTGGAAAATGGTTTGGGAGATTTACAAGTCCAAATGGAGACTTCCAATATATGATTTTGAATGGAAAAACAATTCTAAGAACAATGGTTCACCCACTTTTTTGAGTTTAGAAGGAAAAAATGAAGTTATCCATGGTGGCTTATCATTTAAGAAACATAATCAAAAATGGATCAAAATTTGAAAACAAGGGAATGTGCAAGATGGATCTAGAATGTTCATTTGGGGTCTATATATTCATGAAAGGAGAATTTGGCAAGGGTTGGCCTCATTTGCACCAAGATTTTCACAAATTTCTCTCATACTTTTCATTGAAGTTTCATTCCAAATCTCACAAATTCCTCACCAATTTTCATCCACTTCAATTCAATCTTATTCAATCATCATCATAGATCATAATTGAAGCAAAGACTTGGTGGTTAGGATTCATTCTCGTGCATTATCTTCAAGAACCTCAAAACTGCAAATTCTGTTGGACAGCAAAATTCAAGCAAGGAATCACCAGAATATTGCATACAGAATCACATACACCAAGGATTGATCAAGATTCAACACTTAAAAGCCTCAGATCTTCCATCTCCATAGCTGTTTGCAAGATTTTGCACAAGGTAAGTTTTCAATCACACAGCTCGATTCAGTTAGTTAGGCATGATTTTGTTAGTGTAGAATTGATCTAGGTGGTTAGGAGATTAGTTTAGATGAATTTGGAGTGATTTGGAGTCCATTGTTAGCAGGTACCATAAACTGTTTGGATCAATATCTCTTATGTTAATGCACTAGAATGTTAGTTGGATTGATCAGGTTAATCACCATGATGTATAGAGCAGTTTAGGATAGGTTTGAGAGAGAATTATCTTGGTGCATCTCAGAGTAATCTCATGATAACCAGAGTTTGATGCGCGCGGGTTTGGTGTTGTGGTGAGTTTCAAATTGATCTAAGGCCATAGGATTATAGAGGAGGAGATTCTGAGCAGATTTCATGTTTACATCATGAGGATTCATTGCGTGTGGAGTGAGAACGGTTTGGTGTAAGGTAGCTCGTGCATGAGCTCGCATGGCAGAAACCCTAGGTTTCAGGTTGAATGAGGAAGAAGACGAAATCGTGGCCATTCGTTTGGTGTAAGACTCTTGACTTTTAGAGTGATCCAATGGCCTATATTCAATCTGAATTGGAGGGAGATTACCCTGGCCCTAAACGCACCGTTTCATTAATTGAAACGGGCGGGCCTCAGATGATTGTGTTATCCCCACCCCCGAGTTAGGCCCAAAACTATTTTCCAACGTGTTTTCGCTGCTTTTCTCACCCCCAGCTGATTCCCTTTTGTTTTTTAATTCTGATGGTTGATTGGGCCCAGTGTGAAACGCTACCAACACCCCCCTTTATGAGGCCCATCCAGAACTGAACTGAGCGCGCCTACTATTCTAACCCCCCTCCCTCATTTTAATTCATTTTATTTCTTATTTCATTTTAATTTTTACTAATCTTTGAAAATTCATAAATAATTCATAAAAAATGCTTTTTAATTCATTCTTTTTACCATGTTTTCATTAAAATGTCTAGAATCTTATAGGAAAATAAATTTTCATTTTTAGTTTTATTTCATATTTTTTTCATATTTTCTAAATAAATGTCATAATAAATAGATTCATTTCATGCATTATTTTTATGATTTTTGTTCTCTCACATGCTTTAATATTTTTTGATCATTATTTTCATATTGTTTAGATGAGATATTAGGCTTATAGAAATATTTTAGTTCCCTTTTTTAGGAGTTAGTTTTAGGTGATTAATAAATGCTTGAATATCATGAATAAAACTAGGGTTTTTAGGTGACAACTTAGGAGTTTGATTTCATTTCCCTTAGGATTTAGGGTTTGAATAAATTAGTTATGGGACTATATGGGCTATGGGTAGCTATTAGATCCCTTAGAGAACAGTTAGGATTCCCCTACTGATATTATTACTGTTTGTATATCTGCTGTCTGGTGTGGTGTGCCCTCTGGGGATTGTTGATTGTTTGATTGGGTATTGGGTTTGTCTGGGGCCCTGGGGAAGCTGAAGATTTGTGGAGATGAAGCTATTGGAGATTCAAAGATTGAAGATCAACTGTCAGAGTTGAGGAGGAGTTTCTTGCTGGCAGATGCTGAGGAGACTAGGGTTTAGGAGCTAGGCAGAGCTCTAGATTAGAATGATTGTTTCTCAAACATGGATGGCCTTGTCTGCATCCATTCTTCTCTGTGATTCAGAGTCTCTCTAAGACACTCACCCCCTTCCTTTGGAAGGCTTGGTGATAGTGTCTATGAGATAGAACTCTTGAGAGAAAATGCCTCTTGTGTTAGAAGCAGTCTGTTCACCACCTTTGGTAGTCAGCTGATTGCTTAACACCCAATTCACTCTTGTGACTGATCCCTCATCCTGGAGGTTTGAGCTTGAAGAAAAGCCATTGCAGATGGAAGATTGATGATCAAAGCCCTTGTCTGAAGGCCATGAAGATGGAGATTGATGCTTGTTGAAGCCTGTAGCTGATTGGAGGTTACTTGAAGCCAGTTGTTGATTCAGAGCTGCTGATGCTGTTTCTGTTGCTGTATTTCATTTGTTGATGTATTGATTGGTTTTCTGAACTGTATTGTTTGCTGTTTACCCTGTTGGGTTGAAAGTGAAGCCTGTTCACTTTCGCCTATTGTTTTCTAGGTTCGAGGTTGAGTGGGACTCCCTTGCCTCGCTTGTATTGTTGCATCCATGCATTTTACTGCTTTACTGTATATATCTGATATTGTTTCTGTTTCTGCCTATCCCGTAGGATCTCTGTTTCTCTCTGTGCAAGAGAGGAGCATGATAGACACCAGGTCTTAACCCATGCATGATAACACTAGGTTAGTTTGTTTCCCTTCGCAACCGTAGGTTAGAGTTCTGTCTCTTTCTTTCTCAAAACAAACAGAAAAACACATAAAGATTTCAAACACAATAAAAGACACTTCTTCCGTAAAAGAATGTGAACTCATCAAAACGTCATTTTTGTCCTCTTGGACTGTTAATCAGAAAAACCTTTTTCAGAAGGAATAAAATCAACCAAGGCAGACTTGTGTCGTACGTGGCCCGAACTACGTTTGCTCTGATCTTTCATGCTGTATGAAAGTACGTAGGCATAGGATGCGATATCCTAGCGAGCAACCTTCCCCTCCTTTCCCGTAGGTAGGCGAACTACGTTGACTCTGATTTCTCGTTCCAGACGAGAATACGTAGGCATAAAGTGCGATACTTTGCCGAGTCATTTTATTTTCATTCTCTTTTCTTTTTAACCCCTGACCTTTAGAGTAGATAGAATAACAATCCATACCCGAAAACAAGCGTGGATCCCGTCGAGTACGACGGACGTGAGGGGTGCTAATACCTTCCCCTTGCGTAACCGACTCCCGAATCCAGGTTTTGGTTGCGACGACCATACCTTTCCTGTGTTGTGCGAGGTTTACTCTGAGCGTTTCCTTTCCCTCCCGTGGGATAAATAACGCACGGTGGCGACTCTTCTGTTCAGCCGGCGCCGATTTTCGCAGTAGCGACACACCTCACGTTTTCTCTCTCTGCCACCTAACCCACGTGTCCACTCTCAGCCTCTCCCCAGCCACACGTGGCTCATTCCCCTCACTCCCTCTTGCCACCGCATCACCTCGCCTGAATCCCACCGCCGGCCATGCAAAGCTGCCGGCGGCCACCCTAACAAACCCCTCCGGTAACGTTAACCTCCTCCGACCACCGCCGATTTCGCCGGAAATTGAAAAAACACCAAATTTCCAGAAAAACTCATTCAAACTTCATCTCCTTCTTCCTCCTCCGATCCATCTTCATCCATAATCATCGCTCATCCGCTGGATTGTTCATCTGAGATTTCGCCAGAAAGCTGCAATCGCTCAAGAACATCTCTCATTGCATTCATCAGATTCCAAAAGATCTTCAAGGATCTTCATAGGTCCTTCATCGGTGTTCGTCTATTTCTCCAGAAATTCTTCAAGGATCTTCGAAGATCTTCTTACGTTCTCCAGATTCTGGCAAATCCATCAAGATCCATCGCACTCTGCATTCTTCAAGGATCTTCATTGTTCTTCGTGATGTTCGTACATCAACCTTCATCGTCTTCATAGATCCTTCATCGTGTTCTTCCTTTCCCCAGAAATTGCTTCAAGAACTTCAGCGAAGTTGCCTCCTCGCGCGTCAAGACCGTCTTCATCTGGTACTCGCTGAACACCTTCTGACGTTGAAGAAGACGTTACTGGCACCACCAATTCCTTCGTATCCCCAGGTTCCCTTCGAAATCCATTAAACTTATTTAGCTGTTGATTGTTTAGTTGTGGAACTAGGGTTTTGTTTAGGATAGGATAATCTGGTTGAGAATTCGTGAGGGTTTCTTGGTGAGGTTTGTGTTAGGGAAGATTAGTTTGAGCGTAGAGGTTGAAGAGTGTGGTGAGATGTTTTGTTTCAGAGAGAGGTTTGATGGGTGAAAAGAACGGCGCCGCTAGGGTTGCAAGTTGGGAGATGAACAGTGGCCATCGAAGGAGGGACTTAGTTAGTTTTAGGTTTTCCATTTTTGCTGAATATGGGTTGTGTAGATTTTGGGCCTTAAGCCCAATGGTAACTTGTTGAACCATACCCCCACGTTTACCAGAAACGCTCCTCTTCCCTTAGCATGAATAACGTATGGGCCCGGCTTAATGGCTACCAGCACCCCCAGTTTAAGGCCCAGAAGAGATTAACAAGCAAATCCCTGCTATCTACACCCCTCCCCGTGTGTGTTTTTATTTTTTTTCTTTTGTGTTTTTTTCTGAATAAGACATGGGCCCAGCGCGCTTTCTGCACCCCCCATCTTGGCCCCAGTAGGTTTTTGAATGTAATAAACTGCTATGGGCACCCCCTTTGTTTTCATTTTAAATGAGTTTCTTTTTTCTTTTTCATTTGCATTTAGTTACCAAATAAATTCATAAAAGATATAAAAATGATCAATTTTGCATGGGATTTTTTCCCTCACTTTAATGATTGTCTCAAGAAAATTGGGAGAAAATAAAAATATTGTTTTAGGGTTTTTTCCATTTATGGTGATTTTTTACATATTAATTGTTTTTATTTTCATATTGTTTGTACATACATCTTGTTGAATTTTGTTTAGGCATTTCCTTCCATATTTTGATCCCATTCTTTTTGTGGTAGCTAGATTTGAGCATTAAGTTCCCTTAGAGATTTATTTCATATTTTTGTGATTAAACTTTGATTAGTTTTGATTAGAAAGCATTAGTGTGATAATTTTAGGGTTCAAACTCAACATAGGTGCATTATAACATTTTATTTTGGGCTTTTTAGCATGAATTAGGGTATGGGACATATAGGATATGTAGGGTAGATATAGGACTCCCCTTAGAATTAATCTTAGAATTTTAAATACTATTTTTCTATTTTTAGTATATTTTGCAAATTGGGTGATTGTTTGGTGTTCCCACTTGGGGTTTTATCTGTCTACTTGGGCTTTTAGGCTATTATTTGGGGTATGGGGCCGGGTTTGAGCTTGTGGAAGCATGGAGAATCAATGAAGAAGATTTACCACAAAGATCAATGTTGAAGCTTGAAGATTGCTTGGATTGAAGATGTTTTGAAGACATAGGATAATAGGAGTAAGCAGAGCCTTAGAATAGACTGAATTTTTTGTACATACATGGATAACTTCGTGTGCTTCCATTCCTCTCTATGACATAAAGTCCCTCTATGGTATTCACCTCCCTCCTTTGGAGGGATAAGTGGCCCTACCTGAGAGGTAGAACTTTGAGGGAAACAGTCTGTTACAATGTTAACTGTTTATAGACTTCCTTTGGTTGTCAATGAACTGTTTGGCATTCAATTTATTCTGATAAATCAATTCTCATCTGGGAGAGCTTGTCTTGAAGAAAGAAGCCATTGAAGATAGAGATGAAGATCAAAGATTGACAAAAATGAAGAATGTTCATGTCAAAGTTGTGCAACTGTTAAAGCTAGGGTTTACTACTGTCTGATGCTGTCAACTGGTTAAGATTCTGTGCTTGCTTGAGCTTGGTGATTTCTTGAAGATGGGAGCTTATTGTAGCTTGGGTCTCATGGGAGCCTGACTTTGGGGTTCATTGGGAGATTGTTGTTTATCAACTGTCAGAGTTGGGTGAGCTGTCAGAGCTGGGTTTTTGGGGTTTATTTTCTTTGCTGTATTGTTTGTTAATTCTTCCCCTTGAGGTTGAGGTGAAGATGTTTCACCTTGCTCATTGTTTTCTAGGTTCGAGGTTGAGTGGGACTCCCTTGCCTCGCTTGTACTGCTGCATTCATGCATTTACTGCTTTACTGTATATATGTTGTTTCTTTTCCGTTTATTCCCTTAGGATCTCTGTTTCTCTCTGCGCAAGAGAGAAATATGACAGACATTAGGCTCTCATCCATGCATGCCAAAATTAGGGTAGATTTTGATTCCCTTTTTAACCCTAGGTTTTAGAGCTTCTTTCTCTTCTCATCTCAAAACAATCAAAAAAGACAATAAACATTTCAAACACCATAAAAGACAGTTCTTGCGTAAAAGACTGTAAGCCAATCAAAAAACGTCATTTTTGTCCGCTTGGACCCATAATCAGGAGAAAACCTTTTTCAGAAGGATAAAAACAATCAAGACAGACTTGTGTCGTACGTGGCCCGAACTATGTTTGCTCTGATCTTTCATGTTGTATGAAAGTACGTAGGCATAGGATGTGATATCCTAGCGAGCAACCTTCCCCTCCTTTCCCGTAGGTAGGCGAACTACGTTGACTCTGATTTCTCGTTCCAGACGGGAATACGTAGGCATAAAGTGCGATACTTTGCCGAGTCATTTTATTTTCTTTTAACCCCAGACATGTAGAATAGATAGAATAACAGTCCGTACTAGAAAACAAGCGTGGATCCCATCGAGTACGACGGACGTGAGGGGTGCTAATACCTTCCCCTTGCGTAACCGACTCCCGAATCCAGGATTTGGTTGCGATGACCATTCCTTTCCCGTCTTTGCGGTAGGTTTACTCTGAGCGTTTCCTT
Source organism: Lathyrus sativus (assembly GCA_963859935.3). Taxonomy (NCBI): domain Eukaryota; kingdom Viridiplantae; phylum Streptophyta; class Magnoliopsida; order Fabales; family Fabaceae; genus Lathyrus; species Lathyrus sativus. Next base: position 395,994,025 of record OZ012738.1, read on the forward strand.
TCCCTCCGTTGGGATAAATAACGCACGGTGGCGACTCTTCTGTTCAGCCGGCGCCTATTTTTGCAGTAGCGACACACATATCCATTTGAATGTTGCTTGCCACAGTGGCACAGTGCGACGTTAAACTGGAACAGATAGATGTGAAGACTGCGTTCTTGTAAGGTGACTTAGATGAAACAATCCTGATGAGGCAACCTGAAGGGTATGCCGGAAAAGGGAAGAAAAATTATGTGTGCAAGCTGAATAGATCCTTATATGGACTGAAACAATCTCCTCAATAGTGGAATAGGAGATTCGACAAGTTCATGGCACGCTGATCGCGACTTTCTATGTCTAACTGAACTAACTGCAAGTGCACAATCTATCGCGTAGTAATATAAGATATCGATCCCACAGGGACTCGTAATCAAGCTAGTATTTTCGGGTGTTACTGTGTTTAGCTAGGTTGATATGGTTTTAGGGGAGTAAAAGCAAAATAAGTGTGTAAACTATAGGGGAACTAAAAATGTTACTTAAGATATAAATGCTTGAATCGATATGCAATATGTTGGTTCTTCAAGGATTCGACAAGTCACCGGTGTTTTGGGTGTTTTCAAAAATAGTTTAAGATGAAAATGACGGTTTAAAGACCTTTGTCTCACGATGGTTGTTGACGCTAGTCGTAACTCTAAGGAGAAACGTATGTTGTCGCTATCCCGTTCGCGATTAAAATTGCTTTTTGAAAACCATTAAGCTCTAATCCTTTTTAAAGCGTTGTCGCTGTTTTTAAAACGAATGCTTAGTTTTTACTATCTGGACCTAACCTCAGTTGTCGCTTGTTGGTTCGTACCTTTATGAATTTCCCACTGTCGTGGCAAAACTGCTTTTAAATAAGTTCTCGTTGTCGCGACGAACATTTATTTTAGAAAAATCGATTTAAAAACTAAAGCCATAAATAAGTTTGAAAAGGGAAGTATACACCGGTTATTATCGAATCCCATCTGACTACCTATTACATACCGATTACTTTAATTTAGCCAGACATGGGATATAAACTAAGAACACGTAAACAATGGTAGAATATATAAACATGCATCATAATGGGAAATAGAAATCAATTAACGATTATAATAAGAACCTGTAAATAATTCAATTGGCCTTTGGGAAATCCTCCAAAATGTCGGTAGGATTTAGTCTTGATGCCAATTACTCGTACAGAATAGAATTTGAAAAGTAAAACACAATTGCAAGGAAAGGAAAGAAAAAGGGAAACAATAAGAAATTCTAAAACTCAAAAAATTGCTCTGAAAATAAATTGGCAGCACTTCGTGTCTTCGATGCAGCTCCCCTTTTCTGGTACCAGCTCCCTCCTTTTATAGATGGAATTTCTAACGGTTAATTGCCTCAGAAAGTGGGATTGATATCAGAAAATGTAGGAGTTAGTGGTCCACTCCTTTTGGTATTTGAAAGCACTCACAACACTTGCAGCATTTCTGCACTTTTTAAAGCATGACGGTCGTCATGGATGTGTGACGGTCGTAACACGTATGACGGTCGTCATGGGCTTGTGACGGTCGTCACATCAGCAAAATTCGTATTTGCTATTTTTTGGCCTGGTTTTCATCTGGTTTTCATCTATAATTGCTTGTTTTCTTCATCTTGCTCCATTTGAGCATGAACTTTGAATACCTGCAAAATACTAGACAAATAATATGGAAATACCCGAAATCGGAGTGAAACCAGTCATTGATTAGTAAAAATGTATGTCATTATATATATACGATTTCACGTTATCAAACTCTCCTATACTTGAATCTTTGCTTGTCCTCAACTAAAGGTAGGAAAATTTTAAAATTTGGCAAGCACACGGCATGCTCTTCCTTCGATAAGATTTCTCAGACGTCAAGTTAGGAAAATCGGGGGTCCAATGGAAACAAAACATATACGGCAATGACACTGGATTGTAAGCCTTCGAAGACCTCTCTTTTATACAAGCCAGTCCTAATCATGTTACTGCAGCTCGGCTTCGAGCTTCTCGCAACAAATTTTACCTGGTTTCGTTCTGGCGCAATCACATTAAGCCCGTTGTCCATACACGTTCATGGCAAGCAAACCTGTTGGTGACTATGATCTCTTTGCTAGTTTGATTTTTCTTTGCACATATGCTCATTCTGCTATAAATCTGCAAGAGTTTCGTACCGTTGGGCTAAATGCTCGGGCGAGGAGCACCTAACTTAGAGGGAACATGTCTCTATATTCAGGCTATATGGCTTTTCTTTTTTTTTCATGATTATTCATTTCATACTAGAGATCACACACTTATTTGCATCGGTTTCTTACTTAGAAGTGTTTAGGATGGTGCTGACTGCTCGTATAAACTACTGGGGGCTCCGTTTGAGTCGAAACTTGAGGCTTTGGTACGATTAAGTAGTGAGACTGACTCGCATAAACCAGAGGTCTAAGGTGTCAGGGAGGTAGTGGCTTTTTTAGAATTTTCTTCTCGGGAATTCCAAACTTGGTTACGCTTTGGTGTGTCACGTGATGCTTTGGAGAGGATAAAAGTTTCTTTGTATATGTCGGATAAAGCGCGGGGAGTTCACGTAACGGAGGGATATATATAAATGAGCTTTATTTGCTAAAATTAGAAATACTTTAAATTGAAAATTTGAATGAAAAGTACAATTGGAATAGGAAAATAACAGGGAAAAGGGAAATAATGCTCCGCTCCCACACTATCCCAATCAGTGTCCTCACTGATTTGAAAGAATGCGGAGGGGAAAAATACAAAGGAAAGAAAAGACAAAATATAAGAAATGAAAAATACTACTAGTCCCTTCCTCTTCCTCTATTACTACCTCTACCTCTGGCACTTCCGTCGCGTGCCTCGAGGTTCAAAGCTTTGGTGTGGAAGATGTACTCGCGGAGGCCGTCGACTCGCACGGTGAGGTTGGCCATGTCATCGACCAGGCCGGATTGGACGTCCTGGATCTGCTGCATAGATGTCCCCATGTGACCGGTTTGTTCTCTCTGCCAAGCTTCGAACTGTTCAGCCCGTCGATTCTGTTGTTCCATCATAAGCATCATCTGATTCTGCTGTTCGATGTAGCGGAGGAGAGCAACAGTTGTGTCATCGGCTTCAGGACGGCGGCGGCGGCGCGAGGAAGGACCTTCGGCAGGAGGTGGTTGTGATGGCTCAGCCTGGTTAGCTGTATCCAACTCGTCTTGAACTTCATCCCTGGGCCCTTGGGCATTTTCCTGAGTTGGGGTAGCAGGAGCATTCGGATCGAAGAGCCAGTTGGCTCGGTCCTGCGGATGCATTCGGGTGCGAGAGGGCATGATAATGCTTTGGATAGTGCGACCTCGCGCTACCGGGTGATATTTCCCATCTGCGCAGGATCTGATTAGGTGAGAGGCACATCAATGGTCGGTGTCTAGGAAGACAGGGGGCATCTGGCGAAGGTTCTGGAGGTGGTCGCCAAGACCGAGGCCTAAGGCGATAGATGTGATGATGCCACCAAAATAGAATGGTTTTGAGCCGCGGTTGCAGTTGGCTTGAATGTGAGCCAAGAGGAATGGGGCGGCGTCAATGGGTTCCGAAGCAAACACGCAACGGAGAAAGAACAGCTCCTTCGAGTTGACTTTGTGGTTACTGTCACGAGCAAAGATGGTGTTGCTCAACACGCGATGAAAGTAGCGGATTGTTGGGTTGTGGATGTGAGTGGCATTCAGAGTCTCCCAACTATCATTAGTGGTGCCGGTCAGTTGGTTCCATAGAGTGAAAGCTTCATGGTAGAACTGATCGGCGGGGCGGCGATGAGCGTCGTCGCCGTGAGAAAACTGCAGCATGACGGCGATGCGGTCCTGGGGGACTTGATATTCGGTGCCGAACAAGCAGAAGCAAGCGGCGCCGGTGAGCTGATTGGTATCGCCGGGTGAAGTCACTTACGCGAAGGAACTGAGAAACTCCAGTGTGAGTTGCTCGTAGGTGGGTTGAGGGTTGGTGCAGAGATGCCAAATGCCGGCCCGCTGCAGCATCCAAGTGACACCATCCAGCATTCCCAGTTCTGTCAAAGAATCTAGGTGAGCAGAGCGGGTCGGTTGAAGCGACCGTTGATGGAAAGCTATGTAGTTGGTCCTCTGCCTTTTGCCGGCCTCACCTTCTCAGAAAAGGATATTGCTTAAGTTGGGGTTTTCACGATTTTGTCTAGCCATTTTTTCGTGAGAGAGGTTCAAAGATGGAAAATAGATAGTTTCTGTGGATGGAGAAGTATGGGAATGCAGAGGTCAATATATAGTAGTGAAATGGAAGTTGAAATGGTGAAAGATTAATGGGGAATTCGGAAGGTTGTAGTGGAGTTTAAATGTGTGAAAGTGAGAAATTAGGAGAGTGGAGGTGGAAGGGTTCGTAACCCCTGTTTTGACAGAATTGGGGTTTTGTTCGCGTGACGACCGTCAGGGGTGTGTGACGGTCGTAATACGCGTGACGACCGTCACATCAGCAAATTCTGCAGAATTGCAGAAGTTTGCTTAGGGGGCGTTTTCCATAGTGACTTTTATTCTATTGCAGTATGAGAGACTAGTTACAAAATAGAAGATAACGGAAAACAAAAATTAAGGGAAATACCGGAATGAAATTAAAATAACATTGAATCTAAAAACGAGTTTAATGTAATACAATATCTAAAAAGAAACAATTACAAAATTAAATAATGGGAAACAACGTGAAATGCAGTAAACTAGACTTAAAAAGAAACTAAAACATCACTCCTTTGGTTGCTTCAAGTTGTTGATCTGCTGAATAACGTCATCAAATTGGTTGCGAACTACGTCCATGTAAGTAACGAAATCCATGTGAAGTTGCGTTAGTTCATCTTTTATAGTGGTTAATTCCAGCTTGAAGTCGTCCATAGTTCTCAGAACAGTGTCCAACTTGTCTGTGTCTTGTTCAGGAGTAGGATCAGGAAAGTTATGGTAATTAGGAGGGGTCTCAGGATCTGTCTCCACTTCGGACTCATAATCTTTGTAGTACATATAGTCATGTGCTTCGGATATGTGATCACTGTCGTACATGTAATCCTGGGGTGTGGAGTGAGGTGATGGAGGTCCCATAGGCTCGTCCAATTCATAAAGCCAATTATTTCTGTTGTGGATACTCGTTAGCTCGTGGTTGGGCAATGTGAAAAGGTGGACAGGTTGATCAGCTATGAGATATTCGTAGGCTCCTGGTCCTAAGGTACCTAAGATACGTCTGTTGAAGCAAAATTGGATGTCCATTGATCTGAGGTTGCCGAAATGAATGGCTCTGTTCAGGTGGTACCTCAGGCCAATTTCGTGGGCGATCATGGTGACTAAGCCTCCTATTAGGATGGGTGAGTGAGGTTCCTGATTAAGGCGTGCGAATGCCCTCATCATAAAAGGGATAACATTGACAGGGCGGCCTTGTGAAGCATAGAAAAGGATGAACAACTCTTCCTTTGAGACTGTTGTAATGTTTTCCTCCTTCCCAAAGAGGGTATGGGCTAAAATCCTATGAAAGTAACGGAGTGCTGGATTATGTATCTCGTTATTGTGCATGTCATTAGGTTCAGGGTGATAATTACCCGTGATAGTACCCCAGAATTGTTCTAACTCGAGATCAAAATCCTCTTCGGTGTTGGTAAACACATAAGGTCCGCTAGGGAATCCTAGGATGTTAGCTAATGACGTACGGTTGTGGGTGTGGTCCATTCCAAATATTCTAAAGGTTATCAGCTCTTTGGTGGATCCATAGCCATGTTCGGGTAAGTAGCTTAAGGAGCCAAGGAATTCGAACATGAGTTCGCGGTAGGTAGCAAATCGGGTCTTTAGAGCAGTTTGCTCCCAGCCTAATTGGTTAAATAGATACTGAATGCTATCCTGGATTCCTAGCTTATCCATGGTGGATCTATCGTAGTACAGAGTCGAAGCAAAGCTTCTCTGAGTCAGTGCCTCAAATCTGGGCTTGTGAGCTAGTCCTCTAAATACAACGGTCGTAGCGTCGATGTCAGCCATACTCGAAGGTTAATCGGATAAAAATGGGAGAAAAGTAGAACGACTTTAAAATCCTGGAAAAGTTGAAATCACATTTACTCAGATTAGATTTTAAAGAAGCAAAAGGTGATAAAATAAAGAAAAATAAAATAAAATAAATAGTAGAAAATAAGAAAATAGAATTTTATGGAAATTCTAAGTTAATATGAAAACATAGTTTCAATAATTTTAGAAGGGAAAAACGGGAAAAATTGGGTTGCCTCCCAATCAGCGCTGTTTTTAACGTCAAAAACCTGACGATAGCTTGGGGATAAGCTATTCGGGGGTTTGAGCGGGAAGCTCGAGCAATTTCAAACTGCTCACGTGGTGGCTGTTTTCATTTTGATTATAATGTTTTAAACGCTGTCCGTTTACTATAAACGGTGCATTGATTGTATTGCTAATTTCAACAGCTCCACTTTTAAGGACTTTGGTTACCTCAAAAGGTCCAGACCATCTAGATTTTAATTTTCCAGGGAAAAGTTTTAATCTTGAGTTGAATAGGAGCACGATGTCTCCCACACTGAATTGTTTCCGGATCGAACATTTATCATGCCATTTCTTGGTTCTTTCTTTGTAGATGCGAACATTCTCATATGCGTCCAATCTGAGCTCTTCCAATTCGTGAAGGTTCAAGATTCATTTCTCTCCTGCCGCATTGTAGTTAAAGTTCAGCGTTTTAATAGCCCAGAAGGCTTTATGCTCTAATTCTACTGGCAGGTGACAGGATTTTCCGTAAACCAATTTAAATGGTGTGGTACCTATTGACGTCTTAAAGGAGGTCCTGTAGGCCCATAAAGCTTCGTTTAGTTTTTATGACCAATCTTTCCTGGAGGTTGCGTCTTTTCCAAAATTTGCTTTATTTCTCTGTTCGAAACCTCCACTTGTCCACTTGTTTGTGGATGATACGGTGTAGCTACGCGGTGTTTGACTCCATATTTGGAGAGGAGTTTGTCAAAGATTCGCGATATGAAATGTGAACCACCGTCACTAATGACGAGTCTGGGCACACCGAATCTAGGAAAGATTGTGTTTCTAAAGAGTTTGACGACTACTCGTGTGTCATTTGTTGGAGCGGCAACGACCTATATCCATTTAGATACATAATCGACAGCGACGAGTATATATTTGTTTCCAAAAGAAGACGGGAAAGGTCCCATGAAGTCTATTCCCCATACGTCAAAGATTTCTACTTCTAAAATTCCTTTCTGAGGCATTTCATCGCGTCGTGAGATGTTGCCGGTGCGTTGGCATCGGTCGCATTTAAGTACAGCGATATGGACATCCTTCCAGAGGCTGGGCCAAAATAGGCCAGATTGCAGAATTTTAGTGCACGTCTTTGAAGTACTAGCATGACCACCATAAGGTGCTGAATGACATTGGGAAATGATGTCGTTTATTTCTTCCTCTGGAACACAGCGATGGTATATGTTGTTGGCGCCTTGTTTGAAGAGTAGAGGTTCGTCCCAATAGTAATGCTTTAAGTCGTGGAAGAATTTCTTCTTTTGTTGATAAGTCAGGTCCGGTGGAAGCACACCTGCGGCCAAGTAATTAACGATGTCGGCAAACCAAGTCAAAGTCGCTTGGGCATAGACAGCTTCCACGGCTTTTTCAAGTTCTGGTTCTTCCGAGGTTGAGTTGGACATATCGCTTTCCAATTTGGCTATCAGACGTTTGTAGGGAAAATTGTCATTGATAGGCACTGATTCTTGTTTAATGCCCTCTATTCGGGATAAGTGATCTGCAACTACGTTCTCGGTCCCCTTCTTATCTTTGATTTCTAAGTCGAACTCTTGTAATAATAGGATTCATCTCAATAATCTTGGGTTGACGTCCTTTTTTCTTATTAGGTACCTAATGGCAGCGTGATCTGTGTATATGATTATTTTGGCTCCTACCAAGTAGGAACGAAATTTGTCAAGTGCAAACACAACTGCTAGAAGTTCCTTCTCCGTTGTGGCGTAGTTCATTTGGGCAAGGTATAAAGTTCTACTGGCGTAATAGATTGCGAAGCTTCTTGTCTTTCCTTTGTCCTAGAAATGCACCTACAGCATAATCACTCGCATCGCACATGATTTCGAATGGTAGCCGCCAATCTGGGGGCTGCATGATTGGTGCGGTAATGAGTGCTATCTTTAGAGTTTCGAATGCTTCTAAGCATTCTTTGTTGAAAATGAACTCGACATCTTTCATCAACAAACCTGTCAGAGGTTTTATGATTTTCGAGAAATCCTTTATGAATCTTCGGTAGAATCCAGCGTGTCCTAAAAAACTTTGTATTTCTCGTACGGTTTTCGGAGGTTGAAGATCCTTTATGATCTCTATTTTAGCTTTGTCAACTTCAATCCCTTTTTCAGATATGACGTGTCCTAAAAGGATGCCTTGTCGGACCATGAAATGACATTTCTCCCAATTAAGGACAAGGTTCACTTTAGCGCATCTTTTGAGTACCATTTCTAAATTTGACAGGCAGCTCTCAAAGCTTTGTCCGCATACAGAGAAGTCATCCATGAATACTTCCATGATGTCGTCTATAAAATCCGCAAAGATTGCCATCATGCATCTTTGGAAGGTTGCTGGAGCATTGCATAGTCCGAACGGCATTCGGCGATAGGCAAAAGTGCCATAAGGACAGGTGAATGTTGTCTTTTCTTGGTCATCGGGGTGAATAGGAATTTGGAAGAATCACGAATAACCATCCAGACAGCAGAAGTACGAATGTTTCGCTAGTCTTTCCAACATCTGGTCTATGAAAGGTAAAGGGAAGTGATCTTTCCGAGTCGCCTTATTCAGTTTTCTGTAATCGATACACATCCTGCTTCCGGTCACAACTCTTTGGGTTATCGATTCACCTTTCGCATTCTTCACTATAGTAACGCCTCCTTTCTTTGGCACTACGTGTACTGGGATGACCCATTGGCTGTCGGAGATCGGGTATATGATTCCTGCGTCTAGTAACTTTTTCACCTCGTCTTTAACTACAGTGCTTAGGGTCGGGTTTATCCTTCTCTGATGTTCTCTTAAAGTTTTGCAGTCTTCCTCTAGCATGATACAGTGCATACAGATGGAAGAACTTATGCCTTTTAGATCGCTTATATTATAGCCTAATGCAGTTGGGTATTTCCTTAGGACTTCTAGTAATTGCTCAGTTTCTGACTGTCCTAAATTAGCGTTGACTATTACTGGTCTTTTGAATTCTGTGTCTAAGAATTCGTACCTGAGGGTTTTAAGTAGTTCTTTAAGTTCTAAAGCTGGGTTTTTCGGACCTGGCATGTGATTTGGAGTTAGTGCTAAGATCTCGCTCAGCCTATCATCTTTGTATGGCGCACGCCAGTTGTCGTCTTCATGAATAGCAGGGATTTGGATTCATGATTTCAGAATATGTACTTTCTTCCTTCTCTAATTCTCGTATGCATTCGTCAATGACATCTACTATATAGTGTCGCTACTGCGAAAATCGGCGCCGGCTTGACAGGAGAGTCGCCACCGTGCGTTATTTATCCCTCAGAGCGGGAAAGGAAACGCTCGAAGTAAACCTCGCAAAGACGGGAAAAGGTATGGTCATCGCAACCAAAACCTGGATTCGGGAGTCGGTTACGCAAGGGGAAGGTATTAGCACCCCTCACGTCCATCGTACTCGATGGGATCCACGCTTGGTGTTTATAGGTAAAAGGGTGTATTATCTATCTACGCTAATGGCTGGTCTGAAAAGAAAATAAAAGGACAGGACTCGACAGAACATACGGTGTTCTGGGCCTACGTATTCCCTCGTGCAATGGGAAAGTCAGAGTCAACGTAGTTCGACTGCCTACGTCTAAACGGGGGAAAGATTGCTCGCCAGGACATCGCATCCTGTGCCTACGTACTTTCATCTGGAATGAAAGATCAGAGCAAGCGTAGTTCGGCTAACTACGGGTAAACAGGGGTTCTCACACAGCAGTGAGAAAACAAACTGGTCTCTAAGGCTCGGGAACCTACAACTATGATCTGGTCTCAAATGCGCTCGGGCAAGAGAAAAGGATAACAATTAGTCGTTAGCGGGAAAGTCTCGATCGCACAGCCGCGAGAGAACAAAGGTTAGTCGTTAGTGTGCTCGCTAGGATATCGCATCCTATGCCTACATATCTTCGTCTGGAACGAAGAATCAGAGCAGCTGTAGTTCAGCTAACTACGGGTCAAGCTACTCAAAAGCTCCTACAGAAAGGAAAGGGGAACCCTAGAACTATAGCCGGAAAAGGGGAATCTACCTACTGCTATCACACCTGGTTGACCGTCCTAATGTCTATCATAACAACTCCGCAGCGGAGAAGTCAGAGCTCCTAAGGGATCATGGCAACAGGATTAAACCACAAACAAGAAACTGCAACGTAAATGAATACTGAAAATATGCATGAATGCAACGACTAAACAAACAAGGCACAGAGGCAAGGGAGCTCAGCTCTACCAAATACCAACAAGCAAAGCCACGCAATAACAAACAAGCAGAAGGAGGACCACCTCAACTTCTCATGCACACAAAGTCTACTTCTAAGATGCACCTACTCAGAAACTATCTAGATGAACACCTAAATCTAATGCAACATAACATCACACAAGTCAAACAATACAAGGAGACTAACCCTGAGCAGGGCCTCTAACAAACCTGAAACAAGCTTCTAATAACTCTCTAAACAAAATTCTATACAATACCCTAAGCAGGGATCTAAGCAACAACTCTAATCAAAACCCTAAGCAAGGATCTAAACAAACTCCTAGGCAAGAGGAATCAATCCCATTCTCCCAGCTTCAGAACAAGCTTACCAGAGAAAGGAAGCTAAGCAGACAAGCTCATAGTGCTTTCCTCAGGAAAGTACCAGGAGGTTACTACTCAGGAGTCATATCCTATGCGGCTCGACAACTGTGATCAGTTTACATCCCTCCTCAGGAGAGATTAAACTCACATGAAGGCTCCGGCGTCACTGGATATTTGGGAAAGAACCTATATGCACTAAGGGAACTAAGTGAACAGACTCATAGGACCTTCCTCAGGAAAGTACTAGGAGGCGGGCACTTAGGAATCGTATCCTACGTGGCTCAACAACTGTGATCAGTTTACATTCCTCCTCAGGAGAAATTAAACTCACAAGTTGGCTCCAACATCACTGGATACTTAAGAAATCCTAGACAAACTAGTGGAACTAAGTGAATAGACCCATAGGACCTTCCTCAGGAAAGTACTAGGAGGCTTCCACTTAGGAATTGTATCCCATGTGGCTCAACAACATGTGATCAGTTCATATTCCTCCTCAGGAGGAATTAAACTCACAAGTCGGCTCCGACATCATTGGATACTTACGAAAGAGGTGAGAAGAAAGAATGAAAGTCATTCATAGTGCCTTCCTCAGGAAAGTACCATAAACTCCCTTCAAACTTCAGGATCTCGAACCTCACAAACAGACAACAAGCTCCTAGACTAAGCCTCAATCCACTGCATCCTTGCAAGCTCCAACAGGACCTCCATCAGCTCCCACCTTCAGGAAGAACCCACAGGCCAACAAACCACAGGAGACCATCTCTGAAGTTCAACCACAGTTGAACTTCACAGTCAGAAGTCATCAAAACTTCTCCTATTTTCAGGCTCAGACAAATCACAGCAGAACACCCTACAAAAATCTATCAAAAATCTAATGGGAGACCTACGTGGCTCTAGGACAGCATACTGAAAAAATCAAAACAAAATTCAACACCAGATGAAAGAATTAAAATCAGCAACACAGACATATTCACAGACCAATTATTCAACATCAATGACAGTGAAAAAATGCAATTAAAATGAAAATGCATGATTGAGCTAATGTTTTTGTACTATAAAATTCTACACTGACTTATGAGTCTACAGAAAAAAGAACGGAATTATTTGACTCAATCTACTATTTTTTATTAATTTTCTAATGATATGCATGCATTAAAAAAATATTAAAAACATCAATTAAAATGGAAAATATGCAAAAAATAGCACACAAAAAATAAAATGTCACTTTTATTTTTATTTAATTTTCTAAACATTTTTCATGAAATGGTGGAAAAAGAATTATTGAAACAAACAATTATTTACATTTTTTCTATGAATTATTTGATATGCACAAACAAAAGAAATTGAAATAAAATTGAAATATGGCTGGGGGGTTTAAACAGCAGGGAAATCTAGTTATTCTACACTGGGCCCTGATTCTGGGAGGTACTAAAAGCAGTTGGGCGCAGGGCCCAAGTCTGATTATCAAGCAGCCAGAAAAAAAAACATATGGGGGGTGCAACGCTAGCAATTAACCAGTTGATATCCCCTATGGGCCCCAACGGGGGGGTGCAGAAAGGAATAGGGCCTAAGGCCCAATTACAATTCACTCAGGTCTCTCACGCCATGGGGTGACTGAGCAAGTAAACTAGGGGTACGCTCAGCAAAAAACGTTTGGGCCTTTGACCCAATCCAGCCCTAATCCAACTGATTATCTCACAAAACCCATCTCCCTTTCCAAAACTCTGTTTACTGTTCATCTATAACGAAACCCTAATGCCGCCGTCTTCGTCTTCCCCCAAACCTCCCTCTGAACCTTCCACCTTCTTCTTACCAAACTCAGACATGAATGTTCAACCAACAAATCAACTTAACACTCTCATTTCCCTCTCACACAAAATAAAGAATGAAACTCACGGCCTCACCATCGGTACCCCCTCACAATCAACCACAAACCCTAGCCACTCTTTACTCCCAGAGAAATAAAATACAAGATGAACTTCTTCAGCAATCAAGGAAAACAAGCAATGATTCTCATGGACGCGTACCTGGACGAAGCGACGAACAACTGTTGGACTTTTGAAGAAGTTTGTTGAAGCTTCTGGAAAAACGAAGTACGAAGGAGACTCGCTTGAGGCTGATCTTGACGATGTTTGAAGATGACCTTGAAGGTTTGATGCGTGTATGAGCGTTCTTGAATCGTTCTGGAATTTAACGAAGATTGATGGAGTTGTTTGGATGTTCCTGAAGATTGATGCGTAAAGATTTCTGGAAATTTCTTCGTGAAGATCTTGGTAACTGCACGAACACGGTTGAAGAAGCTTGAAGTTTCTGGGGAATGTTGATGAAGGTCTATGAGTTTCTGGAAAAAAATTCGTATGAAGGTTTGAAGGTTTAGTGATTTCTGGAGTTTGGTTGGAGGTGGATGAAGGTGGAGGACGATTTCTGGAAATTAATGATGAAGATGATGAATGTCTGGAAAAATTCGTGATAGATGATGAATGTTGATGATTCCGGCGAGGTGGAGACGGTGGAGATCTGGGAAGAAGGAAGAAGATAGGAGGTTTCTGATGATTTTTTGGAAATTTGCAGATTCCGGTGGAAAGGACGGTGGCCGGAGTTGGTTCAGGTGGCCGGAGTACATGCAAGGCGGCCGGTGGCGATTTTCCGGTGAGGTTCTGGTGAAGCACACGTGGTGGCTGCTGGTGGAAGGGGAGCTTGCATGTGTGACACGCGTTCCACGCGTGGCTGAGAGAGAGAGAGGATCTGGGGTTACGTGGCGTGCTCGTGTGAAGAAATGTGGGGTCCCTCCTCTTGGACACGTGGATGCGTCTGGCTTTTATAGCTGAGGCTATTCTGGATCGTTCTGGAAGGATCTAGTATTCGCTGGAAGCTGGTGGAAGCAACTGGACATTTGCTGGACTCTTTTTGCTGAATCATTGGGACGAATATGGGCTCATTTTTGGACAAAAAACCCACCTGCTGAACAAAAACCAAACTGGGCCTTCTAATTGGGCCTACACGAAAAACTTAAAAAAAACCACAAAAAAAACTGAATTGCATTAAAATCATTAAACCAATTAACTAACAACTAAACTAACTAATACTCAATTAAACCTAATAAATCTAATTAACTCCTAATTAACTCTAAAAATCTAATTAATCCTAATTAAACTCTAAAAAATGATTAAAAGTCTAATTAATTCTATATTATACTAATTAAACCTAAAAAACAATTAACCTAATACTTCTACTAATTCTCTATTAAACTTCTAATGTTATTTAATGTCTATTAAAATCTATCATTAATAAAAGAAAAAAAACTATATTATTTTTCTATATTATCTAACAACAATTAAACCCATTTAAAATCTATAGAAAAATTCTAAAAATGATTTAAAAGAAAAACCATATTATTCTAAAAAGATAAAACTATTTAAAATCTTATTTAAAATTCTACAAGTGATTAAAATCTATTTAAAATATTCTATAAAATTCTAAAAAAGAGAATTAAGCTATTAAAATATTCTAAAACCCTATTTAAATTCCAGAAAAATCTATAAAGCCTATTAAAAATTCACAAAAGCCTATAAAAATCCTAAAAATGCAGATGAATGCAAATGACCCCCATAAAAGCGCACTAGACCAGATTGAATCGAACGGAGATCCCTGGGCATCAGAATATCCCCAAAATCACTGAAAAAATCACCGAGGAGCGCACAATTTCCCGAAAATAAAACCCCGATAATCTGGACTGGGTCTGCCACATCTGATAGACAAAAATCAAGCTGTAAACTCTGATATCCCCTGTTTGCACAAAAATCATCTGTCTGATTGGCGAATATGAAATTAAACCATGAGTCAGATAGGAGAATCGGTTGGTCAAATTTTAGGGTGCAACAGCTGCCCCTATTCAAGCGACTTGGACCTGAAGGGTTTGAAGAGCACTCAGCCTTCAAACATTCAGAGGTACGAGACGGTTGAATACAAATAAAACCCGAAAATTTGCCAACCGCGAGCATATACTGTCAACTGCTTGGGGAATAAAGTCCAGAAGACCGAGTCCAGTCATTGCGGCACCAAACTGATTAATCATCTGATAAAGAACTCCTGATTTGAATACCCGTTGCTTGTGATACCCCATGTAACAAACCCTGATGGTTGCAACAACATACCTGATTCTTTCGCATTGCCTACTGATGGGCAGGAAGAGAAATATACTCACATCGCCCAAAGATGGACGGGAAGACACCCTGATTGAATACTCACTTCGTCTAATGATAGACGAAAAGACAACATTAATCAATGAATCAATCAATATTCTCATCGTCTAAGGGTAGACGGGATCGTCCTGATTGATGAACAAATCATTATTCACATCGTCTAAGGGTAGACGGCATCATCCTGATTGATGAACAAATCAATACTCACATCGTCTAAGGGTAGACGGTATCATCCTGATTGATGAACAACTCATTATTCTCATCGTCTAAGGGTAGACGGTATCATCCTGATTGATGAACAAATCAATACTCACATCGTCTAAGGGTAGACGGTATCATCCTGATTGATGAACAACTCATTATTCTCATCGTCTAAGGGTAGACGGGATCATCCTGATTGATGAACAAATCATTATTCTCATCGTCTAAGGGTAGACGGGAAGAAATCATTAATCTCCATACACACATCGTCTAAGGATAGACGGGAAGAAATCATTAATCTCCATATACACATCGTCTAAGGATAGACGGTATCACAATGATTGATATTCAAATCAATATTCTCATCGTCTAAGGGTAGACGGCATCATCCTGATTGATAAACAACTCATTATTCTCATCGTCTAAGGGTAGACGGCATCATCCTGATTGATGAACAAATCAATACTCACATCGTCTAAGGGTAGACGGTATCATCCTGATTGATGAACAACTCATTATTCTCATCGTCTAAGGGTAGACGGTATCATCCTGATTGATGAACAAATCAATACTCACATCGTCTAAGGGTAGACGGTATCATCCTGATTGATGAACAACTCATTATTCTCATCGTCTAAGGGTAGACGGGATCATCCTGATTGATGAACAAATCATTATTCTCATCGTCTAAGGGTAGACGGGAAGAAATCATAATGCAATTCAACACCATCCTTTGAATTTCAGAATCCTTCTGTCTACGGGAATTGATGGAAAAGTCAATATCCTTGAAGGGGCCACATCGTCAGTATGGACTAACGGGAAGAAAAACCACCTTTTAAGAAACATGTCGTCAATACGAATCGACAATCACGAAAACTGAACATTCTTCGAAGAGCTTCGACATCAATAGGGATTGATGGTCAGAAAAGTCTTTCTTGAACGTCATCATATCCAATAACCAGAAAGATAACCGATATTCAAAATCATTTTGAAACTCCTCAACAACTAAGGATAGCCGGAGAAGACTCGCTGGGGAAACACCTCATCATATGTATGATCTGGCAATAAGAAACCTGCTGAACAATAGCTCGAAACTTCACATCGTCTGCTGCCAGACGGCAAGGAAAGCTACTTATTAGAACAGTTCTATTTTGAGCTCCATTGAAAATCAACCCAAAACTTCACATCGTCTACTGATAGACGGTAAGAAAAGCACATCCTGGGGGAACCCCTTTTTGAAGCCTCACTGCGATCACCCGCAACTTCACATCGTCTAAGGATAGACGGAAAGAAAACCACATTTGCACTCAATACGTCTAATGATAGACGGAGAAATCCACTTATTGGGGGAACACATCGCCAATATGAATTGACGGGAAGAAAAGCTTGTCAACATCAGATGACTGACTGATCAAAGCATAATTGCTGCCTGATCTGATACAAATAACCTGCTGAACTGTCTGAATACTGCTGCTGAATAAATGTCCCTGAACTGATCACAGAGTAATTCACACGCCATATGAGGCTGATAGAGAACCTGACTTATGCTTTGTATGCATATGCAAATGCTTTCATCGTAATGCTCCATTCTAGATGGAAATGCTACGCATTTTGAAAATGTCGTGCAGGTATGATGCAAATATGATGCATGCAATATGTTAGCAGGCTCGAGCTGTTGGAGAGGCCGGGTACAGAAAACCACTTCAGCAAAATAAATGCTGAAGGCGAGGCCAACTTCGCTGGGGATAAACCCGGATATCACTGAATCGTCCTAGCAAAATAAATGCTGGGAGAGTGAAATCAACCATGCTGGGGATATTGGGAACTTTACCGAACACCTCGACGAAGTAATGCCCTGCTGGGGAATGTAACTCCGTTGTAAAATAGCAGACGTGCTGAATATGATTAGACTCCTCTGGGAATAGCTTACCCATACCAATGACCAATTGGACTTTGCTGGAGAAAATGGAGGGAGTCTTCCTGCGCTCTGATGAAGCTCGGATCTGGAAATTGATGCACCAACACGGACGGGCTTCATAGTAATCGCAAACTTGGATTTGAGCTCTTAAGCCATCTTACTGGGTCAGGTACACCTGACGCTGGAAAATATTCTTCCTGAATACACAGCCTTGAAGAGTCAAGGGATAGTGACACGACCTCCCGCATTCATCTCGCTCTCGAAAATCGACTGCATCTGCTCGAATAACCCTGAATGGCCTTGCTGATACAGAGAACAACAATCCTTTCGCCTCTGATATGCCTCAGCCTACGGGACCTCTGTGGGGATGGTCCTTGAAAGAGAATCTGCAAATTTGTTGCCCCGATGGTCTGATATGATATGCCTCAGCGTTCTGAACTCCTGAGAGACACTTCACCTCGAATGCTTTTCGAGTAACTTCTGCGCGCTTAAGATGGTCTGCCCCTGACTGCAACCCCTTGATTATCTGATTCAGAGTAGCACCTCCTGACTACGACGCATTCACCGAATCTCAACTTGATTGCCCCAGAATAACTGACTTCGAGAAGCTGACCTGACTGGGAATCACAATAAAGCTTGCCCCTGCTCTCGGAACATTCGGGCGCTCCACATTCTATCTTGACTATACTTTCCATTGTAGGAAGCTGTTCTGCTGTCAAGCGCTTACTCGCAAGTAAAACAAGTTGTTCTGCATAAATGATGTATTAATGCAACACATATGACAGCTTTGACATCCAATCTGTTCACTGGGAAAAGGAAAAACAATTTATGGCATATAATGCACAAAACATTTGTCGACATCAGTATCAACATGGTAAGAGGAACCTTTTAGGAGTCAGAATCGACGCGACCTTTACCGGCGTATGCTTTCGAAACAACCTGCTTCAATTAGGACTTTTGAAGGTTGTAACGTGGTCAGGTTCACGGTTTTGAAAGAAAGGATAAAGGCTCAAAGTTTACTTTAACCCCCCCGTTCTCCTTGATGTTCTCCCATCCTATGTTTAGCTAATTTGACCTTAGCGCTCACCTCTCAGAGGTTGAAAGATAGGAATGATAGTTCGAGAAACTTTTGGATTTTGGAGTGACAGCCACTCACCTTTCGTCTTTGACACTTGAGGTCACACGACTCGTACTTCCATCGAGGATTTTTCTTTTGATCCTTTTCATCTTTTTCTCTTCATATCCCTAACTTTTGCCTGGACTGACTCCTTTTGAGTTTCTTTTGATCTTTTTAAGTCCAGCGGGATGCCCTCATTTTTGCCTAAGTCATTTGTTTTGAATTTTTCTTGACTTAGCGGGCTTTTGATTCTTTTCCTTTCATTTTTTCCTTTCAAACAAGTCGTGTGACATTGGTTGTCTGACTCTTTGGGAATGATGTGGCTGTCCCACTCTTGATTGAACCATTGTGGTCTTTTAGGCACGACCTCTAGGGGTGTGATTGATCCTCGAACGGACACTCCTTTTGCAATTTGAACGCTCGGTCAAATTAGCTAACACCTACCCTGCCCCAGGTTAAGATTGAGGGTTTTTTCGTTCACAGAAAGAAACTCCTACTACAAGGCTCAAAGGGGTTGACAAGGGATTATCTTCCTTATAACTCCGGTGTTTAGGGATTTGAAACAATGCCTGTACATCATCAATAGGTTCTATTTCAAAAGCATACAATCGGAATTTGCATGTCGGTCATTTTCGTCATCCTCCCCAAATTCTACTTAACCAAGCAGTGGATATTTGCAAAACAGTTAGTGAACACGAATGGATTCAATCAAAACATGCACATTTATTTCATTATCATCAATTTGACTGAAAACAACAAGTTTTACAAGCAAGTTTACAAATTCAAACAGGAAAGCAACTACAAATGCAACGAAATGACAAGCTAAAACAAAGGAAATATGCTAGCTTCCGAGAACTGGGCTTTTGCATCTACCCTGCTGCTGAACCAGCTATCTTTATTAGAGGTAATTCGACGCTGTCCTGATCTGCTTTCAATGACTCAAACAAATTATAGAGCCCTTTCTCCTTCATTCAGATGATTTGGGGACCTCTCTGCCCGAAGCTGATTGCTGCACTGTCAAGCAAATCCTGCACTTTGTGCTTAAAAGCATGGCAACCTTCTATATCATGACCCGGGGCTCCAGAATGAAACTCACAGTGCTTGCTTGCGTCATAACCAAACGGGGGAGTTCCCGTTATTGGTGCCAGAGTTCTTGTCTCTACCAGATTCAATCTCAACAATGTCTGCAACAACTCGGCATATGTTGAGGGAGGCTTCTCAAACACTCTTCTCGGCTTGCCACCCTGGAATCGTCGCTGAGCCTGCTGTGCCCCCTGCTGAGGCTGCTGCTGCTGGTATCGGGTTGACCCTTGAACACCCTTTGTATCAAATGCAACATTGGTTTCTTGACCTTCAATGTACTGAACACTCTCCTTATGCTTAACCATTTTCTTTCTCAGATCTGCCCCAGGAATAGGCAACAATTGTGGGCCTGGAGATTCTGACACCATGGATTCCAGGATACGCTTCTGACCCACTGCAGCTTTGGAAACATCTGTCATTTTAGCATCGACTGAGACAGGAGCAATATGCACAGCTACGCCGCCCGGCGTGAATTCAATATCGTGCGAGTCAATCAGGTCTTGAACATTGTGCTTAAAAGCGTGACAACCCTCGATGTCATGTCCGAATCCCCCAGAATGAAATTCACATTGTTTACTGGCATCGTATCCTTGAGGAAACGCTTTCGTTGGTTGTGACAACGTTCTTTTCTCCACCAGATTAAACCTCAGTAAGATCTGCAAGAGCTCAGCATAGGTCATAGGCGGTGCCTCAAATATCCTCCTTGGCTTTCCTTCTTGGATCTTCCGCTGAGCCGGATGTATCTTCTGTTGCTGCTGCTCAGGTTCCACGTGCACAGGGGACGCGAGCTTCTTCATTGCGGCTTCGAATAGCTGATCGTCTTCTTTTCTAAGCACATTCTTGACTACTTCCATGATCAAGCTCATTTGGGTCTTCAGCTGACTGTTCTCCTCTTTGAGAATCTTCTGCTCTAGACGCATCTCTTGCATGTCTCTCATCATCTGCCCCAGCTGGCTTTGGACTTCGATCGATTCAACCTGATTCTGTTCCATATCTCTGAAGGAATTCCTGCAACAAACTGGATGATGAGGAAATAAGGCCCACAGTTCTGATATACCTGTTAAAAAATAATGCAATGCGGAAAGCAACCACACATTCATAACGAGATAAAGAGAAACCCAAACTATAAGCACACAGATGAACATCTCCAACACATGTACAACCAACAAAATCAGCAGGTAAGCACAACTGAGTCTGAATATAACGACCCCATCCAACAATCCTGGTGGTGATCGACAAATACTGATGCACAAAAGCTAAACGGGTTAGGCAGAGAAACAGATGCGACACCCGGCATAGAAACTTCTAGAAACTTTCCCCATATTCAACTGAACTCTCTGATTGACAATCTTCAGAGCACACACTTCCTGTGGAGTCTTCCATGACATTAACTGACGAACCCCCACAACTGGAAGATGGAAAATCATTAATCTGAACACAACCCTGAGGCGTGATGCAAATACGGCTAGAGTCTAACAGATCCTGAATCTGACTTCTAAGCACCTTACAATCATTTGTTGAATGCCCCTGTGCCCCAACATGGTACTCACAGCGGGCGCTGGCATCAAAACCTGGAGGATACGGTGGAATTACCGGCTTAGTCTCTTTCGGCACTATCAATCCGCTTCTGACCAGATCTGGCAACAACTGACTGTACGACACCGGTAGCTGAGTAAACTGCCTTTCAGGCTTCCTTGGTCTTCGTGGAGCATGCTGACGCGATCGGCGATAGGATGATCGTTGACTTGAAGTGTCTGAAAACTGATCCTGAGATGCTAGAGATTCTGAGGTGGCGTCATCTCCTTCCCACTCTTCTTGAGAACTGACAACTGACTCAATCTTATTAACTGGGACATAAGGAACACCTCGAAACTTTCCACTCCTGAGTCCTCTCTCAACAACCTCTCCCAGCCTCATCAGGCCCACAAAGCTTGTGCAGCTGAACAATTTGTCAAAATAATGGCCTTTCAGAGTACCCAAGAAGATGTCAACCAGTTCTCTTTCCGGAAGCGGTGGTTGAACACTAGCAGACAATTCTTTCCACCTTCGCAAATACGCTCTGAATGATTCATTCTCTGCCTGAGACAATTCTTGCAGATCTACGAGACTAGGAGTCAAATCCAAGTTGTAATCGTACTGCTTTATGAAAGCTCTGGCTAAATCCACCCATGATCGAATCTGATTACTCTCTAATTGCACATACCATCTCAACGATGCCCCAGTCAGGCTATACTGAAAGCAATGGATCATCAATTTGTCATTTCGCACAAACGAAGTCATCCTTCGACAGAACATCATCAAATGCAATTTTGGACAGCTATCTCCTGTGTATTTCTCAAATTCCGGCATTTTGAACTTGTACGGCAACACGAGGTCGGGAACCAAACACATGGCTACAGCATCCAGGTTAACAGCATCTTTCGCTTCCAAGGCTTTCATTTGCTCCTCCAACACTCGGAGTCTTCTACCATAGTCAAGAGCTCTTGGATCTACTAACCCGGTCATGGGAATATCTCTCCGGTAATTCATCGCAGGGAAAGCAACACATTGATTGTTAACTGGAGGATAATATTCATTTCGGGCAAGAAACTGCTCATGCCGATCTCTGTTCTCAACAGTTGGCTGCACAACTTGGTCTGCAGTAAGATTGTTCGCTTGCGGGAAGTCCTCCATAAAATCATACTGATGGTTGGGCGCCATAATAAACCCTCCCTGGGTGTTAGGAATCTGGAAATTGCCTTCAGACATAGCCACCAATTACCGGTAACTGATTACGCTGCTTGATTCTGCTCAAATCTACTTCAGCCCCTCGGTCGTCTTCAACACTCTGCTTCTTGCCTCAAACAATTCCCCGAGAATCACCTTCTGGTGAAAACAAAGGCTGGGTAAGTGCTCTGACCTGCTAAATGCTATGCAATATGATTTATGCAAACAGAAATACAAAAATGCTAACGTGCATGTGTGCATTGGAGATACTTTCCCTCCAATTCCAGTGTCAGTGGTAGCAAGACGAGATGAACCATAAAGACAATATTTGGAAAATCCCTCATATATTGATCAGAATAACAGTCTTGTCAAGAGGTTACATAACTATGCTCCATACAGCTGATATGACAAAGAGGATCCCAGCCAACATGCCTGGTGGTGACCTCAACATACAGAATACAAGAGAAATCAAATACGGGTACGGCTGCGGAAGTCCTCGACCATCTTCTTTGTCTCTGCATGATCTGGTTGATAAATCAAACCTTCTATCAGTCGATCCCTCTTCCTGACCGTCCCCTGGATGTCTCTGACAAAGTCTTCCCAAGCCTTATCATTGGCACCGCCCCCTGGTTTGGGTCTCTTGGCATCTGCTCTATGCTGGAAATCTTCCAAATTCTTCATGGCATCTATCAGCTTACGCTCGGCCTCGTATCGGCGACAGGCTTCTTCTTCAAGCTCTTCGTTCTTCACTTTGACCTGTTCTTCTAACTGAGCAATCTGTGTCTTCAGCCCTTCTTCTCGCTCCTTGCGCTTGGTCATAGTGAGATCCCAATGTTCTCTGAACTTGGCCAGCTTTGTGTAGGCCCTTTCCAGCTCTTGCTTCTTAGTGGCCAACACACTACTAACGGAGTCTACATCTAACTCCAGACGCTTCTTAGTTTCAGTCAATTCCAATAGCGTAGCCTTCAGATGTTTCAGAGTTTCATCCTGTTGCTTAGAAATATATCCTGTTTCAATATTTTCATGCCGAAGCTTGGCATTCTCCTGCTCTAAAGCCTCCTTAACCCTTGCTAGCTCTTCTTTCTCCGCCATCAGCTGCTTGTAAACCTGAATGTCCACAGTGGTAGGCTCCTCTACCGGAGGAGGATGCAATGGCTGAACTGCTGGATACGGCATAAGGAACTTCACAGCTCGCTCACGAATCCATTCTATATATGAGCTAGGACCTCGAGTATCCCCTCTGTTACCTGAAAGCTTCCCTCTCTTGTGCAAGTTTTTCCAGGCTTTCTCAAGTTTGGTCAGCATCTCTTTCCCTATTGCCCCGGTGAGATACAGAGATTCCTGTATTTCCTCGGGCTTTGGCGCTCCTTGAGGTATGTACCCAAATTGCTTGATCAATAAGGAAGGGTTATAGTTGACGCAACCTTTCCTTCCTATTAACGGAACATTCGGGAATCCTTCGCCTTTGAGTATGACTTCAGCTCCAAATACTTCTTTATTGGTCCATACCACGTGCTCAGCAGTCAATCCCATTAAGCGCTCGGGCCATCCTAGAGAATTGATAGATGTAACAAACGGGCCTGACTTAGGCAAATGACTGGTGAACCACCTGCATAGGAGGGGGACACAGCAAGACACATTCCTTCCTCGTCGCTTTTCATTCTGATAATGAGTTGAATGGTGGATATCTCCCAGCAAAGTAGGAACTGGGTTTCCCGCAGCCAAAATATAGAAGGCATCTGAATCAACAAAATCAGGAATGTTCGGGAATAACACGATGCCATACACACATACAGCAAGGATAACGTCAAAAACATCCCATTTGCCCTTCTGGGCATATTCTCGAGCCTTCTCCACTAAAACATCCAACGGAAATCCCCATACATCTCCTCTTCTAATCATCTTCCCAGACAACTCAGACTCTTTCAAGCACAGGATGGCAGAAAGCTCAGCCAGCTTAGGCTCAGCGTCCGGACGATAAAAAGGCATTTGCTCACGGATCGGTATATCCAGAAGTGCAGAGTACTCCTCCAGGGTAGGAGCCAAAACAAAGTCGGGAAATACAAAACACCTGAGCTCCGCGTCGTAAAACTGTAACAGAGTATAGATGCCGCTGGTCTCGTAGACAGATGGCTGATAAACGTAGGTCAGAATCCTCCCATATCTTTTTCTGAAGTCGCCCATTCCTCTCTTCTTAGCAATAGCCATCAACTCTAACAATAGACTGATATTCGGCGACGGAAACTTATAGGGCAATACTCTCTTCAGGTTTTCCATGTCTTGCTAGGAACAAACACCAGAACTGGAAGGGAAAATATGTACCTGCAATACACACACGTTAGTTGAATGCAGATGGTAATGCAATGATGCAATATGATAAATAATGCAATCTGCGAACACAGGGGCTATGCTGTAGCCTGAAGAGGAATATCTCTGTGATCAAGAACAGAAAACCAACACGGTCACCAGAATCTCATGCCAATAACTACCATCTGATACTCAAAATATCAATCCCCTGGTAAGAAAACCATCTGAACCTCTGTATCTGACGAGAATACCATCTGATAATAGAATCAACCTCAGATAAGAAACCCATCTGACCCAGACAACACAACTGGAGATGAATCAAGAATACCATCTGATAAAAGTACTGAATCATGGTTTCTGAAGGCCAGTTTTCCTGCAATAACCCAGTCCCTCTCACAGGTAGGATAGACCTAATCCACGGACAGAGGTACGGCATCCTATGCGGTCATCAGCGTCACAGACTTTCATGAGTGATGATACGATTCCCAGAAGGAGTGGCATCATCACGTCATGAAGAGGCCTCACTTAGCTGACTTCCAAATGATCGGTCCCCAGAGTCGACAATCCTTACGTCTGGACTCCCCTCAGATCCTCAGGACCGGAAAGGAGCACCTCTGCAAGAATCTCGTCTGAGCGCAGATTTTCGTAGGGAACTGTGCCTGCTCAGCAGACAGGTTCGTCTACTACTTCTCCACTACTATATCTAGGTGTGTACTCAAGCCCAGGTCCGGCTTTTCACTCACAGTAACCTCCCTTTGCCCACAGCAATAATTATGATAATATAATGCTGGAAAATAAATGCGGAAAGGTAAAGGTACAGAAAAGTAAAGTGCAGAAAAGTAAAATACAGTATGCACAACACCCAACCAATAAACATCCAAGCGCTATAGATCCCCAGCAGAGTCGCCAGCTGTCGCTACTGCGAAAATCGGCGCCGGCTTGACAGGAGAGTCGCCACCGTGCGTTATTTATCCCTCAGAGCGGGAAAGGAAACGCTCGAAGTAAACCTCGCAAAGACGGGAAAAGGTATGGTCATCGCAACCAAAACCTGGATTCGGGAGTCGGTTACGCAAGGGGAAGGTATTAGCACCCCTCACGTCCATCGTACTCGATGGGATCCACGCTTGGTGTTTATAGGTAAAAGGGTGTATTATCTATCTACGCTAATGGCTGGTCTGAAAAGAAAATAAAAGGACAGGACTCGACAGAACATACGGTGTTCTGGGCCTACGTATTCCCTCGTGCAATGGGAAAGTCAGAGTCAACGTAGTTCGACTGCCTACGTCTAAACGGGGGAAAGATTGCTCGCCAGGACATCGCATCCTGTGCCTACGTACTTTCATCTGGAATGAAAGATCAGAGCAAGCGTAGTTCGGCTAACTACGGGTAAACAGGGGTTCTCACACAGCAGTGAGAAAACAAACTGGTCTCTAAGGCTCGGGAACCTACAACTATGATCTGGTCTCAAATGCGCTCGGGCAAGAGAAAAGGATAACAATTAGTCGTTAGCGGGAAAGTCTCGATCGCACAGCCGCGAGAGAACAAAGGTTAGTCGTTAGTGTGCTCGCTAGGATATCGCATCCTATTCCTACATATCTTCGTCTGGAACGAAGAATCAGAGCAGCTGTAGTTCAGCTAACTACGGGTCAAGCTACTCAAAAGCTCCTACAGAAAGGAAAGGGGAACCCTAGAACTATAGCCGGAAAAGGGGAATCTACCTACTGCTATCACACCTGGTTGACCGTCCTAATGTCTATCATAACAACTCCGCAGCGGAGAAGTCAGAGCTCCTAAGGGATCATGGCAACAGGATTAAACCACAAACAAGAAACTGCAACGTAAATGAATACTGAAAATATGCATGAATGCAACGACTAAACAAACAAGGCACAGAGGCAAGGGAGCTCAGCTCTACCAAATACCAACAAGCAAAGCCACGCAATAACAAACAAGCAGAAGGAGGACCACCTCAACTTCTCATGCACACAAAGTCTACTTCTAAGATGCACCTACTCAGAAACTATCTAGATGAACACCTAAATCTAATGCAACATAACATCACACAAGTCAAACAATACAAGGAGACTAACCCTGAGCAGGGCCTCTAACAAACCTGAAACAAGCTTCTAATAACTCTCTAAACAAAATTCTATACAATACCCTAAGCAGGGATCTAAGCAACAACTCTAATCAAAACCCTAAGCAAGGATCTAAACAAACTCCTAGGCAAGAGGAATCAATCCCATTCTCCCAGCTTCAGAACAAGCTTACCAGAGAAAGGAAGCTAAGCAGACAAGCTCATAGTGCTTTCCTCAGGAAAGTACCAGGAGGTTACTACTCAGGAGTCATATCCTATGCGGCTCGACAACTGTGATCAGTTTACATCCCTCCTCAGGAGAGATTAAACTCACATGAAGGCTCCGGCGTCACTGGATATTTGGGAAAGAACCTATATGCACTAAGGGAACTAAGTGAACAGACTCATAGGACCTTCCTCAGGAAAGTACTAGGAGGCGGGCACTTAGGAATCGTATCCTACGTGGCTCAACAACTGTGATCAGTTTACATTCCTCCTCAGGAGAAATTAAACTCACAAGTTGGCTCCAACATCACTGGATACTTAAGAAATCCTAGACAAACTAGTGGAACTAAGTGAATAGACCCATAGGACCTTCCTCAGGAAAGTACTAGGAGGCTTCCACTTAGGAATTGTATCCCATGTGGCTCAACAACATGTGATCAGTTCATATTCCTCCTCAGGAGGAATTAAACTCACAAGTCGGCTCCGACATCATTGGATACTTACGAAAGAGGTGAGAAGAAAGAATGAAAGTCATTCATAGTGCCTTCCTCAGGAAAGTACCATAAACTCCCTTCAAACTTCAGGATCTCGAACCTCACAAACAGACAACAAGCTCCTAGACTAAGCCTCAATCCACTGCATCCTTGCAAGCTCCAACAGGACCTCCATCAGCTCCCACCTTCAGGAAGAACCCACAGGCCAACAAACCACAGGAGACCATCTCTGAAGTTCAACCACAGTTGAACTTCACAGTCAGAAGTCATCAAAACTTCTCCTATTTTCAGGCTCAGACAAATCACAGCAGAACACCCTACAAAAATCTATCAAAAATCTAATGGGAGACCTACGTGGCTCTAGGACAGCATACTGAAAAAATCAAAACAAAATTCAACACCAGATGAAAGAATTAAAATCAGCAACACAGACATATTCACAGACCAATTATTCAACATCAATGACAGTGAAAAAATGCAATTAAAATGAAAATGCATGATTGAGCTAATGTTTTTGTACTATAAAATTCTACACTGACTTATGAGTCTACAGAAAAAAGAACGGAATTATTTGACTCAATCTACTATTTTTTATTAATTTTCTAATGATATGCATGCATTAAAAAAATATTAAAAACATCAATTAAAATGGAAAATATGCAAAAAATAGCACACAAAAAATAAAATGTCACTTTTATTTTTATTTAATTTTCTAAACATTTTTCATGAAATGGTGGAAAAAGAATTATTGAAACAAACAATTATTTACATTTTTTCTATGAATTATTTGATATGCACAAACAAAAGAAATTGAAATAAAATTGAAATATGGCTGGGGGGTTTAAACAGCAGGGAAATCTAGTTATTCTACACTGGGCCCTGATTCTGGGAGGTACTAAAAGCAGTTGGGCGCAGGGCCCAAGTCTGATTATCAAGCAGCCAGAAAAAAAAACATATGGGGGGTGCAACGCTAGCAATTAACCAGTTGATATCCCCTATGGGCCCCAACGGGGGGGTGCAGAAAGGAATAGGGCCTAAGGCCCAATTACAATTCACTCAGGTCTCTCACGCCATGGGGTGACTGAGCAAGTAAACTAGGGGTACGCTCAGCAAAAAACGTTTGGGCCTTTGACCCAATCCAGCCCTAATCCAACTGATTATCTCACAAAACCCATCTCCCTTTCCAAAACTCTGTTTACTGTTCATCTATAACGAAACCCTAATGCCGCCGTCTTCGTCTTCCCCCAAACCTCCCTCTGAACCTTCCACCTTCTTCTTACCAAACTCAGACATGAATGTTCAACCAACAAATCAACTTAACACTCTCATTTCCCTCTCACACAAAATAAAGAATGAAACTCACGGCCTCACCATCGGTACCCCCTCACAATCAACCACAAACCCTAGCCACTCTTTACTCCCAGAGAAATAAAATACAAGATGAACTTCTTCAGCAATCAAGGAAAACAAGCAATGATTCTCATGGACGCGTACCTGGACGAAGCGACGAACAACTGTTGGACTTTTGAAGAAGTTTGTTGAAGCTTCTGGAAAAACGAAGTACGAAGGAGACTCGCTTGAGGCTGATCTTGACGATGTTTGAAGATGACCTTGAAGGTTTGATGCGTGTATGAGCGTTCTTGAATCGTTCTGGAATTTAACGAAGATTGATGGAGTTGTTTGGATGTTCCTGAAGATTGATGCGTAAAGATTTCTGGAAATTTCTTCGTGAAGATCTTGGTAACTGCACGAACACGGTTGAAGAAGCTTGAAGTTTCTGGGGAATGTTGATGAAGGTCTATGAGTTTCTGGAAAAAAATTCGTATGAAGGTTTGAAGGTTTAGTGATTTCTGGAGTTTGGTTGGAGGTGGATGAAGGTGGAGGACGATTTCTGGAAATTAATGATGAAGATGATGAATGTCTGGAAAAATTCGTGATAGATGATGAATGTTGATGATTCCGGCGAGGTGGAGACGGTGGAGATCTGGGAAGAAGGAAGAAGATAGGAGGTTTCTGATGATTTTTTGGAAATTTGCAGATTCCGGTGGAAAGGACGGTGGCCGGAGTTGGTTCAGGTGGCCGGAGTACATGCAAGGCGGCCGGTGGCGATTTTCCGGTGAGGTTCTGGTGAAGCACACGTGGTGGCTGCTGGTGGAAGGGGAGCTTGCATGTGTGACACGCGTTCCACGCGTGGCTGAGAGAGAGAGAGGATCTGGGGTTACGTGGCGTGCTCGTGTGAAGAAATGTGGGGTCCCTCCTCTTGGACACGTGGATGCGTCTGGCTTTTATAGCTGAGGCTATTCTGGATCGTTCTGGAAGGATCTAGTATTCGCTGGAAGCTGGTGGAAGCAACTGGACATTTGCTGGACTCTTTTTGCTGAATCATTGGGACGAATATGGGCTCATTTTTGGACAAAAAACCCACCTGCTGAACAAAAACCAAACTGGGCCTTCTAATTGGGCCTACACGAAAAACTTAAAAAAAACCACAAAAAAAACTGAATTGCATTAAAATCATTAAACCAATTAACTAACAACTAAACTAACTAATACTCAATTAAACCTAATAAATCTAATTAACTCCTAATTAACTCTAAAAATCTAATTAATCCTAATTAAACTCTAAAAAATGATTAAAAGTCTAATTAATTCTATATTATACTAATTAAACCTAAAAAACAATTAACCTAATACTTCTACTAATTCTCTATTAAACTTCTAATGTTATTTAATGTCTATTAAAATCTATCATTAATAAAAGAAAAAAAAACTATATTATTTTTCTATATTATCTAACAACAATTAAACCCATTTAAAATCTATAGAAAAATTCTAAAAATGATTTAAAAGAAAAACCATATTATTCTAAAAAGATAAAACTATTTAAAATCTTATTTAAAATTCTACAAGTGATTAAAATCTATTTAAAATATTCTATAAAATTCTAAAAAAGAGAATTAAGCTATTAAAATATTCTAAAACCCTATTTAAATTCCAGAAAAATCTATAAAGCCTATTAAAAATTCACAAAAGCCTATAAAAATCCTAAAAATGCAGATGAATGCAAATGACCCCCATAAAAGCGCACTAGACCAGATTGAATCGAACGGAGATCCCTGGGCATCAGAATATCCCCAAAATCACTGAAAAAATCACCGAGGAGCGCACAATTTCCCGAAAATAAAACCCCGATAATCTGGACTGGGTCTGCCACATCTGATAGACAAAAATCAAGCTGTAAACTCTGATATCCCCTGTTTGCACAAAAATCATCTGTCTGATTGGCGAATATGAAATTAAACCATGAGTCAGATAGGAGAATCGGTTGGTCAAATTTTAGGGTGCAACATATAGCATGTGTCATCTATAGCTGGTGCCTTCAAGAACTTAGTAAGGATGAACTCTATCTTTTCTTCTCCTACTTCGAATGTTAGCCTTCCTTTCTTTACATCTATGATAGCTCCGACTGTCGCTAGGAACGGTCTTCCTAGGATGATTGGGGTAACAGAGTCCTCTTTGATGTCCATGATTATGAAGTCGGTTGGGATATAGAATTGGCCTATGCGTACTGGAATGTTTTCTAGCACACCGACGGGATATTTGACTGATCGGTCAGCCAATTGCACGGACATTTTAGTTGGTCTTAGTTCTCCCATATTCAGCTTTTTACATATAGATAAGTGCATGATACTTATACTGGCTCCTAGATCGCAAAGAGCTTTGTCTATGACGAACTTTCCTATGACGCAAGGTATGGAGAAACTACCTGGGTCTTTTAGTTTAGGAGGCATGTTGTTTTGAATGATTGCGCTACATTCGGCAGTAAGTGTAACTATTTCGCTATCCTCGATTTTCCTTTTGTTAGACAAGATTTCTTTAAGAAACTTAGCGTATGACGGCATCTGAATTATCGCTTCTGTGAAAGGAATAGTGATATTTAGTTGTTTCAGAAGTTCAACGAATTTCTTAAATTTTCCTGAAGTTTTGGAATTTATGAATCTTTGAGGATAAGGAATCGGTGGTTTATATGGCGCTGGAGGCACATATGAGTTTTCATCTTTGGCGGCCTTTTGCTTGTCACATTCCTTCTTTTCTGTTTCAAACTCCTTCTTTGTTGGCTTATCAGATTTCTGATGCATGGCTAAATCTTCATTCCTAGGATCTGTTGGGCCTTCCAATTCTTTTCCACTTCTCAATATGATAGCGTTTGCATGACCTTTCGGATTAGGTTCTGGATGACCTGGAAATGTCCCAGCTGGTGCGGCTGCAGAGGCTTGTTGTTGAGCCACTTGTGATATCTGCGTTTCGAGCATTTTATTGTGGGTAGCTAAAGCGTCTACTTTTCCGGTCAGCTGTTTAATTTGCTCGCTAGTGTGTATGTTTTGATTCAGAAATTCTTTATTTGTTTGAGCTTGAGTAGCTATGAATTTTTCCATCATCACTTCGAGGTTTGATTTCCTAGGGGCAGTCTGGGCAGCAGCGGCTGGTTTCTGATATCCTAGCGGAGCAGCTGGTGCTTGCAAGGCATTATCGTTCTTGTAGGAAAAGTTTGGATGGTTCCTCCATCCTGGGTTGTAAGTATTTGCGTAAGGATTTCCTTGCGCGTAGTTTACTTGGTCTGGGGGAATTCCTGCCAATAATGGGCACTCGGGCGCATTATGAGTTGCGATTCCACATAACTCACAATTTGGAGTTATAGCAGCTACGGTCGCAGTTGGGGTAATGGTCAGACTGTCGATTTTCTGCGCTAGAGCATCTACCTTAGCGTTGAACTTTTCAAGACTGCTGATCTCGTACATCCCACCTTTCGCTGCGGGTTTCTCTGCTGGAGTTCTTTCACCTCCCCATTGGCAATGGTTCTGAGACATGTTTTCAATAAGTTGATAGGCTTCGTCGTATGGCTTATCCATAAGTGCACCGCCTACGGTTGCATCTACCGTTATTCTGGTGTTATATAGAAGCCCATTGTAGAAAGTATGGATCGTCACCCAGTCTTCTAAACCGTGGTGAGGACATGCTCTCATCATATATTTGAACCTTTCCCACGCTTCGTAGAGAGATTCAACATCTTTTTGTCGGAATCTGTTGATTTGGGCTCTAAGCATAGCAGTTTTGCTTGGCGGAAAGTATCTTGCTAAGAAAACGTTCTTCAACTGTTCCCATGTCGTAACGGAGTTGGATGGTAAGGATTGTAACCAAGTCCAAACTCTATCTCTAAGGGAGAAAGGAAAAAGACGATGTCTTATTGCGTCTGGAGTCACTTCATTTGCCTTCACTGTGTCTGCGTATTGCACAAACTTCGTTAAGTGTTCATTCGGATCCTCAGTTGCATTTCCTGCGAATTGATGTTGTTGTACAGCTGACAACAATGACGGTTTCAGCTCAAAATTGTTCTGATTGATAGCGGGGGCAACAATGCTACTTCGAGGCTCCAGCTGAGAGGGGGTAGCGTAGTCCTTCAGCGGTTTGTTCTGAGGTCCGTCAGCCATCTTTGATCCTTCAACAGGAGGATGAGCTAGGAGATCAGGAATATTGTGTTTTCGTTGATATTCGAGGATTCGCCTTCTTAAATGTAAGAAGCGTTCTAGTTCGGCGATTGTAGGTTGTAATATGTCGCCTTGTGAGCGAGTACTTGGCATACAACCGAAGAACGAGTAGAGGGAGAGAAAATATTTAACCTAGTCTATACCGTGTAACAAAGGATTGCACTATTGACTAAACGGGTCCCCGGTAACGGCGCCAAAAACTTGATCGCGACTTTCCATGTCTAACTGAACTAACTGCAAGTGCACAGTCTATCGCATAGTAATATAAGATATCAATCCCATAGGGACTCGTAATCAAGCTAGTATTTTCGGGTGTTACTGTGTTTAGCTAGGTTGATATGGTTTTAGGGGAGTAAAAGCAAAATAAGTGTGTAAACTATAGGGGAACTAAAAACGTTACTTAAGATATAAATGCTTGAATCGGTATGTAATATGTTGGTTCTTCAAGGATTCGACAAGTCACCGGTGTTTTGGGTGTTTTCAAAAATAGTTTAAGAAGAAAATGACGGTTTAAAGACCTTTGTCTCACGATGGTTGTTGACGCTATTCGCAACTCTAAGGCGAAACGTATGCTGTCGCTATCCCGTTCGCGATTAAAATTACTTTTTGAAAACCATTAAGCTCTAATCCTTTTTAAAGCGCTATCGTTGTTTTTAAAACGAATGCTTAGTTTTTACTATCTAGACCTAACCTCAGTTGTCGCTTGTTGGTTCGTACCTTTATGAATTTCCCACTGCCGTGGCAAAACTGCTTTTAAATAAGTTCTCGTTGTCACGGCGAACATTTATTTTAGAAAAATCGATTTAAAAACTAAAGCCATAAATAAGTTTGAAAAGGGAAGTATTCACCGGTTATTATCGAATCCCATCTGACTACCTATTACATACCGATTACTTTAATTTAGCCAGA
The DNA here is from genome assembly GCA_963859935.3 of Lathyrus sativus. Classification (NCBI taxonomy): domain Eukaryota; kingdom Viridiplantae; phylum Streptophyta; class Magnoliopsida; order Fabales; family Fabaceae; genus Lathyrus; species Lathyrus sativus. The sequence continues at coordinate 396,027,629 of OZ012738.1, forward strand.
CATGGAATATAAACTAAGAACACGTAAACAATGGTAGAATATATAAACATGCATCATAATGGGAAATAGAAATCAATTAACGATTATAATAAGAACCTGTAAATAATTCAATTGGCCTTTGGGAAATCCTCTAAAATGTCGGTAGGATTTAGTCTTGATGCCAATTACTCGTACAAAATAGAATTTGAAAAGTAAAACACAATTGCAAGGAAAGGAAAGAAAAAGGGAAACAATAAGAAATTCTGAAACTCAAAAAATTGCTCTAAAAATAAATTGGCAGCACTTCGTGTCTTCGATGCAGCTCCCCTTTTCTGGTACCAGCTCCCTCATTTTATAGATGGAATTTCTAACGGTTAATTGCCTCAGGAAGTGGGATTGATATCAGAAAATGTAGGAGTTAGTGGTCCACTCCTTTTGGTATTTGAAAGCACTCACAGCACGTGTAGCATTTCTGCACTTTTTAAAGCATGACGGTCATCGTGGATGTGTGACGGTCGTCATGGGCTTGTGACGGTCGTCACATCAGCAAAATTTGTATTTGCTGTTTTTTGGCCTGTTTTTCATCTGGTTTTCATCTGTAATTGCTTGTTTTCTTCATCTTGCTCCATTTGAGCATGAACTTTGAATACCTGCAAAATATTGGACAAATAATATGGAAATACCCGAAATCAGAGTGAAACCAGTCATTGATTAGTAAAAATGTATGTCATTATATATATACGATTTCGCGTTATCACACGCATAAGTTTCATCAGAAGTCAGTTCGACCACTGTGTTTACTTCAAATTTCGACCGGGTAATTCATTTTTTATTTTGTTACTCTATGTGGATGATATTTTAATAGCAAGCAACAATGTCGAAGATGTAATGAGGGTGAAGGCTGAACTCAATAAAGAGTTCAACATGAAGGATCTGGGAGCTGCGTCCAGGATTCTTGGGATTGACATCCGGAGAGATAGAAAGCAATCGAAATTATGTTTATCTCAAAAGGCATACCTACAAAAGGTTCTCGAAAAGTTTGGTATGTTGAATTCAAAGTCTGTTGTGACTCCGACAAACCCTCAATTCAAGTTGAGTATAGATCAGTGTCCTGACACTGATGTTGAAAGAACTTATATGCATAGCATTCCATATGATAACATAGTAGGTTCTTTGATGTATGCTATGGTTTTTACTAGACCCGACATAGCATATGTAGTAAGTCTTGTAAGCAGGTACATGACGAATCCTGGAAAGGCTCACTGACAAGCATTGAAGTGGATTTTAAGGTACATAAATGGGTCTCTGAATAGAGTCTTAATTTATGGTGGAACCTTAGGTGAAGATAGTAAAGCAACAATCGAAGGATATGTCGACTCTGGTTATGCAGGTTGTATAAATTCCAGAAAATCTATCTCTGGATATGTGTTCATTATGTTTGGGATAACAATCAGTTGGGAAGCAACACTTTAGAAGGTCGTTGCCTTATCAACCACTGAAGCGGAGTAGATTGCCCTAACTGAAGCTGTGAAGGAAGAATTATGGCTTGAAGGTTTTGCAAAGAAGCTAAAACTTCAAGGTCGAGTTATCACTGTTAAATGTGATAGTCAAAGTGCAATACACCTGTCAAAGAATTCAGTCTATCATGAGCGAACCAAACACATTGATGTGAGACTGCATTTTGTCAGAGGGGTAATCGGGCGTGGAGAAGTCCCAGTGTTGAAGGTTTCGACAGATCATAATGCTGTTGATATGATCACCAAGACGTTGCTCAGTTGCAAGCTTTTCCACTGTATGCAGTTAATAAAGTTGCATGAAGAAAGCTAGTTTCTTAATGTTATAGAGTTAGATCCAAGGTGGAGATTTGTGAGATGTTGGATCGAACTCTAGTGTGGTCGAAGTCTGTTCGCGAGTAATGCGTGTTGTAGTCAAAGTTTATTCTAACATGCATTAGTCAATATTGCTAGGGTTGTTAGCATGTTGAATTAGGTCTTGCTTGTAAGCCCAATTGTTTAAGTTAGCTTGTACCATAAGTTAGCTTGTAATGAGTAATTGTTAAAATGCCCGTTAGGTTAGTGTGCTATTTTTTTTATAAATAGGATGCTAGTTTCTCAATCTTGATATAAGAAAAAATAGGAAGATAAAATCCTAATTTCAAGAGAGAGAGGTTATTTTTGTTATTCTTGTAATCTTGTTCTAAGAGAAAGGAAAGAATAACATTTTAATAACCAATTTTTATTGTTTTCTTCTTTATTAACCTTAACCCTTGTGTGTTTCTTGATCATTAAAAACTGTTTATACTTAGTTTTAAGGTATCCGATTCACAACAAATGCTCCCTAGTAAAAATCTTCCGCAACACATACCACACAAAGCTACATTTAAATATATATATATATATATATATATATATATATATATATATATATATATATATATATATATATATATATATATATATATATATATATATATATATATATATATATATATATATATATATATATATATATATATATATATATATATATATATATATATATATATATATATATATATATATATATATATATATATATATATATATATATATATATATATATATATATATATATATATATAACTCCTTCCAAAATGGTATATGACTAAGGGATGTATATAAATAAATTGGGGTTGATTTTATTTTTTTTATTTTTTGGAGGACGATGCTCTTAATTTACTTTTAGATCTCTAACCACAACTGCGGACGAATTAATAAGATCAAAGCTGACAGTATATTCTAGTCAAAGTTGGTTGATTTTTCTTTTCATATAATAGTCAATGCTTTGATTAATCTAGACCAATATATATAACTATAGTAGCAATTGCTACTAAATTGCCAGATACAAACCCCACTTTCTTTCTTTCAGTCTTTTCCAAGTGATATATGAAATAGACAAATAGTCCTTTTCAATCTTACACGGTTTCTACAAATAGAGATACATGTATGATGAGTATGTGTACTTTTTGCAAGTGGGTTTAATTTAATATGTACTTAATTTTGTTGTGGGGGTAACATGAGAAGTAGCTGGTTTTGGCATGCAACAAATTAATAAAGCAACTTTTCTATTCTATGCATGGGTCCATAATTATTAATCTATTTTGTTGCCAAAACCGTTGGTTGAGAATTTTGTCCTTGTAATCATGCTCTTTATTGTTTAATGGTGCAATTCTATAGAATCACAACAATGTCACAATCAAGTTAAGTTTGCTAGTGGATGAGATTATTTTATCTCAATACTTTGTGTTAACATCTTTCTAATTAGCTTTAACTCACACATGAGCTGGACCCAATTAAGTTGATTAATTATCTTAAGCCAATGAATGAAGGTTTTTTTTTAATATATATTTTAGAAAAGTTTACTATATTTAATTAATGGAACACCAAACCTGGACGAATTATCTGGTGATTAATCTGCACTATGACAGTGGGATAATTAATTGGAATTTGGCATTACACGTGATAGAAAATTGAATAGAGTAACATTACTACCTCTATTTTTTATTATAAGTCGATTTAGAATAATATTTTGTACGTTTTATAATATTAATGAATAATTAATATTATTTTTATTATATTTTTAAATATTTATTATTTGCTCTCATTTTAATTATATAAATTTTTTTTTTATGTTATTAATGAAGAACAATTTTGTAAAATTTTTCTTAATTACTCTTTTATTATACTATACTTATTACATTTATTTATTACATTTTTTAATACGTGTGAAAAATAAAAAAAGAGAGTATATTAATAGATATTATTAATATTAGAGTCAAAAGTTAATGAATTTGAGGGAAGAAAAAAATTTATATCAATAATGAACAAGATTATAAATAATGCATGTTATACATATTTGTTGTTACAATATAGTTGACTTTTTTTTTTTATTTCTGATCTTTTTCTTTTCTCATTTATATTAAATATAAGATTTTTTGAAGTTAAATGTGAGTGTAGTAGAGAATCCATATCCTTTTTTAGATGAGCAATCTAATATTCTAAAATTTTCTCAAGATCTCCTTTTTCTATGCATCTCTCTCTCTCTCTCTCTCCAGATTTCTATTCTCCTTTACCCCCTCTTACACTATATGTGTGTTTCCCACCCCTAGGTGATCAATTCTTTTGTTGCATCGACTCAAGGTAGCATACTATATCTCATTCGTCTCTATTAGCTTTTGATTTCCCTTGTTTTTTTAGCCTTCTTCACTTGCCATGGAAAAATTTAGTCATTCCACACCTAGCCACATGAACCTTACCTTGTCGAAACCAATAGAGCATATTGGTACCAGCATGAAAACCAATTGTATCTTTACCCCTGCAAACGTAAACCATGCATCAAATAAGACCAATCAGACAAGAACTCGTCAAACCATAAATCAAATTACAAAAACCATTTCAAACAATAGAAATATAGAAAATATCATTATCCCTTACAAATATTTTTAAAACAGACAATTCTCAATCTCCTAAAACTATCGAAACAAGAAGAAAAACCCTAAAAAAAACCTAAAGAACCAGTATTTTTTTCTACGAGGAGTAGGAAATACAAAATCCTACAGAAAATCCACCTATTAGCATATTAAGAAAAATCATCATAGAAAAACCCATACAGAATGGGTCCATCCAAATGGATTTAACAAACATATGGTGCAACCCATATAATCTCTCTGTCAAAGAAGTGATAACCTCCATTTTCAAGATAACAATGGAAATGGATGAAGATAACAATCATATTATTTCAACGAGGGGCGATAAGGATTCTTTCGTGAAGATCCAACATACAATTTCCATGAGGGGTTGCAAGGATCCTTCTGTGAAGGATATGGATTCTCTTGTTGGTTCCTTCTCTACTAGAGGGGATGCACTCTTGCCGTCATGTCGCGCCACCTTTGCGCATATTCTTTGAAACTCTCCCCAGTTTTCTATGACAAGCCTTGCAGCTGGACCCTGTTCGATGCCAGGTCACTATTATACTTGTAATGAGTCACAAATGCTTCAGCCAGTTGCTTCCATGTCTTGATCTGAGTGGGCTCCAACCCCATATACCACTCAAGTGACGGTCCGGATAAGCTGTCTTGAAAGAAATGCATCAGCATTCTTTCGTCATTCGAGTAAGCGGACATCCGTCTATAATAGGAGCGAACATACACCTTCGGACAAGTATCTCCCTTGTACTTGTCAAATGTAGGAGCTTTAAACTTTAGCGGTACCCTTAGGCCAAGCACCAAACCCATAGTGGTCATATCTAAACCAGAAGCACTTTGATTCACTACACCCTTCATTTGTTCCTCGAGCATCTTGATTCTCTGAACAGGATCCACAGGTCCATCCATGCCCTACCAGAGAATGCATTTTCTTGTTGGTCTTCCATCCAATTGACATTCTCATTTCCGTACCCATCATACCCATTGTTATGACCAAGCCTAGTCTGATTCATCACAGGCCCCCGTCCCCTGTTACCGTACCCTTGAGCGACCCCGGCAGGTCCAAAAGCCATCATTCCAGCACCATTTCCGTTACCGAATCCCCCATAGGCCTGATTGGCATTACCAAATACATCTTGTCTAAAACCCTGAGCATTGAAACCAAACTTCTCATCCTGGTTAGCATAATCAAACCCCTGGTCGTTATAGCCAAATCCGTTGTTACCAAAGCCATTACCTCCATTGTTATCACCGCCCAGATTGGCGTCTCCGAATCCAACGTTGTTAATGACAGTCTCATTACCAATTCCGGTATTACCATTCCCGGCGCCAGCGCCATTGTTCACGTTCACAGCAGGTATATTCACCACAGGTGGAGCTACTGGTGTAGGAGTACCATCCCCATGAATGGTGTCAACACGTACAAAATTGTGGTCTTCGTTTCCATTCCCGACATTTCTCGTCAGTAATGGCTGCACCAAAGTTTGCAAGTTTTCCTGCCCTTTCACAATTGTCTCCATCGTCTGCATGAACAGCGCCAGCTTCTCACGCATTTCCTGCATCTCGCTCTGCATCTGGTTCATAACTCTTTTGCAGTTGGTACGAGTAGAGTATCGGTGCGGGCGTTGACTTTCAATCCTGGAAGAACCTGGATAGATGCAGGAAATGAGATACAATTCAATAATTACCTGGTGAATGCAATATGAATGCAAATGCAATTATGTAAATATGCTACAGGTTATATTCCCCCGATTCTAGTTCCGGAGAGAAAGCCATTACGGCAATGGAGTCCCTATTCAGGAAGCAATAAACCAGAAAATCCTCATATATAACAAATGCCAAGAGGCTGAGTACAAGAGTTCAACTGAATACAACCGAAGAGACCTCGGCCAACAAGTCTGGCGATGGCCCAAATATAAGTACAAATAACAAAGGTAAGGCAAAGATACATCAGGCCAAATGGCGTGCTCGAACGTCCTCCAATATCCTCATCGTCTCCGAGTGCCCTAGTCGGGAGATCAACTCCTGAATCAGTAAAGCATGCCGCTCGGTAGTGGATCTCAGCTTCGCGGCGTCGTCCCGGGAAGTTCCTTTGCTCAAACTCTCGTCAGATCTGTACCTTTTGGAACCGGCCTTCTCCTCGTAACCTCTCGACTTCTCGTCACTGTCATTTACTCTGAGACCAGCAGTACTCCTAAGGGATGTCACTTCAGCAATCTTTTCTTCCTGGGCTTTAACCTGTGCCTCCAGCGTGGCAATCTGCATTTTCAGTTCGTCTTCGCGCTCTTTCCGCTTGGTAAGCGTGGCATCCCACAAAGCTTCCCACTTGCTGATACGAGCATAAGCTTTGCTTAGAAGTTCCTTCTTGGAAGTAAGCACCTTTCTAACACCGTTCAAGGCTATCCCCACTTTTTCTTTCTTGTTGGTTGCTTCTGTCAGCTCTGATCCCAACCTGTTAATCAATTCAGTCTGTTCCTTCACAGTGAAGGTGGCTTCCTTCTTCTCTCGTCGTAACTGGAAGATCTCCTTCTCTAACTCCTCGTTAGCTTTCTTCAATTCCTCATTTGCAGCCAACAACTTGTTATATTTCTCACTCTCTTCTGCAGGAGGTACCTCAATCAATGGAAGATACAGGGGTTCCACAGCAGGATAATCAAAGAAGTACTAGCTCTCTCACGGACCCACGCCAAATAAGGATCATAAGCTCTGTTGTTGCTCTTACCGAGCAAAGCTTTCCCCCTCCTATGGATGCTAGCCCATGCATGCCTTAATCTGGTCAAAACAACCTCGTCTAATGAGCCCGTGAGATACAGAGATTCCTGTATCTCCTTCTCAATAGGGGCGACCTTCAAAGCGTAACCGAACTGTCGTACCAACAGTGAAGGATTATAGTTGATACAACCTTTCCGTCCAATCAGGAGAACATTCGGAAAGCCACTGCAACTATATATAATGTCAGTACCAAGCATACCCCGATCGAACCAAATGATATTCTCAGCAGATAGCCCCATCAACCGGGACGGCCAATCCAAAGTATCAACGGTATCAACAAACGGTCCAGTCTTCGGAAGGTGCCTCTGGAACCACCTGTACAAGAGAGGAAGACAGCAGGAAACATTCTTGCCACGATGTTTCTCATTCTTGTAGTGAATATAATGATAAACATCACCCAAGAGAGTAGGAACTGGATTCTTCGAGGCGAGAATCAAGAAGGCATCCGAGTCGACAAAGTCTGGCACATTAGGAAATAAGACAATCTCGTATATGCAGACAGCCAGAATAGCACTAAAGGCAACCCAACACCCATTATTCGTGCACTGTGTAGCCTTCTCAACTAAGACAGACAAGTGAAAACCATAAGCTCCATTCAGCTTGACCAAGCCTCCTGGAAACTCAGAAGCGTCCAAACTGACAATCTTTGTGAGTGTAGCTAACTCAGGCTCAGTATCAATGTGTACAAAGGGCATCTGGTCTAGCACAGGAATACCCAACATAACATAATACTCCTCCAAAGTGGGTGCCAGAATGTAGTCTGGAAACAAGAAACATCTCAGCTGCGGCTCATAAAACTGCATCAAAGTATACACCCCAGTAGTCTCGAAAGCTGAAGGTGTGTACAACAAGCTAAGTAGTCTCCCATAGGATACTCTGAACCAAGCCCTCACACTCTCATCTGCCAAAGCAACTAAACCCAATAACGAACTGATGTCTGGTGAATGCAACCTGTAAGCAACCGTCTTCTTCAAGGACTCCATGCCTGGCTAGAAGATATCCTAGAATCAGAGGGGAATGATCACCTGCAACATAAATACATATTAATGAAATGCAATCATGAAAATGCACATGCATATGCAAACAATGGACCAAGTGCAATGCTGATAGACTGGGCAGCTCTGTACTGAAGCCTGAGAACCATCCAATCTTCAAACCAAACCAACCACTCAAAAGAACCTTGTAACCACATCTCACTGATAGAGATAAACCAGGTATTTTGAGGTCAAAGGTTTCCTGCAAACAGACCCTCCCCCCTCACAGGTGTGTACTTAACTCGCAGACGAGGTACGACATCCTATGCGGGTTCAACGTCACAAACTTTCAAGAGCGATGATACGATACCCAGAAGGTGTGGCATCATCATCCCTTGAAGCGGCCTCACTTAGTTGAATCCCAATTGATAGGTTCCCAGAGTCGACAATCCTCGGGTCAGACAACTTGTCGAGCCCTAAGGGCCAGGCAAGAAGCATCAAAGAGAATCTCGTCCGAGTGAGATTTCGCGGCTAGCTGGTGCGAGCTAAGCAAGCAGGCTAACCACTACTCTCTCTCTATATCTATATGTGTACTCAAGCCCGAGTTTGGCTTATCTCTCAATAGATTACCCCTACCCACAGCAGCAATGATAATATAAGGTTGGTAAAAATATGGCGGAAAGTAAAGACATAATAGTAAATCCATACAACACCCCTGACGGGAAAATAAGCGTTAGGATTGACTCGCGTAGGGAACCGTTGGAGTCCCCAGAAGAGTCGCCAACTGTCGCTACTGCGAAAATCGGCGTCGGCTGAACAGAAGAGTCGCCACCGTGCGTTATTTATCCCAATGGAGGGAAAGGAAACGCTCGAAGTAAACCTACCGCAAACACGGGAAAGGAATGGTCATCGCAACTAAATCCTGGATTCGGGAGTCGGTTACGCAAGGGGAAGGTATTAGCACCCCTCACGTCCGTCGTACTCGACGGGATCCACGCTTGTTTTCTGGTACAGATTGTTATTCTATCTACTCTACAGGTCTGTGGTTAAAAGAAAAGAAAATGACTCGGCAAAGTATCGCACTTTATGCCTACGTATTCCCGTATGAAACGAGAAATTAGAGTCAACGTAGTTTGCCTACCTACGGGAAAGGAGGGGAAGGTTGCTCGCTAGGATATCGCATCCTATGCCTACGTACTTTCATACAGTATGAAAGATTAGAGCAAATGTAGTTCGGGCCACGTACGACGCAAGTTTGTCTTGATTGTTTTTTATCCTTCTGAAAAAGGTTTTCTCCTGATTACGGGTCCAAGCGGACAAAAATGACACTTTGATATTTGTTTTGAATCTTTTACGGAAGAAGTGTTTTTTAGTGTGTTTGCAATCTCTGACGCACTAGAGACTATTATTTGAGAGTGACTACGTCGTATGTCACCCTAAGGGTAACACACTAAGCAATCAGATTACTGAAGAGTGACCCTCCAGCAACCTTTTCTCAAATAGCTTAAGGCTCGTAACATACGACATCGATTAACCTTATTACTGTGTTTTTGAATTGTTCTGAGATAAGAAGAGAAAGAAGCTCTAAAAAGCCTATGGTTGAAAAGGGAATCAAATCTACCCTAATGTTGTCATGCATGGATGAAAGCCTAATGTCTGTCATATTTCTCTCTTGCGCAGAGAGAAACAGAGATCCTAGGGGATAAACGGCAAAAGAAACAGATACATACAGTAAAGCAGTAAAATGCATGAAATGCAGCAAGAAACAATAGGCAAAGTGAACAACTTCACTTTAAACCTAAGGGGAAGATTAACAAACAATACAACAAAGAAAATAAAACCCCAAAACCAGCTCTGACAGCTCAACAGCTCCTACAACAGCAGTCCAAACAGCACCAGCTCTAGCAGCTACAGTTGATACACATCAAAAGGTTAACAACTTGAGGCAAGATCCTATCTTCTCCTTCCAATGATATCTAAGCTCCAGCTAAGCTCTTATCTTCCAATAATCTCCAGCTTCAACAAGCACTGAGTTCCAACCAGCAAAACCTTAACCTTCAACAGATATCTAGCTTTGACAGGTACCAGCTTCCTCTTCTAAAATCATCAATGAACTCCATCCTCAATAGGCTTTTAACTTCAATGCAGACACTCACAAGAGAGAACCAAGTAATAGAGGAAGTTGGGATGTTAAGATGCTTAATGATAACCCAGGGAAATCATCAAGATCTTAACACATCTAGTGAAAGTTATCCTCAAGATTCTACCCAATCAAAGCAGGCTCTACATCCCTCCTAAGGAGAGATGGAACCCTTTGTGGGGACCTTGTGTCATAGGATGGAATAGAGGCACAAGAAGCTCTCTATGCTTGATAGAAGAGAACAGTCTACCCTAGAGCTCTCCCTATATCTCCTATCTCCTAAGTCTTCAATCAACACCTTCAATCTCCAAGCTCCAAGGATCTTCTTGCATCCAACTTTGATTATTATCTTCAATCCTTTCTTTGGATGTCTTCATGCTTACACAAGCCCAAACCAAGCCCACACCCCAAAATAAAGGCCCAGGGACCCAAACAGACAAACATAAACCCCAAGTGGAAACACCAAACAAACACTCTATTTGCAAAATATACTAAAAATAGTAAAATAGTATTTAAAATTCTAAGATTAATTCTAAGGGGATTTCTATATCTACCCTACATACCCTATATGTCCCATAACCTAATTCATGCTAAAAATCCCAAAAATAAAATGTTAGAATGCACCTATGTTGAGTTTAAACCCTAAAACTAACACCCTAATGCTCTCTAATTAAAACTAATCAAAATTAATCCACAAAAATGTGGAATAAATCCAGGGGGAACTTAATGTTCTAATCTAACTACCACAAAAAGAAGGGAGTCAAAATATGAATTTAAATGACCAAACAAAATTCACCAAATGATATGTACAAACAAAATGAAAATAAAATGCAATTAAATGTAAAAATCACCAAAAATAGAAAAATGCTTAAAATGATATTTTTATTTTTTCACAATTTGCTTCAGACAATTCTTAAAATGTAGCAAAAATCCCCATATCAAAATGATTATTTTTGGATTTTATATGAATTTAATCCTAAGCTATATAAAAATGTGAAAATAAAAGAAGATAAAACAAAAATGATAAAATGGCGTGACAAATAGCAAATAATCCAAGTTAAATCACCAGACTGGGCCCAACTGGGGGTGTAGATAGCGCGCGTGCTACTAAGCCCAAGCAAATTAAAAGAAAATCAAGAAATGCAATGAAAAAAAAGGAAAAACTCCGTGGCAAATAGCAACTAAACCTAGTGTAATATCCTAATGGGCCTAAAGGGAGGGTGTGTATAGCAATCAAATTCAATAAGCCCAACCAAAATGATTAATGAAACGGTGAGTTTTGTATGTGTTTTCTCTTCAGACTTCCAAACTCAATCGTGGCCCTTGGATCATCTGAGTCCAAGTCAAACACCTCATCTGATGGCTCATGTGTCTTCTTCCCCAAACACTCAGGCGAGCCAAGGCATAACCAAACGGTGGCTCCGGTGAGAGCCTCCACACAGGTCATCAACAATAGCCAATAAAAACCCTATTCCACTCCAAATTTCATCCTGAATCCGAATCTACCACTAGAATCCTCTAATTCTCACTCAAAATCAAAACACGAAGAGATTCTCAAAAGAGGCACCAATCTTGATCATCATGATTCTTAAAATTGAAGGTACTAAACTAAACCTCAACTGTTAGGGATCATACTCCAATGTTCAATCACGATCAACACCTCAAGAAATAGGAGAAAACAGGCTCAACAGAAAGTGTCCATCATCATCAATCAACTCAATTCTCTAATCTTTTGACCTAGAAACCTTCTACCAGTTGCAAGCATCCTAACCACATATTAATTTCTATCTAGAACTACATGGATCGAGCACAATGAAGGAAGTTACAAACCTGGTTTCAGAAGATCACCACGAGCTATTATTGCTCAATTCAACCTCCACAATGATCCAGACACCTTCAATGAAGCTAGGAGAAGCTCTTCCACACTTCAATTTGGCTTGAAACCCCTTGCAACCTTGAAACCGATTCTGAGTTCTTCACCTTCAAAATTCAGTTGCAAAACCGTTACTCAGCCTCAAATCTCTAACCCCTTTCATCTGAGCACCCTCTAAACCTTTTATAGAACACATTGATGGGCTTTTGATCCACTCTTAAGGCCCAAACAGCTTGCTTCAAATTTCTGTCATGGAGATGGAAAATCCAATACCACAGTCGTGTTTTGCTTGCTTCAGTCAGCTTCCAAAGGTTCTAATCAACCATATGCATCATTGTGAGTGTGTTTTGATAGGTAGCTTGGCTTGAATCAGCTTGTGTAAAATTTTGGATGTATGACTTGTAATTCAAGCAAGAGGTTTACAAAGCAAGTCACATATTCTGACCTCTAATCAAAAATGTGTTAATGCCATCCTTTCTAAAACGTCTTTTCCAATTGAAATGAGTATATACATGGTGCATTTTGGACCTATAACTTGAAAATCCCAATTTCCCTCCTTTGAACCATTTGAAAATCTTCCATATTCAAGCCATTTTTAGCAACTTTGTGATACAAGCCATTCTAGCTCACCATGACCTCTTGTCTAGCCTAAAAATGCCATTTGGAACACATCTCATGTTGGGCAAAATTTCATTTGAAGAGTGGAAGATGAAGATATTGACCTATGTTGAAAAAGGACCTATAATCTTACTTTCCCAAAATACCCCTGGCTTGTACAAGCTATAACTTGAGCTCCACAAATCATCTCGAGGACTTCTATAACTTTTTGGAAAGCTAAGAAGATAAGTAACATCCTTCATGTTTGACAAGAATCCATTTGAAAACTCCTTCTAGCTCAAAAGTTGTTTGGAAGTCAAGTGACTTTCACAGATAAATTCCAAAGTCCTCTAATGACCCCTAACTTGCAAGAACCATAACTTGAATTCTATAAATCTCCTTGAAGACTTTTAGTACTTAAATTAAAGGTATTGAGAATATATACAAATTTCATGTTAGCCAAAGATCCATTTGAAACTTGCATTTTGACTTATCTGGCTTGGAAGTTAAGCCTAAATTAGGGTTTTTTACACTGAAACCCTAATCTAATGACCCCTCCTCTTCTTGATCCCTCTTGATTTCCCCTTGGCACAACACCACACATGTATCCCCATATCAATTCATGACTCCCACAACCTCCAAACTGACCTTGATACTCTTCAATCACCCTGTTGACCTAAGGTTGCCCTAGGGTTGACCCAAATGAAACCCTAGTTGACTGCATTCAACTGTAGATCTTGTAATCACACCAATGACTTGACTCATCTTCAAAAGGACCCTCTAAGCCCTCCATGATGCTAGTACACATTCCATACCCTTAGTTCATAGCTCATGTCTCATTGATGATCCTCAAACACACCCCTAGATAGGAGAGGAATCCACTGCTTGACCTTCTAACCTCTCAAAGCTTCAATTCCTTTCTCGGTGACTTGAATAGACTTAAGCTTGAATAAAACCCCTTTTGATGTGCCTTTTTAGAGAATAATGGCACTTGATCCCTTGCTGGATGACTTGCTTATACCATGTTATGCAAATGATTGAACTATGGACATTATCTACTATGCAAATGACAATGCTCTTGAAACATAAATCTAGTAAAATAAGTTGGTCAAATTTTAGGGTGCAACAGCTGCCCCTATTCAAGTGGGTTAGACCCGACTGGGTGAAGAGAGGACGACCTTCAAACATTCGAGGTACGAGACGGTTGAATACCAAAGAAACCCTGAAATTTCCCAACCGCAGAAATAAACTGCACCACTGCTTGGGGAACGACATTCGCCGAGTGAACCTGATTGTTATGGTAACAACGGATCATTTGTTGGGGAATAACTCTGATTTTGACTATCACCATCCATGTAACACCATGGGTACTGAACTATCTTTGCAAAAAACACCTATGCCCGCCACTGGACTAACCTTGTCAACACAAGAAGAGAAACAAATTCATTCACACGAGTAAAGATCCCGTCATCACAGGAAAAACTTATTCACGATTGCCCTTAAATTTCGTCAACACGAAAAGCCATAAATTCGTCATCACGAGGAAATCCTATCATCATAGGAATACAACTTGCCCTCATCAGTACTTTTCAAACTTGTCCTCAGCAGGACTCCATATTCCATCATCATGGAGAAATAAAACTTGTCGACTCCACTGGGGATGGGCTATCCGCATCTTGTCAACACAAGGAGATCCTATTAGCATAGGTAATAAAGTTCTTATTTACATCTTATCAACACAAGAACTCCTATTAACATAGAAATAACTTGTCCACGTCAGGACTCACGTCTCGTCAACACGAGGAAAATAGATTCATTAACATGACTAAATCCTATCATCATAGGAATACCATTCTTGTACATCTCTGAACTCACATTTCGTCAACACGAAGAAATCCTATCCATATAAGCATAAATTGTCCTCATCAGGACTCCATATTCCGTCAACACGGAGAGAGTAATTCGTCAACACGAACAAATCCTATCAACATAAGCATAAATTGTCCTCATTAGGACGCCATATTCCGTCAACACGGAGAAATAATTCGTTAACACGAATAAATCCTATCAACATAGGCATAAATTGTCCTCATTAGGACGCCCATTCCGTCAGCACGGAGGAACCTCGTCCTCATCAGGACCCCATGTTCCATTAACCCGGAGAAATCAAACTTCGTCCTCAACAGGACTCCATATTCCATCATCTTGGAGAATTAATTCGTCAACACGAATAAATCCTATCATCATAGGCCTAAATTGTTCTCATCAGGACTCCATATTCCGTCAACACGGAGAGAGTAATTCGTCAACATGAATAAATTCTATCATCATAGCCGGGGATATTCTGAAAACCAATGACCGACACCCGTTCTGACAACAAGCGACCACTTCTGAAATTGATTCATGGAACCCTGAAATGCTACTGCAGCAACAAACTTGACAAAACAGTCCGCTGATCGGACACGAGAAAACCTCAACCAGTAACTCTGTGAGGATGATAATAAACTGAATCACATCATCATATGTCTCACGTCAAGACTTTGATTATCTGAAAAGACCCCTGAGCTTTAGAACTCCATACTCCTGTCGAGAAACATACCTGAAAGCAAAAGGTTAACCAACCTGGCTTATGTTTCAACATGCATATGTTTGACAATAGCGCAATGCTCCATACAGCATGGAAATGCTACGCGTTTTCTAGATGGATGCAAACATGATAATGCATGCAAATGCAAATGCAGGTTCAGGCTGCTGGGGAAAAGCTCTGATAAGCTCGCTTCATCACGGATGCTGAGGGCAAATACCACCCTGCTGGGGAAGGAACGGTTGCCACCAAGTATTCCGGGAAAATAAATTCCAGGACATACAACAAGCTCTGCCAGGGAGAGCTTTAAACCTTCAATTTCCACTGGGAGGAAAAACACATGCTGGGGAGAGGAAACTCCGCTGGGGAAGAAACGACTCTCTCGGGGAATCTTAACCAACTCCGCTGGAAACAGGGAGTGACTCCGCTGGGGAGAATAGACAAACCTATTAGGGATACTGAACTGTCTGGGCACAGTTTACAACTCTGGACTGATCAATCTGCTGAAAACTAAACAACTCCACTGAGGACGAAGAATCCTTTTGGTGAAACATCACTGTCTGAATACAGCTTACGAAATTTCGGAATTACCAAACTCTGCTGAGGGTAAACGACCCTGCTGGGAAAAGGTAAACCATCTGGCTACAAACTTGGGACTGAGGATAAACGTCCTATGGCGAGTATCAATCTTGACCTTTTGGAGAATATCCTTTGGATAAGCTGCGACTAGCTGGGGAAACTGACCTTCCTTCAGTAAAGAACATTGTCATCTCAGCTCCGGGAAATGAAGCGTGACCTGCGTAGGGATTCACTTCACATAATGATCAAGTCTTTTCGTCAAGCCTCTGGTTAGGACTACAATTTTCTGATCGTCCACTTCACATGGGCAAGAACCCTGCAACACCACAAACGAGACAAGACAAGTCTATACAACCAAATCTATTCAAGTTAGCGTTAGTGACATCATTTTCAGTCAATTCGAAGTTTTAGCAATTATTGGCAAGGGCCAGCAACGTTATGCAACTGCTAGTTTTATCAAAACATTGGCGTTTTTCATATACAAAACAGTAAAGAACAAGCATCAAATACTGAATAACATGTTTTATTAATTGGGCCCCTGAATGGGCAGAGTTTTGTACACTGGATGTAACTCCTGAAAAGAGGAAGTTACGCACAACCAATATACAAGTATGCACAGGAAGCATATATACAGTGACAAATCAAATTTGCACATATGTCGGCAACGTGATGCAGACAAACATCATGAGCTGATCCTCATATGACTCGCCTGACTCTGACGCTTTCCCGGTATTCAGACTTCTGAAGAGATTGTATCTGATAATCGAATCCCCAAAGTATTCTTCCAACCACCCGGCAATGCAGCATCAAATTCGGACCGCAGTCATTTGCCCTTTTTAAAATCCCTAACTTTTGCGTGAACCGCCCTTTGTGGGTTTTCAATTCATCGGGATACCCTTTTTTGCCGAAGCCGCCCAGTGTAGGTTTTCGACTTCACGGGTGTACATCTTTTTAATCTTATCCCTAATTTTTGCCCGAACCTTTTTTTCTGTTTTTGGTTCGCCAGGATGCCCCATTTTTGCCTGGACTCTCTTTTTTTTTGTCCAGCGGGTCAATTTCAAGCAAAGTATTTTTTAACTGTGTCCGAATTCACAGGCGACGTAAAGTCTTCACCTTCCATGGTGGACAACAATAAAGATCCTCCTGAAAAGACTTTTCTGACAACGTATGGCCCTTCGTAGTTGGGGGTCCACTTGCCCCTGTGATCTGCCTGTGGCGGGAGAATCCTTTTCAGCACAAGGTCACCCGTCTGAAAACTCCGAGGATGTATCTTCTTGTCGTATGCTTTCTTCATTCAGCTCTGGTACAAACGACCGTATGCTAGAGAAGCTAGCCTCTTCTCATCCATTAAACTCAGCTGGTTCAATATGTCTTTCACCCATTCAGCCTCGTCAAGTTGGACATCTCGTAATACCCTCAGGGAAGGAATCTCAACTTCCAGCGGTAACACTGTTTCCATTCCGTACACCAACGAAAACGGGGTTGCCCCGGTTGATGTGCGCACCGTCGTACGATAACCGTGCAAAGCGAAAGATAGCATCTCATGCCAGTCCTTATAGGTCACCACCATCTTCTGAACAATCTTTTTTATGTTCTTATTGGCCGCTTCAACAGCGTCATTCATCTTGGGTCGGTAAGGAGAAGAGTTGTGATGTTTAATCTTGAAATTCTGACACAACTCCTTCATCATCTTATTATTTAAGTTCGAACCGTTGTTGGTAATAATCCGCTCAAGGATCCCATATCTGCAAATGATATCTCTTTTGATAAACCTGGCTACCACCTGCTTAGTCACATTTGCGTATGATGCCGCTTCCACCCATTTTGTAAAATAATCAATTGCTACCAAAATGAAACGGTGTTCGTTAGATGTCGTCGGCTCAATCTTTCCAATCATATCAATGCCCCACATCGAGAATGGTCACGGTGACAACATCACGTTCAGAGGACTCGGAGGCACATGGATCTTATCCGCATAGATCTGGCACTTATGACACCTTTTCGCAAACTTGAAACAGTCAGTTTCCATAGTTAGCCAGTAATAACCTGCCCGCAGCAGCTTTCTCGTCATAGCATGCCCACCAGCATGTGTACCGAATGTACCCTCGTGTATTTCCTCCATGAGCAACTTCTCCTCTTTCTCGTCTACACAGCATAACAATACCAAGTCATGATTCCTTTTGTATAGGACACCGTCCGGATTCAGATAGAAATTACCAGCCAATCTCCTGAGAGTCTTCTGATCGTGACTGGATGCCCCAGCCGGATATTCCTTGTTCTTCAGGAAATTCTGGATGTCAAAATACCAGGGTTTATCATCGGATGCTTCGTCAATGGCAAATACGAAGGCGGGTCTGTCAAGCCGAGATAACAATTCTGGGAGCCTCATTCCAGAAGTTGACTTTATACATGGAAGACAATGTGGCCAGGGCGTCAGCCATCTGATTTTCTGCTCGCGGCACATGATGCAATTCAACCTTGTCAAAGAAAGGCAACAATCTCCTTGCATAATTCATGTACGGTATCAAATTGGGTTGACGTGTCTCCCATTCTCCTTTTATTTGATTCACCACCAGAGCTGAGTCCCCGTATACATCCAGATTTTTGATTCGCAAATCAATAGCTTCCTCAAGCCCCATGATACAAGCTTCGTATTCGGCTTCATTATTAGTAACTGGAAAGGTCAATCGAGCAGTAAATGGGATGTGAGACCCATATGGAGTAGTGATGATTGCCCCTATTCCGCTACCATAGGAATTCACAGCTCCGTCAAATATTAACTGCCATTTGGAATCCGTCTTTGGCCCTTCATCCGGCAACGGTTCTTCCCAATCTTTCATCTTCAGGTACATGATATCCTCGTCAGGAAAATCAAACCTCATCGATTGGTAGTCCTCAATAGGCTGCTCAGCAAGATATTCCGATAACACGCTCCCCTTTATAGCCTTCTGTGAAACATACTGGATGTCGTATTCGGTCAAAACCATCTGCCAACGGGAAATTCTCCCAGATAGTGCCTGCTTTTCAAATACGTATTTGATAGGATCCATCTTTGAGATGAGCATGGTTGTATGATTTAGCATGTACTGCCTCAAACGCTTGGTGGCCCAGGCTAGCGCACAACAAGTTTTTTCGAGCATTGAGTATCGAGATTCACAGTCAGTAAACTTCTTACTCAGGTAGTATATCACATGCTCTTTACGTCCTGTCTCGTCATGTTGACCGAGAACACAACCCATACTCCCCTCAAGAACCGTCAAATACATAATCAAGGGTCTCCCTGCCACTGGAGGTATCAAAATAGGAGGCTCCTGCAAATATTGTTTTATTTTATCGAACGCCTTTTGACAATTTTCATTCCATGTTACAGCCTGGTCTTTTTTCAACAGCTTGAATAACGGCTCACACGTAGCTGTTAGGTGAGATATGAACCGAGCGATGTAGTTCAATCTCCCTAAAAACCCGCGCACCTCTTTTTCTGTTTTAGGCGTCGGCATTTCTTGTATTGCTTTTATTTTCGCAGGATCGACCTCTATTCCTTTTTCGCTCACAATAAACCCCAGCAGTTTACCCGATCTCACCCCGAAGGTGCACTTGTTAGGGTTCAGTCTCAACCTGAACTTCCTAAGCCTCTTGAATAATTTCAGCAGATTCTCCAAATGTTCTTCCTCCGTCTGGGATTTGGCAATCATATCATCAACATAAACCTCGATCTCTCTATGCATCATGTCATGAAAGAGAGTCATCATTGCACGCTGATACGTTGCCCCAGCATTCTTCAATCCGAAGGGCATCACTTTGTAACAAAATGTTCCCCAGGGCGTAATGAAGGTAGTCTTCTCCATGTCTTCTGGCGCCATTTTAATCTGATTATAGCCCGATAAGCCATCCATGAAGGAGAATACGGAGAATTGAGCGGTATTATCGACCAGCACATCGATGTGAGGAAGTGGAAAATCATCTTTCGGGCTCGCTCTGTTCAGGTCACGGTAATCTACGCACATTCTCACTTTACCGTCTTTCTTTGGCACTGGCACAATATTAGCGACCCATGAGGGATATTTTGTAACAGCTACGAAACAAGCATCCCACTGCTTTTGAACCTCCTCCTTAATCTTCACAGCCATGTTCGGTCTAGTCCTTCGGAGCTTCTGCTTAACCGGCGGGCATTCTTCTTTTAGCGGCAGACGGTGCACAACCATTTCCGTATCCAGCCCAGGCATGTCCTCATACGACCAAGCAAAAATATCACTGTACTCTTTGAGCATTTCAGCCAATCTTCGCTTGACATTGCTCTGCAGCGCGGCCTCTATACGGATGTTCCTTTCAACCCCTTTCGACCCCAGATTGACGATTTCAATGACTTCCTCATGAGGCAGAATGATTCGTTCTTCTTGTTTTACCAACCAAGACAACTCTTCTGGAACGTCGCCATCTTCAACAATCTCTTCTTCGGTCTGAAATACCGGGTGCTCAAAGTCGAAGTGAGTCATAGGCGGTTCATAGATGTCATCTGAAATAGTAATCCTGCAAAGGAAATGGTTAAATGCTTCAAAACACATACAAAGCGAATAACCACGTTGCCATTTTATTGTAAAAAATAAAAATAGGAAAAACAAAGATCACAATATTTGTACATGAAAACGCCTTTTATTTAACGATTAAACAGTGCAATGTACATAACAGAACGACCCTAAGCAAAATCACGATGCCCTGGATAGGACACCGGATTGTTCAACAATTAAGAAAACAAAGTATTACTGTTTAGTTGTCACAGGAACAGTCTCCTGAATAGACCAATTGCAAAGCCCTTGTCCTGGCACGCTCGGCTGAATCTAGGCGTCCATGTCGCAGTCGTTGTCTCCTTCTTCAGAATCTGAAACAGCGTTGATGGTCTCGTGATATACCCCACCGGCCGTAATTGTTATTGGTCCGTTGAAACGGGGTGCCCCTGTAGTAGGTGTTGATGATGAAGGTCGATATCCCAGCCCAAATCTGTCCATTTTCACGGGAATATCCAGAACCTTGCCCCAGCCCTTGGTCTCGCCAGTCTTCACTAGAGCCTGAGCCTCTTTGTATGACGACACTGCCACCTCTGATGCTTTACTCGGCCCTGAAACTTTGTCCTTGATGCACAACCCCTCAAAGGCTTGACAGGGTGTTTCATGAATTTCTCCGTCGACTTCCACGTACTTGAATGGCGACAAATGGCTGACCAGTATATTCTCCTCTCCACAAACGGTGACCACACTGTCCCCCACCATGTACTTCAGCTTTTGGTGCAAGGTAGATGTGACTGCCCCAGCACCATGGATCCATGGTCGTCCAAGAAGACAGCTATATGCTGGCTGGATGTCCATAATGTAGAATTCCATTTCAAAAATCTCCGGCCCCACCTGCAGAGGTAAAGTTATAGATCCAAAGACTGACCTTCGCGTACCATCAAATGCCCTGACCACCAAGTCACTAGGCGTACAAACGACCCCCCTGATGTCTAACTTCATCATTGCTTTCTTTGGCAGCACATTTAAGGAAGACCCGGTATCTACCAGTACGTGGGACATGACCGTGCCCCTGCATTCAACTGAGACGTGCAACGCCATATTATGCTCTCTTCCCCTCGGGGTCAAATCAAAATCCGTACATCCCAAGCTATGGCCTCCATTCACGTGCGCCATCACCCCCTCCAACTGATTCACAGAAACATCTTAGGGTACAAGCGACGTGTCCAGAATTTTCAATAATGCATTCCTATGGGCCTCAGAACACAATAACAGCGACAATATGGATATCTTCGACGGTGTCTGTTGAAGGTGCTCAACAATTTTATAGTCACTCTTACGGATGAGACGCATAAACTCTTCTACATCTTTCAGGGACGTTTCTTTTTCATTCCTCTGCACAGGAACATCCTCATTCACTTTACCTTTACCTTTTGCCAATCGTTCAGCCTCTACCTCAGGCGATATAAAAATTCTCCCGCTCCTCGTCATTCCTCCAGTTCCGACGACATTGTCCACAACCCCAGCTGGTCGTTTACTGATATCAATTTTCTCCCCATCACAATATGCCTCCAGCCCATAAGTCCAGGGTACTGCCTTATTGCTCTCATAAGGGATTGGCCCTGCCTTTGTGATAGTGATCGTCGGTCGCCTGGCTGGCGCCGTTATAGTTATCGTTTTCCATGGAATTGTCACCGTAGCTACATCACTTTGCTCATCATCTAATGCTTCTGCAGGTTTCTCAACTGCCGTTCTGTCGAATTGCAACGTGCCTTCATCTATCAAGGTCTGAATACCCTTCTTCAATTCAGCATAACCCCCAGCTTGGGTCCAACATTCTAGACAAAACTCATCGCAGCCCGGATACACACCTCCTTTCAATAACCTGCTCTTTATTTCACACAACGGTGTTTTCAGTTCATCAACATCCATAACCAGATCCAAACCCTCCTCAGTTAAAATAGCATTTGCCCCATGGTTGGGCATTGGCTGCTGTACTATATTCGGACCTGCTCGTCCGAAATTTATGGCCTTGCTATCCAATAGATCTTGAACCTTATGTTTAAATGCATGACAGGCCTCTATGTCATGCTCGGGTGCCCCGGAGTGGAAGTCACAGTGCTTGTTAACATCATACCCATAAGGAAGAGTTGGTCCCGTGGGTGGTGCCAAGGTCCTCTTTTCAACTAAATTCAGCCCCAACAGTGTCTGAAAAAGTTCCGCGTACGTGGAAGGAGGCGCTTCAAACACTCGTTTCGGCTTCGCATTCGGGAATCTTCTTTGGCCAGCATTCTGCCCCTACTGCTGCTGCTGCTGTTGTTGCGGTGGTTGTTGTTGTTGTCTCTGGTGAGGAATCGGAATCGTGACACTCGCTATTTGCTGCTGCTGATTATATTGGTGTCTTCCTCTGCCTCTTCCCCGACCACCAATCACTGCACTAGAATCACCTTGACGACGACCACCAAATGCTTTTCTATTACCGCCTGACGAAGTAGACTCCCCAGCTTGGAATCTTCCCACCTTAATACTATTCTCAATCATTTCACCCATCAAGATCAGATCAGAGAAACTGCTCAACGCAACAGGAAACAACTTCTGGTAGAATATCCCCGTGAATGTTCCAATGAACATATCATTCATTTCCTTCTCCACTAGAGGAGGATGCACTCTTGCCGCCATGTCGCGCCACCTTTGTGCATATTCTTTGAAACTCTCCCCAGTTTTCTGTGACAAGCCTTGCAGCTGGACCCTGTTCGGTGCCAGGTCACTATTATACTTGTAATGAGTCACAAATGCTTCAGCCAGTTGCTTCCATGTCTTGATCTGAGTGGGCTCCAACCCCATATACCACTCAAGTGACGGTCCGGATAAGCTGTCTTGAAAGAAATGCATCAACATTCTTTCGTCATTCGAGTAAGCGGACATCCGTCTATAATAGGAGCAAACATGCACCTTCGGACAAGTATCTCCCTTGTACTTGTCAAATGTAGGAGCTTTAAACTTTAGCGGTACCCTTAGGCCAGGCACCAAACCCATAGTGGTCATATCTAACCCAGAAGCACTTTGCTTCACTACACCCTTCATTTGTTCCTCGAGCATCTTGATTCTCTGAACAGGATCCACAGGTCCATCCATGCCCCTACCAGAGAATGCATCTTCTTGTTGGTCTTCCATCCAATTGACATTCTCATTTCCGTACCCATCATACCCATTGTTATGACCAAGCCTAGCCTGATTCATCACAGGCCCCCGTCCCCTGTTACCGTACCCTTGAGCGACCCCGGCAGGTCCAAAAGCCATCATTCCAGCACCATTTCCGTTACTGAATCCCCCATAGGCCTGATTGGCATTACCAAATACATCCTGTCCGAAACCCTGAGCGTTGAAACCAAACTTCCCATCCTGGTTAGCATAATCAAACCCCTGGTCGTTATAGCCAAATCTGTTGTTACCAAAGCCATTACCTCCATTGTTATCACCACCCAGATTGGCGTCTCCGAATCCAACGTTGTTAATGACAGTCTCATTACCAATTCCGGTATTACCATTCCCGGTGCCAGCGCCATTGTTCACGTTCACAGTAGGTATATTCACCACAGGTGGAGCTAATGGTGTAGGAGTACCATCCCCATGAATGGTGTCAACACGTACAGAATTGTGGTCTTCGTTTCCATTCCCGACATTTCTCGTCAGTAATGGCTGCACCAAAGTTTGCAAGTTTTCCCGCCCTTTCACAATTGTGTCCATCGTCTGCATGAACAGCGCCAGCTTCTCACGCATTTCCTGCATCTCGCTCTGCATCTGGTCCATAACTCTTTTGCAGTTGGTACGAGTAGAGTATCGGTGCGGGCGTTGACTTTCAATCCTGGAAGAACCTGGATAGATGCAGGAAATGAGATACAATTCAATAATTACCTGGTGAATGCAATATGAATGCAAATGCAATTATGTAAATATGCTACAGGTTATATTCCCCTGATTCTAGTTCCGGAGAGAAAGCCATTACGGCAATAGAGTCCCTATTCAGCAAGCAATAAACCAGAAAATCCTCATATATAACAAATGCCAAGAGGCTGAGTACAAGAGTTCAACTGAATACAACCGAAGAGACCTCGGCCAACAAGTCTGGCGATGGCCCAAATATAAGTACAAATAACAAAGGTAAGGCAAAGATACATCAGGCCAAATGGCGTGCTCGGACGTCCTCCAATATCCTCATCGTCTCCGAGTGCCCTAGTCGGGAGATCAACTCCTGAATCAGTAAAGCATGCCGCTTGGTAGTGGATCTCAGCTTCGCGGCGTCGTCCCGGGAAGTTCCTTTGCTCAAACTCTCGTCAGATTTGTACCTCTTGGAATCGGCCTTCTCCTCGTAACCTCTCGACTTCTCGTCACTGTCATTTACTCTGAGACCAGCAGTACTCCTAAGGGATGTCACTTCAGCAATCTTTGCTTCATGGGCTTTAACCTGTGCCTCCAGCGTGGCAATCTACATTTTCAGTTCGTCTTCGCGCTCTTTCCGCTTGGTAAGCGTGGCATCCCACAAAGCTTCCCACTTGCTGATACGAGCATAAGCTTTGCTTAGAAGTTCCTTCTTGGAAGTAAGCACCTTGCTAACACCGTTCAAGGCTATCCCCACTTTTTCTTTCTTGTTGGTTGCTTCTGTCAGCTCTGATCCCAACCTGTTAATCAATTCAGTCTGTTCCTTCACAGTAAAGGTGGCTTCCTTCTTCTCTCGTCGTAACTGGAAGATCTCCTTCTCTAACTCCTCGTTAGCTTTCTTCAATTCCTCATTTGCATCCAACAACTTGTTATATTTCTCACTCTCTTCTGCAGGAGGTACCTCAATCAATGGAAGATACAGGGGTTCCACAGCAGGATAAGGCATCAAAGAAGTACTAGCTCTCTCACGGACCCACGCCAAATAAGGATCATAAGCTCTGTTGTTGCTCTTACCGAGCAAAGCTTTCCCCCTCCTATGGATGCTAGCCCATGCATGCCTTAATCTGGTAAAAACAACCTCGTCTAATGAGCCTGTTGTAACACGGTGGGAGAACTGACTTTAAACAATGTTGCGGATAGCAAGAGTCGCCACCGACTTTTATTTTATCCATAAGGAAAGGTTATAAAAGAACAGGAAAGACCTTAGAGAATATTTTGGGTCTGGGGGGTAGGTTATGAAAAGGGAAGGTGTTAGCACCCTTTTCATCCATGGTTATCCATGGGCTCTTAGGTACTTAAGCTCACTTTTGAATTGTTTTGAAAGTGTAGTGTGTGAATAGCAAAAAATTTCAGAATAGTTAATAAATAATCCATGTAAGGATGTATTAAGAACTTGTTTGAAAACTTGTCGAAAATTTGTTTAAGTGTGAAACAGTTTTGAAGTGAGCAAGCACCTAGGAGTAACCTACCCTAATGTTTAAAGTTCTTTCTTATTCTTTATCCTTTCCTTAGTAAGACTATCCCTACTATAATGGAGTAGGTAGTCCTTACTTTGAATGTTAAGGGATATGTGAGGGACAATTTGACTTTGAAGACCATTGTGGGGTGTAATAAGCACATATAAGGGACCATCATCATTTTTCGAAAGGGACTCGATTCGTAAAGGCAACCATAAGGGACTTTGATGATTTTTCTATTTGAGGGACTTGCTTTATACACCCCACTTAACCATTATTCGTAGGCGACTTGAGGGATATCCTTAGGAAGTGAGACGGCGATTAAAATCGACTTACGTGTGTGACGTGTTTATTTTAATTATCTTTATTTAAAAGTGATCTAAATTTATTTTAATATTACATACATGTTGTTACACTCCCTAATTACTAACCATAATAATAATTAAATAATTAAACAACTTTACATCCAAGAAACAATTACAAAATAATAAGCAAAATAATTAAATAGCAAAGATAAATAAAATATAAATAAGCAATAATAAATAATAAAGGGGGTTAATTCTAAGTTTACTCGGCAAGACATTGCATCTTGTGCCTACGTATCCTTACGGGAGTGGAATCAGAGTAATCGTAGTTCCCCTCAAAAGGGAGGTTAGAGACTTCTTGACTGTGGTCAAGGTCTCAAGGGGAATAAACGCATCTTAAGGACACGCTTACGCGGAGTGTAGAAACTCCAAATCTCTACGTTGAATTGTTAAGTTATAATTAGGGTTAAATTAGGTTAGGGATTCCGCGACGGGAAACCCTAAAATGAGCGCGGCGGCTCTTTGACCTAATGCTAGGGGTAAAGTTGTAATTTTGCCTGCGGCGAGGCATTTGTGAAAAGTAGGGTTTGTAAGGTTGTAAGGGTTTGAAGTTGAGGACTATTGACGCGGCGGTCATATGCTAGACCTAACCTTCGGATGCGTGTAGTGTGACAGAAGTATTGATAAATGTGTGAAATAATTGAATCATGCAAACAGAGAATAATATCCTTATTTAACTATGCAAGCAGAAATTTAAAGGCAGTGATTAAAGCGCGATTGTTAGGGTTCGCGAGGTTACAACCGAGAAGCAGTTACAAGAATGGTGAAATTTAAATAAACCAACCACGCAATAGTGGTAAACATGAGCTGCAAATGATGAACACCGTTAGTAAACAAAGTTAGACGGTAATGGGACGGGTCAGGAGGAAAAGTGCAATATTGAAGATTTTTGTTGCTTTGAAAGAGATGTTAAATGAATCTATAAAAAAGAAAGAGTAAGGTTAGTTAGAAAAATATTTTAAATTTAATCTAAAAAAGGTTTTAACTTAGATATTTTAAAAAAGGATTTTTAAGTTATTTATTAAAAAAAAAAAGTTTTTTTTATTTTTATTATATGAAAAGAGGTTTTTTTTAATTTTATTATAAAAAAGGTTTTTAAAGTTTTTATTTATATTTTTTTTTTAAAACAAATTCAATATTTATACAAAGAAGGGTTTTTTAAGAAAACAATTTTTAATTATCAAAGTAAAAGGTTTAAAAAACAAATTTTTAAAAAAACAAAAAAAAATAAAAATAAAAAGGGGTTGGGCCGGTAATCACTTCCGGACCCAACCCGGATGGTGTACATGTGGAACTTATGGAATTAGGGTTTTCAGAAACCCATTTTTCCTTCGCGGCGCCGCTGTTACTTCTTCTTCTCTCTCGACCCTCTCTTCGTTTTGCTGCGATTTCCTCATCTTCGATGGCTCTCTCTCCCGTCATTCCCTGAAAAAGAAAAAACATAACCGTGAGGAATACGGCGTGCTTACATTTTATCTCACGAGTGGCTTCCGAAGCGATGATGGTGATCTTCTTAGAGGCGATGATGTGAGAAACTGAGCCTCAGGAATGGTTTGCTCGTCGTCGAATGAAACGGCGCCGGCGGCTATTTGAGACGACTTTGAGCGAATCTCTTCCTCCTTCGATATCGCGGCCGCTTTTTGGTGAGAACGTTCTATCTTCTTGATGTTAGTTGTTGGGGTGTTTTTTCTGTTTATCATTAGGGTTTCACCGCCCCCTTTTCGTTTACGCTTTGTCTCTTTTATATCCCCTTGGATTTCACTTGTGGGCTTGGACTGTGGCGTTTCCGTTATTGATACGATTTGGTGATTTTATCTGATGTGATTTGATTGGATTTTCTTTTGATATTTGCAGATGTAGATTTGATCCCTGATGGATCCTCAAACGCGGGCTCTTGCGATTTGCTTGCTGTCATAAGTTGGCTTTCCTTTTGGGTTCACTTGATTGGATTTTCAACTTCCAGATCATGATCACATTTGGGATACATTGGATATCTGTTTCCTTGATTTTCTTTTGGATATTTGGTTTACTTTGGTTAACTGTTTCGAACACGCATTAACTTTTCTTCTTCTTCTTTCAGAGCTGGTGCTAAGGCTTTGGTCAAACCAAATGTCGAGAAGGGGTATACGGCGATGATGACGCTCTGTCTGAGCCATCGGAACATGATGCTACCATTCCCATCGCTGCTTGCCTTGTTTCCTCTGATTCATCTGATGTAGATTTTTATGGACTCACCTTCGGTTATCCAATTTGACCCTAATGTCCAGTTATGGCTTCCATCATGGATTTGGGCCTTGTTTCCCAGTTCCTTCTGCTGTGGTTCACGCCCTGTTTGGCTTCTGAACTGATACGCGGGTGTAGTTTACGCCTGCTGCTGATGCGCTTTCCTGACTCTCTCCTCTTTGCACTTTTCTGTGACAACCATGGATTTATTTATTCTTGAATCGAACTGATCCTTTCAATTTTATGCAGCTTGTGAACTCAAATTCAACTCGGCCGCTTTGTGACTAGTCTGAGATCCGTAGGCATCCGGGTTTTTGCTCAATGTTGCTTCGAAACATTTACTTGATAGTGGCTGCGAGTTTGGGGAAATGATGTTCGTAGCTGAGCCCTTTTGCGTTTCGATTTCCCAATGTGACCTGCACATTTGGCTTACTTTGAACTGATGTATGAACCTATCTTGCTTTTTCTGGTATGACTTGTGCTGCGTTGAACTGATTCCTTATGGCCCATTTTGGGGCTTTGGCTTCCATGATCCCTGAACTTGACATGCGAAACAGGTCACCGTGATCGATGCCTGATATTTCTTGTGTTTGCTCGGATTCATTACGAAATAATTTGTGTTGTTTTTGTGCTGATACTAGTTGCAGTTTGGTTTGTATTTCATGAGTTGTGCTTGTTCATAAGGCCTTGCTGCCTGTTTGTGTAGCTTGTAACTCATTTTTCTGTTCTGAGTTTGGTCAATCAATTTGTGGAATCCTGATGTTGTTTTGGTGAATTTCAGGTGTTTGACAAACTTTGAACACAAAGTGGCTCATACCCGTCGGCATCCGGGTTTATAACCAAATTGATTGTGCTGCTTTACCCTTATATCAGTCTTGGAAACCAAATGGGATTTACTTGATGAACGAATCCAATTACGAAAAAAACGAATCAGTCCCACTTCTTTTATCTCTTTCTCTCTCGGCTGTCCCGCATTGATAAGAAACAGTAGCCACTTGATCTGACACCGATGGTTCAGATTGGTAACGGGGGTAGGACGCAGCTTCGGTTGTGCCACTCCCGGCACTCGATGATGACATTGTTCTGAGAGTGTCGAAAAAAACTCCTAACCTTTTTTTCTATATTGTTTGTTTTGCTTTGATGTGCAGGTTAGTCGAGATTTGCGGCGAAGCTCAAGGGTCAACATGAAGACACTTATCATTTTTAGGACTTAGGATTTTTAGGTTTAATGTAATTCCTTGTAACAGCAAAAATGTGAAACAATCTCCCTTTTGTATAATGCAATCTTTATGAAATAAAATTCCCAACACTTTGAATTTATTTATATTTTATTCCTAGTTAAAAAAAATATAAACAATTGTGAATAAATCCACAAGCATTTAAATTCATTAACATAGTCATAAAACATAAACACTCCCAAGTGATATTTGTAATTCTAATCTCATCCGATTAAAATGTTAACCAATTGTTTCATAACCAAACTCATATGGGCACCATGGTCACAACATTTTCAGCATCAACAGCAAAACTAATCATAATTAAACTCCACTGACCAAATGCCAAATCTCAATATGATCAGAACTGGTGATTGATAAATGCCTCAAAACCATAATGCATCAAATGCCTCAGAATTTTAATAACAGCCCGTCTTCAAGGAATTGGTAGAATTTGTGTAAAATGACCAAAATACCCCTGGGACCAAATCTCTCTTTGATGTTGGCAAAAAAAAAAAATCATGAAGTTTGACTTTGGTTTGACCACAGTTGACCTCAGTTTGACTTTTTAACTGCATTGACTGCTTTTGACTTATCTGATCATCTGACTGAGCAAACTTTTGAGAAAAGTCTTGAAACTTGACATGGGGGTTCTTATACACATATAAGATGTTATGAAGCTCACTTGAAGTCTTGGAAGTCCATTTAGCCTGATTAAAGTCAAAACCCTAGTTTTGGATGCACTGCTTAGGAAGTGCATTGTCTGAGGGAATTGTCAACTCTTCTGACCAATTGTGAACTTTGTGAACCTTGTGAATCTTCATAAGATATCTTGTGATACTCATGGGAGGTATTGTGAAGCTTGTGAACCTTCAAGAAGCAACCTATGGACTTCATGAACCTCATGAAAGGTATTGAAAGCACTGTGGGACTTGTGAACCTTGTGAACCTTCATAAAGTAGCTTGTGGACTTTATGAACTTCATGAAAGGTTTTGCAAGTTGTTGGAGAACTTGTGAACCTTGTGAACCTTCTTAGAACACAAAGTCTTGTATTGTGAGGGCAAATTTTGGGGTGCAACACCTGTGAGATACAGAGATTCCTGTATCTCCTTCTCAATAGGGGCGGCCTTCAAAGCGTAACCGAACTGTCGTACCAACAGTGAAGGATTATAGTTGATACAGCCTTTCCGTCCAATCAGGGGAACATTCGGAAAGCCACTGCAACTATATATAATGTCAGTACCAAGCATACCCCGATCGAACCAAATGATCTTCTCAGCAGATAGCCCCATCAACCGGGACAGCCAATCCAAAGTATCAACGGTATCAACAAACGGCTCAGTCTTCGGAAGGTGCCTCTGGAACCACCTGCACAAGAGAGGAAGACAGCATGAAACATTCTTGCCACGAAGTTTCTCATTCTTGTAGTGAATAGAATGATAAACATCGCCCAAGAGAGTAGGAACTGGATTCTTCGAGGCGAGAATCAAGAAGGCATCCGAGTCGACAAAGTCTGGCACATTAGGAAATAAGACAATCCCGTATATGCAGACAGCCAGAATAGCACTAAAGGCAACCCAACACCCATTCTTTGTGCACTGTCTTCTCAACTAGGACAGACAAGTGAAAACCATAAGCTCCATTCAGCTTGACCAAGCCTCCTGGAAACTCAGAAGCGTCCAAACTGACAATCTCTGTGAGTGTAGCTAACTCAGGCTCAGTATCAATGTGTACAAAGGGCATCTGGTCTAGCACGGGAATACCCAACATAACATAATACTCCTCCAAAGTGGGTGCCAGAATGTAGTCTGGAAACAAGAAACATCTCAGCTGCGGCTCATAAAACTGCATCAAAGTATACACCCCAGTAGTCTCGAAAGCTGAAGGTGTGTACAACAAGCTAAGCATTCTCCCATAGGATACTCTGAACCCAGCCCTCACACTCTCATCTGCCAAAGCAACTAAACCCAATAACGAACTGATGTCTGGTGAATGCAACCTGTAAGCAACCGTCTTCTTCAGGGACTTCATGCCTGGCTAGAAGATATCCTAGAATCAGAGGGGAATGATCACCTGCAACATAAATACATGTTAATGAAATGCAATCATGAAAATGCACATGCATATGCAAACAATGGACCAAGTGCAATGCTGATAGACTGGGCAGCTCTGTACTGAAGCCTGAGAACCATCCAATCTTCAAACCAAACCAACCACTCAAAAGAACCTTGTAACCACATCTCACTGATAGAGATAAACCAGGTATTTTAAGGTCAAAGGTTTCCTGCAAACAGACCCTCCCCCCTCAGAGGTGTGTACTTAACTCGCAGACGAGGTACGACATCCTATGCGGGTTCAACGTCACAAACTTTCAAGAGCGATGATACGATACCCAGAAGGTGTGGCATCATCATCCCTTGAAGCGGCCTCACTTAGTTGAATCCCAATTGATAGGTTCCCAGAGTCGACAATCCTCGGGTCAGACAACTTGTCGAGCCCTAAGGGCCAGGCAAGAAGCATCAAAGAGAATCTCGTCCGAGTGAGATTTCGCGGCTAGCTGGTGCGAGCTAAGCAAGCAGGCTAACCACTACTCTCTCTCTATATCTATATGTGTACTCAAGCCCGAGTTTGGCTTATCTCTCAACAGATTACCCCTACCCACAGCAGCAATGATAATATAAGGTTGGTAAAAATATGGCGGAAAGTAAAGACATAATAGTAAATCCATACAACACCCCTGACGGGAAAATAAGCGTTAGGATTGACTCACGTAGGGAACCGTTGGAGTCCCCAGCAGAGTCGCCAACTGTCGCTACTGCGAAAATTGGCGTCGGCTGAACAGAAGAGTCGCCACCGTGCGTTATTTATCCCAATGGAGGGAAAGGAAACGCTCGAAGTAAACCTACCGCAAAGACGGGAAAGGAATGGTCATCGCAACCAAATCCTGGATTCGGGAGTCGGTTACGCAAGGGGAAGGTATTAGCACCCCTCACGTCCGTCGTACTCGACGGGATCCACGCTTGTTTTCTGGTACGGATTGTTATTCTATCTACTCTACAGGTCTGTGGTTAAAAGAAAAGAAAATGACTCGGCAAAGTATCGCACTTTATGCCTACGTATTCCCGTATGAAACGAGAAATTAGAGTCAACGTAGTTCGCCTACCAACGGGAAAGGAGGGGAAGGTTGCTCGCTAGGATATCGCATCCTATGCCTACGTACTTTCATACAGTATGAAAGATTAGAGCAAATGTAGTTCGGGCCACGTACGACGCAAGTTTGTCTTGATTGTTTTTTATCCTTCTGAAAAAGGTTTTCTCCTGATTACGGGTCCAAGCGGACAAAAATGACACTTTGATATTTGTTTTGAATCTTTTACGGAAGAAGTGTTTTTTAGTGTGTTTGCAATCTCTGACGCACTAGAGACTATTATTTGAGAGTGACTACGTCGTATGTCACCCTAAGGGTAACACACTAAGCAATCAGATTACTGAAGAGTGACCCTCTGTCGCTACTGCGAAAATCGGCGCCGGCTGACAGAAGAGTCGCCACCGTGCATTATTTATCCCAAAGGAGGGAAAGGAAACGCTCGAAGTAAACCTAACGCAAAGACGGGAAAAGGTATGGTCATCGCAACCAAAACCTGGATTCGGGAGTCGGTTACGCAAGGGGAAGGTATTAGCACCCCTCACGTCCATCGTACTCGATGGGATCCACGCTTGTTTGTTTGTACGGATTACACTTCTATCTACACTAAAGGATGAGGTCTGAAAAGAAAAGAAAACATGACTCGGCAAAGCATCGCACTTTATGCCTACGTATTCCCGTCTGGAACGAGAAATCAGAGTCAGCGTAGTTTGCCTAACTACGGGGGAAGGTGGGTGAAGGTTGCTCGCTAGGATATCGCATCCTATGCCTACGTACTTCCACACAGCATGGAAGATCAGAGCAAATGTAGTTCGGGCTACGCACGACACAAGCTGTTCAAGTGTCTTTTATGAAAAATATCACCTTAAACAAGGGTTTTCTTATTGCAAATAGGTTTGTGTTTGTTCAAATCTTTTGACGGAAGAAATGAATTGATTTTGTTATAACCTTTATTAATGTTTTTCTGTTGTTTTGAAGAAAGAAGAGATGACACTCTAAAATCCTAGGGTTAAAAAGGGAATAAAATCTACCCTAATGTTATCATGCATGGGTTAAGACCTAATGTCTATCATGCTCCTCTCTTGCGCAGAGAGAAACAGAGATCCTAAGGGATAAACGAAAACAGAAACAACAGATATATACAATAAAGCAGTAAAATGCATGGATGCAACAATACAAGCGAGGCAAGGGAGTCCCACTCAACCTCGAACCTAGAAAGCAATAGGAAAAAGTGAACAGAATTCACTTTCAACCTAACAGGTTAAACAACAAACAATACAGTCAGGGAAATTCACACAATACATCAAGAATTATCAACAGCAAAACTAAGCAGAAAAGGAATCTTCATCAGCATCTGTCTTCAAGTCATCCCCAAACATCTACAAGCTTCAAGAAAGCATCAGTCTCTTATCTTCAATCTCTCAATGGCTTTTCTTCAAGTCCCACTCTCCAAGCTGAGGAACCAATCACAAGAATGAACTGGGTGTTAAGCAATTAGTTGACCACCAAAGGTGGCAAACAGACTGCTAACAACACATAGAATATTCTCTCAAGAGTTCTATCTCTTAGACACTATCACCAAGCCTTCCAAAGGAAGGGGGTGAGTGTCTTAGAGAGACTCTGCATCATAGAGAGGGATGGAGGCAATCAAGACCTTCCATGTTTGTGAATCAAGTTTTCTACTCTAGAGCTCTGCCTAACTCCTAGATCCTATAACCTTCAACAGCTGCCAGCAAGAGATACTCCTCATCAAATCTGGAAGTTGGTCTTCATTCTCTTTGATCTTCAAATGGGCTTCATCAGCACAGTCTTCAGCTCAAACCCCAAGCCCCAAACAAACCCAATACCCCACACAGTCAAATAATAACCCTAGAGAGGGCACACCACACAGTCAATCAAATACAAACAATATACTAATAGTAATAGGGGAAGCCTAATATTTTCTAAGGGATCTATTATCTACCCATAACCCCTATAGTCCCATACCCCAAAATCAAATTAAAATTCCTAAATGAAATGATCTATCTCACCTATGTTCACTTAAAACCCTAATTTTAATCACTCTAATCTCACCTAATCAAATCATCTAAAAGATTAATCCTAAAATTATGAATTAAATCCTATGAGGAAGCTAAAGTCCTAAGTTAATCACCCTAAAAAGAATGGACCCTAAATCTAAGGGGAGCTAATTGAACTAAAATCAACAAAAACAAGTGCTAAACTAAAACACTTAAAAAGCTATTAAAAAGAAAAATACACAAAAAATACTAAAACAAAATAAAATGCTATTTTTATTTATGGATATTTTTTTTAACAGAATTATTGATCTATAGAAAAAACAAGAAATGAAAAATATCAATTTTCCAATTTTATATGATTTTTACAAAATGAAGAAAATATAAAAGAATTAAAAATCACAAAATGAAATAAATTGGGGAGGGGGTGTCACAAGTAACTGCGCTCAGTTCATTATGGCTGATGGGCCAGAAAGGGGAGGTGCGGATAACAAATGCACTAGGCCCATTATGTTTCAGAAAATCAAACAGAAAATCAAAAAGAAAAAGAAACGAGAACGGTGCAAATAGTAACATATTTCAGTTCATTTTGGTTGGGCTTTGCTAAGGGGGGTGGGGGTATCAAAATTGATTCAGGCCCATTTGCCTCCGTTTAATGAAACGGGGCGTTTTGGCCAGTTCAGTCTCCCTCTCAAATTAACTCAAATCTGGGCCGTCGGATTGGATTAGAAGTCAATGGTCTTGGGCGTGATCCAAGGGCTGGGAGGTTGTCTTCAACCTCCAGCCTAGGGTTTCATGGAAAACCAGGTTGCATGCACGAATCTTCCCCTCCCTCGTTCTCCCTCATCTCTCCATGAAAACCTAAGATATAAAAAGCAAAATTAACCTACTCTCTCCCCTGAACACGACCATGCCCTCAGTTCTTCCTAAAACTTCCCCTAATGTGAAACCCGATAGTTCGAACTCCATGGCACACCAAACTTCCACAGTGATGGACCTCCATGATCCTTGCGAATTCTTGCACTAAAATGCTCCCCACCTCTCCCTGGTTCCAACATACTAGCACACTATGATTAAAACCTACTAACCTAAGAGTTCTTGATCCCTAAAGATTCTAGGGTCTGTCATTAACCTCCATGAAACCTTCTCAAACTCTCTGAATTCAATCATCTAACCTAACCTAACAACTCTAACCTAACAAACTAAGCTAACAATGCATAATTAGTGGTGTAGAGATCAAAATGCAAACCTGTTATTCTTGATGAAACAGATGAGAATTGGCTTGATTCAGTGCTTGCAATCTTTTACAAATGCTCCTCAGATGGTGATCTTGTTTCTGTTTGCAACAATCTAGATGTAGGATGCTTGTAGGGAGGGATTCGAATCTGATATGGATTCTTGCAATTTCAACTCTAACTCCTCAATCCTCCATGGATAAGCCTCTGAAGCAGCTTCTATGCACTCAACAAGATCAATGGATCATGAATGGAGAAGAAGAATGAATTGAATTGATGCTGAATATGGAGTTTCACTCTTTCTTACAATTGAAGCAACAATGGAATTCTCACTTTTCTCTCTCTCTTTTCACCAACCTCTTTCACCAATGATCCCAATTCATTATATAGATGATGATGGAAATGCCTAGAAGTTTCTGGAACAGTCTAGGAGAGTGTAGAAACTTATCATGTCATGATATGATCCTTTATCTCATCTCTTATGATATCTCATGCCTAGACTTGGTACATACCTTTAATTATTCTTGAAAATCTCCTTACATGAGTTATTAGGAGTGTAGGAGTGCTTACATACCCTGAATTTTGCCTTATGCTAAGTTTTGCATGGTTGCCTTATTATGCAAGTAATGGATTTACAAAGCAACCCCATTTTTAAAGCCCTATCTCAAAATTGTGGCTGAACCAAAGTCTTTAAAATGTTGTTTAGAATCAATTTGGTATATTACATAACCCATTTTGGATTTGTAGATTGCCCAAACCAATTTTCCATTTGAACTTTTTCAACTTATATGCCATTTTTAAGTCATTTTTCACCAACTTTTATCAATTTGAGTTCTATGCATTTCCAAACTTCCATGACCTCTTTTCTAGACTTAAAATGACATTTTGAGCAACTTTGATGTTGTGAAGTGTTTCATTTGAAGCTTCCTTGTATGAGTTTTAGGCATAGGCTAAGAATGACCTATAATTCTCAAATGACAAAAATACCCTTTTCTTGCCAAGGACATAAGTAGAGTTCCACAAATCATATGAAGGCATACCATACCTTCCTAGAAGTATAAGACAATGAGGAACAACTCTCATGTTGGCCATAAATCCATTTGAAATCTCCTTGAAGGTCAAAAGTTGCTTGGAAGACAGACAACTTTCACAGACAAATTTCAGTGCCCTCAGATGACCTGTAACTTGCAAGAGCTATAACTTGAGTTCTATAAATCATCTTGATGACTTCCACCACTAAAATTAAAGCTATGAAGATACCCTACAAGTTTCATGTGGACCAGAAATTCATATGAAGCTTGCATCTTGAGTTACACTGCTTTGAAGTTTGACCTAAATCAGGGGATTTTACACTGAAACCCTAATTTGGTAACTCCATTTCTCCTTGACTCCTTCTAATTTTTCTTTGGCAAAACACCATATCCATATCCAATTAGCAAATAATGAATCCCACATTCTTCAAATGATCCCTGATACCTTTCAAAACAATTCTTTGACCTAGGGTTAACCTAGTGTTGACCCAGATAAAACCCTAGTTGGCTGACTTCAACTGAGGCTCTTGCAATCATTCCAATGACTTGGTTACTCCTCAAAAATGATCATCTAGGCTCTTCATAACATCCATACACACCTCATGCTCTTGGCTCATGGCTCACACTTCCTCTGATGATCCCCAAATAACCTCAAGATAGGGGAGAACTCACTGATCAACCTGTCAACTCTTCAAAGCTCAAATTCTTCCCTGATGACCTGAGTAGTCTTGAATATGAATGAAAACCCTTGGATATGCCTCTTGAGATAAGAATAGCACTTGATCCCCTGATTAAGATAGCTTGCTCATGCTATGCAATGCAGATGAATACACTATGTACATGATGCCAATCCAAATGATTATGCAATTGAAACATAAACCTAGGTTAGAAAAGGTTGGGCAAATTTTGGGGTGCAACAGCTGCCCCTACTCAAGCGGCTTGGACCCGACTGTATGAAGAGCGCGCAGCCTTCAGACATTCGAGGTACAAGACGGTTGAATACGAAAGAACCCGGAAATTTGCCAACCGCAAAAAATAAATTGCGTATACGACTACTGCTTGGGAAAACCCTTCAGGGAAATGACTTCTGTTGTCACAGCAACAACTAGCCATCCATCTGTCAATCTATTTTTGTAAAATAATCTGATATTATCCGCAGACCACTCCATTCCGAAGAAATGAGCATACACCACACAATGAGAAATTGTTGACATCACTTATCAACCTCTGTTGATCTCACTTATCAACCGAGCACACGCTAACCAGCGGGAGAATATTGACTTCACTTGTCATGTTGACTTCACTGATCAACCTTTCGTATCCTGAAGAAACGAGCAAACGCTTAACTGCGGGAAAATGTTGATTTCACTTATCAACCTTCCATTCGTATCTGAACGAGCATCTTACAGGGACACGAGAAACTTAACCAAACCACTCTGAGAGGCCAATTCTGACGACTACCGTCAAACACCTGCTGGGGAAATTGGGAACTTAACCAAGCACCCTGACGAGAATAACCTTGTTGAAAAATACGAGGAATTTAACCAAACAACTCCCGTGGCGAATACCCTGCTGGGGACTATGGAGGACTTAAACAACTAACTCATTGAAATAACACCCTGCTGGAGCACATAACTCTGCTGGGGGAACTACGGGTAACGACCCACAAACTGCATTACCGTCTTATAATGCTGAATCCACAACATCCTGAGAAAGACTCAGATGGGGGAATACAAGTAACTTAACCAAGCGACTTGTCAAAGAATACCCTGCTGGGGACTACGAGGAACTTAACCAAGTATCTCGTTGAAGACCACCCTGCTGGGGATTACGTCTCTACTGGGGTAACTGTGGGTAACCACCCAAAATCTGCATCATGCCATTTCCATCGTACCCTAATAAGGACTCAGCTGGGGAGAAAGAGAATTGCTTGACCAAGCAATTCTGCTAGGGGAACATGTGGCATAGCGAACACGATCACTGCACGTCTTACACCACAAATCCATAAAAATGAGACGAACACGACCGCTGCGTGTATCACAAACAACATCAACAAAAGGGAGAAACACGACGAACACGATCACTGCGTGCTGTGTTACAACCAAAATCACATCGACCATAAGTCCAACCGGATGAGATAAACACGATCACTGCGTGCCAGACGGAATAAATCTATATAGAAGAGGCGAACACGTTCACTGCGTACTTAAACCACCAATATGATGAACACGATCACTGCGCATCTCGACCAACAAACCCCAAAATGATGTCAACACGATCACTGCGTGTGCCACAAAACCAACCCATGTAATAGGACGAATACGATTACTGCGTATGCCGACCAACAAAACCAACTGATACGATAGCCACGATCACTGCGTGCTCCGCATCACAAGTTCCCATGGTACTATCAACACGATCACTGCGTGCTATACGAATACGATCACTGCGTATTTGAACACGATCACTGCGCGTTCGAACACGATCCTCTTGACTGGAGAAAACACGATCACTGCATGCTGTGTGTCTCAACTAACCCACACAACCGGACGAATATGATCACTGCATATTCTAACCATACATAGGGTGAACGCGATCACTGCGTGTTTCATGTCACGGCCCTCTTGACTAGAGGAAACACGATCACTGCGTGCTGTGACACAACTTCAAACATGGGACGAATACAATCACTACGTACTTCGGCCACAAACAACCAGATGAACACGTTCACTGCGTGCCTCACCCCATAACCAAACCGTATAACGGACGAATACGATCACTGCGTATACCGACCAACAAAAACTGGATGAACACGATCACTGCGTGTCAATCTATAACCACTGTATAACGGACGAATACGATCACTGCGTAAATCGACCAACAACATCACATGATATGGCAAACATGATCACTGCGTGTCCTGCCCTACCAATAGAGTGAACACGATCACTGCGCGTCCTGCCCAATAAAACCCCGAGACGATACCAACACGATCACTGCGTGCCTTACAAAACAATCTTCTTAGATCGGGACGAATACGATCACTGCGTCATTCGACCACAGATACACATACCAAGATCAACACGATCACTGCGTGTCCTACAACATGAACCCCGTATATGGTACAAATACAATCACTGCGTACTTGGGCCACAAATCAACATCTCAAAATCAACACGATCACTGCGTGCCTTACAATATGCACCCCGTAGACGGTACAAATACGATCACTGCGTAC
This sequence comes from Lathyrus sativus, assembly GCA_963859935.3. Taxonomy (NCBI): domain Eukaryota; kingdom Viridiplantae; phylum Streptophyta; class Magnoliopsida; order Fabales; family Fabaceae; genus Lathyrus; species Lathyrus sativus. The sequence continues at coordinate 396,067,954 of OZ012738.1, forward strand.
TTTGACCACAAATCAACATCTTCCTGAACCACGACTTCTCTTATCAGCAAGGAACAAAATGTCTGAAACGGAAGAGGTAACCACCTGGCTTATGTTTCAAAAATGCGCGTTTGATAATGACGTAATGTTTCCACACAGCATGGAAATGCTACGTATTCGTGTAGAATGCAAATGCTCATGATGCATGCTTATGCAAAGAGTTACTTCAGCAAAATAAATGTTGAAGACAAACTGGATCTGCTGGGGATGACCAGAATACTACCGATACGCTTCCAACAAAATAAATGTTGGAAAGATGAACTAACTCCGCTGGGGATAACCATCCTGCTGGGAAGGTAGCTCACAAACTCAAAACTTCAAATTCTGCTGAAAAATGATCATCCTGACGAGGAAGGATCAACCTGTTGAGGAAAGAGAAAAGCAATCCCGGAAGCTGCTTTCAAATGTATCAACACTCTGATTACACCCTGTGGGGATACTTCATCTTGCTATCACTGAGCTGGGGATTGACTGGTGTGCTCTGGTTCGCACTACATAGGAAACTCTTTGGGGAAGTTAATCATATCCATCTCGACATTCGCTGGAGAAGACTCTGCTCTGCTTGACAAGCTACTTCTGAACTACTGAAGATACATTGATCTTTTCCTTTGACGCAATCTCCACTCTCTTGGGGGGATAACATTCAATTTTGCCTGGGGTGACTTCACCGGGGAAAGACACAACGTTCATCCTCTGGAGAGGGTACCAACCTGCCATGGAATCTGGCGGGGAACTTTGCGAGCTTTTGAATACCTGCAAAAGTCAACAAGCAAACACAAGGCAATCTGTGCAAAAAGGAAACATCTGGGTAATCACCCACGACAACCATTCAGGTAATTTCCGGTTTTAACAATCATCGGCCGAGGCCCGCCTGTTTACACGCATGTAAGTTTATAAAAAAACATCGGCGCTTTTTACAAACAAAACTGTAAAATTAAAACCAAAGTCACACACTACACTGAACAAAACACTTTATTGATAACGGCCTGAGAATAGGCAAGATTTGTACATCAGATGCAACTCCTGAAAAGAGGTAGTCACACATAAACAAAATGCAGAAGTATACAAATATACAGAATAAAATTTGTACACATGTCGGCAACGTGTTATAGACGAACGCCATGAACCGATCCTCCTATGACTCGTCGGACTCTGACACTTTCCCGATCTCTGTCTTCGGAAGAGATTGCTTTGGATAATTGACCCCAGATGCTCCCAAACCGTTAACAATCAAACTTGGACCGCAGTCATTTGCTTCTCAAATCCCTAACTTTTGCGTGAATTGCCCTTTGCGGGTTTTCGATTCACCGGGATACCCTTTTTTGCCGAAGCCGCCCAGTGTAGGTTTTCGACTTCGCGGGTGTACATTTTTCCATTTTATCCCTAACTTTTGCCCGAACCTTTTTATTCTGTTTTTTGGTTCGCCAGGATGCCCCATTTTTGCCTGGACTCTCTTTTTACTGTCCAACGGGTCAATTTTAAGCAAAGTATTTTTTAACTGCGTCCGAGTTCACAGGGGATGAAAAGTCTTCACCATCCATGGTGGATAACAATAAGGCTCCTCCGGAGAAGACCTTTCTCACGATGTATGGACCTTCGTAGTTGGGAGTCCATTTGCCCCTGTGATCCGATTGCGGTGGGAGAATCTTCTTCAGCACAAGGTCACCCGTCTGAAAGCTTCGAGGTCGAATCTTCTTGTCGAACGCTTTCTTCATCCGGCTCTGATACAGCCTACCATGTGCGATGGATGCCAGTCTTTTCTCATCTATCAAGCTCAGCTGATTCAATCTACTTCTCACCCATTCTGCCTCATCAAGCTGAACATCAAGCAAAACCCTCAAAGATGGTATCTCAACCTCCAATGGCAGGACAACCTCCATGCCATATACTAGTGAGAACGGTGTTGCCCCGGTTGATGTACGCACTGTAGTACGATAACCGTGCAAAGCGAATGGCAGCATCTCATGCCAATCCTTATACGTTACCACCATCTTCTGAACAATTTTCTTTATGTTCTTGTTGGCCGCTTCAACAACGCCATTCATCTTGGGTCTGTACGGAGATGAATTATGATGCTCGATCTTGAAATCCCGACACAGATCTTTCATCATCTTGTTGTTCAGATTCGAACCATTATCAGTAATGATTCACTCAGGAATACCGTATCTGCAAATTATGTCCCTCTTGATAAATTTGGCCACCACCTGCTTCGTCACATTGGCGTAAGATGCTGCTTCCACCCACTTGGTGAAGTAATCGATCGCGACCAGAATGAAGCGATGCCCATTAGAAGCAGTAGGCTCAATCTTGCCAATCATATCGATTCCCCACATGGAGAAAGGCCACGGAGATGCCATAACGTTCAGTGGATTGGGTGGCACATGGATCTTATCAGCATAGATCTGGCACTTGTGACACCGCTTGGCAAACTTGAAACAACCCGTTTCCATCGTTAACCAGTAGTACCCTGCTCGCAACAATTTCCTGGTCATAACATGTTGGCTTCCTTCTCATCTACACACCAGAGGAGTACCAAATCGTGGTTCCTTCTATACAAAACGCCGTCGGGATTCAGATAAAAGTTGCCTGCTAATCTCCTTAGAGTCTTCTGATCACGACTGGATGCCCCAGCCGGATATTCCTTATTCTTCAGGAAATTCTGTATATCGAAGTACCAAGGTTTACCGTCAGATGCTTCATCAATTGCAAACACAAAGGCTGACCTATCAAGGCGAGAGATGACAATCCTGGGAGCCTCGTTCCAGTAGTTGACCTTATACATCGAGGATAATGTTGCAAGGGCGTCTGCCATTTGATTCTCCGCCCGAGGTACATGATGAAACTCTACTTTATCAAAGAAAGGTAGCAACCTTCTCGCATAATTCATGTACGGTATCAGGTTAGGTTGGCGTGTCTCCCACTCTCCCTTAATCTGATTCACAACCAATGCTGAATCCCCATATACGTCCATATTCTTGATCCTCAGATCAATAGCCTCCTCTAACCCCATAATACAAGCTTCGTACTCTGCTTCGTTATTCGTCACTGGAAAAGTCAATCTGGCTGTGAACGGAATGTGCGACCCGTGGGGAGTTGTGATGATTGCCCCGATCCCGCTACCGTACGAATTGACAGCCCCATCAAAAATCAATTGCCACTAGGAACTCCGCTCAGGTCCTTCACCAGGCAACGACTCATCACAATCTTTAGCCTTCAAGTACATTATGTCCTCATCAGGAAACTCAAACTTCATAGGCTGATAATCCTCAATCGGCTGTTCGGCGAGATATTCGGACAGAACACTTCCCTTAATGGCCTTCTGGGAAACATACTGGATATCGTATTCTGTCAATACCATCTGCCATCTAGCAATCCTTCCAGAGAGCGCTTGCTTTTCAAACACATATTTGATCGGATCCATATTCGATATCAGCATGGTTGTATGGTTCAGCATATACTGTCTTAGACGTTTGACAGCCCACGCCAATGCACAACACGTCTTTTCGAGCATAGAGTATCGAGATTCACAGTCCGTGAACTTTTTACTCAAGTAGTAAATTGCATGCTCTTTCCTTCCTGTCTCGTCATGTTGACCGAGAACACAACCCATACTGTTCTCCAGAACCGTCAGATACATAATCAGTGGTCGTCCCGCTACTGGGGGTATTAACACCGGAGGTTCCTGCAAGTATTCTTTTATCTTTTCAAATGCCCTTTGGCAATTGTCGTTCCAGACCACCGCTTGATCTTTCTTTAACAGTTTGAATAATGGTTCACACGTGGTCGTTAGGTGAGAGATGAACCTAGCAATGTAGTTCAACCTCCCTAAGAACCCACGAACTTCTTTTTCTGTTCTCGGTGCTGGCATCTCTTGTATTGCTTTTATTTTTGCAGGATCGACCTCGATTCCTTTCTTGCTCACAATGAACCCCAGTAGCTTCCCGGATCTCACTCCGAAGGTACATTTATTAGGATTCAGCCTCAGCCTGAACTTCCTCAGCCTCTTGAACAACTTCAGCAGATTAACCAGATGTTCTTCCTCTGTTTGAGACTTGGCAATCATGTCATCGACATACACCTCAATCTCTCTGTGCATCATGTCGTGAAAAAGCATTGTCATGGCCCACTGGTACGTTGCCCCAACATTTTTCAAACCAAAGGGCATCACCTTATAACAGAAGGTTCCCCACGGGGTGATAAAGGTCGTTTTTTCCATATCCTCCGGAGCCATTTTGATCTGGTTATACCCCGAAAATCCATCCATGAAGGAAAATACCGAAAACTGAGCTGTGTTGTCAACTAACACGTCAATGTGCGGCAGCGGGAAATCATCTTTCGGGCTCGCTTTGTTTAGATCCCTATAATCAACACACATCCGAACCTTGCCATCTTTCTTTGGCACAGGCACGATATTAGCGACCCAAGTGGGATAAGTGGTAACAGCCAGGAACCCAGCATCCCATTGCTTTTGCACTTCTTCCTTTATCTTTACGGCCATGTCAGGACGAGTCCTTCTGAGTTTCTGCTTCACAAGCGGGCAATCTTCCCTTAACGGCAGACGATGAACAACCATATCCGTATCCAAACCTGGCATGTCCTCGTAGGACCAAGCGAATATATCACTGTATTCACGCAGCATCTCAATAAGCTCCTGTTTGATGTCAACTTGCAATGCAGCCCCTATACGAATATTCTTGACGCATTCTTCAGACCCCAAGTTGACAATATCAATCTCTTCCTGGTGAGGCAGAATGACTCTCTCCTCCTGCTTCAATAACCGACTAAGCTCTTCTGGTAAGTCGCTATCCTCCACAATCTCCTCCTCAGCTTGGAAGATCGGATGCTCGAAGTCTAAACGAGTCATAGGAAGTTTTTGGTCGGTGTCATCTGACAATTCATGAATCCTGCGAGGGAAATGGTTAAGTGCTTCAAAATGATGTACAAACAGAATGCATAACCACGCTGCCATTTTATTGAAAAATAAAAACAGAAAGAAAAGGATCACAATATTTGAATGTAAAAAACGCCGTCATTTATTGATCATGCAAACATACAGGTAAACAGTTAGGCCCTAAGACAAGATCATCGATGCCCCGGGCAAGGCATGGGATCATACAATGATTGAAAAAACAATGCATTACTGTTTGGTGACTTGGATGACGTCCTGGATGGACCAGTTGCATAGGCTTTGCCCCGGCGTGCTGGGTCGAATCCATGCGTCCATGTCGCAATCGCCATCCACTTCCTCCGTATCAGACACGGCATTGATCCTTTCGAAGCTAACTCCTCCGGGCGTGAACACCACAGGTCCCTTGTACTTAGGCGCACTCTGCGAGGGAGATGGGCGGTACCCCAAGCCATACCTATCTTGCTTCACTGGGATGTCCAGAACCTGCCCCCACTTCTGAGTCTCTCCTGCTTGTACCAACGCCTTGGCTTCTTTATATGAGGAGACAACCACCTCCTGCCCTTCACTCTTTAACGGAGCCTCTTCTTTAACCTTCACCCCTTCGAACGCCTGACACAGCGTTTCATGGATCTCTCCATCTACCTCCACGTACTTGAAGGAAGACAAATGACTGACTAAGATATCCTCTTCGCCACATACCGTCACAATACTCCCCTCAACCATATATTTCAGCTTCTGATGGAGTGTAGAGGTCACTGCCCCAGCGGCATGAATCCAAGGCCTCCCGATCAAACAGCTATATGCAGGCTGGATGTCCATGATGTAAAACACTGTATCAAACACCTCCGGACCTACCTGGATAGGTAACGTCACTGACCCGAATACTGACCTCCTTGTTCCGTCAAAGGCCCTCACTACCAAATCACTAGGGGTGCACAACAACCCACGGGTATCCAATTTCAACAGGGCTTTCTTTGGTAACACATTCAACGAGGTCCCAGTGTCTACCAGCACATGGGATAAAATGGTGCCCCGGCATTCGATAGAGATGTGCAAGGCATTATTGTGATCGCGCCCTCTAGGCGTTAAGTCAAAATCCGTGAATCCCAGACCATGCCCAGCGTTAACATGTGCCATAACTCCCTCCAGCTGATTAACTGAAATCTCTTGCGGCACGAAGGATGTCTCAAGTACCTTCAACAGGGCATTTCTATGCGCCTCAGAACACAACAACAGCAATAATATGGAGATCTTTGACGGGGTCTGCTGCAGGTGCTCTACAATCTTGTAATCACTTTTGCGAATTAACCTCATGAATTCTTCCACATCTTTGGTTATCGGCTCTTTCTCCTTACTCCCCGAAGATTCCCCCTCAACAACTTTATTCTTACCCCTGGCGAGCCTCTCTGCTTCGACCTCGGGTGAAGTGAAAACTCTCCCACTCCGGGTTATACCACCCGCCCCCACTATGTTATCTACGGATCCCGCTGGCGGATCATTCAAGTCAATCTTTCCCCCATTACAATACACCTTAGCACCATAACTCCACGGGACTGCCTTTGTGCTTTCATAAGGGACTGGCTTAGCCTTGGTAATAGTAATGGTCGGCCTTTTCGATGATGCCGGAATTGTCACTGATTTGAACGGAATGGTGATTGTAGCAACCTCCCTGCGCTCTTCACCCGATTCTGTCTCAATAGACTTCTCTCGCCCCACAGCCCTGTCAAACTGCAAGGTCCCTTCATCAATCAAACCTTGAACTCCCCTTTTCAACTTCTCACAGCCCCCGGATTGAATCAAACAGTCATCACACTCTTCACTGCAACCGGGATAGACACCTCCTTTTAATAAACGCTGCTTTACATAACTCAAAGGGGTTTTCAGCTCACTCACTTCCGAAACCAAGTTCAACTCATCATCCGCCAGGATTGCATTGGCCCCAGCCCCACCATGCTTGGGCATTGGCTGCTGCGTGATATTGGGACCTTCCTTCCCGAAGTTAATAGCCGTACTATCAAGCAAGTCCTGTACTTTATGCTTGAAAGCTAGGAAATTTTCAATATTGTGCCCTGGTGCACCCGAATGGAAGTCACAGTGCTCATTAACATCATATCCGACTGGTGGCTGGCCGGTTGGTGGTGCTAAGGTCCTCTTCTCGACTAGCTGCAATTTCAATAAAGTTTGAAGGAGTTCTGCATATGATACCGGCGGTACCTCGAATACTCTCCTCGGTCGGGGGTTCTGAAGCCTGCGCTGATTATTATTAGGCTGCTGCTGAGTCTGCTGCGGTGGTTGTTGTCTCTGCTGCTGAGGAGGTCCTGGAATGGTTACGCTTGCCACTTGCGACTGTTGATGCCAATTATGACTTTTATTCCTTCGTCGAGCATTGTATACAGCGTTGGTATCACCCTGCCTTTTACCACCAAAGGTCTTCTTATTACCTCTTGCGGAACTGGACTCACCCGCTTGAATTTTACCAATCTTTACCCCGTTTTCAATGCGCTCCCCCATCAAAATCAACTCAGAGAAAGTACTCATCAAAAAATTTAGCAACCGGTCATAGTACATTCCAAAAAAAGTTCCTATGAACATATCCATCATTTCGCGCTCCACCATCGGAGGGTGCACCCTAGCAGCCAAATCTCACCATCTCTGGGCGTATTCTTTAAAGCTCTCGCTAGACTTTTGAGACATGCTCTGCAACTGGACTCGGTTAGGGGCGAGATCACTATTATATTGATAATGTCGAACAAAAGCCTCTGCCAGCTCTTTCCAACTCCTGATCTGGGTAGGCTCCAAGCTCATGTACCACTCCAGCGATGGCCCTGACAGGCTATCCTGGAAGAAATGCATTAGCATCTTTTCATCCTCAGAATACGCAGATATGCGCCTGTAAAACGCGCGTACATGCACCCTAGGGCATGTATCCCCTTTGTACTTATCAAATGACGGCGCTTTGAATTTCAGCGGGACCCTCAACCCTGGGACTAACCCCATATTTGACATATCCAACCCAAAAGCATTCTGGCTGGCCAATCCGTTCACTTTCTCTTCTAGCAATCTCATCTGATGGTTGTCATCCCTGGCTCTTTCATAACCCTCGTTCTGACCAGAGAGCACATCCTCCTGACGATCCTCCCAGTGAGGCACTGCATCGTATCCAACATAATCTGCATCACGGCCCGGACCCGTTTGGAAGTACCTGGGGTCATACCTCAGATTACCCATCTCTTGAGCGTTGTATGCGCCAGTTCCATATCCAAGATTACCATAGCCACCAAACCCAGCCTTGGCGCCAGCCATGCTGCCATACCCCATGTTCACACCATTGAAGCCCTTATTACCGTTAATACCATTCATTCCGACATTCTCAACACCCCCATTGAAACCCTGATTGACATTACCCACAAATACCCCAGCAGTATCTGCATTGGCATTCATATTACCGGTGTTCTCACCTCCACCTATAGGACCAGTTTCTCCAGCATTCAAACCGGTTACGGGAATAGCATCAGCACTTTGACGATTCTCAATTCGGGGAGAAGCAGCAATGTTTTCACCATGCGGTGTCCCGTTGTTTTCAGCCCGTGCGACTATCGGTTGAACCAGATTCTGCAGCTGCTCTTGTCCCTTGGCGATGGTCTCCATGGTTTGCATGAGCAGGGCCATCCTGTCACGCATCTCTTGCATTTCACTCTGCACGTTGTCCATGATCTTCTTGTGATTAGTTCTGGTAGAGTAACGGTGGACCCGCTTTTCTGCAATCCTGAAAATACCTGGAACGGATGCAGGAGATAAGATACACGGATCACAAACCTGTAATGCAAATATGAGTATGTATGCAAAGTGCAATATGTGTCTGTGCATTAGGGATTATCATTCCCCGATTCTAGTGTGAATGTGCCAGTGCAGTGACAGTGCTAGCAACACGGTGATTGGAGCCAAATCATAGAAAACCTCGTATATTGCAGAGAAATCCATTAGGCCAAGAATACAATATTACTGAGTGTACAATAAGAAGGCATGACCTCAACCAACAATCCTGGTGATGGTCAGCACGAATGCAAATAAAGCATACACATTAATATATGAAATGGTCAAGTACACTCATGAGCTTGGTACTCTTCTAGTAACTTCTTAGTCTCTGGATGACTTGGTCGGGTAAGCAGCCCCTCAACAAGTTGATTCCTTCGCTTGAGAACACGTTGCACGTCACCAGCGGTTTCCTCCCATGCCCCTTCTCCGAAGCGATCCTCTAGCTTCCGCTTCTGAGACACAACTTCGTTCCTGCCTTCGATGGCCTTGTTCAATGCATTCTGGAGACTATATCTGGCCATTACCTCCTCTTCATGCTTCTTAATGCTAGCCTTCAACTGCTCTTCGAGTTCAGAAATTTGCTGCTTCAATTTATCTTCCCTCTTTTTGTTGTTGGTTAGCGTAGCATTCCACGTCTTGTTACAAGAAGAGATTTCTCGGTGAGCGGCATCGAGTGCTTTCTTTTTGGACTCCAACATGTCATGAGAGCTTCTGAACTCCTGACCTAGACGTTCGCGCTTCTTTTTCTCCTCAGTCAACTCAGCACCTAGCCGGTTTACTAGTTCGATCTGCTGTTGGAAAGAACGTACAGCCTTATTCTTCTCACTACGCATCTGAGCCAGCTCCTTTTCTAACTCTTCATTAATCTTCATCAAGGCTTCCTTTTCTTTCACAACTCGCTCGTAGACCTCCATAGTGACAGTGGTTGGCTCCTCCACCGGAATATGAACAGGGACTGGTGCAGCTGGAAATGGCATCAGTAACTGTCTTGCTCTCTCTTGGATCCAAACTTTGTAGGATGCATATGCCTGACAATCATTCTTCCCCAACAGTGGTTTCCCTTTTCTGTTAATACGCATCCAGGCATGCCGAAGCTTGGCTAGTAACTCTCCATTCAAATCACCGGTGAAGTACAGAGATTCCTGTACTTCTTCCTCTCGAGGTGGGTTCTTCAACGCATATCCAAACTGGCGAACAAACAGAGATGAGTTGTAATTGATGCACCCTTTTCTCCCTATCAACGGAACATTAGGATACCCAGAACAACTGAAAATAAGCTCAGACCCCAACAAGTCTCGGTCAAACCACTCAATGTCTTCAGAAGATAGCCTCATCATGTGCTCTGGCCAGTCAGCTGTAGTTGCACTATCCATAAAAGGTCCCTTCAGGGGAAGATGGCTCTTAAACCACATGTACAGCAAAGGCACGCAACAAGAGACGTTCTTGCCTCTCCTGTTCTCATTTCTGTAGTGCATCGAATGGTAGAAGTCCCCGATCAGTGTGGGTACCGGGTTGCCAGCAGCAAACAGATGAAATGCATCCATGTCCACGAAGTTTGGGAAATTGGGAAACAGCACTATCCCATAAATGCATAGAGACAAAACAACGTTAAAGACCACCCAACACCCATTCTTGGCGTATTCTTGAGCCTTACCAACCAGAAACTGGAGAGAGAAACCTGGAACCCCTCGCCAAGAAGTCATCAACAGCTCAGAAGCATTCATGTGCAAGGCCTTAGCTAAATCCTCCAACTTGGGCTCAGCGGCAGAGTGAATAAAAGGAACTGCATTCTGTACCGGCAGCTCAGTAAACTCTACATACTCCTCCATGGTGGGCCCCAAGATAAAATCAGCAAACGTGAAACATCTCAAAGCAGGGTCGTAGAATTGCATCAAGGTGTACAGCCCATTCAATTCATCATCAGTGGATTTGCGAACCAAACTCAACAGCCGTCCGTAACTCTGCCTGAAGCTTCTACGGACATCCTCATCTGCAAGAGAAATCATACCCAGGAGGGGAGTAATATCAGGGATAGGTAGCTTGTAGGAAACTGTCATCCTCAAACCAGCCATGATCAATACTCAGGAGTCCAGACACTAGAACCAGGGAATATGCAAATGCACCTGCAGCACAGACACACGTTAATGGGATGCAATGATAATGGTTATGCAAACAATGCAATGCAGGTAACATGCAACAGGGACCAAATTCCATAGCTGAGAAGCCTGAACCATATCAAAAGTCTCAAATAGACCCTCCAGAATTCCTCAAACCCTGGTCTCAGATAGACCCAATACCAAGCTCCAACACTGGTCTCTGATAGACCCCATAACATAACTCCAACTGGTCTCTGATAGACCTCATACCGTAATTCTGACTGGTCTCTGATAGACCTCACAACTGTCCGTAAATACTCAGGATCTCAGATCGAGAAACAACCGGTATCTGAAGGTCTAGTTACCTGCATAACCCCAAACCCTCTCACAGGTAGATGTCCTAGTAACTGACAAAGGTATGGCATCCTATGCGGTCGTCGGCGTCACAGACTTTCAGGGTTGATGATACGATTCCCAGAAGGAGTGGCATCATCAAATCCTGAAGAGGCCTCACTTAGCCAACTTCCAAATGATCGGTTCCCAGAGTCGACAATCCAACTAACCAGCAACCCGAGCCACCCAAAGGGCAGGACAGGAGGCCAACCAGAAGAACCTCGTCTGAGTGTGGATTTTGTGGGACACTAGGACATGCAAAGCACGTGCGTGCCCACTAATTTCCACTCTAATTCTAGGTGCACTCAAGCCCAGGTCCGACTTATCTCTCAATCATAGAACACCCGTCACACCCCAACACAGCAATAATAACAATAATATAATGCTGAAAGTAAATGACAGAAATATAAATCCATACAAAATCCTCGACGGGAAAACAAGCGCTAGGATTGACTCTCTTAAGGGACGTTGGATCCCAAATGCATAAGGAACTATCGCAGTCCTTAGCAGCCAGGGGACGTTGGATCCCCAGCAGAGTCGCCAGCTGTCGCTACTGCGAAAATCGGCGCCGGCTGACAGAAGAGTCGCCACCGTGCGTTATTTATCCCAAAGGAGGGAAAGGAAACGGTCGAAGTAAACCTAACGCAAAGACGGGAAAAGGTATGGCCATCGCAACCAAAACCTGGATTCGGGAGTCGGTTACGCAAGGGGAAGGTATTAGTACCCCTCACGTCCATCGTACTCGATGGGATCCACGCTTGTTTGTTTGTACGGATTACACTTCTATCTACACTAAAGGATGAGGTCTGAAAAGAAAAGAAAACATGACTCGGCAAAGCATCGCACTTTATGCCTACGTATTCCCGTCTGGAACGAGAAATCAGAGTCAGCGTAGTTCGCCTAACTACGGGGGAAGGTGGGTGAAGGTTGCTCGCTAGGATATCGCATCCTATGCCTACGTACTTCCACACAGCATGGAAGATCAGAGCAAACGTAGTTCGGGCTACGCACGACACAAGCTGTTCAAGTGTCTTTTATGAAAAATATCACCTTAAACAAGGGTTTTCTTATTGCAAATAGGTTTGTGTTTGTTCAAATCTTTTGACGGAAGAAATGAATTGATTTTGTTATAACCTTTATTAATGTTTTTCTGTTGTTTTGAAGAAAGAAGAGATGACACTCTAAAATCCTAGGGTTAAAAAGGGAATAAAATCTACCCTAATGTTATCATGCATGGGTTAAGACCTAATGTCTATCATGCTCCTCTCTTGCGCAGAGAGAAACAGAGATCCTAAGGGATAAACGAAAACAGAAACAGCAGATATATACAATAAAGCAGTAAAATGCATGGATGCAACAATACAAGCGAGGCAAGGGAGTCCCACTCAACCTCGAACCTAGAAAGCAATAGGCAAAAGTGAACAGAATTCACTTTCAACCTAACAGGTTAAACAGCAAACAATACAGTCAGGGAAATTCACACAATACATCAAGAATTATCAACAGCAAAGCAATCTTCATCAGCATCTGTCTTCAAGTCATCCCCAAACATCTACAAGCTTCAAGCAAGCATCAGTCTCTTATCTTCAATCTCTCAATGGCTTTTCTTCAAGTCCCACTCTCCAAGCTGAGGAACCAATCACAAGAATGAACTGGGTGTTAAGCAATTAGTTGACCACCAAAGGTGGAAAACAGACTGCTAACAACACATAGAATATTTCTCTCAAGAGTTCTATCTCTTAGACACTATCACCAAGCCTTCCAAAGGAGGGGGGTGAGTGTCTTAGAGAGACTCTGCATCATAGAGAGGGATGGAGGCAATCAAGACCTTCCATGTTTGTGAATCAAGTTTTCTACTCTAGAGCTCTGCCTAACTCCTAGATCCTATAACCTTCAACAGCTGCCAGCAAGAGATACTCCTCATCAACTCTGGAAGTTGGTCTTCATTCTCTTTGATCTTCAAATGGGCTTCATCAGCACAGTCTTCAGCTCAAACCCCAAGCCCCAAACAAACCCAATACCCCACACAGTCAAATAATAACCCTAGAGAGGGCACACCACACAGTCAATCAAATACAAACAATATACTAATATTAATAGGGGAAGCCTAATATTTTCTAAGGGATCTATTATCTACCCATAACCCCTATAGTCCCATACCCCAAAATCAAATTAAAATTCCTAAATGAAATTATCTATCTCACCTATGTTCACTTAAAACCCTAATTGTAATCACTCTAATCTCACCTAATCAAATCATCTAAAAGATTAATCCTAAAATTATGAATTAAATCCTATGAGGAAGCTAAAGTCCTAAGTTAATCACCCTAAAAAGAATGGACCCTAAATCTAAGGGGAGCTAATTGAACTAAAATCAACAAAAACAAGTGCTAAACTAAAACACTTAAAAAGCTATTAAAAAGAAAAATACACAAAAAATACTAAAACAAAATAAAATGCTATTTTTATTTATGGATATTTTTCTTAACAGAATTATTGATCTATAGAAAAAACAAGAAATGAAAAATATCAATTTTCCAATTTTATATGATTTTTACAAAATGAAGAAAATATAAAAGAATTAAAAATCACAAAATGAAATAAATTGGGGAGGGGGTGTCACAAGTAACTGCGCTCAGTTCATTATGGCTGATGGGCCAGAAAGGGGAGGTGCGGATAACAAACGCGCTAGGCCCATTATGTTTCAGAAAATCAAACAGAAAATCAAAAAGAAAAAGAAACGAGAACGGTGCAAATAGTAACATATTTCAGTTCATTTTGGTTGGGCTTTGCTAAGGGGGGTGGGGGTATCAAAATTGATTCAGGCCCATTTGCCTCCGTTTAATGAAACGGGGCGTTTTGGCCAGTTCAGTCTCCCTCTCAAATTAACTCAAATCTGGGCCGTCGGATTGGATTAGAAGTCAATGGTCTTGGGCGTGATCCAAGGGCTGGGAGGTTGTCTTCAACCTCCAGCCTAGGGTTTCATGGAAAACCAGGTTGCATGCATGAATCTTCCCCTCCCTCGTTCTCCCTCATCTCTCCATGAAAACCTAAGATATAAAAAGAAAAATTAACCTACTCTCTCCCCTGAACACGACCATGCCCTCAGTTCTTCCTAAAACTTCCCCTAATGTGAAACCCGATAGCTGGAACTCCATGGCACACCAAACTTCCACAGTGATGGACCTCCATGATCCTTGCGAATTCTTGCACTAAAATGCTCCCCACCTCTCCCTGGTTCCAACATGCTAGCACACTATGATTAAAACCTACTAACCTAAGAGTTCTTGATCCCTAAAGATTCTAGGGTCTGTCATTAACCTCCATGAAACCTTCTCAAACTCTCTGAATTCAATCATCTAACCTAACCTAACAACTCTAAACTAACAAACTAAGCTAACAATGCATAATTAGTGGTGTAGAGATCAAAATGCAAACCTGTTATTCTTGATGAAACAGATGAGAATTGGCTTGATTCAGTGCTTGCAATCTTTTACAAATGCTCCTCAGATGGTGATCTTGTTTCTGTTTGCAACAATCTAGATGTAGGATGCTTGTAGGGAGGGATTCGAATCTGATATGGATTCGAATCTGATATGGATTCTTGCAATTTCAACTCTAACTCCTCAATCCTCCATGGATAAGCCTCTGAAGCAGCTTCTATGCACTCAACAAGATCAATGGATCATGAATGGAGAAGAAGAATGAATTGAATTGATGCTGAATATGGAGTTTCACTCTTTCTTACAATTGAAGCAACAATGGAATTCTCACTTTTCTCTCTCTATTTTCACCAACCTCTTTCACCAATGATCCCAATTCATTATATAGATGATGATGGAAATGCCTAGAAGTTTCTGGAACAGTCTAGGAGAGTGTAGAAACTTATCATGTTATGATATGATCCTTTATCTCATCTCTTATGATATCTCATGCCTAGACTTGGTACATCCCTTTAATTATGCTTGAAAATCTCCTTACATGAGTTATTAGGAGTGTAGGAGTGCTTACATACCCTGAATTTTGCCTTATGCTAAGTTTTGCATGGTTGCCTTATTATGCAAGTAATGGATTTACAAAGCAACCCCATTTTTAAAGCCCTATATCAAAATTGTGGCTGAACCAAAGTCTTTAAAATGTTGTTTAGAATCAATTTGGTATATTACATGACCCATTTTGGATTTGTAGATTGCCCAAACCAATTTTCCATTTGAACTTTTTCAACTTATATGCCATTTTTAAGTCATTTTTCACCAACTTTTATCAATTTGAGTTCTATGCATTTCCAAACTTCCATGACCTCTTTTCTAGACTTAAAATGACATTTTGAGCAACTTTGATGTTGTGAAGTTTTTCATTTGAAGCTTCCTTGTATGAGTTTTAGGCATAGGCTAAGAATGACCTGTAATTCTCAAATGACCAAAATACCCTTTGCTTGCCAAGGACATAAGTAGAGTTCCACAAATCATATGAAGGCATACAATACCTTCCTAGAAGGCTAAGACAATTAGGAACAACTCTCATGTTGGCCAGAAATCCATTTGAAATCTCCTTGAAGGTCAAAAGTTGCTTGGAAGACAGATAACTTTCACAGACAAATTTTAGTGACCTCAGATGACCTATAACTTGCAAGAGCTATAACTTGAGTTATATAAATCATCTTGATGACTTCCACCACTCAAATTAAATCTATGAAGATACTCTACAAGTTTCATGTGGACCAGAAATTCATATGAAGCTTGCATCTTGAGTTACACTGCTTTGAAGTTTGACCTAAATCAAGGGATTTTACACTGAAACCCTAATTTGGTAACTCCATTTCTCCTTGACTCCTTCTGATTTTTCTTTGGCACAACACCATATCCATATCCATATAGAAAATAATGAATCCCACATTCTTCAAATGATCCCTGATACCTTTCAAAACAATTCTTTGACCTAGGGTTGACCTAGTGTTGACCCAAATAAAACCCTAGTTGACTGACTTCAACTGAGGCTCTTGCAATCATTCCAATGACTTGGTTACTCCTCAAAAATGATCATCTAGGCTCTTCATAACATCCATACACACCTCATGCTCTTGGCTCATGGCTCACACTTCCTTTGATGATCCCCAAATAACCTCAAGATAGGGGAGAACTCACTGATCAACCTGTCAACTCTTTAAAGCTCAAATTCTTCCCTGATGACCTGAGTAGTCTTGAATATGAATGAAAACCCTTGGATATGCCTCTTGAGATAATAATAGCACTTGATCCCCTGATTAAGATAGCTTGCTCATGCTATGCAATGCAGATGAATACACTATGTACATGATGCCAATGCAAATGATTATGCAATTGAAACATAAACCTAGGTTAGAAAAGGTTGGGCAAATTTTGGGGTGCAACACCCTCCAGCAACCTTTTCTCAAATAGCTTAAGGCTCGTAACATACGACATCGATTAACCTTATTACTGTGTTTTTGAATTGTTCTGAGATAAGAAGAGAAAGAAGCTCTAAAAAGCCTATGGTTGAAAAGGGAATCAAAACTACCCTAATATTGTCATGCATGGATGAAAGCCTAATGTCTGTCATATTTCTCTCTTGCGCAGAGAGAAACAGAGATCCTAGGGGATAAACGGCAAAAGAAACAGATACATACAGTAAAGCAGTAAAATGCATGAAATGCAGCAAGAAACAATAGGCAAAGTGAACAACTTCACTTTAAACCTAAGGGGAAGATTAACAAACAATACAACAAAGAAAATAAAACCCCAAAACCAGCTCTGACAGCTCAACAACTCCTACAACAGCGGTCCAAACAGCACCAGCTCTGGCAGCTACAGTTGATACACAGCAAAAGGTTAACAACTTGAGGCAAGATCTTATCTTCTCCTTCCAATGATATCTAAGCTCCAGCTAAGCTCTTATCTTCCAATAATCTCCAGCTTCAACAAGCATTGAGTTCCAACCAGCAAAACCTTAGCCTTCAACAGATATCTAGCTTTGACAGGTACCAGCTTCCTCTTCTAAAATCATCAATGAACTCCATCCTCAATAGGCTTTTAACTTCAATGCAGACACTCACAAGAGAGAACCAAGTAATAGAGGAAGTTGGGATGTTAAGATGCTTAATGATTACCCAGGGAAATCATCAAGATCTTAACACATCTAGTGAAAGTTATCCTCAAGATTCTATCCAATCAAAGCAGGCTCTACATCCCTCCTAAGGAGAGATGGAACCCTTTGTGGGGACCTTGTGTCATAGGATGGAATAGAGGCACAAGAAGCTCTCTATGCTTGATAGAAGAGAATAGTCTACCCTAGAGCTCTCCCTATATCTCCTATCTCCTAAGTCTTCAATCAACACCTTCAATCTCCAAGCTCCAAGGATCTTCTTGCATCCAACTTTGATTATTATCTTCAATCCTTTCTTTGGATGTCTTCATGCTTACACAAGCCCAAACCAAGCCCACACCCCAAAATAAAGGCCCAGGGACCCAAACAGACAAACATAAACCCCAAGTGGAAACACCAAACAAACACTCTATTTGCAAAATATACTAAAAATAGTAAAATAGTATTTAAAATTCTAAGATTAATTCTAAGGGGATTTCTATATCTACCCTACATACCCTATATGTCCCATAACCTAATTCATGCTAAAAATCCAAAAAATAAAATGTTAGAATGCACCTATGTTGAGTTTAAACCCTAAAACTAACACCCTAATTCTCTCTAATTAAAACTAATCAAAATTAATCCACAAAAATGTGGAATAAATCCAGGGGGAACTTAATGTTCTAATCTAACTACCACAAAAAGAAGGGAGTCAAAATATGAATTTAAATGACCAAACAAAATTCACCAAATGATATGTACAAACAAAATGAAAATAAAATGCAATTAAATGTAAAAATCACCAAAAATAGAAAAATGCTTAAAATGATATTTTTATTTTTTCACAATTTGCTTCAGACAATTATTAAAATGTAGCAAAAATCCCCATATCAAAATGATTATTTTTGGATATTATATGAATTTAATCCTAAGCTATATAAAAATGTGAAAATAAATGAAGATAAAACAAAAATGATAAAATGGCGTGACAAATAGCAAATAATCCAAGTTAAATCACCAGACTGGGCCCAACTGGGGGTGTAGATAGCACGCGTGCTACTAAGCCCAAGAAAATTAAAAGAAAATCAAGAAATGCAATGAAAAAAAAGGAAAAACTCCGTGGCAAATAGCAACTAAACCTAGTGTAATATCCTAATGGGCCTAAAGGGAGGGTGTGTATAGCAATCAAATTCAATAAGCCCAACCAAAATGATTAATGAAACGGTGAGTTTTGTATGTGTTTTCTCTTCAGACTTCCAAACTCAATCGTGGCCCTTGGATCCTTCATCTGAGTCCAAGTCAAACACCTCATCTGATGGCTCATGTGTCTTCTTCCCCAAACACTCAGGCGAGCCAAGGCATAACCAGACGGTGGCTCCGGTGAGAGCCTCCACACAGGTCATCAACAATAGCCAATAAAAACCCTATTCCACTCCAAATTTCATTATGAATCCGAATCTACCACTAGAATCCTCTAATTCTCACTCAAAATCAAAACACGAAGAGATTCTCAAAAGAGGCACCAATCTTGATCATCATGATTCTTAAAATTGAAGGTACTAAACTAAACCTCAACTGTTAGGGATCATACTCCAATGTTCAATCACGATCAACGCCTCAAGAAATAGGAGAAAACAGGCTCAACAGAAAGTGTCCATCATCATCAATCAACTCAATTCTCTAATCTTTTGACCTAGAAACCTTCTACCAGTTGCAAGCATCCTAACCACATATTAATTTCTATCTAGAACTACATGGATCGAGCACAATGAAGGAAGTTACAAACCTGGTTTCAGAAGATCACCACGAGCTATTATTGCTCAATTCAACCTCCACAATGATCCAGACACCTTCAATGAAGCTAGGAGAAGCTCTTCCACACTTCAATTTGGCTTGAAACCCCTTGCAACCTTGAAACCGATTCTGAGTTCTTCACCTTCAAAATTCAGTTGCAAAATCGTTACTCAGCCTCAAATCTCTAACCCCTTTCATCTGAGCACCCTCTAAACCTTTTATAGAACACATTGATGGGCTTTTGATCCACTCTTAAGGCCCAAACAGCTTGCTTCAAATTTCTGTCATGGAGATGGAAAATCCAATACCACAGTCGTGTTTTGCTTGCTTCAGTCAGCTTCCAAAGGTTCTAATCAACCATATGCATCATTGTGAGTGTGTTTTGATAGGTAGCTTGGCTTGAATCAGCTTGTGTAAGATTTTGGATGTATGACTTGTAATTCAAGCAAAAGGTTTACAAAGCAAGTCACATATTCTGACCTCTAATCAAAAATGTGTTAATGCCATCCTTTCTAAAACGTCTTTTCCAATTGAAATGAGTATATACATGGTGCATTTTGGACCTATAACTTGAAAATCCCAATTTCCCTCCTTTGAACCATTTGAAAATCTTCCATATTCAAGCCATTTTTAGCAACTTTGTGATACAAGCCATTCTAGCTCACCATGACCTCTTGTCTAGCCTAAAAATGCCATTTGGAACACATCTCATGTTGGGAAAAATTTCATTTGAAGAGTGGAAGATGAAGATATTGACCTATGTTGAAAAAGGACCTATAATCTTACTTTCCCAAAATACCCCTGGCTTGTACAAGCTATAACTTGAGCTCCACAAATCATCTCGAGGAATTATATAACTTTTTGGAAAGCTAAGAAGATAAGTAACATCCTTCATGTTTGACAAGAATCCATTTGAAAACTCCTTCTAGCTCAAACGTTGTTTGGAAGTCAAGTGACTTTCACAGATAAATTCCAAAGTCCTCTGATGACCCCTAACTTGCAAGAACCATAACTTGAATTCTATAAATCTCCTTGAAGACTTCTAGTACTTAAATTAAAGGTATTGAGAATATCTACAAATTTCATGTTAGCCAAAGATCCATTTGAAACTTGCATTTTGACTTATCTGGCTTGGAAGTTAAGCCTAAATTAGGGTTTTTTACACTGAAACCCTAATCTAATGACCCCTCCTCTTCTTGATCCCTCTTGATTTCCCCTTGGCACAACACCACACATGTATCCCCATATCAATTTATGACTCCCACAACCTCCAAACTGACCTTGATACTCTTCAATCACCCTGTTGACCTAAGGTCGCCCTAGGGTTGACCCAAATGAAACCCTAGTTGACTGCATTCAACTGTAGATCTTGTAATCACACCAATGACTTGAATCATCTTCAAAAGGACCCTCTAAGCCCTCCATGATGCTAGTACACATTCCATACCCTTAGTTCATAGCTCATGTCTCATTGATGATCCTCAAACACACCCCTAGATAGGAGAGGAATCCACTGCTTGACCTTCTAACCTCTCAAAGCTTCAATTCCTTTCCAGGTGACTTGAATAGACTTAAGCTTGAATAAAACCCCTTTTGATGTGCCTTTTTATAGAATAATGGCACTTGATCCCTTGCTGGATGACTTGCTTATACCATGCTATGCAAATGATTGAACTATGGACATTATCTACTATGCAAATGACAATGCTCTTGAAACATAAATCTAGTAAAATAAGTTGGTCAAATTTTAGGGTGCAACAGAAGGTCCAACATATGATTTCCACAAGGGATGGCAAGGATCCTTCTGTGAAGGTCTAGAATACGATTGCCACGAGGGGCGGTAAGGATCCTTCCGTGAAGGTCCAACATATAATTCCCATGAGTGGCGGCAAAGATTCTTCCGTGAAGGTCCAACATATAATTCCCACGAGTGGCAGCAAGGATCCTTCTGTGAAGGTCAAACAAATGATTTCCACGAGGGACGACAAGGATCCTTTCGTGAAGTTCCAGCACAAAAGATATATTTTGGGGAGCTATCCTTTGTAAAGCAGAACTTCTGAATGATTGTTCAAAATAACACGAGCATAATTTTTATTGGAAAATTACAAATAAATTCAACTATAATAATATCGAATATGGAGAACATTCCAAGTCCTGGTTAGAAACTGTCCTTTAAGCTCCTACAACTTGTATGCTTTGTGAGGAAGTTTTTGGTATATGCTATATGGTTCTTCCTAGTTAGGTTGCAGCTCCCGTGCCGTAAAAGTATGAGTACTTCCTTTAGTACCAAGTCGCCTTCCTGCATCTCACTTAGCTTTAACTTGGAGTTATACCTTTTTGCGTCTCTATGTTTGGCAGCAAAGTCTCAGACATGGGCGACTTCTCGTAGCTCATCGTTCAGGTCTGTCGTGCATTTTAACCCTATCTAGTTTGCTTTTTTCTTGAAATGGGGTTACCACTAGGATTATGTATCTATCTCTACGGGCAACATTGTGTCAGTCCCAAAAACCATGCAAAACGAGGTTTCTTTAATGGTGAACTGTGTTGTGGTGTGGTACGACCATAATATCTGGTGGAGTTGTTCTGCCCACAAACCTTTGGCGTCGTCCAGTTTCTTCTTGAGTCCTTTGAGAATTACTTTGTTCGTTAATTCCTCTTATCTGTTGGCTTGAGGGTGTACAAGGGACATGAGCTTTGTATGTATGCCTGAATCCTTACAAAAGTCAGGGACCACAATGTTTGAAAATTGGATTTCATTGTCCTAGACAATGTCGTCAGAGAGGTCGTATATACAACTAATCCTTTTTTAGTAGAAACACTTAACTCTTTCTGTCGTGATCTTGGCCACTTCGTCCACCTCTATCCATTTGGTGAAGTAGTCTACTCCTACTATCAAGAATTTCAGTTGACCTGGTGTCAAAGGAAACAGGCCAAGGATATCCATACCCCACTATTAGAATAGCCAGGGCGAGGTCATCGATTAGAGAAATGGTGCAAGGGTGTGGTAAAGATCAGTATGTCTTTGTCATTGATCATACTTCTTAACAAATGTCCCTGAGTAGTTTGAAATGAGGGAATTTATGCTAATGTGACTACTGCAGGCTCCCCTATGGACTTCTGCAAGCACTTTGGAGGCTTCGTTCTCGCCTAAGCACCTTAACATGGGATTAGCCCTCCCATTCTATAAAGTTTCATTGAGAGTAGGGTGTATCTAGACACTTTCCTCCTAATCCTTCTAGCTTCTCCCTCGTCTAGTGGGAGTTCTTCTGACTGTAAGTAGTGTAGTATAGGAAAAATCCAACTAGATTCAGAACTGAATTATAGGGAGTATGCTTCTTTTTCCTCGATGTTGCGAGAGGCTAGAGTTTCCTGTATGACCGTCATATTAAACCTCGTGGACTTCGAAGTTTTATTCACAGGGGTATCACAGTTGCGAAAAGGGGCCGACAGAAACAAATAGAAGAGTCGCCACCGAAGTCATTTATCCCAAAGAGAGGGAAATGGAAGGATCGAAGAAAACCTAAGAGAAAGGATAAGACAAGGTCATCACAACCAAATCTTGGGTTCGGGAGTCGGTTACGCAAGGGGAAGGTATGAGCACCCCTCACGTCCGTTGTACTCAACGAGATCCATGCTTGTTGTCTAATCAAAAGGGTGAGTTATCTAAAAGCTACTGTTAAACGGGGGATGGAAAAGAAAAAAAGGAGACTCGATAGGATATCTCCGCCATATGCCTATGTATTCCCTCGTGCAATGGGAAAGTCAGAGTCAACGTAGTTCGGGAAACTACGGGTGATGGGTAAAGTTTGCTCACCAAGACATCGCTGTCTTGTGCCTACGTATCCTCATCTGGTATGAGAAATCAGAGCAAACATAGTTCGGGTAGACTAGACCACTAGTTGGTTAAGTGTTTTTTATGATTGACGTTAAGTTCTCATTCCAGCAGTTAGGGTCGATGCCTGTTTGCGGAAGAACGGAAAAACAACGCACTCTTTTCTACAAATGGTTTTGAGGAACAA
This sequence comes from Lathyrus sativus, assembly GCA_963859935.3. Classification (NCBI taxonomy): domain Eukaryota; kingdom Viridiplantae; phylum Streptophyta; class Magnoliopsida; order Fabales; family Fabaceae; genus Lathyrus; species Lathyrus sativus. Next base: position 396,091,122 of record OZ012738.1, read on the forward strand.
CCCCGAAGGATAAAATGTTTGAATTTTGTTCAAGAGTTTTTGAGAAGTGAATTGAAGTGGTTTGAGACTCACATTGCACTAAAGACTATGACATAGGAGCGAATGTGTCGCATATTGCCCAAAGGACATACACTAAACACTCTAGACAAGTGAGGAGAAACCCCCCACTCATCATTTCCCATGTACTTAAGGCTCATGGCGCACAATGTTTATCATTCTTTATTAAGTGTCTTACGATTGTTTGGGATGAGAAGAGAAGACACAAAGGAAACACTAAAGGGAAACTGAAAATCCTAATGTTATCATACAAGATGGTCCTAAGGTTAGGATGAAAGGGAATTCTACCTAAATGTTATCATACAAAGGACTGCAAGCCTAATGTCTCTCCTACTCCCATCTTAAACAGAGGGGCTAGGAATCCTAAGGGATTATGTGAGCAAACACAAGTAAACACTATCCAATTCAATCACAAATGAAAACAAAACTCAAGACTTAAACCAGTCTCAAGGTAAAAGAAAAAGAAAAAATAAGAAGGAGATGGAGGAGAAGAAGCAACAACAAACAACTTCTCAAGGAAGTTCAACTTAAATGACAAGATAAACATAAAAGTAAACACTAAAATCAATCATATACAAAGCATACATCAACATAATGTCAAGGTGAAATAAGAATGCATATATGCCAAGCCACACTCAAAGACTAGAGGTTCAAGCAAAGTGGCAAATCAAAGTGCCCAAACACACACAAATGACTTAAAGTTCAACAAGAAGTATAATTAACCATTAAGCAAAGGAAAATGAAGTCAATTGAGATGATAAATAAAGTGGGGCAGTGGCATACATCATATTATATTCAACTCAATCAAAAGATTAAAAAGAACACAAGAGTGTCAAGCATACATCTCATCAATATCCAAACAATTGGCAACAACTAGCTCATGCAAAATACACTTCAAAGGAACAAACATTTGAGATTAGGGTATGAAGCTATGATGTGGCAGTAGCATACATGAAGATTTCAATTCAAATCAAACTCAAAAGATCAATAATGAAACACCAAGCATCATGTCTAAAGCACGCATCAACAACTAGGTAAGCATCATTCAACATCAACTTCAAAAGGAACAAATTGTCATGAGAAGTGAAGAGAGGAAAACGATCATGAAATAGACATCAAGGCGTGTAGGTCAGGATCTCACACAAGTCAATAAATTCACATAAGAGTCATGAAGATCAAAGGATCATACAAATGAACAAGCTCAAGAGACTAGGTCAAAAGAACAAACAAATATCATGCTCAACACACCACCAACTTTAGAGTTCCAACATTAATTGAAAAATAATCAAATGAGAGTGAAACCAAAGCTTAAACCAACTTAAAATAGAAAATTATCACATCAATAAGTCATCTCAAGCTTCACTCAAGCACAAGTAGGCAAAATGAACCAAAACTAGATCAAACATCATGCATATACAATCCAAAACCAAACCACAATTAGGCATCAATCAAAAATAGGGAAATGACCTAAAAAAACTCAACAAGGGGCTCTATCTCATGTTATATCTCTAAAAAAAATTGTGAAAAAGATCCAAACAAGAATTGCATAAATGCATCATCAACTCAACTCATCAAGACAAACACATCACAAGAGTCGAGCATGCATCGATGGCTATTAAAAACAATCTAAGAAACAAACAAAAATTTCACACCAAAGCACCAAACTAACATCCAAACATCCATCAATGATATGTCAAAACAAAACCAAAAGATTGGATCAAAAATGCAAGCATAAAGCATCAAGAACCTAAACCCTAACCAAGGACAATCATGTAAAACCACCTCACAAAATAAATACAAATAAAATAGGAAAATTAATTTTAAAATAAAATAAAAAATATGAAAATTAAGTTAAGATGTTGAATAAACAAAAACACTTTTTTTATTTTTAAAATGAATTTAACAATTAAAATAAGGATTAAATTGAAAATTACAAGAAAATGGAATAAAAGAGAAGAACATGGATCATGGGGGTGCAGAAGCAATCCAGATTTACAAAGGAGATAGTTCAAACATGATATTGGGCCCAAAAATGGGGTACGAATATAATATCATTAGGTCCATGACCCACTTATCTAGAAACGACAAACATAATATGCTCTCATAAGTGAAACGCATTGTTTCACTAATCCTAGTCACTGCCAACTCACAAAATTCTAAGCCACGCATGCAGTCAACTAGCCATATCATCAAACACGCAAGCATTGGACTTTCAAACTCGTCCACGCATAGACACCGGAGCTAGGGCTCCGGTCTTCTTCTCCGGGGGACATCAACGGAGCTCATACTTAAATGTTATTAAACTGTACCAAATAAAACACCAAAATGAAGTGAAATCCATGAGGATTCTAAATATGGCCTTAGTTTTGATTTAAAGTGACCTTAGCAACATGAAAACAAGCATGAAAGTTTTGACACTATTTCTGAAACCTAAAAAAACCCACACAATAAGTATGAAAACATTTCCTACATCATTGTAGGGCTTCAGAATCACCAATACCAAGCCTAACCATGACATAAATCAGAAGCTAAAGGAATCTGAAAGTTACCTAACGGAGAGGCTCCGTTGACCCTTGATTTAAGTTCAAACACTTCAGAAACTCCTTTTGATGCTCTATCAACCTTCAAAGAGAGTAGCTTGATCAAGATACACTAGAGAACTTGGAGAGGAAATACAACTCGATGTTTTCAAATTCTGAATGAGAGAAGGGGCTCTTTGATCTGTTTCTTATGCACAATGTCCTTCTGAGGTGATTTTTCGGGTTTAGGTGGTTAAATACCAAGCTGAGTATTGATGAAGGTAAGGTCTATGGTGAATGTCAAGTAGGTAAGAAAACCAAGGCATCTCATCCAAGGGTTGGACATCTGACTTCCTCTAGAGTTCTGGAACTATTGCACATGGACCTGATGGGACCAATGCAAGTAGAAAGTCTGGGTGGCAAAAGGTATGCATATGTAGTTGTTGATGATTACTCCAGATTCACCTAGATAAATTCCATCAAAGAAAAATCTGATGTGTTTGAAGTCTTCAAAGATCTTTGCGTTAAACTTAAAAGAGAGAAGGAGAATGGTGTTATCTGGATCAGAAGTGATAATGGAAAGGAGTTTAAAAACTCTAAATTTGCTTAATTCTCCACAACAGAAGGTATCGATCATGAATTCTCCTCCCCTATTACTCCTCAAAAAAATGGAGTAGTAGAAAGGAAAAATAGGACTATTCAAGAATCTTCCAGAGCCATGATTCATGCAAAGAAATTACCTATGCGCTTTTGGGCTGAGGCAATGAATACAACATGCTATGTTCACAACAGAGTTACCTTGAGAAAGGGAACATCTTCCACTCTGTATGGATTATGGAAAGGAATAAAACCAACTGTTAAGTATTTCCATGTGTTTGGGAGCAGGTGCTGCATCTTGACAGATCGTGAACAAAGGAGGAAAGTGGATCCCAAAAGTGATGAAGGCATATTTCTAGGATACTCTACTAACAACAGAGCCTACAGAGTATACAACTCCAGAACAAAAGTCCTGGTGGAATCCATTAATGTTATTATTTATGATCATCCTGAAGAAATCAACGTTATAGAGGATGTTGGAACATTTCTTGAGACACCAGTTGATGATTTAGTCAATTCTGAAGATGTTCAAGATGTAACTCCTGATCCTAATTCAGAAACTCTCAACAGAGAACCTTCTATCAGGATCCTTAAAGATCATCCCAAAAATCTTATCATTGGAGACCTCAACAGTGGTGTAAGAACCAGAACCAGATAAATCGTTTCAAATTCATGATTTGTGTCCAAGATTGAGCCAAAAAATGTGAAGGAGGCTTTAACTGATGAATATTGGATCAAAGTCATTCAAGATGAGTTGGAACAGTTTCAAAGGAATGAAGTGTGGGAATTGGTCCCAAGGCCTGAAGGAACAAACATCATTGGAACCAAGTGGATTTACAAGAACAAGTCTAATGAACAAGGAGTTGTAACCAGAAACAAGGCTAGATTAGTGGCACAGGGTTATACTCAAGTTGAAGGAATTGATTTTGATGAAACTTTTGCACCAGTTGCAAGACTTGAGTCAATCAGGTTGTTGTTAGGAATTGCCTGCATCCTGAAATTTAAACTATTCCAGATGGATGTGAAGAGTGCTTTTCTGAATGGATATCTGAATGAGGAAGTATATGTGGCACAACCAAAGGGATTTAAGGATCCTAACTTGACAGACCATGTATACAAGTTGAGGAAGGCACTGTATGGATTAAAGCAAGCTCCTAGAGCTTGGTATGAGAGACTGACTGAATTTATTACCACCAATGGATACAGAAAATGAGGGATAGACAAGAACCTTTTTTTGTAAAGGATGAAGGTGGAAAAATCATGATTGCATAAATCTATGTGGATGACATAGTGTTCGGAGGGATGTCAGATAAAATGGTGAAACAATTTGTCAATCACATGCAATCTGAGTTTGAAATGAGCATGTGTGGTAAACTAACTTACTTCCTTGGACTGCAAGTCAAGCAAATGGAAGATTCTATATTTATATCCCAAAGTAAATATACCAAAAAGATAGTCAAAAAGTTTGGGATGGACAATGCTGGTCACAAAAGAACACCTGCACCCACTCATCTAAAGTTATCAAAAGATGAAAGTGGTACTAGTATGGATCAAAGCCTGTACAGAAGCATGATTGGAAGCTTGTTGTATCTAACAGCCAGTAGACCTGATATTGCATTTGCAGTTAGTGTATGTGCCAGATATCAAGCAAATTCTAAGGTAAGTCACATAAATCAAGTCAAAATGATTCTCAACTATGTGAATGGAACTTGTGATTATGGTATACTTTACTCTCATGGGTGTGATCCTACATTATCTAGATATTATGATGTTGACTAGGATGGAAGTGCTGATGATAGAAAGAGCACCTCTGGTGGATGCTTCTTCTTAGGGAACAACCTCATATCTTGGTTCAGCAAAAAGCAAAATTGTGTCTCATCATCCACTGCTGAACCTGAATACATAGCAGCTGGTAGTAGTTGTTCTTAGCTGGTCTGGATGAAGCAAATGTTAACTGAATACAATGTCACTCAGGATGTCATGACATTGTACTATGATAATCTCTGTGCAATCAATATTTCCAAGAACCCAATCCAGCATAGAAGAACTAAGCACATAGATATAAGACATCACTTCATAAGAGACCTTGTGGAAGACAAAGTGATTTCCTTGGAACATGTGTCCACTGAACTACAGCTAGCTGACATCTTTACAAAGGCTCTAGATGCTGCTCAATTTGTAAATCTAAGAGGAAAATTGGGTATTTGCATGTATGAGGACTCATAGCAATTACTGGCACGTGAGAGTTTTAAAACTTCAATGCAGTCCACGGCCTTGACCACATAAACTCTCCATTCCACGCAAACGTGCTATATCACTGCATATACAATTTTCTCCGCCTCCTCCACTCTACAAAATTCTCAATCTGCACTCCGCAACAAGATGTCTTTCCATCATGATGGCTCTTAATCCAAGACCCCTCCCAAATCCTCAAAAGATGCCCCTCTCACTGATGAAGAACCCAAGAGCAAGTATCCTCCTCCCACTGCTAAAGAACTTAGGCGAATTAGAAATTGGGAAGGCTCGGCATACATTGACAAATCCATTGGGGAATTTTCGATGATATACTCAAGAAAGGACTGCCTTTTCAAGGCATCACCATTCCCCTGGCTCGCATGGATCCACCTCACAATTCTGATATGCCAGAGGACGACCCTGATGACATCAATAAGGACATCTCATTGTCAAATTCAGATGACAGTGATTCCAGTTCCTCTGAGGAAGATGAATAATGTGGGATGATAGACTGCAGTGGATCTCAGGTTGTTGGTTGCTGAGATAAGAATGGTGTGCTGCTGGTTTGATTATTTCAGTGTTTTTGTTTTGACTTTTGTAACAGCTTGCAATTGTGATGCTCTCTATGAGCAGTTTTGTTTGTAATGACCCCAAACATGTGTAATGTTACTCATTATGATCTATACTATGTTATTAGTTTGATCTTAATTTGCGGCTAAAAAGGGAGAGAGAGAGAGAGAGAGAGAGAGAGAGAGAGAGAGTGTTATATAATAGTAGGTAGTGACAGCAGGTTAGAGAAGTGTACCTTTCATAGGTGGAAGACTTGGATGAATTGTTGCTACAAGTGTGTTGCAGGTGTTGTACAGGGGCTGCTGCAAATATGCATGATTGAAGATTTTGCTAATGTGCATGTGTGATAATAGCTGATGTTGTTAGTGATGTGTGTGTTCCTTGATGGAACCTAGTAGTATTGTAGCTGTTAGTAGGGTGTGTTTTGGCAGGATGTATGTGGCTCTGCACCTCTTCAGGGGGAGTAGCATATGATGTTGGACAAATAGGTGATTGTGTACTTCAGGATGTCATCCTGAATGTCATAACATCCAGAGCAGGCTGGATGAATTGATGTCACTGCAGGTTGTGTGTACTGATGTGTTGTGCATCAGTTAAGGGGGAGTAACCCAGAATGTTAGTCAACATATTGTGACATCTGTAGTGTTAACTAACAGATGAATGTGTGAGAACAGGTCGATCCTGAGAGCTAACAGTGTGAGTAGACAACACTGATAGTATGTAGCTAGTAGCTTTCCTGCATGATATGTTAGACTTCTGCTGCTTATAATCTCTGATATTGTAACAGAGTGTTTTAGCCAAAAATTTGCCAAAGCGGGAGTTTGTAGGTGCTCTTGATTGGCTGCATTTTATGGCAAAACATTGTTGTATGTATGAATGTCACAACTGATGTTATGACATACATGAAGAGTGTTCTGCAGGTAAAGCTAAGAGTAAGTGAAGCTGAATGTCATGGCTGGATGTTATGACATCAAGCGTATGACATCAGGACGCGCAAGGTTTGTTTTTCTGTTATTAGCTCAGGCTATATTTCAAGAAATAATCCAGGAAGCATAGCTATTTTAGGCGACATAACAGGCATTGCTGAGGATAACATAGAAGACTCCTGACCTAATGATAAGTGTGCAGCTTCATGAAGAGAGGTTTATCTTGGGTAAACCTAGTTTCTCCATCAAGGCCTAAAGCAAGTCTGTTACTATAAATAACAGAAGGATCATTCCTAATAGGGCTAAGCTTCTGGAGAGAGACTGGAGAGTGTGTCTTGTGAGTGAAGAGGTTGTTCTTCACGTGGTTTGTGTGAGTGAAGAATTTTGGTTCTTCACGTGTGTCTTAGGATACTTGTATGCCAAGCAATTGTCAGTTGCACAATTACATTGGTTTAATGTGTATGAACTGTTATGGTCATTGTGCCACTCAAAGCTTTTAAGCAAGAGGGCTGTGTCACGTGATCAAAGCTGTGAAGCAAGATCAAGGTGTGTGTTTGAAGTGTGTCTTCATATCTTAATTGTAAATTGGTTTATATCACTAAGGTGATTGAGGGGGAGTGAGTGGGAAACTCTGGTCTAATGGTCTCTAGGCTGAAGTGTCATTGGGTAGGTCTTAAGTGAAGAGTGCAAATGGGTTGTTTGACTCTGAATTAATTCTACTGATAGTGAATTTCCTCCCTGGCTTGGTAGCCCCCAAGTGTAGGTGTGGTTGACACTGAACTGGGTGAACAATTACTTGTGTTATTTATTGCTTTCCGTTTACAGCTTATTAGTAAGTCTAGTAGTCTGTGTTACATTGGATGTCATAACATTCGTGATAACATCCATTGTGTGCTTGCCAGAATTTCAGAAAGAATAGCTGTTTGGCTTCAAAAACCAATGCTTTGGTGATGGAATGTATGAAGTAATATGCATAGCATGAAGGGGAAACAAGGATTGCATGCGAGCTCACTTCATGCATGAAAATATGACAACATAAGAATTTGTGCTCACCAATCCATAAGGCTCACTTTATCAAGCCATAACTCAATGAATTTTAATTCAAATTGTGCAATCTTGAGTCCAATGAAAAACTTGGTGAATGGTGAACAAAATCCATATTAATGGCAACTTGAATTGAGGCTTGGAAGGTCATGCAAAATAGGCTTGAATTCATGTCCCTAAATCTGTCCAAAGTTACTTAGAAAAAATCCTAAGTTATGAACTTTTGGCAACTTTGACATCCCATCTTTGAATCCATATAGGTTGAGGAGTTTTGATCCAATGGAGATGTTCTGGTAATGTATAGAAATCTTGAAGAATGGTCTTTAACTTTCATGTTGTGGGAAAACTCAATTGAAGTCAAGAACTTGGTGAAATATGTCTTGGAAGTTGGGTTGAAAATTGTGTCTAACCACTTACCATTTTTGACAACTTTGAAACCCTAAGTTCGTAGCACCATAACTTGAGCTCTACACATCCAATGAAGATGATCTAGTACTCAAAAGAAAGCTTAGAGGATGCTATAAAATTTTCATTTTGTAGGAAAATTCAACTGAAGCTTGTACCACCATGAAAAATGGGCTTGAAAGTAGGTATTTCAAACTGAATTTCTATACTTAGAAAAATTTCTAATGTAAAAATGTCATAATCTCCTTTTTCCAAACTTTGACTCATCATATATCCTAAACCATGAATCTTTTGGACATGCTTACTTCTACAAACTTATAGTTCTTGGTGTCCTCTTCAATTTGATAGCTAGTTTGCCTTCATTGGGTCAAAAATGAGAAAGTTATGGAAGTTGCAAGATGACTAGAATTAAGATTTTTCACACTTGGAAAAAATTCTATCAAAACCCTAATTTAGTCAAACTCTTGATTTTATGTTTCTCCTTGATTCTTCTTGTTCCAAAATCATGAAATAATTTGAAAACAAGTATCATTCCCTTGATTAACCTTGAGATCCAAGATCTTGACCTGATTGAATCACAGTTGACTTTTGTTGACCAGATGAAATCCTAGGATCATTTCCATTGACTGAGGCTCTTGATATGGCTTGAGATGACACATAATACATGTAGAGTACCCTCAAGGTGTGTGTTGAGCTCTAGAATCATGTCTTGTCCAAAGAAACTAGCTACAAGCCTCCTTTGAACCAAACTCTAGCCAGTTATCCATGAGATAGGAGGAAGAGAACCAATGCTTGTGCTCTTAATCCAGTTGGTTGATTAACATGTCTTGACGATGATGGGAACCTTATGACTTGAGATGGACACAATGTTGATCTTGATCCCTTCATTGAGCTTTGAAGGTGAAGCTTTTCTCTTGACTGTTGGATGAGATACCTTGATACCCTATCTAAGATCAATGTTATGCATAAATGTTAATGCAAGAAGGTATGAAACATAAGCCAAGATATAAGGAAAGAAGATGGGAAAATTTTGGGGTGCTACAAGGGAACATGCTCTACTTTGAATGAGAGAAAATGTGAGTACATATTTTGTACCTTCTATAGATATTTTATCAATTGGGGCTCCTTGGCCTGATATTGTTCTGAAACTTGATTGGCTACCAACTAAGAGTCAGTTTTGGCTTTTAGTTTGGTGGCTCCCATTTCCAAGGTGAGGATCATACCGATGATGAAAGCCTCATATTCTGCTTGATTGTTGCTGGAAATAAACTCGAACTTTAGTGCCCGCTCAATAACTATATCGTCCGGTCTTTCAAGTAATATTCCTGCCCCGTCTCTCTTTACATTGGAGGCACCATCCATGGATAACGCCCATTTTAAAGATCGATCTTCTTCGATGGTCGAGTTGAGTTTGGCTATGAAGTAGACTAGGGCTTGAGATTTGATGTTTCCTCTTAGAATGTATCAGATGTCATATTCTGAGAGCTCTACCAACCAAGATATCATTCTTCCCACTAGGCCGAGCTTCTTCAATACTTGATGGACGGGATAATTAGCTTTTACGAGGATGGTAGGTCCCTAGAAGTATGCCTGGACTAGTCTCAACACCCTTGAACACTTTACTTACAAAATACATAAGTCTATCTGCTTTGTCTATCTCTTGGGCAAAGACTAATGTCGCTACTCGAAAAATGCATCGTGCAACGACGGGGAGGCGAAAAAGAAAGGACAGAAGAGTAGCCACCGAACTTTATTTATCCCATGAGGGGAAAGGAAAATATCGAGAAAACCTTAAGAAAGAAATGGATAAGATGGTCTCGCGACCAAGAACGGGTTCGGAAGCCGGTTATGCGATGGGAAGGTATTAGCACCCCTCGCATCCATCGTACTCGATGGGAACCTTTTATTTGTCGATGTGTGAATTTATTTGCTTAAATATTATGCTATAAGAAGAGTGTTTCACTGGGTAAAAGAAGGATTAGAAATAGGAAAGTTAGGAGGGAAGAGAAAACAGGGAAGAAAAGAGAAAGAACAGACTCGGTAGGACTTTGCAGTCCTATGCCTACGTATTCTCAATAGATGTGAGAAAGTCAGAGTCGACGTAGTTCGGGGAACTACAGATATGGGGGAATGTGCTCGCCAAGACATCGCCGTCTTGTGCCTACGTATTCTCATCTGGCATGAGAAATCAGAGCAGCCGTAGTTCGGCCTACGGTTTGTTGATGTTTTTATGGATGATGCTATCATGCGCATTCTAGCAATTAGGTGTTTTGCTGCTCGCTCGTTGGAGACTTAGGCGTTACCTGTTTGCGGTAGAACGGACGTAACATATCCTTTTGAAAGATTGATTAGTTTTCGCCACGCGGGGCAAGAAGTCACGTTTGATTGATTGGATCGCTTTTTAGGGGGCGAGACAGGTCCTCGGATAGTAACCCCTACGGGTAGTACCCAATTCGTTATCTCAAAGTTTTTGTTATAAAAGGGTGCGGCGAACGAGGCGTCTTCGTATCAAAAGACGAGCGGCGAAACCACCCTCACTACAGTGGGCATCCCAACACTCGGAGAGGAAGAAAGTCTACACTTAATCCCCTCTTTTTAATTCAATACAAAGAGAACTTCGTTCTCTTATTAAAGATGTTTTTTTGGTTTTGAATGGTAAGTGCTTTGCGACAGAGAACCCTACGGTAAACGTCAGCACTCGGGATAGGAGAAGGCCTACGCCTAACCACTCCACGACCATTCAAGTTTTTGTTGCGAAAATGAGTTTGAAAGTGCACTCGGTACAGGACCGAGGTTTTAGGTGTGAAAATTGTGGAAGGAAGTTGTGCAAGCGAGATGGTGGATAAAGTCGCGTCTTTGTATTGAAAAACGAATATCAAGACCACCCTCACTACAGTGGGCATCCCAACATTCGGAGAGGAAGAGGTCTACACCTAATCCTCTCTTTTTTAATTCAATACAAAGAGAAATTTATTGAGAAACGTTACAAGATACAACGCGAGCAAACCCTAATAGAGGGTCAATTTTCAAGTAAGTCCAAGCTCTTGAAAATCATCAATGATTTGAAATGTTGTTTTATTAAACGAAAATAATTAAAATTATAGTTAATTTGCAAAAAGAATGGATTAAGAATAAGTAAGTATTTAAAAATATATTGGTTTTGGAAATTATATAGTTAAGTCAAATAAATAAATTAAATGAAATTAAGAAAAAGGCAAGAGGTGGGAATCGAACCCACCTCCCTTTGGTTCAAAGTCAACAATCCCAACCACTAAGACACCAGGCGCGCGTTTGATATGGAATAGGGAGGAAAAATATAAAAGGGGAGAAAGGAAATATAAAGGAAGAAAATAAAAAAGAAAAAAAAATGGTTCTGGTCCATGGCAGGACTCGAACCAAGGTGTACAGTATTACAAGGCGCATGGTCTACCGCTGGGGCGGTGGTACTTCCAATAACTAAATTGGAAAGAAAAATATACATAGCAAAACAAAGATAATTGCTGGGTAAAAAATAAATAAATAAACAACCTCAAAGCAAAACGAAAATTGAACAAAGTTCGAGCCTATCCCGCATATTATTTACTGATGAACACAAAGGTGTTGCTCAAATCTTCAAAATCGTGTTTGACGAATGGAAACGCAAGAAGAGTTATTGAAGGGCATGGAGGGAAACCAAAGGCTATGACGGATAGAAGTATGAACAAAAAAAACGAAACCAATTACGCTTGCGAATCAACGCTTATGGATCAAGTAGATGAACACAAACAGCTTTTTTCAAATGGGACAAACAATGATCACCAAATTGCACATAAAAGAGGTAATCCACAACAAACCTCAAATCCCAAACAAAAGCTAATATCCAAACCCAAGACAGCATTGTATATCGCCTAAATTGCGACTAAATCACGATTTCAAAACAAACTAACAAGCAAGCAACCATTAAATTTTGACAGAATCCCCACAGTAATTCAAACAGGATTAAAAACTTCAAACCATACACAGGGTAAAGTGCATGTACAGTGGAAACAACAACTTCAAAAACAAAACCCAAATGATAATCTTATGTGCAGTTAACAAAACAACAACAGTACAGCAGCTCTGCTGTCAACTTGTTCTAAAAGAAACCTACTAACCTACATGCCAATCAAAATAGCAAGGCCTGGCCCTGGCTCTGGCTCGAGGCATAACTTTAAACAACAATTTCCTGCTACGAATGCAAGCTTCAAAAACCGATGCTACTATGCCCAACAAACGGCAACAGTATGCATCCAGAATCAAAGCCAATCATGAAAGTGAGACACTTAAGGGTTCTCATCTTGAACTAGCGAAACTCAAACAAATAATGCAAGCCGTCAACAGTAGTAGTAGCATCACATTCAAACCTCAAAATAGCAACATATTAACAATCCTCCAGCAGTCAATCCAAATGCCAAATCAAAATGCTGTGCCCAACTATTACAGTGTATAAGGTGTGGTTTTAATTTTAACAGTGAGTGTGTGGGAGAAGTAATGTGGCCTAGTTTATTTAATCATTTGTGGCAAACATATGAACCTGCTCTAATGAGTCAAAACGACATAACAGCCAGCACACTTGTTATTAAGCCAGGATCAAAGTGTTAATTATCAATCCATCCTTGAGAACAGTTTAATGACAGCAACAGTATTAAAACAAGTAAGTCATTAGCAATAGCACGCAAACATAATATTCTCGAGTACAAGATGATGGCAGCAAGCAAAAGCAATCAATTTGGCTTGATTACAACGCAATAAACAGCAGGTTGAAACAAACCAAAACCAAACGGAGATTCAAAATGTGCTACATCCAAACACTATGTCATGAAAACCAAGATACATTACATCCTCATGGTTGGATAACAAACAAAGATAAAACTCCTAGTAAGAAATGAGTTTGAAACTGACCCAGATAGTATGCTGATATCAGATCCACAGGACTCATATATGACCAAAACGATATACTAACAGTTGGGATTTCCCTTTTTTTCCTTTTTTAAAAAGAAGAACTCAAGTGAGACTTTAGAGCATAAGCAACCTTTTTTATCAGCTTTGACAGAATAGTTTTAAAACAAAAGATGACTAATGAAAAAAAATAAAATAAGAAGCATATAAACCGTGTTCATAGCACAATACTTAAACAGCCTCAAGGTGATTCAGATCCCCAACAACATGAATATTATCCTCACAACAGCATAATCAGAAGGAATCAAAACTCCACAAGTTTGTTTAAACAGAAACATAGAATAGATGGTGTACTTAAAAAGTAATGTTCTTACTCATAACCTTGGCAAAATCAACACAGTTAGCCCAAACACACAAAAAAACCTAAATCATTCAAATGCCATCAAGATTCAAACTGAGTCCACATTGACATCTTCATTTTTTTCAAACCTATACAAAGTTCGAAAACAAAACTAGCAGAACAATGTCCAATCATGCTGTATGCGTATGAAAGAAAAGGGGCTCCAGATATTCATACCTGAAGAAAGAACTGGATAACCGAAGAAAGTTGCAGAGCCCCTCCTTACTTGCGATTGTAGTCAGTCTCCTTTGAGAGCAGCTCCAAATCAAACTCTTTCAGATGCCCCTTTTTGTGAGTAATCGCGGCCCTTAGGGTTTGCTCTCCCTTTACCCTTTTATATTCCAAATTTTTTTGAAATCCAAAATCTTCTGCTGAGCTTTTTACTCGTGGCCGTTGTTGGAGTGGGATCCTGGCACCCATTAGGGTTTGCAGCAGGTTATAGAGGCTGCCTGCTTGTCCATCTTGGTGATAGATTTAGAGAACGCGCAGAGCGATGTACTTTTGGTGTTGGTCTTGAAAAGGAAAGATGTGGTACACTTTCACATGGTTAGACCATTTCCCTCCCATCTTTGCAATTTCAAACGTAACTCATCCAAAACACTTCTATCATCAAACCTAAAAACAACAAATTAATCCTTGCGAAAAGGTGATTAGGATTGAGCTTTGTTTCGTTAAAAATGGTGATGTCTTGCTCTATCCTCTCTCCTTCACGCACAAAATGTTTTGCTCTTCATCTTCTGCCCAGCCACGAACAAAGCAAGGTATGTGATTAAACTGGGGTGGGATAATCAACGGATGTATCGCCACCCCAGTGGTTAAGTCATGCGCCTGTTTATTCTATGGTCACGAGTTCGAAACCTGGTGGGAGCAGAATCCACCACAATTTTTTATTCATGCGCCCCTTTGTTCCTTTCTTAATATGTATAGTTTTCCTTTCATATTATTCTCAAATGTGCGCCAGTAGCCAAGTGGTAAAGGTGAGGGGTGTGGAGCAAGAGGTGGTGGGTTCAAACCCCACCTTGTGCACTTGTCTCAATTATATTATTTTTTTTTACTTAGGAAAATGACCTCCCTATTCTCCATATATTTTGAATACACATCTTTTTTCCTTCTTCTCTTTTTTTTTCATATATCCCTGTAAAAGCGCAAACTAAAATATGCTATGTAATGTTTTTATTCCTTATGTTGATGCAGATGAAATAAAACATATGCCAGAGTGGTTGGCCAAATTTGGGGTATAACAGCTGCCCCTATTCAAACGGCTTGGGCCTGAAGGGATGAATGCGAACGGCTTTCGAACATTCAGGGTAAAGACGGTTTGAATACCAAAGAACCAGAAATTTGCCAACCGTAGGAGGAAGAGGAAATGCGAACAAAGGTCCGAAGATAACATGCACTGATCGCAACGGCTGATTTATTGGGGAAAGTTTAACCAGATAACTCTGTGGGGAACGAGCACCCATCAAAGGATAACATTCAAAACATCGACCAAAAGTCGGAATAACAAGCTACTAACCAAGAGTTAGGATCGCTTAGAAAGATCATCGACCAAAAGTCGGGAAAACAAGCTACTAACCAAGAGCTAGAATCGCTGAGAATGAAATCATCGACCAAAAGTCGGAAAACAAGCTACTAACCAAGAGCTAGAATCGCTGAGAATGAAATCATCGACCAAAAGTCGGAAAACAAGCTACTAACCAAGAGTTAGGATCGCTGAGAAAGATTAACATCGACCAAAAGTCGGGAAACAAGCTACTAACCAAGAGTTAGAATCGCTGAGAATGAAATCATCGACCAAAAGTCGGAAAACAAGCTACTAACCAATAGTTAGGATCGCTGAGAAAGATTAACATCGACCAAAAGTCGGGAAACAAGCTACTAACCAAGAGTTAGAATCGCTGAGAACGAAATCATCGACCAAAAGTCGGAAAACAAGCTACTAACCAATAGTTAGGATCGCTGAGAAAGATTAACATCGACCAAAAGTCGGGAAACAAGCTACTAACCAAGAGTTAGAATCGCTGAGAATAAAATCATCGACCAAAAGTCGGAAAACAAGCTACTAACCAAGAGTTAGGATCGCTGAGAAAGATTAACATCGACCAAAAGTCGGGAAAAGTAAACTCTGTTAGGGAGAGTGATAAGATGAACACAACTGCCAATGATCTTTGCTGGAGATCTGTACTCCATACAGGCTTGATAAATATACTGATAACTGCCGGAGATGCGCTTGGGAATAAAAAAGGATAACAACCTGGCATATGTTTCACATGCGTATGTTTGAATATGGCGAAATGCTCCATACGAAATGGAAATGCTTCACATTTGGGTAGATGTTATGCATGTATGTAGATGTAGATGAATCATCTTAGCAAAAATAAATGCTAAAGAGAAAGAGCCCACTCCGTTGGGTCAAGGCTAGATACGCTTAGCGCAAGTAAACTCATGCTGGGAAAACAAGCTCTGGATAGCCTCCGAGGAACAATTGGGTAAAACTGCTCTGATAAGCACATAGTCCGCCCTGCTGGGGAAATCAAATGTGAATGATTAAACAGAGTAGCTCTACTGGGGAAACAACAGCTGAGCGCTGTGAATTACTCTCTTCTGTTGGAGATTGAATCCACTATCTGCTAGGGATTTTGAACAAGATTTACTGGGAGGCTATCCCACACTCTCTCTGCTGGGGGGATGGAGATTAACGATCCCTGCTCGGGGACAACAATAAATAGACAAGAGTGTTGTACAGCCAACGTCAAATTATCAACTGTGATCTTAGTTAAAAATCAAATGTCTTGATTGACAATTAGAAAAGCCCACACGTTTTATGTATGCAATTTCTTTTCCCATCAAAGTGTTAGACGCCTTTCGTAATCAAAAAATGGTAAAAAGTAAAGAACGGAATAGAAAGCTTTTTTCTGAATAGTATGTTTTATTGATGGAAGGCCTAAAAATAGGCAAATTTACATCGGATGCAACTCCTGAAAAGAGAAAGCTGCGCAAAAAGCTAATTTGCAGGAAAAGGAATACAAAATGTCGGCAATGTGGTACAGACAAACACCATGTAACGACTCATCCATGACTGGCGTGACTTCGACGCTCTTCGATACCTTAACCTCCGAAGAGATTGATTTGAATGGTCGATCTTCGAGTTCTCCCTAGAATCCGCTATGCTTGTGGTAATCAATGCGCAGGCCGCAGTCGTTTGCTTTAAAATCCCTAATTTTTTGCCTGAATCACCCTTGCGGGTTTTCGATTCACCAGGATACCCATTTTTGCCAAAGTTGCCCTTTCAGGTTTTCAACTTTGCGGGCTCACATTTTTCTTATGTCCCTAATTTATCCCGAACCTATCTTTTTATGGTTCGCCGGGATGCCTCATTCTTGCCTGGATACTCTTTTTCTTTCCAGCGAGTTTTCTTAAGCAAAATATTTTTTGACTGCGTCTGCGTTCACCGAGGATGTAAAATCTTCACCATCCATAGTTGAAAGTAGCAAGGCTCCTCCTGAGAAAACCTTTCGTACCACATAAGGACCCTCATAGTTAGGAGTCCATTTGCCTCTGTGATCATTCTGCGGTGGGAGAATTCGCTTTAACACCAAGTCGCCTGTCTGAAAGCTCCGAGGACGTATCTTTTTATCATAGGCGCTCTTCATCCTCTTCTGATACAAACGACCATACGCGAGAGACGCCAATCTTTTCTCATCCATCAAACTGAGCTGATTCAACCTGTTCTTTACCCATTCTGCTTCATCTAGTTTGACATCAGCCAGTATTCTCAGAGAAGGGATCTCAACCTCTAATGGCAGAACAGCTTCCATGCCATATACTAACGAAAAAGGAGTTGCCCCAGTTGAAGTGCGTACCGAAGTAAGATATCCATGTAAAGCGAAAGGCAACTTCTCGTGCCAATCTTTATAGGTCACCACCATTTTCTGCACTATCTTCTTAATGTTTTTGTTAGCCGCTTCTACCGCGCCATTCATCTTCGGACGATAGGGAGAAGAATTATGATGCTCAATTTTGAAGTTCTGGCACAGTTCCTTCATCATCTTGTTATTCAAATTAGAACCATTGTCAGTAATGATCTTTTCGGGTATCCCATATCGACAGATGATATCTCTTTTGATGAATCGGGCCACTACCTGCTTTGTGACATTGGCATAAGAGGCCGCTTCGACCCATTTGGTGAAATAATCAATAGCCACTAGGATAAAACGGTGTCCATTGGACGCAGTCGGCTCGATCTTTCCAATCATATCAATGCCCCACATGGAAAAAGGCCACGGCGACGACATGACATTCAAAGGACACGGCGGTACATGAATCTTGTCGGCATAAATTTGACATTTGTGACATTTCTTGGCGTACTTGAAGCAATCTGACTCCATAGTTAACCAATAATATCCTGCCCTCAACAATTTCCGAGACATGGCATGCCCACCTGCATGTGTTCCGAAAGCACCTTCGTGGACCTCTTCCATAAGCAAATTTGCCTCTTTTTCGTCCACGCATCTTAGTAGCACTAAGTCATGGTTTCTCCGATAGAGCGCACCGTCTGGATTCAGATAAAAATTGCTGGACAATCTCCTCAAAGTCTTCTTGTCTTGGGTAGATGCCCCAGGCGGGTACTCTTGTTTTTTAAGAAAATTCTGAATGTCATAAAACCACGGTTTACCATCAGGAGCTTCCTCTACTGCGAACACAAATGCCGGTCTATCGAGCCGTGAAATGACGATTATCGGAGCATCATTCCAGAAGTTTACTTTGTACATTGAGGACAAAGTAGCCAAGGCATCGGCCATCTGATTCTCGGCTCTTGCGAAGCTCTACTCGATCGAAGAAAGGCAGCAACCTTCTTGCGTAGTTCATATATGGGATCAGATTAGGCTGGCGCGTCTCCCACTCCCCCTTGATTTGGTTGACCACTAAGGCTGAATCTCCATAGATATCAAGGTTCTTGATTCTTAAGTCGATTGCTTCTTCAATACCCATGATACACGCTTCGTACTCGGCCTCGTTATTGGTGCACGGGAACGTTAACCTTGCGGTGAATGGTATATGGGACCCGTGGGGAGTTGTAATGATTGCCCCAATCCCACTACCGTATGAGTTAACAGCGCCGTCAAAGATTAATTTCCACTGGGAACCCAATTCCGGTCCCTCGCCCGGCAACGGCTCGTCGCAATCTTTCATTTTCAAGTACATAATGTCTTCATCAGGAAAATCAAACTTCATTGGCCGATAATCATCGACTGGCTGCTCTGCAAGGTATTCTGACAGGACACTACCTTTAATAGCTTTTTGAGATACATATTGAATATCATATTCTGTTAGAATCATCTGCCACCTAGCGATCCTTCCTGATAGCGCCTGCTTTTCGAACACGTACTTAATTGGGTCCATCTTTGAAATCAACATGGTTGTGTGGTTTAGCATATACTGTCTTAGGCGCTTGGCGGCCCAAGCAAGCGCGCAACAAGTCTTTTCTAACATTGAATATCTGGATTCACAATCGGTGAACTTTTTACTTAAGTAGTAAATTGCGTGTTCCTTTCTTCCAGTCTCGTCGTGTTGACCGAGAACACAACCCATGGAACTCTCAAGAACTGTTAAGTACATTATCAATGGTCTCCCAGCCACCGGGGGCATCAGTATTGGGGGTTCTTGTAGGTATTCCTTTATTTTATCAAACGCCTTTTGGCAATTCTCATTCCAAACGACAGCCTGATCTTTTCTCAAAAGTTTAAACAACGGCTCGCAAGTGGCGGTGAGGTGAGATATGAACCTTGCAATATAGTTCAATCTACCTAAGAAACCCCGAACCTGTTTCTCAGTCTTTGGTGCTGGCATTTCTTGAATTGCCCTGATCTTCGCGGGATCAACCTCAATACCTTTTTCACTAACAATGAAACCCAAAAGCTTTCCTGACCGCACGCTGAAGGTGCATTTACTCGGATTCAGCCTTAATTTGAACTTTCTCAACCTCTCAAACAGCTTTAGAAGGTTCACCAAGTGCTCCTCTTCCGTTTGAGACTTCGCAATCATATCGTCGACATAAACTTCGATCTCGTGATGCATCATGTCGTGAAAAAGCGTGACCATTGCTCTTTGATAAGTTGCCCCTGCGTTTTTCAACCCGAAAGGCATCACCTTATAGCAAAAAGTCCCCCAAGGTGTAATGAAAGTTGTTTTCTCCATATCCTCGGGCGCCATCTTGATTTGATTATATCCGGAGAAGCCATCCATGAAAGAAAACACTGAGTATTGCGCGGTGTTATCGACAAGCACGTCGATATGGGGAAGCGGGAAATCATCCTTTGGGCTCGCTCTATTCAAATCTCTATAGTCAACACACATCCTAACTTTACCGTCCTTTTTAGGCACGGGCACAATGTTAGCGACCCAAGGAGGGTAGTTGGCTACGGCAAGAAATCCAGCATCTAACTGTTTTTGAACTTCTTCCTTGATCTTTACCGCCATGTCTGGCCTCGTTCTTCTCAATTTCTGTTTGACAGGAGGACATTCTTCACGAAGAGGCAGACGATGAACCACGATATCGGTGTCAAGTCCGGGCATATCCTCATACGACCAGGCAAACACATCTTTGTACTCTTGGAGTAACTCAATCAATCGTTGCTTGACCTCATCTTGCAATGTGGCCCCTATTCTGACCTCCTTCTTATCCTCTTTGGTTCCCAAGTTGATAACTTCAACTTCCTCCTGATGAGGCAAAATGACCTTCTCCTCTTGTCTGAGTAACCTGGCAAGCTCCTCAGGCAGGTTTTCATCCTCCTCAATCTCTTCTTCAGCTTGAAAGATCGGATTGTCAAAGTCATACCGAGTCATAGACGAGTCTGAGTCGGTGGCATCTGAAATATATAACCTGCGATGATGATGATTTTATGCTTTTAAATGATATGCAAACAAAACGAACACAAACCACACTGCCATTTTATTGTTAAAAATGACAACAAGAAAAACAAGGATCACAAAATTTTGAATGAAAAAGACGACTTTCAATTGATAATAAAAGATTGTTCGCATGCATAAAAGATAGGGCCCTACAAATAAAGTCCATTATGCCTTGGGCAGAGCATATGGAAATACATTAATCAAAACAAAACAATTACTCTTCATAGGTTACTGTGACAACTTTCTCCATGCTCCAATTCTTCAATCCTTGGCCGGGGACGCATGGCTGGATCCATGTATCCATATCACAGTCGCTATCTCCTTCCCCATCTGATATGGCGTTGATACGATCGAAGATGACCCCACTGCTAGTAAACTGAACAGGACCTTTGTAGCGAGGAGCGCTCTGTGAAGATGAAGCATACGGGCTGTACCCTAGTCCAAACTTATCCTGCTTGTTTGGGACGTTTACCACCTGCCCCCATCCTGGTGCTGATCCAGACTTTACTATGGCTTGAGCATCCTTGTAAGACGTCATAGAAACTTCTGGCGCCTTTTCTTCCACAGGTGCCTTCTCCTTGATTTGAATTGTTTCGAAAGCTTGGCACAAGGTTTCGTGAATTTCACCATCAACCTCCACATATTTGAATGAAGATAGATGACTTACCATGATATCCTCCTCACCGCAGACAGTCACGATGCTACCGTCCACCATGTACTTCAATTTCTGGTGCAAGGTTGATGTCACAGCTCCTGCTGAGTGTATCCATGGTCGCCCCAAAAGACAACTATAAGCCGGGCTGATATCCATTACATAAAACACTGCATCAAAAACCTCCGGACCAACTTGAATTGGCAGAGTCAGTTCCCCAAGTACTGACCTCCTTGTCCCATCAAAGGCTCTAACCACTAAGCTGCTTGGGGTGCACACTACTCCTTGAATATCCAGTTTCATGAGGGCTTTCTTGGGTAACACATTTAATGATGACCCAGTGTCTACCAATACATGAGACAAAACAACTCCTTTACATTCGACGGAAATGTGCAGTGCCGAATTGTGATTCCTCCCCTTTGGTGTTAAATCAAAATCCGTAAATCCTAACCCATTTCCTGCATTAACATGGGCCATCACTCCCTCCAATTGGTTCACAGATATTTCTTGTGGTACATAAGCGTTATTAAGAACCTTGAGTAAAGCACTTCTGTGAGCCTCAGAACATAACAACAACGATAAGATGGAAATCTTTGAAGGTGTCTGTTGGAGATGATCCACAATCTTATAGTCACTCCTCCTTATCATGCGCATGAACTCCTCGGTGTCTTTCAGCGCAGCCTCCTTTTCTCTAGCCTGATAGCTTTCTTCTACTACAAATTTCCTTTTACCTCTATCAGCCCTTTCTGCGTTTACTTCGGGAGGCGCAAATATTCTCCCACTCCGAGTCATTCCTCCAGCCCCTACCAAATTGTCGACCGAATCAACAGGCGAATTCTCCAACTCCTGTTTCTGTCCGTTGTAATAGCATTCTGCTCCATAGTTCCAAGGAATGGCTTTGGAGTTCTCATAAGGCACAGGACCCGCCTTGGTGAATATAATGGTAGGTCGCACCGGGGGCGCAGAAATAGTAATTGACTTGAAAGGGATAGAGATGGTGGCCACCTCATCCTCTTCTTCATCGTTTAATTTTTCATCCTTCTCACAGATCTTATCAAATTGTAGAACACCTTCATTCATCTTGCGTTGTATGTAATTCTTCAAATTCTCACACCCTTCAGGATGGGCAGCACATTCTTCACAGTCCTTTTCACATCCAGGAAACACCCCACTTCTTAACAGCTTGCTTTTCACAAAACTCAAAGGAGTCTTTAGCTCTTCGACATCATATACCAAGTTTAAATTTTCTCCTTCAACCACAGCATTCACTCCACCTGCCCCATGTTTTGGCATAGGATTTTGAACAACGTTGGGCGCATCGTGGTTAAAGTTGATAATCTTGTTGTCAACGAGGTCTTGCACCTTATGCTTAAAAGCTTTACAATTGTCAATATGGTGACCAGGAGCGCCATAGTGGAAGTCGCACCTAGCGTTGGCGTCATACCCGGGAGGGGGCTGGCCAATCAGAGGTGCCAACGTCCTTTTCTGGACCAACTCTAATTGCAGTAGGTGTTGTAGTAACTGAGAGTATGGCATTGTTGGGGTGTCAAAGTGCCTATCCACCACCCTTCTTCGGTCTGGGTATTGTCTTGGAGCAAAATTTCGCTGTTGAGGTTGTTGCTGTTGCTGCTGCAAGCGTGGCGGTTGCTGCTGAGGTAATTGTTGCTGAAGTGGTTGTTGTTGTGGTGGTAATGTTGCCGGGATGGCAATACTAGCTATCTGTGATGGTTGATGATAGTAGGGTTGTTGCTGATATTGATTCTGATTCCGATTCCAATTCCGATTCTTGAAACTCGATACTGCGTTTGCCTCACTTTCTCTTTTCTTAGCTCCAAAGTTCTTTCTTCCACCTCCCAAAGAAGTTCCTTCTCCTGCTTGAATTTTCCCCAATTTTATGCCGTTCTCGACTCTTTCGCCGGTGATGATCAAATCTGAGAAGCTTCCCGACATGTTACTCACCAACTTCTCGTAGTAGATTCCAGGCAATGTTCCCACGAATAGATCAATTAGTTCTCTTTCCATCATGGGAGGTTGAACCCTAGCGGCAAGCTCCCGCCACCTTTGAGCGTATTCTTTAAAACACTCATTACTCCTTTGGGATAAATTCTGCAGCTGCACTCGATTAGGTGCCAAGTCACTGTTGTATTGATAGTGTTGGACAAAAGCTTCTGCCAAATTTTTCCAGCTTCGGATATTGACAGGTTCCAAACCCATGTACCATTCCAAGGAAGGCCCGGACAGACTGTCTTGGAAAAAGTGCATAAGCAATTTCTCATCATCAGAGTATGCCGACATTCTTCGAAAATAGGAGCGAATATGCACCTTTGGACATGTTGTTCCTTTGTACTTATCGAAGTCCGGTACTTTGAACTTTGGAGGAATCTTAAGTCCCGGAATCAATCCCAGATTGGACATGTCAAGCCCCATAGTATTTTGATTCTCCAGAATGCTTTTCATCTTCTCTTCTATTTCATCAAACCTTCTATTGGTGTCGGATCGTAACCCTCCCCCAAGGTCCCTCATGGAGAAGATATCATCCTGTTCATCTTGGTCCCATTGAGGATTCACGCTAGTAGGTATGGCGCCCGCCGCAGCTGGTATGGGGATTCCAGCTTGTTCTCTTCCGCCCGGAAGGTTGACTATAGTTGGGCCACCGTTGACTTGTGAGGTTCCACCATTAGCAGGAGGGGGAACAGCATCAGCCCCACCATGTAAAACGCCACTTCCATCCACTTGAGCTATTAAAGGTTGAACCAAAGTCCTTAACTGGTCCTGTCCATTGGCCACCCCCTGCATCATCTCCATGAATTGCGCCATCTTCTCACGAAACTCCGTAAGCTCAGCCTGAACCTGTTCCATAATCCTCTGTTGATTTCTTCGCGTGTTGTAAGAGTGTCGAGAAGTCAGCTTGCTCTTCCTCTTTATCTCTTTCTGAAATGGCAAGCGGTGTGAGGTCGAGTTTCAGGGGATGCAGAATGATGCACAAGTCCATGCAAATGTTCAAGAGACTTTCAAAACTTATGATTATAACCAGTATTATAGAATTGCGAATGAACAAATAATAAAGAAAACACAATTAGACCAAAAGCAAATTCTCATTAATTTGGGAAGATTCAATACAAACATTTGATGGCTATGCCGAATAACAATTCTCATTACAAGGAAAACACTAAATGACTAAAAATCAAGAGTACTAAAAACTAGAATTTCTCCTTTTGGAGACGCTCTTCAAGCTTCCTCGTCTCGAACATGAACCTCCTAACCATTTGGTCGCAGAGCTGGATAAAGTGGTGAACAGAAGAGGGGATATCATTTCCTTCCAAATCTTGAATGGCGCTTTCCAACCTCCATGGGATATCTCGGATCATGAGGTTGCAATGCTCCACCAAATTGTTGTACCTAGCACGATACGTATCTAGAGTCGACTGGTAATAACAAATAGAATCCACATGGGTGTCCAGCAACTCATTGAGCTGAGCCTCTTTCTCGAGCCACTGCGCACCATCTCTTTGCAAAGCCTCAAAACGATTCCTCCACAGAAGGGTTGTCTCTTGGGCGGTCTTCAATTCTTGACACTTGTTATTCCACATGTCAGATGTGACACATGAACCCCTCAAGGCCTCCTCTTTAAGTCTTCGTTCACTTTCCGCTAGGGTCAAGGCACTTCTTAGTTGTTCCTCAAGATTCCCAATATCAGCTTCAAGATTCTCTCGTACTTCCTTTTTCTCGGCAGAGGCGATCTCGAAGAAGTGCCATGCCCTATCACAAGAAGCTTTGGTGTCCTTTAGGCGCTGCCGGAGAGTTGTTAATGATGCATCAGCCCCTTCGTAACCCTGTTGGTACCTGACTCTCAAATCTGTTTCTAGTTTTAGCTTTTTGCTACTCTCAGCCGCTTGATCTTGTTCAAACTCCACCTTTCTTTTGTACTGACCGTTCTCCACATTTGCTTGGTGGACTTCATTCTGAAGGTCCTGATTCTCCTTAGTCAATCTCTCCACTATTAGCTTCAGTTTTTCATATTCTTCTATGGGTACATGAGTGGGAGCAGGAGGTGCTTCTCGCATAGAGGGCTCTAAGGGAAATGGCAACGACCTTTCAGCTACCCTGGCTAGTAACCACCGGTTGTAGGGCTCCTTTGCCACACAATTTTTCGCTTTTAACTCCTTCCTTCCCTTTGTATGAATCTTGCCCCAAGCCTTAGCAATCTTCCTGACAAACGCAGGGTCCTCTGATGTGGCTAGCAAAAAGAAACTCTGAACCTTCTCTGCTTCGGGCTCGCTCTCCATGGCATAGCCCAACTGACGTAATGCCACGACTGGGTTATAGTTAATACAACCGGCCCTACCAATCAAGGGTACATTACTGAATTCTCCACAACTGAAGATGATTTCCACATCATAGTACTCATGGGAGTACCAAGCAATATCACTAGCTTCCAGAGACATGATGCGCTGAGACCATTTCAATTCCTTCTTGTTTTCCACGAACGGTCCTTTCTTGGGCAAATGAGAAGCATACCATTTGTATAGTAGGTGAGAGCAGCATTGGATCGTTCCCGCTTTCTTTTCACTCCTCCAATGAATAGAGTGATAAACATCGGCGAGGAGTGTAGGGATGGGATTCTTCTGCATAAAGAGAACAATGGCAGTGATGTCTATGAAATTGTCCACATTTGGAAAGAGGACAATCCCATAGATCATCAGAGCAACACTTATACCGAACTTTTCCCAATCTTCATCAACCTTGTATTGAGCGGCCTTTTCTAGCAAAAACTTCAATGGAAAACCCTGAACACCCCCTTTACTGGTTAGACCCTTCTTGACTTCTTCTTTGGTCATATGAAGAGCAAGAGCAATGACAGCAGGTTTTGGTTCTTCTTCCAAACCAGTATAGACAGGTTGATCCTTAATTTTAATATTCAAAATGTGAGAATATTCTTCCAAGGTGGGAGCCAACTGGTAGTCTTGAAAAGTGAAGCACCGGAGAGGCGCATCATAAAATTGAGCCATAGCATACAGGGCCCAGGTATCAACTCTGGAGTGGAGAAGATCAAGCAATTTTCCGTATTCCCCTTGAAAGTTGATCCTGATAACTTTCGGCACGTCAATCAGAAGGTCTTGAATTGATTCCAATTTTGGTTCCCTAAACTTTATGGAATTTGTGCTTCTCTTTCTTATATCAACCATTGAGTTCACCAATACCTGAGATAATCATAGCTTCTTAAGTCTCTTGATATGCAAAATGATATGTAATGCAATGTTTTATGAATGCATATGACAATGGAACAATAACAAGATCATCGTCACAAATCCTGCAAGACAAGAACACAAGGTATCTTTCCATCGGGTGAGCAATCTACTGGTTCGAGAGGGCGTTCCAAAAGGCTTTTCAAACAAAGTTCTATGCACTAACCCTCAAAAGTTTCCCATCATAACGACTACTCGTGAGACGGTACTTCTTTCAAAAAGGATGAACACAGCGTCATGTTTTAGTAACCTTTGGAAAAAGGTTCTACAAAGGTCCTCAGAATCGCGGACTCCCAAGTTGAAGGTAAGAACGTCATTACGACTACACGTAAGACATAATTATTCCAACGGGGTCTCATCTGAGCGGTGGAATTCGATCCAACTCAACGAGTCCTAAGTCTCGCAAATCAGAAAGAAACCACCTCCTAACTTAGTGCATACTTGAAAGCTCGGGTAGAAAGCTTTATCCTCACAACCCAAACCAAATGAACCCCACAAGTTAGAAAGAAACAAAAACATAAACAGATAGCAGAACAAAATAAAGCACAAATGCGACAAACAAAATAGGCGTGGCTTGCTAGATTTGATGTCCCCAGCAGAGTCGCCAGCTGTCGCTACTCGAAAAATGCATCGTGCAACGACGGGGAGGCGAAAAAGAAAGGACAGAAGAGTCACCACCGAACTTTATTTATCCCATGAGGGGAAAGGAAAATATCGAGAAAACCTTAAGAAAGAAATGGATAAGATGGTCTCGCGACCAAGAACGGGTTCGGAAGCCGGTTATGCGAGGGGAAGGTATTAGCACCCCTCGCATCCATCGTACTCGATGGGAACCTTTTATTTGTCGATGTGTGAATTTATTTGCTTAAATATTATGCTATAAGAAGAGTGTTTCACTGGGTAAAAGAAGGATTAGAAATAGGAAAGTTAGGAGGGAAGAGAAAACAGGGAAGAAAAGAGAAAGAACAGACTCGGTAGGACTTTGCAGTCCTATGCCTACGTATTCTCAATAGATGTGAGAAAGTCAGAGTCGACGTAGTTCGGGGAACTACAGATATGGGGGAATGTGCTCGCCAAGACATCGCCGTCTTGTGCCTACGTATTCTCATCTGGCATGAGAAATCAGAGCAGCCGTAGTTCGGCCTACGGTTTGTTGATGTTTTTATGGATGATGCTATCGTGCGCATTCTAGCAATTAGGTGTTTTGCTGCTCGCTCGTTGGAGACTTAGGCGTTACCTGTTTGCGGTAGAACGGACGTAACATATCCTTTTGAAAGATTGATTAGTTTTCGCCACGCGGGGCAAGAAGTCACGTTTGATTGATTGGATCGCTTTTTAGGGGGCGAGACAGGTCCTCGGATAGTAACCCCTACGGGTAGTACCCAATTCGTTATCTCAAAGTTTTTGTTATAAAAGGGTGCGGCGAACGAGGCGTCTTCGTATCAAAAGACGAGCGGCGAAACCACCCTCACTACAGTGGGCATCCCAACACTCGGAGAGGAAGAAAGTCTACACTTAATCCCCTCTTTTTAATTCAATACAAAGAGAACTTCGTTCTCTTATTAAAGATGTTTTTTTGGTTTTGAATGGTAAGTGCTTTGCGACAGAGAACCCTACGGTAAACGTCAGCACTCGGGATAGGAGAAGGCCTACGCCTAACCACTCCACGACCATTCAAGTTTTTGTTGCGAAAATGAGTTTGAAAGTACACTCGGTACAGGACCGAGGTTTTAGGTGTGAAAATTGTGGAAGGAAGTTGTGCAAGCGAGATGGTGGATAAAGTCGCGTCTTTGTATTGAAAAACGAATATCAAGACCACCCTCACTACAGTGGGCATCCCAACATTCGGAGAGGAAGAGGTCTACACCTAATCCTCTCTTTTTTAATTCAATACAAAGAGAAATTTATTGAGAAACGTTACAAGATACAACGCGAGCAAACCCTAATAGAGGGTCAATTTTCAAGTAAGTCCAAGCTCTTGAAAATCATCAATGATTTGAAATGTTGTTTTATTAAACGAAAATAATTAAAATTATAGTTAATTTGCAAAAAGAATGGATTAAGAATAAGTAAGTATTTAAAAATATATTGGTTTTGGAAATTATATAGTTAAGTCAAATAAATAAATTAAATGAAATTAAGAAAAAGGCAAGAGGTGGGAATCGAACCCACCTCCCTTTGGTTCAAAGTCAACAATCCCAACCACTAAGACACCAGGCGCGCGTTTGATATGGAATAGGGAGGAAAAATATAAAAGGGGAGAAAGGAAATATAAAGGAAGAAAATAAAAAAGAAAAAAAAATGGTTCTGGTCCATGGCAGGACTCGAACCAAGGTGTACAGTATTACAAGGCGCATGGTCTACCGCTGGGGCGGTGGTACTTCCAATAACTAAATTGGAAAGAAAAATATACATAGCAAAACAAAGATAATTGCTGGGTAAAAAATAAATAAATAAACAACCTCAAAGCAAAACGAAAATTGAACAAAGTTCGAGCCTATCCCGCATATTATTTACTGATGAACACAAAGGTGTTGCTCAAATCTTCAAAATCGTGTTTGACGAATGGAAACGCAAGAAGAGTTATTGAAGGGCATGGAGGGAAACCAAAGGCTATGACGGATAGAAGTATGAACAAAAAAAACGAAACCAATTACGCTTGCGAATCAACGCTTATGGATCAAGTAGATGAACACAAACAACTTTTTTCAAATGGGACAAACAATGATCACCAAATTGCACATAAAAGAGGTAATCCACAACAAACCTCAAATCCCAAACAAAAGCTAATATCCAAACCCAAGACAGCATTGTATATCGCCTAAATTGCGACTAAATCACGATTTCAAAACAAACTAACAAGCAAGCAACCATTAAATTTTGACAGAATCCCCACAGTAATTCAAACAGGATTAAAAACTTCAAACCATACACAGGGTAAAGTGCATGTACAGTGGAAACAACAACTTCAAAAACAAAACCCAAATGATAATCTTATGTGCAGTTAACAAAACAACAACAGTACAGCAGCTCTGCTGTCAACTTGTTCTAAAAGAAACCTACTAACCTACATGCCAATCAAAATAGCAAGGCCTGGCCCTGGCTCTGGCTCGAGGCATAACTTTAAACAACAATTTCCTGCTACGAATGCAAGCTTCAAAAACCGATGCTACTATGCCCAACAAACGGCAACAGTATGCATCCAGAATCAAAGCCAATCATGAAAGTGAGACACTTAAGGGTTCTCATCTTGAACTAGCGAAACTCAAACAAATAATGCAAGCCGTCAACAGTAGTAGTAGCATCACATTCAAACCTCAAAATAGCAACATATTAACAATCCTCCAGCAGTCAATCCAAATGCCAAATCAAAATGCTGTGCCCAACTATTACAGTGTATAAGGTGTGGTTTTAATTTTAACAGTGAGTGTGTGGGAGAAGTAATGTGGCCTAGTTTATTTAATCATTTGTGGCAAACATATGAACCTGCTCTAATGAGTCAAAACGACATAACAGCCAGCACACTTGTTATTAAGCCAGGATCAAAGTGTTAATTATCAATCCATCCTTGAGAACAGTTTAATGACAGCAACAGTATTAAAACAAGTAAGTCATTAGCAATAACACGCAAACATAATATTCTCGAGTACAAGATGATGGCAGCAAGCAAAAGCAATCAATTTGGCTTGATTACAACGCAATAAACAGCAGGTTGAAACAAACCAAAACCAAACGGAGATTCAAAATGTGCTACATCCAAACACTATGTCATGAAAACCAAGATACATTACATCCTCATGGTTGGATAACAAACAAAGATAAAACTCCTAGTAAGAAATGAGTTTGAAACTGACCCAGATAGTATGCTGATATCAGATCCACAGGACTCATATATGACCAAAACGATATACTAACAGTTGGGATTTCCCTTTTTTTCCTTTTTTAAAAAGAAGAACTCAAGTGAGACTTTAGAGCATAAGCAACCTTTTTTATCAGCTTTGACAGAATAGTTTTAAAACAAAAGATGACTAATGAAAAAAAATAAAATAAGAAGCATATAAACCGTGTTCATAGCACAATACTTAAACAGCCTCAAGGTGATTCAGATCCCCAACAACATGAATATTATCCTCACAACAGCATAATCAGAAGGAATCAAAACTCCACAAGTTTGTTTAAACAGAAACATAGAATAGATGGTGTACTTAAAAAGTAATGTTCTTACTCATAACCTTGGCAAAATCAACACAGTTAGCCCAAACACACAAAAAAACCTAAATCATTCAAATGCCATCAAGATTCAAACTGAGTCCACATTGACATCTTCATTTTTTTCAAACCTATACAAAGTTCGAAAACAAAACTAGCAGAACAATGTCCAATCATGCTGTATGCGTATGAAAGAAAAGGGGCTCCAGATATTCATACCTGAAGAAAGAACTGGATAACCGAAGAAAGTTGCAGAGCCCCTCCTTACTTGCGATTGTAGTCAGTCTCCTTTGAGAGCAGCTCCAAATCAAACTCTTTCAGATGCCCCTTTTTGTGAGTAATCGCGGCCCTTAGGGTTTGCTCTCCCTTTACCCTTTTATATTCCAAATTTTTTTGAAATCCAAAATCTTCTGCTGAGCTTTTTACTCGTGGCCGTTGTTGGAGTGGGATCCTGGCACCCATTAGGGTTTGCAGCAGGTTATAGAGGCTGCCTGCTTGTCCATCTTGGTGATAGATTTAGAGAACGCGCAGAGCGATGTACTTTTGGTGTTGGTCTTGAAAAGGAAAGATGTGGTACACTTTCACATGGTTAGACCATTTCCCTCCCATCTTTGCAATTTCAAACGTAACTCATCCAAAACACTTCTATCATCAAACCTAAAAACAACAAATTAATCCTTGCGAAAAGGTGATTAGGATTGAGCTTTGTTTCGTTAAAAATGGTGATGTCTTGCTCTATCCTCTCTCCTTCACGCACAAAATGTTTTGCTCTTCATCTTCTGCCCAGCCACGAACAAAGCAAGGTATGTGATTAAACTGGGGTGGGATAATCAACGGATGTATCGCCACCCCAGTGGTTAAGTCATGCGCCTGTTTATTCTATGGTCACGAGTTCGAAACCTGGTGGGAGCAGAATCCACCACAATTTTTTATTCATGCGCCCCTTTGTTCCTTTCTTAATATGTATAGTTTTCCTTTCATATTATTCTCAAATGTGCGCCAGTAGCCAAGTGGTAAAGGTGAGGGGTGTGGAGCAAGAGGTGGTGGGTTCAAACCCCACCTTGTGCACTTGTCTCAATTATATTATTTTTTTTTACTTAGGAAAATGACCTCCCTATTCTCCATATATTTTGAATACACATCTTTTTTCCTTCTTCTCTTTTTTTTTCATATATCCCTGTAAAAGCGCAAACTAAAATATGCTATGTAATGTTTTTATTCCTTATGTTGATGCAGATGAAATAAAACATATGCCAGAGTGGTTGGCCAAATTTGGGGTATAACAACTAACCTCATTGCTCGCTTAGGGATCAAGAGCTAAAGGAGCAAAAGTGATTCATCCTTCGGGAGAGTGAGGGTTGGGGTAACGTGAGGAACTTCTTGATCCTGGTGAAACTCCTCACATTTGGAGGTCCACTCGAACTTCTCGTTTTTCCTTAGGGCGACGAAGAAAAGGAAACCTTTGTTGCCAGCGTAAGAGAGGAAGCAGGAAAGGGCGGTTAGACTTCCAGTAAGCTTTTTCACTTCCTTCACACTAATGAGGTTCCTCATAACAATTACCTCCTGGAACTTATCCGGATTAGATGCAATCCTTCTCCTCGTTAGCATGAAACATAAAACATTCCCCGTCTGTACATCAAAAAAGCATTTGGCAGGATTTATGCGCATGCCATACCTTCTTACTGATTACAGAATGTTCTTCAGGTCATCGGCGTGAATATTCCCATCTGCCGTCTTGAAAATCATGTCATCAACATATACCACAAGATTTCGCCCAATATGATGGGTGAAAATTGTGCCCATGAGTCACTGGTATGTGGCACCAACGTTTTTTATGTCGAATGGCATAACACTATAATAGTAGTTTCCATGGTTCAACATGAAGGCAGTTTTAGGCGCATCCAAGGGATCCATCTTGATTTGGTTATATCTCGAGTAGAAGCCCATGAAACTTAATAGATGGTAGCTTAAATATCTGTCGATTAGATGGTCAATATCCAAAAGTAGATACAGAACCTTGGGGCTGACATCATTGAGATCCATGAAGTATACACACATGCGCCATTTTTTGTTGGCCTTTTGTATTAGGACTTCGTTGGCTAGCCAAATGAGGTATTGCATTTTAGGGATAAACCCAGCGATGGATAACTTTTCCACGTCTTCATCAATGACAACCCTCTTATCTTCGTATAACTTTTGTTTCCTTTGCGCCAATGGATGGATGGCAAGGCGATGGCTCACAACTTTCGTGTCAATATTTAGCATGTTTGAGGGGGCCCAGGCGAACAGATTTATGTTTTGTCTAAGTTAGTCAGCCAACACTCGCTCATCCTTTGTAGACAAGGAGGTGCCTATCTTCTTGACTTAGTGATTTTGAGGACCTATCTAGACTTCCTTCAAGTATTATATATGTGTGAGTCATTTCGGCTCCACACCCAACCTAGGGTCCCAACCCTCGAAGTCCGTATTTGGAACTTTGGAAGGATGAACATCAACCAATACAAGCTCTTATCCGGATGTCTTTAGGCTACTCAGATAACATTTGTAAGCCACTTGTTAATCTCCATGAATGGTGCCCATTCTTCCATCTAAGAGCAAATATTTTAGGGTTAAGTATTTTGTGGACATAACCGCCCCTAGAGCATTGACGGTCGAGTGCCCCAGAATGATGTTGTAAGGTGACATGGTGTCCACGATGAGGTATCTGGCTATAATACCCTAATTTTTACCCCCAAGATCCCACATATTATTTGCATCATGCATCATAAGCAAGATCACCAAGCACCTGTACTTTTACTTTGTTTGCTTTTATTTGATTGCTCATGTTTACTAACCCTAATCAGAATACCAAAAATATATTTGTTTTTGTTTTTCTTTACTAACTCATTTTTCAGGAGGAGATTTTGAATCAAGAACATCAAATACCAGTTCCTTAACTCGAATGAAATTCATCTGAAAAAGTCAAAGTTGATCTAGAAACAATTCAAAACCATTTGATCAAGAGTTTCCAAGATTTGATTGTTCATTGCTCAAGAGACACTAAGGTTCATGTGTTTATTTCCATGCCTTTTTTGACAAGTCAAAAGAATCGAGTCAGAGCCAAGACAACACAGGAAAAAGCCACCTTTCTCAATTTTTCACTGTGTTAATCGATTAACCAAACTCGTACATGAAATGGTTAATTGATTAACCAATGTGTTTTTGTGAAAATTTATCCAAATTCAAATTTTGCAGCATTTTGGCACCAAATTTCACTTGTTTCATCATGAGAATATTCTAGATCACCTCATTTTTAATTCTCCTACATCATCATAATTAATTCCCAATTTTACACTCTCATTAATCACCACTTGATCTTAATTTTGCCTCCAAATTCAAATTCTAAGCCTAGATCAAATTCTAAACCACCAAAGTTTCTATGCCTAAATTCTATAAATAGAGGCATCATTTCATTCCTTCTTCAAGCTTTTGAGAGCCAAATTCACCTTGTCAAAATTTCTTCTCATTCTCTCAATTTTCTTCAACCACCAAAATCACTAAAACTCTTTATTCCATTAAAAGTTAGTAAGTTTTTCATTGAAACTTACTAACCTTTGAGCTAAACCTCCATCAAAACACTTCTTCAGTATCAAATTCTGTAGGTCAAGGTTTTGGAGTGTAGTTCTTGAAGTTGATTTGAAGCATTTTTAGATTTTGAAGTGGTAAACCCATGTTTCACCATTGTTGTGCTTGATCCATCTTCCACAATGTGATCTATGGTTGATTCTTGTTGCTTTATCTTTGGATCTTGCAAATTGTGTTTTATTGGTGTTATTTGCTATTGTTTTACTTGAATTTCCGTGCTCAATAATATTCGTGATCATGAGATATTTGAAGAAATGATTGAATCATGAATGGTGATTTGTTTTTCAAATTTTTTCTATTGTTCTGCAAGGGTTAATCGATTAACCAAATCTTGTCTTAAGATGGTTAGTCGATTAACACAAGGCCATAATGTGTTTTTTGGCTTGTTATGAGATTGTTTTGGTTCCTTTTCTTCCTTCTTCCATTTCCTTTTGTTTTTTCTTGAATTTTGATGTTTGTTGATTAAATTTCTCTTTAAATTTTATAGACTTTGGGTGTTGATGAGGTTAGATAAAACCTTATTAGTTCAAATCTATCTTTAAGTGGATCATTGGATTCATTTTAAGTGTTTTGAATTAGGGATAGGTTTAGTACCTTAATCTACCAAGAAGAGTGATGGAACTTAAAGATGGAATGATCCAAATATTGTAATTCAATTTGAATTCCCTTCTCCCCTCTTCTCTTTTTACTTTTGATCAATGAAAATCTTCAATATCATTGAAACTTGTTTCAAGGTCTTGATGAAGATGAGATTGTTACCTATTTTCTTTTCGTGTGGTATCACTTTCGGAGGATGATCTACATATCGTCTCTCTAGCATACATTAGCACAAACATTATTATTGACCGATCTCAGATAGTCGTGGCTTCTACATAAGTCCGTTTACGATTGTTTAACATAGCTCTAAATTGTCCCTAAATCGGAACTAAGTTAATTTTGTAAGCGAGATGTTATTCTCCTATTCTCCATATCGTAGTTTGAAATAATTGGATCTTTTGTTATCCATGAGGGTTAGTTGGCATACTCGTTGATTTTATCCGAGTTGGAGCTCTCCCCATGGTAATGTATGAGACCATATTTTCATTCTTATGAACGATTAGTCGAGCATTCTCCATAATTTGACAATTTGTGCTTCATGAAGATTGATAATACTATTATGTATATTATACTAACCATATTATTGTACTAATTTTGTTTATGTTTCCTTCTCGCTCCCTGTCTCTTTACTTTTATGTTTCATTATTATCATATCATATTATTGTTTATGCTTTGGCTCTTTCTTCCTTTGTTCACTTGAACCATATTTTGTTCAAAAAAACATTAATAAAGGATTAAACCTCTAAAAAAATTGGTTCTCTTAAAGCTTGTGGTTATGCTTGTGGATGGACTTATACCTTGGACTTCTTGGATTATTCTTGCACCCTTGGACTTAGAATTAGGACTCTTTTCCTATGCTTGGATTATTATGGATTTGAGATCTTGGCCTTTATTTGTCTTTGCTTGTTGGCTTATGCTCAAGGTGGAATGTATTCTTATTTTGCTTGCTATGGAGATTGCTATTATTTGGTTAGATCTTTCTTATCTCTAACTTTTATTTTAAGTTTTAGGGTAGTCACTTCTTCTCCACCCTTTCTTCAATTTTCAAAATCTTCTCCCTTTTTCAAAACCTTCTTGTTTTCAAAGTTAAACCCCTTTCATAATAAATCTTGACTTTGGTCAAGTGATTTTCAAACTTTGTTTTCTTTATAAATATTAATCATACTTTGACTAGTTAAAAAAAAAAATACAAAAACTCATTTAAACTTTTTGTGCCTTTGTGCACTTTTTCTTATAAGAAGTTTAATATCTTGATCAAGAAATTTTGAAAAAACATTATTTTTGACATGATTTTCTTTATAATGCAAGTTCATCATTGTAAATATCACCAGACCATGACACGAAGATGAAAATTTTGTTTTATCAAAGTAAGATTTAAAAATATGTCTAAATCAACAGTCAATAATTCTTTAGAATCATATTTTCACTGATTATCTCTCCAAAAAGTTAGTATTTCCCTCATTGTTGGACAATGCCTAAATTATATAAACATTTTTTTATTTCATCAATGCCTAAATTATATAAACATAATTAGTCATGGATCACTAAGATATTTCTTTTGGTTGTAATGTGTAGCATACTAAAAATATTTATTTTTTGTTAATCCAAAAATACTAAAGATATAAGTACGCAGAAACTTTTTGGTGTATCATTTTATTTTTCAAAAAATGTAATTTTCTTTTCATTTAACTTTACAACATTTTCTTTTTAGTGACTTTCTTTTATATACTTTGATATTTGATTTTTTTTCTTTTATTTTTCCTTTCTTTTTATTTTTGTCAAAGTATTATTTTTTTTCACTTTACAACATTTTGATTTCAAAAAGTTTTCCTTTCTCTTCAACTTTATTGTTTGACATCCTTGCACTTTTTAATTTCTCTTTTATCTTTAAAATAAAGTGGTGAATATTAATTTTCTTTTAAAAATTGACTAAAGATTATAACATTGAAAGGATAAAATTTTCACTTTTTAAATTCAAAGGAATTGTCAAATGATCACTTTCACAAAGTAGATTTAAAATATATATATATATATATATATATATATATATATATATATATATATATATATATATATATATATATATATATATATATATATATATATATATATATATATATATATATATATATATATATATATATATATATATATATATATATATATATATATATATATATATATATATATATATATATATATATATATATATATATATATATATATATATATATATATATATATATATATATATATATATATATATATATATATATAAAAGAACAACAAAGTATTACGATTAATATGCATCTAAATTTTACACATATTTAGCAAAGAATCAACGAAACAAATATAAAAACACCAAAGTATTGCAATTAGTATGCGTATTAATTTTATCCATAATATAGGGATTTTGAATAGTTAGAAAGAAAAATATGTTGCAGACATTAAGCATATGACTCACGAAAATCATTTTATTAAATTACCTTTAAGACAAAAAAAAAAAGTCAAAGGAGTTTTGATTAAATAGCACTTGTATAATTTATTTAATTTTCTTTAATTATTATTTATTTATTTTATTTAGGACCAGGTTTTAATTTTCTTTTCATAATATATGTGTAAAAAAAAAACTATACGTACTAATCTGGAAATTTCCATATTAAAGCATATCATTCAAGTGAAAAAACAAACCGCCAAAACTTAATTAATTTTTTAAATTGGATAAAATCATGTGAATAATTGACATAACATTTTTCAAAAATAATCTCAAAAAATAAAAATGCTAACAAAAATTTGAATAAGATGATTCGAATGTCTTCTAACTAAATCGATTAAAATTTTCTTTCAATAAATTTAGTGCCTATTATAATCATATTTGACGCCACATTTTTACATAGAACTCAAACTCAATCATATCATCAATATAATATAGTTGTAATGTATTTTACGTGACGTTGAGGGATGGGTTTAGATCAATTTTGTCTGACAATTGGGAAATAATATCATATAATGAGTTGACTATTTTTGTGATGCCAATAAATATCCTACCCTACGACAAATAATTAAAGTCAACTGCATTTTTTTCGAGTACTAGTCAAATGCATTTTAATTTCAAACTTTTTGTTTAAATATTTTTATTTAATATGGTATTAACTTCTGTAAAATCTTTGAAATTATTTCATTAAAAAATGTATTTTTGCATTGACTAATTGTATTTAAGGGGGAAAAAACTTAAATCGAACACTTTTTTTTAATATGATACAATTTATCTTAAATGACTTAAGTTGGTAAATGTGAAAGTATTGAAGATACTTGATTATTAAATAATTTTAACGGTGTTTAATTAGCTTAGCAGTTATGTGTATAGTGTATGTAGTTAGTTATGTTACAGTTAGAAATTAAATTTAACTGTAATAGTCATCTTGTGCACTTGCAGCATTTCATTGGTTGCATAATTACTTGTTCTTGTGTAATTTCAACGTAATCAATGAAACTCATTCCAAAACACTTTCTCTTTCATCGAATATTATTCTGTTGCTGAATTTCCATTTGCAACGATGAATTTTAATGTTCATCTTCTTTATCTTTAACAT
Source organism: Lathyrus sativus (assembly GCA_963859935.3). Classification (NCBI taxonomy): domain Eukaryota; kingdom Viridiplantae; phylum Streptophyta; class Magnoliopsida; order Fabales; family Fabaceae; genus Lathyrus; species Lathyrus sativus. The sequence goes on from OZ012738.1 coordinate 396,129,625, forward strand.
GGTATCATTCGCAGAAAACGATCTTTCGCACTTACATTATCTATGAATCATCTCTTCATCTTGGCGTATCGTGTTGTATCTCTCAGCTTAGGTACTTCAAGGTTCATCAATGGAATTTGCAGAAAATCAAAAATCAGCGATCAAAAATCCAACTCAATCTCAAAAAATCGCTACCAGTTTTGCATCGGTGAAATTCAACAATTTGTTTGAATCAAAACTCTCAATCAAGCTGCAAGAGAACAACTATTTGCTTTGGAATCAGCAAGTGGAAGGAGTGATCTTGACACGGAAGATGCATAAAGTTGTTGTCAGTCCTAAAATTCCATAGAAATACAAATCGACTCAGGATCGCATCACATATACATTCTCCGATGAGTATGAGGCTTGGATCATTCAAGATCAAACTGTGTTCATCTGCCTTTTATCTACTATATCTGAATTTGTCGTACCTAGGATTTTAGCATGTAAACACGCCTTTGAAGTTTGGGATAAGATCCATCAATACTTCAATGCCCAAATGAAGGCTAGGGTTCGTCATCTGAGAGTTGAATTGAAATCCACAAAGAAGGGTAATAATTCCATAATAGAATTTGTTCTGAGAATCAAAGCCATAGAAAATTCTCTGTTGGCTGTTGGAGACACTATTACTGAACAAGATTAAATAGATGCAATCTTGGGTGGACTTCCTAAGGTATACAACCCCTTTGTGATGCAAATGCATGGCAATCCTGTGTCACCAGCACTCTGTGATGTTGAAGAACTTCTTTATGTTCAAGAAGCGCAATTAGACAATGTTCGTTTGGAACTTACTACTACAACCATTGCTGCCAACATTGCTCACACAAATCATGAAGCAAGTAGCTTTAGAGGAACGTTTTCATGTAACAATGGAAGAGGTAACAGGTACAATCGGGGTCGTGGTAGAGGTAGAGTTAGGCTTCCAACTGGAAATCGACCTACTTGTCAACTTTGTGGAAAATATGGCCAATCTGTCACAGCATGTCGACATCGCTTTGATGAGAACTTTATGCCTCAAAATACTAACACTACTCAACCTAATCCTGATGGAAGCCTAAGTATTAGACAAGAAAACCCCCAAAATAGTTCACAAAATTCTTAGGTTATGGCTATGATGGCTTCCACTGGTCAGCCTATTGCTACTACTCAGGAGTGTTCTCTACCTGCAGAGTTAGAGTCTCAAGCGTGGTTTGTCGACTCAGGTGCTTCCCACCACTCAACCCCCTATGATTTTCATTTGCAAAACATTAAGTCATATGTAGGGTCCAACAAAGTATATGTAGGGAATTGCCAAAATTTTAATATAAAGTTTGTAGGTTCCATTCAACTTCACTTCAAACTTGTTTCCAACCATAAGTTAATACTTGCTAATTGCCCTACATGTGCTAGAAATCACTAGGAATCTTATTTTTGTTTCAAAGTTCTCAAATGATAACAATGTTATTTTTTAATTCCTATCAGACAAGTGTTGTATTAAATCTCAGGCTTCTAAACAAGTTCTTGTTGAAAGAGTCCTAGATGCTAATGGCATATACTGCTTTCCTCAACTATCCTTAAAGTCATCCAGATCACATAAATTGAATAAGAACTTGAGTCTTCGCGTTGGTATTCAAAGTTATACGACTTTTCATTTTGATTCTCATAAAGCTAATAGATGTAATATTAGCATTCTATGGCATCATAAGTTATGACATGCCAATTTTCCTTCAGTTGCTCATATACTCAAGTTATGACATGCCAATTTTCCTTCAGTTGCTCATATACTCAAGTTATGTAATATTCCTAGTTCAAATAAACAAAATTTCTTATGTACTTCTTGTAATATTGTGAAAGCTCATAGACTACATGCTCCCTTAACTCATAATGTTTACAATAAAGCCTTTGATATCATTTATATTGATTTGTAGGGCCCATTCCCATCTTCTTCAAGTTTTGGCTTTTGAAATTACATTGCCTTTGTAGATGGTCATACCAGATACACATGATTATACTTCCTCAAGTATAAATCTAAAGCCTTATGAGTATTTAAATTGTTTCATAAAATTTTCCAAATACAATTTAATTTAACTATTAAATATGTTCGATCTAATTTTGGTGGAGAGTTTAGGCCTTTCACTAGACACATGGGAGAACTAGGAATCACACATAGACTAACTTGTCCTCATACCTCACATCAAAATGGCATTATAGAGAGAAAACACAAATATATTGTTGAAATGGGACTTACCGTTCTAGCTCACTCCTCAATCCCTCTAACATATTGGGATCATAGCTTTTCTACCTCTGTGTATTTGATAAATAGGCTTCTTACTTCTCCTTTGACTACATACCATTCGCCTTTCCATGCTCTCTATGGGTAACATCTTGATTACAAGGCCATAAGAACCTTTGGTTGCTATTGTTATCCTTTGCTCAGGTCTTATAACAAACACAAACTTTAATTTAGAAGTCAATAATGTGTGTATCTTGGGGCATCACCTCAGCATAGAGGTTTCAAGTGTCTAAGTATCAATGGGAAAAATCTATATCTACAAGGATGTTACATTTAATGAACATCATTTTCCATTTCCCCAATTGTTCTCTTTAAAAAGTCAACCTAAAACTTTATCTACTAACAAACATATTGCCTATCCTACTAGTACTTTGCATGTTCGTGCTGTCTCAACTCAGCCACATTAAACTAGGGTACAATTGTCTAATATTGTTGTGCCTAACTCCATAAGTCACTAAACGGGTACACATAGAGTAGGTACTTAAAATTCTGTTCAAAATCAATGTACCTCATAAGGCCCTAATCTTTCTCCACAACATCAATCTATCTCTGGTCAACCTGCCCTTGATTCATTACCTTCCTTAGGCAATGTTCCGGACTGACTCAATGGCTAGGCATGGCCCAATCCACTTCTGCTCCCAGAACAACCCAATTTTCTAAGTCTAACCTCATTGGTGGAGAATTTACCTTTCCACCCTTCCAACAGGGGAGGCTGACCAATTTAACTTTGGTCACAACACCTCTCCCCGTTAGTCTCTGCTCATCATGCACGATTCCACCATCCAGAAACAGCCAAGACGCTTGTGCCCGTACTATACCTCTGCCCGTCCCAACAGCTAGTTATGGGCATGTCTGCCCATTCCAACGACTAGATCTAGCAGTTACCTATTCTTCAAGAAACGATTATCTCGCCTCGAAAATATGGGCCAATGGCCAAGCACTGGGGGAACTATAAATCCCTCTCACTTGAGAGGGTCAGGTATCGAATGTTCACCCTCAAACACACATATTTTGTACTTGCTCTCCCTCTTGCTCATTTTCTTACTTTAGCATCGGAATGCCTTGCAGGTACACCCCCTCCTACTCTTTCACACCCAGCATCATAGACGCTTGTCTTTGGCCCACCTCAGGTTCTGATCAACCGGTGAGATCAGTGGCGTGGTCTATGAAAAATCTTATTATCCCCGTCTTTTCTTTCTTCGTAGAACACAAGACTAAAATAACTCTTCAAATTTCTGATCATGGCTTCCCGTGACAACAATCTTGATGCTCGTAACTATGCTTTTCTCCCTGTTAGCAAGATTGATGTTGATGAGGCCACCACCTCTCGTGGCAGCGATGTCCTCTGACAAACGGACGAAGCCACTGCTTCCCCGTCCCCGCTCATATAGATCACGGCTAGGTTCCTTTTGTCCCACAACAACTGACAGTTCCAGTTCCTCCCAATGCCGACCCGGCCATGGCGACCCTCCTCAAGGTTCTCAACAAAACCAACCTCCTAATCCTCAGCTAGAACATGAGGATTGGAGCATTGGAAGAGTCCAGTCATCCGAGATCCTCTCCGCCGAGGAAAGAGCGTCAGCTACGACGGAGTCCCCCTCCTCGGCACGAGAGGAACCGTCAGACGCCTCCAGAGCCAGAGACCCTGACCATTCGCAAACGCGACCAAATTTCTCCCTGGAACCAACATTCCCCAACACCCAAGAGGACCAGAAGAGGCCATCAGGCAGAATCCTAGCATTTGCTGCCGCCCAGATCTAAAGGACGAGCATGAACCCCGTCTCCATGATGAGACTACCGCCCTGCCTACAGACGGAATGCTCGCTCACCATCTTGGACCAGTAGCAGCAGCAACGATGAGTCTCGCGACCTGTTGTCCTAGGATATCATGGTCATGCGCCTCCCAAAAGGACTAGAGAAACCTCCCTCTCCAGGAACATACGACGGAACAACTGACCCCGACGAGCACATAAAAACATCGAGGCGTTGCTCGACTATTGCAGTGTCCGGTGCGCCATCAAGTGCAGATTATTTTTGACCACACTCAGGAAGGGGGCAATGACCTGGTACAAAGGGCTTCCTAACGACTCCATCACCTCATGGAGGTAACTGGGGAGACTCTTCTCCAGACACTTCACGGCCTCTCGCCGTCATCTGTAGACCGAAGCCTCCCTCGAGGTCATTATTCAAGGGAGAGATGAACCCCTGCAAGCCTACATTGAAAGGCTCAACAAGGAGGCCTTCCAAGTATCTACCACCGATGACATGAAAAATTTTCTGCTCGAACACGGGCTCCGTCCCCACATAGAATTCGCTAAAGTTGTTGGCATTCGGCCCCCGACAACTCTGGACACCTTCCTCCTCAAGGCCCAAGCATACATTCAGGTCGACCATGTTCCCTATACCTGTGGTTCTAGGCATACGGAACACGGCCGACCATCCAGGTCGGACGAGCCCTCGACATCCCATCGAGGAGATAAGAGACGAGAAGACTGTCCCCGCGAGCCTCCAGACAGCAAGGGACCCTCCAGTCGATTCCACGAATACACTCCCCCGACTGTTTCAAGGGAAAAGATCCTCATTGAGTGCGCCAACTCAGAATTTCGGAAGGTAGGAGTCCGGTTCCCAAAGAAGATATCGTCCAAACCCAACACTGATAAGTCCAAATATTGTCGATTTCACAAGAGCCACGGCCATACGACTGAAGACTGCATCCACCTGAAGGATGCAATTGAAATAATCATCAGGGATGAAAATCTGAAGTAGTTCGCCTAACGAAAGGAAGCTCCTCGACCAGATTCCTAGGAATCCCGGAAGGTCGAGGAAGAAGTGCCTTCCTCCAAGGAAGCCAACCTCTAGGTCGCTATGAGTATATCCCGGCCTAAAGATTTATGCATCCCCGAGGGGCTTAACGCCCCTCCATATTTTTCCGCGCACAACATGTGGGAGACATCTCCCTCAGCCATGGTCATCTCCAAAGGAGGCTTTAACAAAGTGACGGTGGGGTCTGTCAAAAGGAAATTTGAGCACCTTATCACCAACAACTCGAATCGGAATTCCACCCTCGACAGGGTCCGGGGAGAGTCTGTTCCCATCTGCTTATACTGCAAGGAGCTCCTTGGCGAAGCCCCCAACGCCAGTATCCCTCTGCTCATAAGGGCTCAGGTGGAAAATTTTGACGTTCGGCGAATCCTCGTCGACCAAGGCAGCTCCGTTGATATTATGTACTCCTAGCTGTTCTCCATGCTCCAGTTGGATGAATCACATTTGACTCCCTACGTGGGCTTTGACCTACAGGGTTTTAATGGATCGGTGACGAAGCCCTAGGGTTACGTTGAGCTGATCGTAACCTTTGGATCCAGTGAAACGGCCAGTGCATCTTCAGACGGCCAACTTTAGCCGAGATGGTGGTCGTACCTTCAATAGTACACTTGAAGATGAAATATTACACCACTAAAGGCCTTGTCGCAACTCTACACGGGGACATAGAAGCTATGAGGAGATGCTTTAAATTAGTTTCCAAGGGACTAAATGCCATCGCCGCAAGTCCGAAGAATCCTGCCCAATCTCCCCTACTCAGCAGCTTCGACAAGGCGAACCCACTTCCTCACATTGATTCCATTGACCTCGGCAGCCGCTTCTCTGAAGATGACCATAAGACTCAGAGGGCAAAGGGGAAAGAGATCCAGTCATCCTCGAGCACCCCCTCCAGTAGCAGCGAAGCCGCCCATCCGATGTGCCCCATCCTAGATGGAGAATTTGAGCTTGTCCCACTCGGTGATAACCGTAAGCGAGGAGTAAAGATTAGAGCCGGTCTACCCAAGCTAGCGAGGAAATAACTGAGAGCATGCCTCCAGGAGAATACATACCTGTTTGCATGGAGTGTCGCGGAGATGCCCAGGTTTTACCCCCATGTGGCCTGTCACCGCCTCATCATCGACCCTGCCATCAGAGCAGTTGCCCAACATAGATGACGACAGTCCTTGGAGAAAACAGTGGCTGTCGAACAGGCTGTAAAAGACCTTTTAGAGGCAAACTTTATATCGGAGGCCAAGTACACCACTTGGATGTCCAATGTTGTAATCATTAAAAATAATAATGGAAAATGGCGCATGTGTATTGACTATGTCGATCTTAATAGGGTCTTCCCTAAAGATGCATATCCCCTCCCCAACATAGATAAGCTAGTTGATAATTCTGCTGGTTTTAAATTTCTGTCTTTCATGGACGCCTACTTGGGCTACAACCAGATACCCATGGGCAAAAGTGACAAGAGGTACACGACCTTCATGACCGAATCAGGAAACTATTACTACAACATAATGCCTTTCGGCTTGAAGAATGTCGGTGCTACCTACCAAAGGATGGTAAATAAAGTCTTCTGAGGAGAATTCAGGGACATGCTCAAAGTCTATATGGACAACATGATCATGAAGTCCCACGATGAATCTGATCACACGACCCATCTGAAGGAGGTCTTTGAGCAGGCCAGAAAGTACAAGATGCGCTTTAATCCGGAGAAGTGCATGTTTGGGGTACGATCAAGCAAGTTCCTCAGCTTCTATCTAACCGAACAAGGAATTGAAGCTAACCCCGACAAGTGAAAAGCCTTCTCCAAGTTCCCCACGCCAAACTCAAAAAAGTTCATCCAATACTTCAATGGGATGCTCACATCGCTTTCCCGCTTCGTAGCCAAATCTGTCCAACACACCCCTCCCCCCTTTTTCAAACTCCTCCACAAGGAAGCCACATTCAAATGGATAGAAGAATGTGACAAAGCTCTCATCCACTTGAAGCAAGCCATATCTGCACCGTCAGTCCTCTCCCAGCCAAAAAATAGGGAAACCCTTTTTCTCTACCTCGTTGTCGCAACTGAGGATGTGAACGCCGCTCTCATCCGTGAAACCCTAGACGGGCAGAAACCCATCTATTTCATGAGCAAGGCATTGCAAGGGCCAAAGCTGAGGTATCAGTAGATAGAAAAGATGGCCCTCGCCCTTATCAATGCTGCAAGGAGACTGAGACACTATTTTTGGCCCACACTATCGTGGTACGCACAAACCAGCCCATAAATCAACTACTGGGCTGTCCAGACATGGATGGAAGGATGCTCAAATGGTCTCCAGAACTATACAAATTTGACATCTAGTGCGAGAGCAGAAAGGCCCTCAAGGCACAGGCACTAGAAGACTTCCTAAAGGAAATGACATTGCCCATCCAACCGGGCAACAACCCCCGCAAATGGGTCATATTTGTTGATGGAGCATTCAACTCAGCCGGGAGCGGGGTAGGCATCATCCCGGAAAATGAAGAGGGGGTCCTCGTCGAAGTTTCGCTCACACTTTCCTTCCCTACCTCTATCAACCAGGCAGAATATGAGGCCTTCTTGGCTGGTCTGCGCCTCGTAGGACCTAGGTGCAGAAGAAGTCATCATCTGCACCGACTCATAGCTGATGGCCCTCCAAGTTCAAGGAGAATACCAGGTCAAAAACGACAACTTGTCCGAATATCTGGCCCTGGTTAAGAAGGAGATAGCAAAGTTCACCTTCGTGGAAGTGAAACACGTACCTCGTGAACACAACGTCCGGGAAGACGTCCTATCAAAACTAGCAAGCACGAAGAAGAAGAGAGGAAACAAATCTGTCATCCAGGAGGTACTCCCACGACCTAGCATCGAGAAAACACCCACGACCCTCGACTTGCACGTTGTCAGCGACGACCACTGCTGGAAGACCTCAGTATACAACTACCTCACTAAAAATGAACTACCATCCGACCCAAAGAATGCTAGCGTAGTAAGGCATAGAGCATGCTCCTATGTTCTGGTCGAGAACAAGATGTCTAGGAGAGGATTTTTCATACCCCTCCTCAAATGCGTTGAAGAGGAGATGGTTGCCCACGTCCTACGCGAGATCCATGAAGGAATCAACACCTAGTACATAGGTGGGAGATCCCTCACGAGGAAAGCTCTGCGAGCAAGTTACTACTGGCTGAACATGCAAAACGACATAAAAGAGAATGTGAAGAAATGCGACAAATGCCAACGGCACGGGGACATGCTCCTGGCACCACCCAACGAGCTTAAGGAAATGTCCTCCCTATAGCCCTTCGATTGGTGGGGCCTGGACATCCTGGGACCCTTCGCCGTAGTCTCCAACCAAAATAAATACTTAATAGTGGACGTGGACTACTTCACCAAGTGGATAAAAGCTGAGTCCCTGGCCAAGATAACGACCCACAACATACTTCATTTCTACAAGAGAAACATCCTAGCCTGTTTTGACATTCCTCAAGCGATCGTCATAAACAACGAGACACAGTTCACAGGCAAAAAATTACATGAGTTTGTCGCTCAAATGGGCACTAAACAACACTTCCATCCATCGAGCACCCGCAAACTAACGGGCAAGCCGAAGCGGCAAACAAAGTAATCTTACAAGGTCTCAAATGAAGACTAGACGAAACAAATAGTCAGTGGTTCGAAGTTGCATAGTGTGCTTTAGGCCTATCGCAATACACCTCATTCTTCAACTGAAGAAACCCCTTTTCGCCTAGCATACGGGACAGAGGCGGTAATCCCCATTGAAACCCATGTGCCGACCAGACGAATTAAAGTACCTTTGGACAAAGAAACAAACAACGAGGCCCTGAGGGAAGAACTCGACCTCGTCGAAGACATTTGGTCAGGGGAAGCCCTCCGTGAAGCCTCACTCAAACAGAAAATCACGATTAGGCACAACACGAAGGTCATCCGACGAGAATTCCAAGTGGGCAGCCTCGTCCTAAGGAGGAATCACAAAAATTCCCGAGAGGGCAAACTCTCCACAAATTGGGAAGGACCCTACCGCGTTAGAGAAAAAATGGATAGCGGGGCCTACTACCTAGAACACCTCACCAGGGAAGAATTAGCTCGACCATGGAAAGCCGAAAATTTGAAACACTATTATAGCTAAGGTCATCAACTATCGACGTGCCTCACCCAGGCGGCGGACACGACAACTGACCACAGGTGCACGCCCAGGTGCAAGCGATGCACCATAAAAAAGGATCTAAGCAAGGGTCAGGCGAAGAGACCTACCTATGCTCAACGGCAGTTCCTCGACCGAGCCCGCCGTCGTCACAGTACCATGAACGGCAGAACCCCAGCTCTCAATGGGAAGTTCACGCTGCGAACTCAGGCCACGATCGTGACCTGAGCTCTACTCTACTCAAAAACAACATAGGCCTTTCGATCAGTTCCCCGCACTGTCGGACATCATCCATCGAGCATACCCGAAACAAAACAAATTACTAAGTGCCTCTTGCGACCGTGTTGGACGATGCAAGACACTTAGAAAGTATTAGACAAGATATAAACATACAACATACTGATACATATTACATAACACGACCATGAAGTGCCATAACTATGCATGATACAATAAAAAGGGGCCAAGCCCTACAAAATAAAATTACAAGAAAATTACAAGTTGACCAAATGGCACGCAGGCCAAAGCACAAACTAGGAAAGGTTCACTACTCCTCTTGGGTCGCCTCCCCCCCCCCCTTCACCTCCTTCGCTGAACTGGAGGAAATCGGGGACAACTATTTGGCCCTCTTTGACCGTATAAAGGAACCCTGTGCCCTATGTGGTCAGCTCGACACTAGGGTTCGCCAGCTTCAATTGGTCCACGACGTTCTAGAAAGCCTCCTCACTGATGGCCACAAGGTTGTTTGTGGCTTGAGTAAATCGAGCGACTAGCTCTGACCAAGTCAACATCTTCTTCATCTCCTCAGGCTCATCCTCAGCGGGGGCAGCAACAATTTTCAACTTCGCCACCAAGTCCTCGACGGCTTTCAACTTGGCAGCCAGGGTGTCCCTCTCCAAAGCCATATCCTTGCGACCCTTGCGTGCAGCTTCTTCGAGCTCCCCGTCCTGCTCCTCCTGAAGTTTTTTTTACCTTTTCTTCCAGGGTCACCACCACAGCCTGGGATTTCTTCAACTCGAGCTGAAGCAGAGAGTCGTCCTCGGTGTATACCACGACCATCTCCAGGATCCTCATCAAGGCAGAGGCATCTTGCGAAAGCATAACCCGCTTGCTAGGGCGGTCCATTTCCTCAAGCTTTAGAGATTATGCCCTAGGAATGGACAGGGAGGACCCCTCGAAGAATTTCTTGTTATGTAGGCAAGGAGGCAGCTCGAACTTGCTTCTTCCTAGGGCAGTGCCGCCCTTTATCTTTCCTTGGGCATGCTTTACCATCCTCTCCTGTACCAAAGATATTTTACCTGCAAAAATAACGAGCACGTCAGCACGCGGAAAGAAAAACATCTTAAATAAAATAAGAAAAAGCGAGAAGCTACCCAAAAGTTTGAGAGGCTCCTCGCGAGTGCTACACTCGAGGAGCTCTTTAGTGTTAATATATCGGGCTTTCAGCTGCAGCCCCCCATCTTCCTCGTAAAGAACCTGCCCGGCGCGAGTCACGCACTAAGCAGGAAGGAAGCCATGCACGAAGGACACCGGATTGGCATAGATGGCCCGATCATCATCTAACAACTATTGAGGAGTAACTATATACTCATCAGTCGAATGAGTGAAGTGAGCCTCACTCCAGCAGAAGTGGAAGGTGAACAGCCTCCGGGAAACTATTTTACCCTCCTTGTCTATCAGGTACACCCTGTTTTCGTTCGTGGAGACCTCCCATACAAAAGTTGAGCTGGTGGATTTCTTCGGCACCGGCTCGATCACATAAAACCTCTCTTTGAAAGTTCGGATGGATTCAGAGAAACGCTTGAACAGTTTCCTTCCCTGATTCAAGGAAACCCAGCCGAACTTCCTCCCCGACACCTGTCGTTGAAGATCGAAGATAGTGAAGAAGAGTGGAAGGGTAGCCCTAATCTACAAGTATTCGCACACCAATTCATACGCCCGCATGAAGGCAATGGAATTTGGATGCAGTTGGGAGGGCGCTAAGTCCCGATGTACGAAGACTTCCCTTTGAAAACCTGTGAAGGGCAGCCTCAACCATATCTCCTTAAATATGTATTCGTACATGAGAAATCTCTCCCCGTATGCTGAGCAGATACGGTCGTCCTCTATAGGGAAATGGACCCTCTAGTCTCTCTCCGGTCCCACCGTGGTAAATGCGTCCCCGGTGTATGAAGCGAAGAGCGAGGCATGCTCCATCGGCTTACCTACAGTCCACTCATCAGTTGATGACCTCGCAGAAGTCATCCCCCCAACATCAGGAGGCAAGGAGTCGTCATCTGTCTCAGTATCCTCCGAGGAGCTATCTGATCAATGGTTTTTATACGTTATTTTACCATTAGTTTTAGTTAATTGTCTTATACATTTAGTTGCATTTTATTTCCTTTTAGTGCATTTTATGCGTTGGTTTAGTATTTCAATTGTTTTTAGGTTTAGGTAAGCCATCAAGAAGAACCAGAAAAAAACCGGGAAAAATAGCAGGAATTCGGAAGATTTTTTGAAGGGAAACAATGGCCTGACACGGCCACCCGTGTCACTTGACACAACCTGTGTTAGGAGGGTACCAAGAGAAAGAAAACTGAGTGTTAGACAGTGGGATGACACGGGTGCCCGTTTCAGCAAGTCTGGAGTAGGCATTTTTATATCTGGAAACCAGGGGGCCAACACGCCCGCCCGTGTCAGCTGACATGGCCCGTGTTGGCTAAAGCACTTCATCTTCTAATTTTATTAATTTTGCGCTCTTTTTGATTCCTAAGGGTATTTTGGGTATTTTCCTATTGCGGTGTTGGACCTGAGATTATTTAAGACGTGTTTTGAGAAGGAAAATGGACTTTTTGCCATAGAAGGATTACACGATCAAGATTGGAGAGATCAATGTGATTGGGGAACTGAAGGTTTTCATGAGCAGAAGCAATAGAAGATCAAAGAATCCTATTATCTTGTAATGTCTAGTTTTTACTTTCTATTTTATTCGAATATTATGGGTAGCTAAACCCCCCAATGCTAGGGAGTGTTCCTGATTTGAATTTATAATGACTATGATATTAGTATTGTAATGACATTTCCTTTGTTTTCATAATTTATTTGATCTCTAGCTATTCTTAATGCTTGCCCTGTTGGACCAACATTGTTTGATTTTCGATTAATGATTAGGCTAGGCTGTCGTTAATGCTTTGCTTTTGATGATTCTGTAGTAGATATCACCTAGGACTAGGGATACCCTATAGGAACCAGAATATTCTTGATAATTGATTGCTTAATTTCATTTATAAATCTCTATGGACATAGGAATTAGGGTGGATGATTAAAGGTTTTCTTACTAAGGACTTAGGAGTAAGCAATCTAAAGAATCGGTAATTAGTTGGTTACAATAAGTTGTTGCAGTGTTAATTCAGAGTTGTTACTGAGTCGGATCATACACTTCCCCTAGCTTGTTACTCATATATTTTAAAACCACTTAGTCAATTTCCCTCTTTTACTTGCAAATAGTTTTATAATGAAACCAAACAATCCCAAAACTCCAAGTGCTTTTGTTCAACTGAATTACTAGAGAACTTCTATTTCCTAAGCAGTCCTCGAGATCAATATTCAAGGAATTTCCTTTTTATTACCACATTGGCAAAATAGTACACTTGTTATTTTACTGATCAAGTTTTTGGCGCCGTTGTCGGGGACTGCCAAAACTTAAGTTAATTGTAATTCAATTGAAATTTTGTTGCTCTGCGACCAAAATTTTATTTTCAGTTTTTTTATCATTATTATTATTGTTTTTATTCTGTTACTACTAATCTGCGTCTAATATTTTTATGCGAGGAGAATCCTCAGCTAATTTTTCTTTTGACAGAGAGATCGAAAGAACTCTACATGCGAGGCGTAGACAAGCAAGACTGGCAGGTTTATAAGCAGAACCTTCAGCGTCAGCACTAAAAGAAGAAAGAGTCTCTATTCACTCAGAGCATTCTGACTGAGGTTCAGACTCAGATAGAGATATTGAGACTATGGCTGGAGTTCCACTTGCAGAGAGACTACTTGGTGATTACGGTGGGGCCAATGCATTGGCTGGCAGGTTAACAATTGTAAACTAATCGATGAATGTGGCAAATTTCCAGTTGCATCCAAGCACTATCAACCAACTTGAGAGGAAACCTTTCACCGAAAAGGTTAATGAAGATGCCAACAAACATCTACAAAGTTTTTTGACTATGAGCACTACTCTCAAGATAGAGGGGTACACTAATGATGCAAAGAAATTGAGAATGTTTATGTTCACTCTCTCTAAAGATGCTAAAGAGTGGTTTTACTCGTTACCCACAGGAAGTATTGCTACTTGGGGAGAGATGGAGAAGGCCTTTCTTAATGAGTATTTTCCAGCCTCTGCGTATATTTGTAAAAGATATGATATCATGAATTTTAAACAGAAGGAGGGAGAATCATTGGGCGATGCGTATAAAAGGTTCAAACGGTTATTGGTTGCATGTCCTACTCATAACCTGGATCAAACTGAACATATGGAAATATTTGCGAATGGTATCAAGATGAAGACTAAGCAACTAATTAATACATCAACCGGTGGCTCATCAAACTTTACAACAATCACTGGTATTAAGAAGATCATTGAAGCCATTGCTGCAAATAAGCATTTAGAATCGTATGACCGTAGTGTAAGTAAACCGGAAGGAACGATTGATTTGAAGATGGCTACTCAAGTTGTGAAAACGGAAGATCAAATCAAAGCTAAAGTAGAAAGAAGGCTTAAAGCAATGAATGTAAATACTCAACCTGTGGCTCAAGTTCAACCTATCCAAGTTGTGAGTTGTGAGATTTGTAGTGGACCCAATTTATTGTGCATTGCATTACAACTGCTCAACAAACTGAAGAGATAAAGTTTCTGAAGCAGAATAATCCCTATTCTTAGACTTATAATTCAGGATGGAAGAATCATCTTAACTTCTCCTAGAAAGATCAGAATCAACCTCAATACCAACAACAACAACAACAGACTCCTCAAAAAGCAGAATAGGAAATAGCTATTAAAAAGATGGCAGCTCACAATATTCAATTCTAAGAAGAGACACAGAATAATCAGAGGAACACCACAGCTTCTATAAAAAATGTTGAAGTTCGGATGGGACAAATATCCCAATAAATCTCCTCGCATACTCAAAGAACCTTCTCGAGCGCGACAATACTGAATCCAAAAAATCATGAGAATGTTAATGCTGTCACCATGAGAAGTCAAAGAGTCGTGGAAGAAGAGGAAGAAAAAGAAACAAATTATTATCAGTGTATAGAAGATGAGCTTGAAGTGAGAGAAAACAGGAAAGAACCGGAAAAAGTCTTACCACATGTGAAGCCAACTGAAGAGAAAAATAAAGAGGAGGTTAAACAAAAAATCAAGCTATCTTACCCTCAGAGAATCACAAAGAAGGATAAGAAGGAGAAAGACTTTGAAAAATTCAGAGTTATGTTCAAAAAGTTAGAAATAAACATACCTTTCTTTGAAGCACTTGAGCAAATGCATTTGTACAAGAAATTCATGAAAAAGGTAATGGGAAAAAAAGAACAATGGGTGAGGAGAAAAAAATTTCAATTGAGCAGTGTAGTGAAATATCACAAGGAAGGAAAATACCCATCAAGCGGAAAGACCCTGGACCTATAGCAATTCCTTGTATTATAAAAGATAGAAATTTCAAGAAGGTTCTCATTGATTCAGGTGCTAGTGTGAGTCTCATGCCTTTATCTATTTTCCAAAAGCTGGGTATTGGAAAAGTGAGCGATACATGAACAAACTTGAAGTTTGTCGACCACATGACTAAGAGGTCATATGGGCTAGCAGAGGATGTAATGGGGACGATTGATAACTTTACCTTCCCAGTTAATTTTGAGATTATGGATATTCCAGAAGATGAAGAGACTCCTATCATACTTGGCCGACCATTCTTGCTCACTAGTCGCTGCAATGTTGATATTGAAACAGGTACTCTAACCTTGAAATCTTTTGATGAAGAAGTAACTTTAAAAGTGTTAGACATCAAGAAGCAAGGTAAAGAGGAAGATATTCAACCTTCAGTTGGTATGATCAAAACAGTGAAAAAAGGAAAAAGTTCAAAACCATGTCCTAAAAAAGTCTCTGGTGTAATCTATCAGGTTGTAATATCTCAGGTGTCTAAGGCACATAGCGAGACTTCAAAATTCATTCGAGTCAAGAATAGAAAATTTGGATGTGAGTTAATTCACAAATTTTCTTTTATCTCTAAACCTGACCAGTCCTTTGTTGCAGAAAGATCAAGCAACAAATTGTGAAAGCTGAGATACCCCCCATAAAATGGCGAGTGATCCGTCGAGCCATGCGACGTTAAACGAAGCGCTGCGTGGGAGGCAACCCACATTTTTAATGATTGAGCATTTTCTTTTTGTTGTTATTTTGTTTTGTTTGCAGGTAATAAACGAGACCTTACAAGTGCAAGCTAGAGTATTGCATTACCCTCGAACTTCTCAGTAAGGATCTCTGTGAGTACATCTCTCCCATTCCTGTTCTAAAACATTGAGGATAATGTTTAGTTCAAGTTTGGGGGAGTTTTTATTGTTTTGATTTTTCATTTTAAGTATTTTTAATTGTGTTGGAGTGCTTTTATTTAAAAATCGCTTTGAACTCTCCCTGAATGAGGACCGTAAAAAATTCTCTTGTGAACACTGTGATGTGTGAAGTAGTCAGAAAAGTATATAGAGTTTTAGGGAAGAGGAGTTATAACTAGGAAAGTTGGGAAAGTTTGGAAATTGAGGTATAAGTTGAACACCCTAAATTCCTCGAATTAAGGAAACGAGTCCAATGTGTAAATTTGTGCCATAGTACTTGGAATTGAGAAGTATTCCCTAATTAGTTCATAGTGCTGGTCCGACATAATTAAAAAAGAATCGCATGTATAAAGTTGATTGAGAGAATGACTTATGGTACAAAAAAATGATGAATAATGATGGTAAAGACAACTGATCCTTCTAAGTTGGGTAACCCTCACCCGGGTACTTAGCCTAACGGCAGTTGAATCTCTACAGTCATCCCAAAATGGACTAATAAACGGCCAATGTGTCAGAAAAAAAGAATAAAGGTGCCTCGAAAAAGTCTCGATCAAAATTTATACATATGAGGGAAAGCGATCAAAAGTGCCTTAATATAATTATCCGAATGAAAGGGGTAGAAAATCGAAGAAAAGACTTAAGCCGAAAGCATAGTTGGAGAGGTGATCAAAAGGGGGATTTAGGTCTGCGGTTTTACCGCGGTATGTGTTTGTGTAATACCTTTGTTAACAGACGATTATCAAGAGAACTAGTTTTAGCCGATCGGAACAAAGACTCACGTATGAGTATTGACACACCTTACCTTCACAAATATTTTATTTGATGTGTACTATTTGATCTGAAAAAATGTGTATCCAAACTTGTTGCTTTAGGTCAAGCAATAGTTTAAGTTTGGGGGAGTTTGATCAGTGGTTTTTATACGTTATTTTACCATTAGTTTTAGTTAATTGTCTTATACGTTTAGTTGTATTTTATTTCCTTTTATAGAATTTTATGCATTAGTTTAGTATTTCCATTGTTTTTAGGTTCATGTAAGCAATCAAGAAAAACCAGAGCAAAAATCGGGAAAAACAACAGGAATTTAGAAGAGTTTTTGAAGGGAAACAGTGGCCTAACACAGCTATCTGTGTCAGCTGACACGACCCGTGTCAGGAGGGTACCAAGAGAAAGAAAATTGAGTGTCAGACAGTGGGTTGACACAGGTGCCCGTGTCACCTGACACAGCTCGTGTCAGCAAGTCTGGAGCAGATTTTTTTGTTATCTGGCAACCAGGGGGCCAACATGGCCGCCCGTGTCAGATGACACGACCCGTGTTGGCTGAAGCACTTCATCTTCTAATTTTCTTGATTTTGTGACCTTTGTGGTTCCTAAGGGTGTTTTCCTATTGCTGTGTTGGATCTGGGATTACTTAAGACATGTTTTGAGAAGGAAAAAGAGACTTTTTGCCAGAGATTACACGATCAAGATTGGAGAGATCAAGGTAATTGGGGAACTGAAGGTTTTCATGAGCGGAAGGATGCTCGATTCGCAAGTCACGAATAACGTAAGAGTAATATAAAAGATTATCGATCCTACAGAGACCAGCCGTCAATCAATTGTTTGCTAGTGTTACAGTGTTTATCTAAGGCAAGTCAAATAGAAGGTTGAGTTGTGTGAAATAAAAGTAAAGTGCGGAAATAAATTCAATAATAAAACAACAGGCATAGATGCAATTCACATAGCTACGTAGTATTCCAAATGTGTATAAATAGAATGCCTTATGGGGTAATGTTTTCTACTCATGAAAAGAACTAAGTTAATGGGAACTGCCGCTTTCGCATATTCAGAACCGAGTTTATCCCTAATCGATCCCTCTTATTGTCACTTATAAAAAGGCGCGTATTGCGTTAGGATTAATAAACCTATTTTTAAGAAATATAGTTTCTTAACTTAGTTGAAAAGTATTTTGACCTGGAATTTCTAACAAAAAGAGGTTCTTGCGAACCGGACCTTAAATCCATAAAAGTGTCCGAAAACAGTTTTAAAATCGGTTTTCTTAAACGTTAAAGACTCCTAATTACCTGAGTCAAGCACTTTCGCTTCCTTTGAACAGTTAAAACAAACCAAATTTATCTAAAGGTTGGACGGCTTTCGATCTTACCCAACAGATTTTAAGTGCAGAAAATAAGTGTTAAAAGTCAAAATAACCCCTAAGTAATTCTATCGACAACCCTATAAAATACTATTATAACTATAATCCTTGCATCCTAGCCTTTAAGATTTAGTAGGACATGGTAAAGTAAATAGACATGGTAAAAAATGTGAGTAAATAAAATGCGAGAAAATAGATAAAGTGCGGTAAAGGGTGCGATAAATAAACGGTGCGAGAACAACAATGGATAAATAGAAGGGCGATAAATAAACAAAAACCTGCTCTAAATGAGAGGCTTTAAATCTTGGTACAACTGGAAGTAAATGACATAAATAAAATGGCGGTAGGATTAACTTCTACCCAAGTGCTCCAAACCCGATTATAT
This sequence comes from Lathyrus sativus, assembly GCA_963859935.3. NCBI lineage: Eukaryota > Viridiplantae > Streptophyta > Magnoliopsida > Fabales > Fabaceae > Lathyrus > Lathyrus sativus. The sequence continues at coordinate 396,147,972 of OZ012738.1, forward strand.
ACTCGATTAAACAATGTGATAACCCCTCGATGTGAGAAGTTTATCACTTTACAATAGGTGAAATTTATGGTTTGAGTTTTGTAACTAAGCTTGGATGATTAGAGATGAGACAGAACTCCTCTATTTATAGTGGTAGGAAAGTACAGGTAAGGACAAGAATGCCTCCCAACTCCTTTTGGGAGGGAAACAAGATTGTGAAGGTGGTGCCTGCCACCTCCCTGTGGCGCCCGCCACATGAACTAGGGTGGAAAGGAGTGGGAGACGTGGAAGTTGTCAGCAGTTGTCTTCTATCCAATGTGTGGCATCCCCTATGGTGCCCGCCATGATGGAAGCCATGTGTACAATTCCTAAGAATGTTGGTCTTTTAGCTCATTTTTCTTCATTTCTTCTCGAGTAGCCTTGAAAATACAAAAACCTGAAAAAGAAACAAAACAGAGGCATAATACAAGAAAACAGAAATAAAATCCTAAATAACATGCCCAAATCGAGTCGAATAAACAGTATATTTTAGGCTTATCACGAAAGTAATTGAAGATTAAATAATCATATTATCTTGTAATGTCTAGTTTTTACTTTATATTTTCTTCGAATACTATGAGTAGTTAAACCCCCCAATGCTATGGGGTGTCCCTGATTTGAACCTGAAATGACTCCGATATTAGTATTTTAATAACATTTCCTTTATTTTCATAACTGATTTGATCTCTAGCTATTCTTAATGTCTTCCCTGTTAGACCAACATGGTTTGATTTTCGATTAACAATTAGGCTGGACTGTCGTTGTTAATGCTTTGCTTTTGATTATTTTGTAGTAGATATCACCTAGGACTAGGGATACCCTATAGGAACCAGAATATTCTTGATAATTAATTGCTTAATTTCATTTATAATTCTCTATGGATACAGGAATTAGGGTGGATGATTAAAGGTTTTCTCACTAAGGACTTAGGAGTAAACAATCTAAAGAATCAGTAATTAGTTAGTTATAATAAGTTGTTGTAGTGTTAATCCAGAGTTGTTACTGAGTCAGATCATACACTTCCCCTAGCATGTTACTCATATATTTTAAAACCACTTAGTCAATTTCCCTATTTTACTTGCAAATATTTTTATAATGAAACCAAACAATCTCAAAACCCCTAGTGCTTTTATTCAACTAAGTTACTAGAGAACTTGTATTTCCTACGCAGTCCTCAAGATCGATATTCAGGGAATTTCCCTTTTATTACTACATTGGCAAAATAGTACACTTGCTATTTTACTGATCACTATCCTCGGACAAATCTATGGGTTGTTCGTCCTCGTCAACTCTGCGCAACATCGCTTTTACTTGAAAAGCAGAGGGGAAAAGTGAATTCGATGGCAAAATCAAATCCACCCTTCCACTGCTAGTCAAGTGAAAGGGCGTGCAAAGAGCCAAGGAAAAAATCCTTGACCTAAGCCCTACTCAAATGACACAACTAAACGATATCAGTGCCCTGGGGTCCTCCCCGACACGTCCGGGGAAAGATCCCCATGTACAAAACCCATAACTCTCATGAGGAAACCACCAAAGTCTATGGCCCCTCCGGCAGCAAACGCCAATGTGTCGTCACTACTCCGGGATCAACTTAAACATATGGCTTGCTAACTTGCTCTTTCCTAAAAACAACCACTACAATGCCGGCATCAGAGAAATGGTCGCGTCACCGTCTACCATCAGCAGCCACCACAAACGCCCTAGAACTACTTCATTTCAGTCCTAACCACATGCATTCTACAACATCAAACCAGAAAAAAAAGAGTAAGCAAGGAATAGGCATACTTACTTGGTCGAGGAAGAAGTTATGGACTTCAGTAGCTCTGGTCGGACATCGTACGATGGCCAGAGAAAAACTTGAAGGCAGCAAGCGATAGAGAACAGGGCACAATGAGTAAGAAGAGAGAGAAGTGAAAGTTCTGAATAAACAAAAACTCTCACTATTTATAGGCAAATGATAAGCACGTGCACGAGCATGCGCGAGTAAGGCATCATCATGATCCGAGCCTAGCCATCATCACGCATTTAATGCGGTACATGACTTAAGGCACACGTGGCACCTCTACTCTTCAGGTTCCATCAACCGTTGGGCTCCCCGGGTCTCAAGCTCCCCAACAACAACATTTCAGACGCCCGAGCAAGTGTGTCTCTAGACACAAGGAAGCTTACGACGACTATGCCCGGGAAGAAGATTACCCTTAAGTCATCACTACCGTGATCGGTAGCAACGACTTGGAGGGCTACTGTTCCAGACAGGCCCAATGGCTAGGCATGAAACAATCCACTTCTGCTTCCAGAACGGCCCAATTTCCTAAGTCCAACCTCTTCGGTGGAGATTTTACCTTTCCGCCCCTCCAACAGGGGAGGCTGACCAATTTACCCTTGGTCACAACACCTCTCCCCATCAGTCTCTTCCCGTCACACACGGTTCCACCATTCAGAAATAGCCAAGACGCTTTTTCCCGTACTATATCTCTGCCCGTCCCAACGGCTAGTTATGGGCATGTCTTCCCGTCCCAACGGCTAGTTCTGGCAGTTACCTATTCTTTGGGAAACAGTTATCTCACCCCGAAAAGAGGGACCAATGGCCAAGCGCTGGAGGCACTATAGAAACTCTCTCACTCGAGAGGGCCAGGTATCGAATATTCACCCTAAAACACACATATTATGTACTTGCTCTCTCTTGCTCATTTTCTTACTTTTGTATCGAAGTGTCTTGCAAGTACACCCTCTCATCCTCTTTCACACCCAACATCACATACACTTATCTTTGGCCCACCTCGGGTTCTGATCAACGGGTAAGATCAGACAACATGTATATTTTTGTCAACATTTTTGCTCCAGAACATGACCCCACATTGGCACACTCTGAAAAATCAAGTACACCAGTAGGTATTTCACATTATCCTAAGGGAAATAATATGATGCACATTTGTTTTTAAATATATTGACAATTTTTGTTAATGTTTTATTAAAATAAATTTATCATTTATAATATTTAAAATGAATAATAACATTATTAAATATTTATATATAAAATAGTTAAATGTCAAAAAATTAAGTAATTCAGAACGATTTTTCTTAATTTTTTAAAAAAATAAATCTTGATTCACAACAGTTTAATAAGAAAAAGGATGAATTAATTAAATTAGTCAATTTAACATTTTTTAGACTCAGTTTAACATTTTAATAATTTGTTATGATAATTCAATTTGTTATGGTTGTTTAGCATGACCATTCATAATAATGCATGTGAAATGAAAATAACGATCGAAGGGTAGACAAGGAAGACAAAATACTAAAGCATTATCTCTCTAATCTCTTCGTTGCTCTCTAAACAGAGAAGAAGAAAACAAATAATGGTTCCATAACAAGTTATAGTTTGTATCACAGGCATCACAAGTATTTTCTTTCTTTTGTATGAATGTCATGGAAATTTATGGCTATCCAAGGCAAAATAACTTAAGTTTTAAAAGAAAAGTTGAAGTTGTTAAAATAAAAATTAAAATTGTGGAACAGGAAAGTTTTTGGCATCCTAAATCTAGACGTGGAAAAGGTGGTGAAGACTGAAAATGTCCTTGATAATCTGACAATACATGACACATTAGAGTTGGGGGACCGATTATCAGAACCTAAAAGGAAGATATAAGTGTGCAAAATAAAAGGAGAAGATGGAAATAATTTGGTTATGATTTCATTAAGAAACGTTAGGGAATTTTATACACAAATACATATCTCTAAATAGGTGAGTCTGCTCCTATAATTCAACAACCTATTCCTACAATCAAGCTATTCTAATTTGACTAATATTACTGTTACCATATTTACAGCAAGAATTATGGGATAAAATTAATTCTCATAACAACAAGAATCATAGAATATAATTAGCTTTTCTAACACTCCCCCTTCAACATAGAATCATAGAATAACACTATCTGCAATATTAGGGGTTAATGAATTAAGAATCCATGACAAAACCATATCATTGCATTCAAGAGAACCATCTGATTTGCACTTGATTTTTTAGACCCAACGACAATCAATAGCTTGCTTTCCAAGAGGGAGAGGTGTGAGAAACTAAGTATTGTTAGCCTCTAAAGCAGCCAACTCAAATTGCATTGCTATTTGCCAATGAGATTGGAAAACAACTTGTTCATAACATGTAGGCTCAACATCATTAGTAATATTAACAATAAGGGATCTATGTTGTGGTGAGTAATAATCATATGCGATATGTTGTGAATCAGATACCTTAAAACTAAGTGTAAACAATTTCTTAATGATCAAGAAACACACAAGGGTTAGAGTTAATAAATAAGAAAACAACAAGGATTGGTTATTAAACTACTATTCTTTCCTTTCTCTTAGAACAAGATTACAAGTATACAAGAATAACAAAATAACCTCTCTCTCTTGAAATTAGGATTTTATCTTCCTATTTTTCCTTATTTCAAGATTAAGAAACTAGCATCCTATTTATAAGAATAATAGCACACTAACCTAATGGCATTTTTAACAATTATCCATTACAAGCTAACTTAAGGTACAAGTTAACTTTAACAATCAGGCTTATAAGCAAGGCCCAATTCAACATGCTAACAACCCTAGCAATATTGACTAATACATGTTAGAACAGACTTCGACTACAACACGCATTATTCACGAACAGACTTCGACCACACTAGAGTTCGATCACACATCTCACAAATCTCCACCTTGGATCTAACTCTATAACATCAAGAAACTAGCTTTCTTTATGCAGCTTTATTAACTGCATACAGTGGAAAAACTTGCAACTAGGCAATGTCTTGGTGATCATATCATCAGCATTATGATCTGTCTAAACCTTCAGCACTTGGACTTCTCCACGTTCGATTACTCCTCTGAGGAAATGCAGCCTCACATCAATGTGCTTGGTTCGATTATGATAGGATGAATTCTTCGAAGGGTGTATTTCACTTTGACTATCACATTTAATAGTGATAACTCGACCTTGAAGTTTTAGCTCCTTTGTAAAACCTTCAAGCCACAATGCTTCCTTCACAACTTCAGTTAGGGCAATATACTTCGCTTTAGTGGTTGATAAGGCAACGACCTTCTGAAGTGTTGATTTCCAACTAATTGTTGTCCCAAACATAGTGAATACATATCCAGAGATAGATTTTCTGGAATCCATACAACCTGCATAATCAGAGTCGACATATCCTTCGATTGCTGCTTTACTATCTTCACCCAAGGCTCCACTATAAATTAAGACTCTATTCAAAGACCCATTCATGTACCTTAAAATCCACTTCAATGCTTGCCAGTAAGCCTTTCCATGATTCGCCATGTACCTTCTTACAAGCCTTATTGAATATGCTATGTCGGGTCTAGTACAAACCATAACATACATCAAAGAACCTACTATGTTAGCATATGGAATGCTATTCATATAAGTTCTTTCAACATCAGTGTTGGGACACTGATCTATACTCAGCTTGAATTGAGGGTTTGTCGGAGTCACAACAGGCTTTGAATTCAACATACCAAACTTTTCGAGAACCTTCTGTAGGTATGCCTCTTGAGATAAGCATAATTTCAAATGCTTTATATCTCTCCGGATGTCAATCCCAAGAATCCTAGACATAACTCCCAGATCCTTTATGTTGAACTCTTTATTGAGTTCATCCTTCACCCTCATTACATCTTCGACATTGTTGCTTGCTATTAGAATATCATCCACATAGAGCAACAAAATAACAAATGAATTACCCGGTCGAAATCTGAAGTAAACACAGTAGTCGAACTGACTTTTGATGAAACTTATGCGTGCCATGAACTTGTCGAATCTCCTATTCAAATGTCAAGGAGATTGTTTCAGTCCATATAAGGATATATTCAGCTTACACACATAATCTTCCTTCCCTTTTTCGACATACCCTTCAGGTTGCCTCATCAAGATTGTTTCATCTAAGTCACCATACAAGAACGCAGTCTTTACATCCATCTGTTCCAGTTAAAGGTCAAACTGTGCCACTGTGGCAAACAACATTCAAATGGATTTGTGCTTCACAACAGGAGAGAACACATCATTGAATTTGATACCTTCTTTCTGAGTGAACCCCATAGCAACCAATATTTCCTTGTATCTCTTCGACGCTACTCCTTCGATTCCTTTCTTAACTTTGAAAATCCATTTACAGCTGACTAACTTGGCTATAGCAAGTTTCTTGATCAGTTCCCAGGTGTTGTTATCATGAAGAGATTTCATCTCATCATCCATGGTCTTCAGTCATTCAGTCTTCTTTCGACTCCTCATAACTTCCTTATAGTCTATAGGTTCTTCATCTAGAACCTCACTAACAGAGATTAAGGCATAAGCTATAAGATCTGCATACCCAAGTCTCTGAGGTGTCTTGATGACTCTCCTCGAACTGTCTCTTGCTAGCAGGTAGTCATTATCAGTCTCCTCATCTTCGACAACATCTTATGCATCTTCTTCGACTTCATCTGGGGTAAGCAATTCAACATCAACGTGCTCCATCTCAACAAGAATCTCTCCCTGTTCCAGCTCTTCATCAGTATCATCAGTTTTCTTAAAAGCCATCTTTGCTTCATTGAAAACTACATCTCAACTGGTGATACACCTCCTGTGACCTAGCTCTAGGAACCATAGCCTATAAGCTTCGACTCCTTCAGGGTATCCCATGAACATGCATTTTAGAGCTCTAGGTTCAACCTTGTCTTGCCTAATATGAGCATAGGCCACACAGCCAAATGCTCTCAGTCTATCGAGACTAGGTGGATGTCCTGACTAAACTTCTTCAGGTGTCTTCATTCCCAAGGCAATCGAGGGACATCTATTTATCAGGTAAGTTGTTGTCGTAACAGCTTTTGCCCAAAACATCTTCTTCAATCCAGCACTAACCAACATGCATCTAACCCTTTCAATAATTGTTCGATTGAATCTCTCAGCTAAGCCAATTTGTTGAGGAGTACCTGCTACAATCTTATGCCTTGTAATCCTAGACTCAACACAGTAACTGTCGAACACTTCGTTGCAGAATTCAAGGTCATTGTCGGTTCTCAACGTCTTAACCTTTCTGCCAGTTTGAGTTTCGACCATAATCTTCCAACTTCTGAAATTCTCAAAAGTTTCATCCTTCGTCTTTTGAATGAATACCCATAGCTTTCTGGAATACCAGTTTGCAGGCAAGCAAAGAACACATGGATCCCCGGATTACATTCATGTTGATCCTTGCACCTGAGTGGGAAGGATTCCTTGCAGGCCCTCAAAGATCAGCATGAATGTAATCCGGGGATCCATGTGTTCTTTGCTTTCCTTTGTTAAACTTTTCCCTACAGGATTTACCAAATACACACGATTCACAAAACTCCAACTTTTTGACTTTGTCACCTCTTAGCAGGTTCTGCTTCCCCAATTCGACCAGGCCTCTTTCGTTGACATGGCCCAATCGTGCCATAATTCTGTCTTCGACACAGGTTTTGTGGATGCAACATTTGTTGAACCACTTACAACCTCAACCTCAAGGGTATACAAGCCTTATTTCTTCACGCCTCTCAACACTTCCTTTGACCCCTTCATGACTCTTATGATACTTTTCTCTCCTTGAAAAACATATCCTTTTCTGCTGAATTCACCAAGAGAAATCAAATTTCTCTTCAAGTCAGGCACATACCTACTTCAGTTAATAACCTTATTGACTCATCATGGAGCTTAAATCTCACAGATCTAATACCTGCAATGTTGCAAGATTTCTTGTTTCCCAACAACACAGATCTACCATCTTGATCACATAGCTCCTCAAACAATTCTATGTTTGGAGTCATGTGCCAAGTGCAACCTGAATCCATAATTCACTCTTTTCTCGAGTCGCCACTTAAAACCACAAGAACATCAGATGATTCAAAGTCATCTTGAACAATGGTTGTGTTGCCATTACCTCCATGATCGTTCAGGCGTTCAGGGCACACCTTTCTTATGTGACCCTCCTTCTTACAGTGATAACATCGAATACCAAATGCTTCGCCACTATAATACTTTTGTTGACTTTTACCTTTCTTTTTGTCGAACCTACCATCCTTTCGCAAGAATTTTCCCTTAACGGCCAAACCTTCGCCCACCATCGAAGGTTTATGCTCTTTTCATCTGTTCAAGTCCTTAGAATATACAGCTGATTGAACTTCTTCAAAGGTCAGGCGCTCACTTGCCTCCCTTCCATACAAGAGAGTTTCTTTGAAGTGAGCATGTGTTCTGGGTAAAGCACACAACAACAATAGTGCTTGATCTTCATCATCAATCTTCACATCAATATTTTCAAGATCAAGAATCAGCTTGTTGAACATATCCAATTGCTCAGCCAACACATTGTCTTCACTCATCTTGAATGAATACAATGCTTGCTCCAGGTAGAGTCGATTGACCAGAGATTTGGTCATGTACAAACTTTCAAGTTTCACCCATATTCACGATGTTGTAGTCTCCTTTGATACATGTCGAAGAACCTTATCACCAAGGCTCAACAATATTGCGTTGTGGGCTTTCTCGATCATGCCCTATTTTCTTTTGCCGTTAACACAATGTCCATGACTGCTTCACCCTTCAACGCTTCCAAACAAACCTGCTGAACCAGTAGGGATTTCATCTTCAAGCGCCACAAACCGAAGTCGTTCACTCCGGTGAACTTTTCAATCTTATACTTTGTTGAAGGCATCTTCTCCACGCTCACTGCACCAATTTGTTGTGCATCAGATACCTTAAAACTAAGTATAAACATTTCTTAATGATCAAGAAACACACAAGGGTTAGGGTTAATAAAGAAGAAAACAACAAGGATTGGTTATTAAACTGCTATTCTTTCCTTTTCTTAGAACAAGATTACAAGTATACAAGAATAACAAAATAACCTATCTCTCTTGAAATTAGGATTTTATCTTCTTATTTTTCCTTATATCAAGATTGAGAAACTAGCATCCTATTTATAAGAACAATAACACATTAACCTAATGGGATTTTTAACAATTACCCATTATAAGCTAACTTAGGGTACTGTCGTACCTCGAAAAATACGATCCTCGCGATGGCCGCGGAAAATACTGTTCGAAACAGAGTCGCCACCGAACTTTATTCATTCCAATGCAGGAATAGGAAAATATCGATAAAACCTTTAAGAGGGATAAGAACATGTTCATCGCAACCAATATTCTAGGTTCGGGAGTCGGTTACGCAGAGGGAAGGTATTAGCACCCTCTACGTCCGTTGTACTCAACGGGAACCTCTTGATCGATTCGAGAGTAAAGTTAACTATGCTTGTTTGTTTTCTTCTAAGGTTTCTCCTAAAGGGAAATGAGTGGTTCATAGATAGGGTGCTCGCCAAGGATTGGGGCCCTTGTGCCTACGTATCTTCACTTGTAAGAAGTGGAAAATCAGAGCATTCGTAGTTCGAGGGACTACAGGAAAAATGGGGGATTGTGCTCGCCAAGATCGTCGCAATCTTGTGCCTACGTATCTTACATTCGGAAGAGAATGAAGAATCAGAGCAGCCGTAGTTCGGCTAACTACGGTAAAGGGTTTGAAAATGAACGAGTGCTTATGTCACATTCTAACTGCTAAACGTTGGCTTGTCTGCTCGCTAGGGGAGGCTGAAGCACTAGTTTGTTATGCGCGGAAGAAGGGACTAAACAATGTTTTTTTGGGAAGAGTTGTTTGAGCTGGAAATCGCACGAGGGCGAGGAATTAGGTTTATCGTATTGGATGTTTTTGTTAGAGAAAGAGAATGGATTTGAATAAGTTTAAGGTTTCGATCGCACGGGGGCGAGAAAGAGGAGTTTGGTTAGGTTATTTGATGGAGAATAACGACTATTCGATAAACGAGACGTCAGCCTCGCAATCGATTAATCGGGATATTATTGGAATGCTAGATCCCAATAACACCTTTTCATTCGAATAATTACGAAATATGTTTGAGAAAGTTTTAAGCGCACGAGGGCGAGAAAAGAGAGTTGGATTGAATATTTTAAGGGAGAATGACGACTACTCGATAAACGAGACGTCAATCTCGCAATCGATTAATCGGGATATCATTGGAATGCTAGATCCCAATGGTACCTTTTTCATTCAATTAATTATGAAAATGTTTTTGAATGGACAATGACGATATTAGTCCAAATAGTTAGAGCATGTATTTTATATACGAAAGGTCGAATAATCCACAACCTAAAGCGTACGCCCCAAGAGTGGTTACTCAAGAATTCAAGGAATGCGAGACTCCAAGAACTCAGTTCTTTCGCAATTTATTTAAGAAAATGGTTTGAATTTTACGTATGGTTTAGAGACATACTAGGGTTTAGACTCGACCGTACGGAGGTGAGAAACGAGGTTAGAGAGGTTGTATGTTTAGGAGGAATGACGACTACTCGATAAACGAGACGCCGGCCTCGTAATCAATTAGTCGGGATATCGTTGGAATGCTAGATCCCAACGACAATCTTTTTCATCCCATTAATTATGAAATAGTGTTTGCTGGACAGTGAATACTTGTCCAAATAATTATGGAAATATTTTAGAAACGAAAGTTCGAATGATATACTGTTCGAGGTGTACACCTTGATAGTAATTATTCTCGAATTCATGGAATGCGCGACTCCAAGAACTCGATACTTTCGTAATTTAATTATGAAAATATTTTGAAAATATTAGTGTGTAGATTAGAATAGGGTGAGCATACCGCTTGAATTAGGGTTTGCGAATTTTGAAAGGTTTAAACGAGGTTAGGCATTTTAGGGATGAAAGACGAAGCGACCACAACTCGAAGTGTGCACCTCGAGAGTGGTCGCTTAAGGATTCAAGGAGTGCTAGACTCCAAAAATCCAACACTTCCATTATTTAAATAAGAAAGGTCTTAAAAAAAAGAATTATTTATGATTTTTTAATTAATATAAAAAAATGTTTTTCTTAACAACTCCTTTTTTTTTAAAAAAAAAAAAATTTAAATTGGATTAAGTAAAATGTTTTTGATTCTTTTTCATACTTAAATTGTCCGATTAATACAAAATTAAATATTAATTAGTAATTATGTAAGGAATTATTAACTAGCAATTATGTAAGAAATTAATAGTTAATCTATAGATAAAAAAAACAATTACCCTAAATTAGTTAACTAAAGTTAAAACAGCTAAAAAACAAAATATACTGAAATCCTAATCATCCCTGAATTTGCACAAGGCGTAAACTCAGATGGGCCAGGCTTGGCCTTAACCCGAAATCAGCCTCAGCGGGTCAAAACCTTCAACCGGCGATGAATCACCCTCTCCTCTTCATTCCTTTCTCACGTTAACCCCCCTCCCTTTCCGACCATACCCCAGACTAAACCACGAACCCCAGATTCATAGCACTTCATCGAAACCACAAGCGGCGTTGAATCACTCATCAAGACAAACAAGGTATCGGAGCACACATCGGCGAACGAGACTTCAAACTAAACCCCAACTCATAATCAGAAAACCCTTACCCCCAAATCCCTAAAGACGCTAGCAAAATCGTGAATCAGCTATTCTAATGGCCTTAGATCAACAATCAACTCCAAGAATGTTTATATAATATGCAACAAAACATGGCGGTGTAACAGCGATGCATCGAAATGGCGTAAGGACATCAATCAACAAGAATCAGATAGAAGCGAGGAATATCTTACCAACCTAGTCGCTTCGATGGCAACGGTGAGTGATTTCCTAGCTGCTTCGAGACCCTTTTCCTCTTTTTCTCCCTTCGAAAGCTTGCGTGACTTGGTCCAACTCAGAGTAAACTCAAATTCTTATATTGAACTTGTGTTACTCTTAGGAAATTTTGAGCTTTTATGAATAATGAACTAGGACTGATTTCAACAGAGTGGTGTTTCTGTTTCTTCTTTGCTTGACTGCCTCCTCAAGATGAACAGTATGCTGTCTTTTTTATATCAGTGAAATTAGGGTTAGGGTTCCTCTTGTAAGCTGTGTGAAGTTTTGGGTGGAAAAGAAGCCAGAATACTTTCTTGTCAATCTTGGCTTGTTTAGCTATTTCAGGTAATGTTGGCTTGAACCTCAATAGGAAAATTCTACCCTAATTTTTTTACTGCAAGGGACACCAATTTACTCCCTTTTCACCATAAACTTTTGTAAATTTTACTGTGCATGGGAAGATTCAGAATTTTCTTATGATTCAGATCAGGCTTAGATCAAACTGCTATTGGAGATTTTCTGACCAAATTTTCCCTATTGGTTTGACTAGAAAACAAGGAAGAGATTCCTAGTAAGATCAAATTGATTCAAAAGAACCCTCAAACCTTGACTACACTCATTAGCTTGATTCCCAAAGTGGGTATCACCACTAACTAACTTATTCAATGACTTGACTCTTTCTATCATGTCCATGTTTTGAACCGAAAGTTGAATCCTAGTTCCACTTCTCAATTTTTCTTCAACCGATACTAACTGTGTACTGATATGCTTTGTTATGTTAATACTCTTTGCAGACTCTGTATTATTTGTATGAAGCCTACGATTCTGATATGCCACCTGATTCTGTCTCGATGATGCATTTCGATCTAAAAGGGTTCCTCAGCTGCGCTTTAATTAAAGTGACTTCTTGCAGCACTGTCCTTTCTTTGTATTTTGGGACTTTCCGAATTAGCTACTCTGCGCAAAGGATCGCGAACTGCACCGCTGCTTTTACTGGATTCGCCCAAGTTCGAGCAAAGTTTAAAAGCCAAAATGCGAGGTACAATTCTTTTTATTGCATTAACCAAGTCATCCGAGAAATCGCCCTTCTGCTCTAGACATTTAGAAAATCTGGAAGCATTATGCAATGGCATATTACTGTCGCTATTGGACTCACTAACTTTTGTGCCTAACTTTTGCAATGATTCTTCTGCAGGCTTACCAAGAACATATAAAGCATTCACATTATTATGTTTTTCATGGTGATTGCTCTCTATGTTAGGTAAAGCATCTTCATTGGATTGACTTTGTTCCTTCACTAAATTAGGTTGCATCATACCACTCTCCTCACTTAAGCTGCTAGGTGTTCTACTATTCGTTCCTCCAGTATCAGAGATGCTAAAATTTGACAGCTTTGACTGTTCTTTGCTACATAGTAATTCAAATTGAGGTTGCTCATCCTTCTGTAAAGCCACCTTATTTTGAGTTTGATTGTTCTCCGAGGTTTGAGAATTGCTATCTGCCACTGCAGACTTTGACTGCGGCATGGTCACAAGTTTTTTTTTGTTCAAAGGATGTCTTAGCCTTCCCTGCTTGGGTTGCTGTGGTCTTCAAATGAGTCTCAAAAGCAACTTCAACAGCAACATCAGGTAAACCTTCCAATAATACTCGAGCTCTCTCAATCACATTCTCGGAATTCGAACCTTTCAAAGCGGTACTATTATCCTCAAGAAGTCTGTATAAGAGTCTTATAACATATAGATTTTTATGCGCTTCTTCAAATTCCATCGAAATTCACCACGCAAAGGTATTTTCGCCTCCGATTTGAAACTATTACGTTTTTCAGTCACAAATTGTGAAAGCTGAGGGAAGGATGATATTGTTCTGTCACGCACAGTTGTTGTTGGTGATACATGAGCAAATTCTCGGGGTGGTTGAAGCTAGCTTCGGTAATGTTTGTTCATTGTGGATTTGACAAGGTTGGCGCAGATGGTAAAGGTTTGAAGAAGAGGTTTTGATAGTTTTTTTTGAAAAAAAAGAAGAAGAAGGTTGGTCATTTTGAAGAAAAGACATTCAAGAATAGGAAGAAAGATAGAAAAGTGTGGAGCCTCCTCCCCAACTGTTTCAATTCCAGGTCTTTTTTATGCAAAGCTTTTTTTCTTCATATGAGGTTCCCCCTTTTTGTGTATGGGTTATGCTTTGGTTATGCAAAGAAATAAGTGGTAATGAATATGGATTTATTAATTCCTACTTGTTCCTACTATACGTATCACACAAAAGCAGGAACAACTCTGATGTGACTTTGTTTTTTTACTACAGGTCTGGATTGAGAGTTAAGGGCTTGTTGCTTGAAAGGCGAAGAAGCTAACAATAGTAAGTCTGATTTTCTTTCTGGCGTGACTGTAATGTCATGATCTGTGGTGCAAATATAGTGATGGGAGTAAACTCATGCAGAGCGCAGGATTGAGCGTCGATAAATGACGTTGCTGAAAGTAACATTGTCGCTAAGACACAATACTGAAAAGTCAGCAGTAACTCCTAGTTGGTGGTTCGTGTTAGCGGTAACGTGACTCAAAGATGGAGCAGAGGTGAATTTACGCATTTAGATTGTAGACCCGATGAAGTAATGAAAACTTTGTTCTGACTCTGTATATGTACTTGCGTTACAGGTATAACACTTGTCGGTGGTGTCGTCCCGGTACCAGAACAACCCAGCACAACATTAGACGCAAGTTACAGGTGGTATACCGTTATGCCGAACCAGCACAACATCTTCATTTTGGTTTCCTTCATGTCTTCAATGTTGCACTTGATTCCAACTCATATGTGAAGCACTCGATGCAGTGAAAATAGTCCTTATATCAGTTCCAATGCCAAAGGTAGGATGACTACCAACACTAGGAACATCATGATTCACCACTCTAACAACAAAAATACGCAATCCCCGGAGCATGACTTACCCTTTTGTCTTACATCATCGACCGAGGAACGCACCACTCGAACAACAAGGATAAGTGATCTCGACAAAAATACTGGGCTTCAAGCATAGCTGCTGCTGAAGTATATGCGAGGATGGAGTATGTTGTTTAGTGTCATGTGAAAGAAAGCGGACTTGATCTTGTGCTCGAAATTGCGCCTGAGTGACCAACTTCAAATCATCTTTTGAATATCCTAGTGCCGTAACAGGTTGACGAGAAACTTCTACTTCATTCTTGAAAGAACTATGGCTTTGGTCTCCTGCTGATGCTTGAAACTCTGAATGGCTAACATATTCTCTTGTTTCCCTGTTACAGGAGCCTCACACTGTTTTTCATTTGGTCATAAGGTAACGGAGTTGAGGCAGTGGATATGCTTGCCACTTTCATCGCCTGAGCAAATGTATCATTCAATTCTTTGAATTGTACCAGACATTCCTTTTCAAAAATCAAACACAGGTCTGCAATACTCCTCTGTTTCCTCGCATCTCCACAATCTCGGTCTTGTACATGTTATAGCAACATATAGCTGTTTCGGCTTAGAACACAAAATATTGTGTTTGGAATCACTGAAACTTGGAAAAGACTTGGATTCTATAGGTTCCAACGGACCTTGCTTATCCACATGCCCGTAAACCACCCTCCATTGAATTTTCAAAGGTGAAGTGCCAAAAAAAAAGTTGTACAACAATACATCCAATATTACTTGCATCAGCTCCAAGTCCGACAAACTTCCCACCATCTTGTTCAGTGTTGCCAAATATTGTTACAACCGCGTGTTTTCTACTTATCTGACGATGAAGGTTCCAACAACATTCAATAGCTGGAGTAAGTTCAGATATGAGAATCTCTATGTTGCTTGTTTGATAAAACTGGCTTTCCATACTGTTGACATTTTTCTTGTGTCAGTATTAATACTTGTAGTTAAATCTGATGCTATTCCAGTTTTGATTCAACTTGCTAGGTACAGCTCAATGCTTCCGAAGACTATCAATAACGGTGTTGTTTTATTCATAGCCGTAACGAACCGTATCTACTTGTTTCTGCAGGTGTGTTGCTCTTGGCATATGGATTAACCTTCTAGTGTGGAGATGCAACAAGTGTGGGTGAAAAAAAAAAGGATCATGAGTTTGGTCTGTGTAATACGGTGGCTTACTGGATGCCAAGGAAGGATTATTGCCAAACTTCTGATTCAGAGGCCATGTTCCTTGAGCAGGATATCTTTGTTGATTAGGCATACCTCTTTGGACTCATCTCTGTTACAGTTGATGATGGAGCTGGTAATACTTTGTAGTTTATATTTTTTCTTTGAATTCTATGCATCTTTTGTTTTGATTTGGGTTAATTGAAAAGATAACGGTGATGTTTGCTGCGTTTGGGATATCGTACGAATTATGCAGGTATTTTCCGCAATTGTGAGGTGCGGTTTTTTTCTTGAGATTTGCTGCTGTTTTGGTTTTCTTGGTTTGAATAACAGTTTCATCTATTTTTTCAGATGCACTCTTCTTCTATTCGTGGAAAATCCGTAACGAACCGAATATATATGCAGCTCTGAAGTCATGATTTATTCGTCTTCATTCCTTGGCAGATTTGAATCTGAAAGCGTTGGCTGCTGCCGGTATTGACGTTGCGCTGCTGGACCTGCAGTAATCAACTTGCATGAATTTCCATAGCCACATCAGTCCATGTGCTTGAATGAAGAAAAACTTGATGGCATATGCACTGAAGCAGGTCCATACACATCGACTCATACTTGACTCCGTCACCACTTTCAATGCCACTGGAGACGCTGAGAGATATATGAAGGAATATGCTGACCATAGAGAAGAAGATTAAAAAAGAGACATAAAGTTTCCAAAGACGACATCCACCGTCATCTTGCAACACGTTGACACTAGTGAGGAGTAGCTCACTGATGAACTCGATTTAACTTTGCTGCTTTCCAAAATTAAACATCTGTATGCATCAAAAGGAAGAAATATGGCAGCCAATTTCCAAAACAGTCCCTGAAACTTTAAGTTTTTTTTGATTGATGACATTGTAAAGGAAATGTTTATAGGCCTTGGGTTTGTGAAGTATTGAATCTATTATAATAATTGTGATTTCACATTCTATGTATTCATCTGCCAACTTCTTAAACGCTTTGAGTGTGAATTTAGGACCGGATTTGGGCTCATCATCACAGCCTTCAATATTTCCGTTATTTGAGGTGCAAGTGCTTCTATTATCACGATGAGAGTCCATATCTACTTTAATCACTTTTCTTCTTTTGGTTTTGGTAGTATCATGAGAGCTAGCCATATTTTCTTGTGCATGCTGAACTTGATGCCCATTGAACTAATTTCTTAAACTAATTTCTTAAAGTAGCTCGTGTTATATGGTTTAGAGTCTACTTGAAATCTCTTGACCATTTTTATCACAAGAATATGGGTTCATCTATAGTTTGTATGATTACGAACTGATGCACTGTACCATAAGCCTTCGAAATGAATCAAAATATTTTATGGACTTGTTGCGTCTAAATTCTAATTCAAATATGATGTAAAATTTGCAAGCAAAATCTAAGTTTGTCACAAACTGATTTCCCAATTCAATTACAGCCTGACGCTTGCAATCAATTCGAGCCAAGCTTGAGGCTAAATCGACCGTGTCCATGAGCATCACGTGAAGCATCTTTGAATTAACTTGAATTAAGAACATACCATAGCAACTTGTAGTGAGGCTTAAACAATCTTTGAAAAAGCTTTTAATCAAGTTGAAGTAGGGTGTAAAATTTCCTGAAACTGTGTGGTAAGATAAATCCAATCATGTATTTTATGTCATTGATCATATCATGTATATCTGAGCGTGAGAACGAGGACACACACGAGTTTGGATACAAGGGGATGGAGGCGCGCTCCTTCCACAATTATTCAGCATAAATTGCCATGGATTATCACCACAATGAGTATACACAAAGTCTTTATAACGAAACCTTAGAGAGCCATGGCCAGAAATCCTGTGGCAGTAGGACATTTATTAAATACCAAAGTAGGACAAATTTGGGGTATGACAGGTACAAGTTAACTTTAACAATCAGGATTACAAGCAAGGCCCAATTCAACATGCTAACAAACCTAACAATATTGACTAATGCATGTTAGAATAGATTTCGACTACAACAAGCATTACTCAGGAACAGACTTCGACCACACTAGAGTTTGATCCAACATCTCACACGATAAAATTGAAGAGAGTATATCGTGTACCTTTACTTAGAAAAGATGGCGAGAATGACAATGATTTAGGAGAACTTACTTGATTACAAATATATTCACCCAATGCTACAAGGGGGAACATGGGTTCTTTGAGAACAAAGTAAAGGGGGTATTGGATAAGCAAGAGTGATAGGGTTATATTTTGCATGTGTTGGTTGGATGAGTGAGGAATCTAAGACAACAATGGGTATGACATAATCTATTTTAGGTGGTGAAGAAGTAATGGATTTGTAAGGAAAAATATTCTTGTGGAAAATAACATCACGACTATTGAAGACTTTATTAGATTCAATATCTTATAATTTTTAAGATTCTGACCAATTGGATAACCAACAAAAATGCATTTGGTGGCACGAGGCACAAACTTATGGGGCGCATGAACATTTGTAGCATAAGCTAGACATCTGAAAACTCTAAGGTGGGAATAAGAGGGATTTTTTCATAAATTTTTCATATGGATTTTGGTGATAAAGTACAGGTGTGGGCAACCAATTAACTATATGAACAGCAGCGGAGACACATTCTACCTAAAAGTGTAAAGGGAGATGCGATTAAAAATGAAGAGCTCGAGCAAACTCAAGGATATGTCTATGTTTGCGCTCAATCACCCCATTTGTTGAGGTGTATAAATGCAAGAATGTTGGTAATTAATACACTATTATTTAAAGAGTTCTCGCATAGAGAAAAATCTCCTCCATTGTGAACTCAGATATTTTCTATTGTAGTATCAAATTGGGTTTTCACATAAGAGAAAAAAATGGTTAAATTTTTTTATCTCACTTTTATGATGCATTAGAAAAACCCAAGCAAAACGAGAAAAGTCACCCACAATAGTCAATGAAATATTTTGCACCAGAAAGGGAAGGAACTTTGAAAGGCCCCCAAATATTACAATGTATTAATTCAAAAGGTTTAACAGAGGAAATTAAAATTATGGAGAAAGGGAACCTAGTTTGTCTTACAAGAGCATAAACAGTACAATTGTTATTTTGCTTGAAAGGGAAATGAAGGAAGTTCTTGGCCATAAAGTCTAATCTAGAAGAGGATAAGTGTCCTAGACGTCTATGCCATAAGACACTCGAGGTGTTTGAAGTGGATGAAGCTTTAGTAGAATTAACCTTGTGTAACTTATTCATTGCAACCAAGTAATAGAGTCCATCTTGTTGTTCACCCAAACCAATCGTTACCCCCATCATAAAATCTGGCAAAATACACAATTGTGGGAAAAAGGTTACTGAACAATTTAAATCACCTGTGACTCAACTCACAAACATCAAATCCACCTTATAAGATGGCAACCTAAGAATATTCTTCAAATAAATAATAGGACTCAAAGGTAAATTCCCAGTACAAATAATCGGAGCTTGATCTCCATTTTGCATAACTACTGATGGTAAAGAAGTGTTTTTTTCACTGTTGAGAACTAAATAAGAATAAAAAATTATGTGATTTATTGCACCACTATCAATTATCAATTTGGGTGCAGAAAAACCTGAAGAAAGATTGACATTATTTACCTTGGGAGCATCTGATTGAGATGCTCAATTGCCATGCATAATAGACAAAACTTGTTGTAGTTGTAGTTTATTCAATTCATTCACAAGGGGTTGAATATGTGCCGATGGGGTTTCTTTGACATTATTTACTGAATATGTGCTGATGTAGTTTAAGTCATAGATACATTCAGGATGAGATGCTGATAGTTAATGAAGTGTTGGACTATGCTCTTAGAAACAAGAAATAATGCATGCTTGTGAAGGTAGATTTCAACAAAGCTTATGACTGCATTTCATGAGATTACTTGAGATACGTTATAAAGAAGACGAGGTTTGGATCCAAGTGGATACAATGGATAGAAGCATTAGTATTCAAAACTTAAATGTCTGTTTTGGTTAATGGGAGTCCTACATTAAAGTTCCAAGATAATAAAGGTTTGAGGTAGTTCTTGTTGCAACTAAAGGGTTACCTGGGATGGTTCATAATGCATCAAGTCAAAGGGATCTTCAAGGCTTTCACTTTATAGAAGACATTCATTTTAAATTTTTTAAATTTACAGATGATAACATAATATTTTGCAATGAATCTTGGAGTAATCTATGGAGTATTAAAGGAATTTTAAAGGTTTTTAGATGACATCAAACCTTTGTTTTAATTTGTCAAAAAGCAAGATCTTTGGAAGAAATTCGAAAGATTCTATGTCATCACCATCAACTTTTATGTTTTGTTCTATTGAAAGCATTTCTTTCAACTTTTTAGGTATAAATGTTAGAGTCTGTCCGAAAAGGAGGGAAGCACGAAGTGATATAGTAAACAATGTGACATCAGAACTACACTCATCAAGCAGGCTTGACAATGTCATTAATTGTTGAAGTGCTATTTAAGGTTCTTTTTTAAGAAAACTAAATTATGGATTCTTGAATTTACGGAAGAAAAAAAATTTTAAAAATCATTTTTTTAAATAAAACAATTATTTTGATGAGATTTTAAAAATAATTAATTTATTAAAAGAGGAAAAACAAATATAATTTATGGTTTTTCAGAATTTTCAACTATATTAATTAAAAATCTTATTTAACACACACACACACCCACGCGCACGCGCACACACACACACGCACACACACGCGCGCGCGCGCGCGCGCGCACACACACACACACACACACACACACATATATATATATATATATATATATATATATATATATATATATATATATATATATATATATATATATATATATATATATATATATATATATATATATATATATATATATATATATATATATATATATATATATATATATATATATATATATATATATATATATATATTATCAATAGTATTTTATACATGATCAAACTTAAATAAATTGATCAAACTTTACTATTTTTTTACATGTTGAAATACTAAAGCTTGATCAAGAAGCTTTTGTGTTGTTACATAAAAGCTTTTCCTTCAAGCTTAACCAATTTCCGTTTTTTAGTATATGTTTTCATAAGTTTGTTACAACTTTCTATTTTTAGTCTATAGTTCATTTTAAGTACTTGAGTTAGTTAGATGCCTTGTGTGTGAAGCAAGGCCAACCTTGGGCCCGAGCAAAGTGGCCTATAGCCTAAGGCCTCCAAAAAATAAGGGCCTCAAAATTATTATTTTTTATAAATTTTAAACCTGAAATAAATATATAAATATTATTTATTGAATTTAATTTACAATGTATGCTAGGTTAACTATTTTAAACCAAGAACAAAATTATTTTTTTACAAAGTGGCTCATAGAAATTCTTACATTTCAATTTTACTTTTGTTGTTGTTGATCAAAAGATTGAATATGATGTTTGTCACTATTTTAAGCACAAGAAATTTATATACACTTCAAGTTTTAATAATCTAAGAATCCTTTTTATCATGTTCATTTTAATGTTTGGGGACCCTTTGATGGGTTATCATGAGCGAGAAGCATTCACATTGAGTCAAACACTCACCTAAAGATCAAAGGCTCACCCAAATAAGTGAGGGAGACACCATATATTCACCCAAAACTTTAAAGTGATACGTGTATGGATATTATTACTTATAAAGTATTCAACCTCCACTTTTCTAAGTAGTGTGAGACTTCCAACTCACACTTGTACACAATAATCTTCCTCTTAAGTGTGAGTCCATCCACCATGCTTCTCCTCAAGTGGAAACTCTTTCATCCAGATACACTTGCGCCGCTGTTGCGGGTATTGCAACGGAACATGCCACCTAACCACCACATTCCATATTGGGTAAAGAGTAACACACGTGTCTTTTCAGCATGCTTTATCCTCACTTACACGATTTTTGAAAAACTTCCCAAAAACTTACCATCCAAATACTACTCCAAGGCAAGATAGCTTAACTATGGTGTTCTTATTTGTTAGACAAAAAAGAAGAAGATGCATCTTATTGGTATAGGTATTACCAATTAATCCTTATAAGCTTTCCTTCAACCATGTAGTCACATACCTAAACAACCTTAGGATCCCTCTCATTTTGATGTGAATTAGGTTTTTCCCTAGAAGCTTCTAGGAGCATATCATTATTATTCCTTGTGCACCGACAACCACTCCCTCTCCCTTAGATGTTACATGTAACCACTCTCCACCCTCTTCGACCTTGGGTGTTACATGCCCATCAGCTTCTGCTTGGTTTGTTCCCGAACCACATCGTATTGGGAGAGGTCTACTCTAATACCATTTGTAACACCCCAAGTTACTTTCAGAATTACCGACTGACCCACAAACATACTGATGGGTTATCATGAGGTGAAAGCATTCATATTGGGTCAAACACTCACTTAAAGGTCAAAGACTCACCCAAACAAGTGAGAGAGATACAACATATTTACCTAAAACCTTAAAGTGACAGGTGCATGGATCTTCTTACTTATAAAGTGTTCAATCTCCATTTTCATAAGCAATGAGGGACTTATAACTCACACTTGTACACAATAATCTTCCCCTCAAGTGTGAGTCCATCCATTATGCTCCTCCTAAAGCATAAACTCTTTCATCCATATACATTTGTACCATCGTTGCGAGTATTAAAACAGAACATGCCGCCTAACCACCACATTCCATATTGGGTAAAGAGTATAACACACAAGTTTTTCGAGTAACTTCCCAAAAGTCACCATCAAAATACTACTCTAAGTCAAACACGTTTAACTATAAAATTCTTATGTGTTAAACTACCGAAAAGAAGATGCATCTTGTTAGTATATTTAGTACCAATTAATCCTTATAAGCGTTCCTTCAACCATGTAGTCCCATACCTGGACAACCGTAGGATCCTTCTCATTCCGATGTGAATTTGGTTTTTCCCTAAAAGCTTCTAGGATTGTCTCATTGTCATGTCTCATGCACCGACAACCACTCTCTCGCCCTCAGGTGTTACACGTAACCACTCTCCGCCCTCTTCGGCCTCAGGTGTTACATGTCCACCAACTTCTATTTGGTTAATCCCTGAACCACATTGTATTGGGAGAGGTTTGCTCTGATACCACTTATGGGTTATCATAATGCAGAAGCATTCAGATTGGGTCAAATACTCACCTAAAGATCAAAGACCCACCCAAACAAGTGAGAGATACACCATATATTCACCTAAAACCTTAAGGTGATAGGTGTACGGATCTTCTTACTTATAAAGTGTTCAATCCCCCCTTTCCAAACAATGTGGACTTTCAACTCACACTTGTATACAACACCCTTAGCCATTAAGTCTTATCATGATCATTCTTATTTTTTAATAGTCGTTGATGATTACAATTTAGACACTTGGATTATTTTAATAAAACCCAAAGCTGAAACTAGAAAAAATTGTATTAATTTCATTAAAATGGTGGAAGTGATACTCCAAAAAATATATGGTCTTATGTAGTCAATCATGCAATTTTTGTCACGAATATAGTTTCTAGCCCTATTTTGAAAATTAAGTTTTCTCACTATCTTTGTATAATGAAGAATCTGGTTTACATGCATTAAAAGTATTTGGAAATTTAGCATATGCATAAACACTTCATTTTAACGGAACTAAGCTTGACCATTGGGGTAAAAAAATATATTTTATTGGGCTACAAACAATATTTCAAAGAAAATTTTCTTTTGGATATCAAAATCAAATAACTTTTTCTATAAAGAAATTTTATTCATCATGAGCATATTTTTCCTTATGAGCAAAACTAAATTTGCCCAAAATTTTAATGAGTTTACACATCCCAAAGGATCAAACCCTAAGTCTTTACAACCTTCACATATTGAATATACACAAACTAAACCTCCATATCTTGAGCATTCAAACACACACAACCATGATATGTAAACCATCCAACAAAAAAGATACTCATATAGACTTATTATGACGAAACATGCGCCACCTCGTATAGAATAATATGTGTGCAACACATCAAACGACTTAGTAAAATCAATACCTTCAGGTATTTTCTATCCAATTTATTATTTTCATTATTTATAGTTTTTTTTCAATTTATAAATCTTTTAGTATATCTGCCTCACTGCCTCACAAGACTCTGAGCCTAAAACTATCAAGAAGCTTGTAAAAATGAACATTGGAAATGAGCTACGAATTATGTATTAGAGGCATTTGCCAACAATGATACTTGGAAGTTAGTTGGTTTACCACTTAATTCTAAACCTATTGAGAACATATGGTTTATAAAACATAAGGTTGATGGTTCTGTAGAAAAGTACAAGGAAAGGTTGTGTGAAAAATGATATAGTCAAATTAAAGGATTATATTTTTTTACACATTCTCACTAATGTCAAGTTTGTCAATGCTTAGAGTTTTTCTTGCAGTAGCTTCCATCAAGAATTGACATTTACATTACTTGGATGTGAATAATGCATTATTGCACATAGATTTAAAAGAATATGTATGCATGAATGAACGTGAAAGGTTTATATGATTTGAAGGAAACTTGTAGAAAGTTGCAGGGTCGTCGTCCTCGAGATTTTGAGTGCCCCGTCGAAATTATGAATTTGGTGTCTTTTTTTTTTTTAATTCATAATTTTTTTACCAGATTTATAAGTCATATAATTATAAATATATAATTGTAAAAAAATTTATAAAAAAAACATTAATATTGAAAAGTTTACACCAAATTAAAACTACAATAAAATTTTAACAAAAGTAGTTCTAATATATCTATCAATTCGAACATGTATCAGTAGCATTCCAATTCCCACACTATTTGCAACCTCCAACTATTAATCTTTAAATATCATCCTCCTAGCATTTTTTGCTGCAAAATCACCAATAATCTGATCAAAATCAAGATTTTTTAAAAATTATCTTCAATTAAGATCAAAGCAAGACTATTTAATCTAATCTGCGACATTGTTGATCGCAAATAAGATTTTATCAATTTTGATTTTGAAAATCTCCTCTCAACCGATGCAACAATAAGAAGAATAATTAATATTATTCTATAAGACATGCATGCATTAGGAAAACAATTGAATGTCTTAAGAGAACTCAATATCATAAGACTAGATTTTAATTTGGTTGTTAAAATCTCTCCGATGAATTTTAATTCTTCATATAAAATTTCACCATCTAGATCATAAGAGTTGTCATGTTTCAAATAAGTTTCAAGATTTATGCAAGACAATGTCAAGTTCTCTTCAGAAAATGACTTATGTATTTCAATATTAAACAATAATGACTTAAAGATTTTGTACACCCTGATGTTTTTCTTTCATGTTTGATCCATTATCATATAGTTGCCCTCTCACATTATTAACATCAAGACCAAGATTTTTTTAAAATATTTTGTAATTCTTTAAACAAACATTGACCAAATGTATCATCAACTTTAAAAAATTCTATAAAAAAACTTTTCTATCTTTATTGGACTTGTAGACACATCCACGCAACGAAGTATGAGAGTCATTTATTCTTGCTGAGTTACATCAGGAGTGCAATCAAATATCATAGAAAAGTAATATGCTTCTTTGACTTACATAAGGATATTCTCATTTTCGTTATTATCTACATTCAAAACAATATGTTGTTCAATATTTCTGTTTGATTGTTCATCCTCAAAATTTTCAACCGTAGAGTTTAAGTTATCTGGATTCACATAAGTTTGAATAGAAGTTGTAGAATGCTTGCTAAATTTTTTTTATCCAACATGCTCTTTTGAGATTTAACAACAATTTCATTTTGTTTCTTTTTTTTTTTTTTCCGCTTTTGATGACCGTAAAGTTGTTTTCTAGACAACATTTTAACAATTCAAAATATGCAAACAACAAGCCTATAAATATAATGAATAAATAATAACAATAAGCTAGTAAACAGTAACACCTTATTTTTTATTGTTGGCTTGACTCTAAATCTCAACTAGATGCCCAACGACCAAAACAAACACACGCCTGTAGTGTGGACACAAAAAACCATCAACATATGAAGTATGAATTAATAAAGAAAATAAACAAACTAACTAAGCTACAAAACGTGTACAGTAGCATAATGTAACAAATTGATAAAACTACAACCAATGGGATTAATAAAGAAAATATACTCACATAGTCGATAAGGGATCTCCTCAAATGTAGATAAAAAAAGGGAACGAAATAGACAAATAGTGCAAAGGTTTTTTTTTCTTTTGCCAAAATGGTAAATGTTTAAATGTCATTTTCACTAATTTTAGATTTTCTATTTTTATAGTGAATCACATTTATGTGAAGATAGTTTTTTACACAATTTAAGAAAATGTTTTTTTGGATGATTTTAGATTTTCTATTTTTATAGTGAATCACATTTGCGTGCGTGCGTGTTTATAACCTATCTTACTAGCTTATAGTTTATTTTTCGTACGCTATTTCAAATAGCGTTTTAGCTTATAGTTTATAACTTATCATTTTTTCTTACACTTTTGTCCTTATTATTTTAGCTAAAATACACTACTACCCTTTATAATTTATTTTAATTTAAATAAAAATAATTATATATTAAATGATTTTTATGTCATTTTAATTTACCAACTAATTCAACCTCTAATTTCACCAAACACTTCAATTAGCTTATCAGCTATAAGTCATCAGTCATAATCTATAAGCTATTAATCATCTGCCATCAATCATAAGTTATAAGATATAAGCTAACTTATCAGTCAACTATTATTTTTACCAAACAGAGTCATCGTAAAAAATTTGATTCCCCTAAAAAATGTGTGTTCTGTGTCACTGCTCCTCCCGAATACCCTCAGGGACCTCTGAAAAATTGTACGAGAAGATCACCTCCTTACTCCTAATGATATGATATGTTCAGTAAATTCATACTACTCTATCTTTACATTATAGTTCTATTGGTACATGTTGATAACATTATACTATTAAGAACATCATTAATTGAGAATATTGGAATATTTTCTTGGCCTTGATGTGACACACTCAAAACATTGTTATCTCAGAAAACAAGTATTGTTTGAATGGGTTAATTTAGGAAGAATGAAGTACATGAATACTGAATATCTTTGAATCCCTCAACAAAATTAAATCAAGAAGAAAATAAACTTATTGAAGACATCATTACATATAGCTTTGAAAGACGACTAATCTACTAATCTTAGATAGAGTGAGCCGCATTGATTCAAATAACTCTCCATCAGAGTATTATTGATTCATAAGTTTGTCTCTTTTATCTTAAAAAAAAAAAGAAACGATAAATCTTTGAAGTCAAGTATCAAGAACTAGGCACAAATTACATGGTTGAACTTTTATATCTTATAAGAGATTTGCACCTCAATTGCTCAAAGACACTAGTTTTATATCGTAATAAAAGTACTCTTTATATAAATACATAATCATGTTTTTATCAAAACAAAATATTTTGATATGGATTTTCACTTGTCAAGACAGAAGGATCAAGTGTTAAGACTATTGACAATTTTTTCCCAATAACAACGTAGACTTTCTAACAAGGGGTGTTCCACATAATTTATCAGGGTTAAGTTTGAAAAAGATGTTAAGAGGAGAAAGTTTGATCAACAAACTTTTGTGTTGTTGCATAAAAGCATTTCTTTCAAAACTCAAATAGCTTTTCATTTTTAGTATTTGTTTTTTAAAGTGTTTAAACTTTATATGTTTAGCCTATAGTTAATTTTCAAAAAATTGAATTAGTTAGATAGTATGAGTGTAAAGCTACATATAATGATCATGAGCTTTCGAGCTTATTAAATTAAATTTGCAGCTTCTCTTTTATTTTCTCATATTATTATTTATATTGTAACACTTCACACAATAAAACTAACATTAATGATAAAATAAACTAGACTTTTAAATATGTTAAAATTTGTTTAATTTTTATTTAAATTTATTGTTATTTTTGAAAGAGTCTCAACTTAAATTTCACATTCTACCTTAAAATAAGGTGGGTGGATTTGGACACAAAAATTGCATGGAATTAAAAAAATATCACAAAATAGGTAACAATGTTTGGACACAAAAGTTGCATGGTGTTGGAAAATATAAAAAAAAAATAGGGAACAATGCCTAAAATATGTTTAGCTGGTTGAAGCATAAAATGTTTGAAATCAACTAACAAATAGTAAAATTTGAATGAATTTATTTTATTCGACCAACCTTTTACTTTATTTATTTATTTTATTTCAAGCCATAACTTTTTTTAAGAGGAACCCACAATCTTGAGAAATATTATAGAATATTAATTCATATGTAAATAATAACTAATAATATTAAAATTTATATATTATAAAACAATTTTTATTATAAATACAATTTTAATTCTTTTGGATAATTTTATGAGTATGAATTAAATACACTAGATTTAAATTTTTTAAATTTGCATATTAATAATAGTTTTCATTTTAATATAAAAGCATGACAAATGTGTTTAGGGAAAGATCGCTTGTCTATGAATAATTTGTCTTGCCGATTTCAACTAATATATAATATATTTTTAAATGTAAATAAGTAGAGAACCTTTAGCATGTTAGGGTTATTGAATGAAACATTTTTGAATTAACAAAAGAAAAAAATTAGTAGCATAATAACAATATTATTTTATCTAAAATAAACAATCACAATCAAAATTTAAAAGATTAGAAGTATTTATGAAAAGAAAGTAGAACTTTATGTTATGAGTTGGGACCAAAAAAGTTACAAGGTTTTTTTTACTCCATAATAATATAGGAATGAATCATACAAGGTGGTTGCATCCCAATTAATATGAATAATTTTTTTTATTCACAATTAATATGAATGATTTTTTTATTCACAATTAATATGAATTATTGAATGGTCAGTTTACAGCTGTGAACCTACTCATTACATTGCAAAAATATTCAAATATCATATCATCCTCATTTCAAGAAAATTTCTTATGCTAAACTATAAAGAATAAAATAATAAAAATGATTTTAGAACTAGTTAGAATCAATTTTAAAAAGTCAAAAACAGGAGTTAGAGTATATTTGATGAAAAATAACAGATGAACTTTTATATATATATATATATATATATATATATATATATATATATATATATATATATATATATATATATATATATATATATATATATATATATATATATATATATATATATATATATATATATATATATATATATATATATATATATATATATATATATATATATATATATATATATATATATATATATATATATATATATATATATATATAGCCAGTTTATAATATAAAATGATATAAAAATATGTTTAATTAATAATTAATTTTTACTTGAAGTATTATGGGAAAAATTGAAAAAAAATTAATTATTTATAAAATTTAAACTATAAATTATTTAAATTAATTTATAAAAAATATAAAATAGCAAAAATAAATTATGAATTCATGAGAAAGTAACAATTATCAAACATTTTTTTTGAATATATAAATTTATAAGTTTTAAGACAAAATTTAAATTAAAAAAAGTAATCAGATAAAATTTGTGAATAGAATGACTTTAAATGTGATTATTTATTTTAATTGATTTTTTAAATATAATATTTTTATTATGTTATTGACCTAGTGATCAATCAATAATTAAATAAACATTTACATAAATAAATAAATAGAATGAACCAGAATCCAGATTCCACATAAAATGTACTTATAAATAAATATTACTAATATTAAACTCAAAACTAAGGTTAAATAAATACATACAAAAACATAGCTAAACTAAGGTTAAATAAATACATACAAAAACATAGCTAGTGGATGATGTCAATTTCATTATATGTCATAAAATGAGTTGCTCTTACTTTTCTGTGGCAAGTTGGTTCAGACTAAATCTCAAATTAACATTAAAAGTTTATTTTTCAGTCAGGTTTATTATTACATCATCGTTTTTTAATGGTCACTTTTCTCTAAAATTTCTTATATTTACGTTATACAACATAAATAATTATAGATTATAATAAATGAAAATGAAAATAAATATAAATACTTTATTATTCATTTCCTCTTTCTCTTATAACTGTATAAATTATTATATAAAAAAATACATGTATATTTACACTTTTTTTAACTCTGGGTCATTTTGTACTCGAAACTGTACACGTTTTTCCCACAGAAAAAACAGAAGCATAGGAATAATACGGAAGTTCTTCCTATATACAATAACAGTAGTACTATACTAGTACACGCTGTTGATACACGTGCTTAGTGTTTGTATTATTTTTCATCAAATTGCACTATAATTTAATCCATGAGCTGTGAGAGTGCAAATCTAGCTGGTCTTCTCCTCTCCTCTCCTTCTCACCCTCTTCCTACTTACTTCATCACTCTCCAATCAATTCCTATAAATACCTCATTCTTCATCTTCTTTTTCTCACTCACCTTCTTTCATTTCAATATTCATAATATTTCATTTCTACTTACTTACACACTCTCAAACATCAAACATGGTTTTTTTCTACTTTCTTTCTCTTCTTTTCATTGTTGTTTTTCTACTCAAATCACTCTTCAAATCCTCCCATGGAAAAAAACAATTGCCTCTCCCTCCTGGCTCTATGGGTTATCCTTACATAGGTGAAACCTTCCAAATGTATTCTCAAGACCCTAGCATTTTCTTTATCAACAAAATTAAAAGGTTCTTAATTCACACACTCTCTCATTTTTTTACCTTTTTACTACATGCTTATATGATCATTTGGTATCTCAGCGAATTAGTCGAAATCACACTGAATCAATGACTCAGCGTGATTTCGACAAATTCAAACAGATACCCAATGATCAGGACAGACTTCAAGGCTGAGAGAGTATATGTACCATTTAGTGTTACTTGGACTAATTGTTATTTTATTTTTGGATTTATTATAGGTTTGGTGATATGTTCAAGTCTCATATTTTGGGTTGTCCTTGTGTGATGATTTCAAGTCCAGAAGCAGCAAAATTTGTGTTAAACAAAGCTGAACTTTTCAAACCAACATTTCCAGCTAGCAAAGAAAGGATGTTAGGGAAACAAGCAATTTTCTTTCACCAAGGAAATTACCATACTAACCTTAGAAGACTTGTTCTTCGTACCTTCATGCCTGAAGCCATCAAAAGCATTGTTCCCAACATTGAATCCATTGCTCAATCATGTCTCAAATCATGGGAGGGAAACTTAATCACCACTTACCTTGAAATGAAAACAGTAAGCACTCCAAAACAGAGCAAAAAACAGAGCAAAAACAGAGCAAAACATGATAAAATCTTCTGTTTTCCTCTAAACAAAATAAACAAAAATTTAATTTTTTTCATCAAATTCAATTCTTTTTTACCAAATAAATAATGGGTTTGTCTTAATTTTTTCAGTTCACTTTCAACGTTGCACTTCTATCAATTTTCGGAAAAGACGAAATTCTATACAGAGAAGATCTAAAAAGATGCTACTACACACTTGAAAAGGGGTACAATTCAATGCCAATAAACCTTCCAGGAACACTATTTCACAAAGCTATGAAAGCAAGAAAAGAACTAGCTCAGATCTTGGAACAAATAATCTCAACAAGGAGGTGCAAAAAGCAAGATTACAATGATTTGTTAGGTTCTTTCATGGATGAAAAAGCAGGACTCAGTGATGAACAAATATCAGATAACATCATTGGTGTCATTTTTGCAGCTCGTGACACAACTGCTAGTGTACTTACATGGATTGTTAAGTACCTTGGTGAAAATCCTAGTGTCCTTGAATCTGTCACTGTAAGTATTTGGGTCCTACCCTTTATCCTTCTAATCATTGGCAAATTTTGATTTTTATTTCTACATTTTAACAATAAAAAGGGTATTTCAGTCTTTTAACATTTTAACAATTGATAATTCTGCAGAAACATTCGATTATATAACACAAATTTAAATCTGTGATATATCACACTTGTTAAGGGATGCAAGTTCAACCTTTAGACTATTAGACAAAAAAATAGTTAATTTTAAGAACTAAAATTTTGATATGAACTATGGATTGGTCATTTAAGCTTATGAATGTTTTGTGACTTTTGCAGGAAGAACAAATGTCTATATTAAAAGGGAAACAAGAAAATGGTGAAGAAATTGGTCTAAATTGGGAGGACACAAAAAATATGCCAATAACCTCAAGGGTCATACAAGAGACATTAAGAGTAGCATCAATTTTGTCTTTTACTTTTCGAGAAGCAACGGAAGACGTTGAATATCAAGGTAATAATCAACTCTGATACAATACTCTCGCCGACCTGAAATATATCAGGTCGGAGGAATAATATTTTTACCTTTTTTAGCCATGCTCATAGATTTTGTTTGGGACTATTATTTTTTTCAGGGTATCTTATACCAAAAGGATGGAAAGTTTTACCACTTTTCAGAAACATACATCACAGTCCAGAAAATTTCAAAGAGCCTGAAAAATTTGATCCTTCAAGATTTGAGGTAATTATTGAACCATATAACTTGTGCATTCCCTAATTCATTATTTTTTTTCTTTCTCTTTGTCCTTTACTATTCAAAGTCTACACCTTGATAGATTCTGTTAAACTATTTTTGGCAGGTTGCTCCAAAACCTAATACTTTCATGCCATTTGGCAATGGGGTCCATGCATGTCCTGGCAATGAATTAGCAAAGTTAGAGATTTTGGTTCTTGTACATCATCTAACCACAAAGTACAGGTTGGTAAACTCAACTATTATATTACTACGCCTCGATTCTCGATTCTCAACCGACTTATTTTCAGACAAGTTACGAATTGTAAAATTCGTGCATGTTTGAATTAACAGTAATGCTTGACAAAAATACAATACTTTTGTAATTTTGTCAAATTTATTATAATTTTAAACATATATTTCATGTATCTGATTCGTTAATCAAGAGAAACGATTTTTCTAAAGTGTGACTGCTATTTTTGTGTAGGTGGTCAGTGGTTGGTGAAAAAAATGGAATTCAATATGGTCCTTTTGCTCTTCCACAAAATGGATTACCAATCAAATTATATTCCAAGAAATAATAAAAATATGAACAAAACAAAAAAAAGTGGAGGCTAGTCAAATATAGCATGGAAGCAACTTTCTAAATTTGGAATGGTTTCAAAAGCATGTGAATTTGATTAAACTTTGACAACAAAAAGGGGTGAAGAGAAGAAACCATTTAACAAATGCATAAACAAAAGGAAGATTAGATTTTAGTCCCTATAAATTTTGCACTAACAAGAAGTCAAGTGTACAGAGGTTATATAGGAAGAGTAATTAGTGTTAATAGGCTAATTTTTTCTTTTAATTTTATTATTTTGGTTAATAGTTTTTTATTCTTCCATTTTATTTTTATTTTGAAATGTTTTGAGGAAAAGTCCTCAAGAGATTGAATTAAATGTATTGAATTAACTTAGTTTTGTATCCAGCCATGAATGTTGCAATAATGAGAACATTTCAATTCTTTAACATTGGCATGCTACTTTTTACATAAAAACTTATATGGTTAAATATCGAATAGTAACAGGAAAAAAAAGAATAAGACAATATATTGCAAGAGATTGAGCACAAATTTATTTACACTGCTCTCCTTTTATGGGTTTATTGTTGAGAAAAAACAAATATGAATTAAGAATTTTGAAAAATATGGAAAAGTCTTACCTTAATTAAAAAAGTGGAAATTTAAATATTTATAAGTGAGAGAATTTATACACCTATCAATTTAAGATTTTGAGTGAGTGCGTGACGTGTCTCTCACAAAGTGTATTGCTCATAAAGGAAGACCCCAATATAAAAATGTTCATTCATGTTAAATCTCCAACAATAGTATCAAAAACCTTTGGTTCGAGTGAGAGATCGACTTTCTTGTATCGAAAGTACTCTCCACAGGTGGTGGGTAGGAGGTGTCTCGTTGAAGATGGTCAACGATGGTACAAGTGTATGTGGATAAAATAACTTTCGTTTGAGGGGAAGTATTGTAGGTAGACTCACATTTGAGAGGAGTTCTCTAGAAAAAACAAGTGTTAGTTAAGAACTTTGAAGAAAAAAATGTGGGAAAGTGGGAAAGTCCCACATTGATTAAAAAAATGGAGACTTGAGCATTTATAAGTGAGAGAATCCACAAACCTATCACCTTAAGATTTTTGGTGAGTATTTGATATGTCTCTTACAATGTGTCTTGCTCATAAAGAAAAGCCCCACTTGAGGTTGATAAAAAAAGTGGAGACTTGAGTATCTGTAAGTGAGAGAATTCACACACATATCACCTTAAGATTTTTGGATTGTATGTGATGTATCTCTCTCAAAGCGTTACTTTTAAAGGAAGACTCCAAGGTAGATTGTATGTGATGTATCTCTCTCAAAGCGTTACTTTTAAAGGAAGACTCCAAGGTAAATATATTATCTCGTGTTGAAACCCCAACATGTATATCTGCCGCTACAAAATGATTGTAATACTATTTTGAATGATTTAAGATTTAAAGTATTACAAACCATATTTATAAGAATGAATTCGCTACGTTCGTGACGATCTGGAGGCTCGTATTTTGATCAAAGCTCTTGAATTTTTGAGTGGTCGATATTCTATTGACATGGAGGTTAGGGGGTATTTCAACTTCTGAGATCATTCTCGAATTCATGACGAACATTATCTTTTTGTTGATAATGGAATATATATGACTAAAAGAACCGACAAGATTTCATGTTGTTTGCAGACACCGCTCAACATTTTTGGATAGAAACCAAGTTAGTGGGGATGCCTTTTGTCTTCAGCAGCATTCAAAGTCTAGAGGATGCTTGTTCGAACGTGAGACCATCTTCTGATTAGTCTGTTTTTCATGTCAACCTCAACAAGAGAGTATGTAGCTCCTTCGACTAATGTTTACTGTCTCTTTATGAATTCATATTTTTTATATCGAGATTTAAACTATCCTTTATTCATACTATTCTACTATATGTGTTTATATCTACGACTACATAATAATTGTAATTTCATATTATATATGAACGAATTAAGATTAAAATTACTATAAGCTGTATATATAATAATACACTCAGACTCCGTCCGATTTGACTCCCTTATCCTCTGTCCCCTTTGATAGTGGTCATGAGTTATTAACCAATTTTGATGCCCTAACAAAGCCATGAAGAAAAAATAGTATGTCTCCTAATAAAACTAATATCATAGTTGTAGAGATAATTGATTAAAAATTTTGACAAGTTTTATTTGTTTGAAAAGAAAATCACTAAAAAAGTGATGAAGAATGAAAATCTCGCAAAGATGACAAGTTGGAAACTACTTTCAATTTTTCTTTTCATAGACAATAACTTAATAATAATGACATAAAGTAGAACTTTGATTTAGTTTCATTACCATAATCCAAACTCTTCAATGTACAATTTGAGTTTTTTTTTCCAATACACATTGACTTATGAACATGTAATAAGCTATTTTCAAACACTAATGTGAATATTATATCATAAGAAAGTTCAAATAAACACTCTCAAACATGTCAACAGTCTTATAACACAATTCAGTGCATGTGAGGATATTAATGTCAAACATATGACTAAAATTTTATTTCTCAATCAAGCTAGACAAAAAGACTTTCATATCAAAAAATCTTTGCATATTTTTTCAATCCTTTCTGCTATCAATGCTTTCCAGCACACAACATAGATTGAATCTACAATTTTGTCATTATTACATGATATTATATCAATGAACAAACGTGTTCTACTATATCACTTTCAAAACATTATTAACATTACTATATATATATATAGTGTGTGACATCAATAATCTAAAACAGTGCTTTTGTACAATTGAGATTCTAAAGATAACACACAAAAAAAAGTATCGTATAAGTTATAACAGATGGCTACAATATAATGAAGTTTGAACCAATCTCATTGTGTCATTTTCTATAGAAATAAAGTCTTTTACTGAAAATGGGAAAACAGTTTTGTAAGACTTTTTTGTACAAATCTTAAAGTCATGGCCAAAAATGCTGACTCAAAGTTATGAAGCTATATCATTACAAGATTACAAGTGTCACGCTTGTGTTATTTGATGTTGAAAGAGTAAAAACTTTATTTCAAGATACATGACAGCTATGTTTGTAGATATGATGAATTCATTCTAGTTTATCCTTATATTAGTTGGATGAACATGTTTATGCAGTAGCATGTATTTATTACTTGCACAGATAATGGAAATGGATATATTGTTGGGTAACCAACATCCCAACTTATTTGATAAAGGATGATAAATTGAAAGAAAATTAAAATGAGATTGATGGAAAATAGTTTATTAAAAGGAGATTGATGGAAAATAGTTTATTGAATATTGTATTATGTTGAGTTGTATTTCAATTTTAATGAAGGTGATATATATAGATACACTGGCTAGTCATTTAAAATAATTTAAAATAGACTGTCTAAAATTAAACAATATACTTGCATGAGTATGCTTAAAAAATAATGTCTAATAAAAAATTATATACCTACACAAGGATATCCTTAAAGCCATATGATCGGGTATTCTCGTTTAGTGGGTATAAAATCTAACTGCAAATGCGCAACCTATCGTTTAGTTTTAAAAGATATCGATCCCACAGAGATCAATAGTCAAAGATTTATTGTTTCCAGTTATTACGGTGTTTATCTAAGGCGAATGAAATAGTTAAAAGGAAGAAACGAAATAAAAAGATTTAATAAAAACAGATGAATAACAATGCAGAAATGTAATTCACATCAACCGACAATGCTCTGATTGTCTCTACTAACCTCATATATATCTCCTTTGGGCTCATTTTTCTCCACTAATGTTCGTTCCGCCCCCCATTGGTAATGGTTTTGGGCCATATCTTCAATGAGAGCGCAAGCTTCGGGGTAAGGTTTGTTCATCAATGCACCACCAACGGCAACGTCGATGATCATCTTAGTGTTATAGAGAAGTCCATTGTAAAAGGTGTGGATAATCAGCCATTGTTCTAAACCATGGTGTGGAAAAAATCTTAATAGATCTTATATCTTTTCCAAGCGTCGAAAAGAGACTCGCCGTCTTGTTGGGTAAACCTAGATATTTGGTTTCGTAGGACAGCGGTCTTACTTGGTGGAAAATATCTAGCAAGGAAAACTTTCTTAAGGTCATTCCAAGTGGTTATTGAATTTGGTGGAAGGGAATCTAACCATGATCGTGCTCTATCTCTGAGGAAAAAAGAAAATAGTCTTAGACGTATTGCCTCAGGAGGGCAACCATTGGCTTTTAGAGTATCTGTTAATTGGAAAAAAAACTCTTAAATGTTGGTTCGGGTTCTTAGAAGGGAGACCAACAAACTGATTTTGTTGCACTAATTGTAACAAAGCTGGTTTCAACTCAAAGTTATGAGCTGCGACAACTGGTTTTAGTATACTCGAGTGGGGTTCTTCATTGGAAGGTAGAGTGAAGTCCTTAAGAGGTCTTTGGTTCTATTCTTTGGTCATCGCTCTTCTAACCTTTTGAAGTAAAAGACATGCGCGTGCATATCTTTCGAGTTCTTCTATTGAATTTACTAAGTTACCAGTACCGCGAGTTCTTCGCATCTCCCAATAAAAAGGTGCCTAAGTCTAGATGGTGTAACAAAAAATTTACAATATTTGACGTAATTGGTCCCCAACAACGGCACCAAAACTTGATCGGGTATAACAGCTAACTGCAAATGCACAACCTATCGTGTAGTTTTAAAATATATCGATCCCATAGAGACCAATATTCAAAGATCTATTGTTTCCAGTTGTTACAGTGTTTATCTAAGGCGAATGTAATAGTTCAAAAGAAGGAAACAAAATAAAAGGATTTAATAAAAACAGATGAATAACAATGCTGAAATGTAATTCACATTAATCGACAATGCTCTGATTGTCTCTACTAAGATAACTTATGGGGTAATGTTTCCTATTTAGAAAAGAATTAATTTAACATGAATTGTCGCTTTTGTGTATTCAGAACCGAGTTTCACTCTCTAATTTATACCCTCCATTTGTCACATATGGAATGACGCTTACCGTGTTAAAGTAGTAAAGTCATTTTAAAGAAATTAGACTCTTAACTTAATAGATAAGTGATTTTGATTGGAAATTTTAACTAAAAAGGGTTCCTGGATCTTGCTCAGGGAACTGGATCCTAAACCTATTAACGTGTCCGCAAATAGTTTTAAAACCTCCTTCTAGAAAGGTTAAAGCTTCCAAATTAATTAACAAAGTTCTTTCGCGGTATTTGTTAACCAAAGACAAACCATTTTTAGTCTTTAATGTCGGACAACTTTCGATCTTATCCGATGTTTTCACTGCATCACTTTCGTGAAGGCAGATTAAAATAAGGTTAGAAAAACTGCGTTTAAATCAAAACAACCCACAAAGGTAATCTTAAGGAGACAACGTGTAGAGCATCGTCTATTGATGATCCTCACATGCCAACATTCAATAATTTATCCATACATGTTTAGGGAAAACAAAACATAAATGGTTTTGAGTGCAAAGTTAAACATAATGACAGGTAAAAACGTTATGAAATTAATTAAGACGAAGAGGACAAATGTGATTAAATAAGACAAGGAAAATAAAGGCAGGACAAAGTAAATGTAAATGATGAATGAATTAAAAACCTGCTCCAAACAAAGTCTTGAATCTGATACAAATTATGATAACTTGAAATAAATCTTAACGAAATGTAAATGACATAAATAAAGTGCTTTGGAAATAAACTTGTACAAGGTACTTCAAACTTGATACAGACTCGATCGACGGTGCAATAATCCTCCGGTGTGAAGAGATTATTGCTTTACAATTCGACAGTATATTGGCTTAAGTTTGCATAAGCTTGGATACTCTGAAAAATGGCATGAAAGGGGTATTTATAGGAGTCTAAAACCCTAGAAAGTCGTGGAGAAAATGTAGGGATGGTTTATGGAGACTTGGAGACTAAGCATGGTCTGTTCCCAAATCGATCTCTATAATCGAGATATTTACGGTGTTAAAATGATATTGATGTTTCAAGACTTCTCCCAAGTATTTATAACATGTCTTAATAGCCTACACATTGTTTATTTTTTGCATAACTTTTTGGTATGGCTAAAGAAAAGGAAGAAAATTAATAGAAACCACGTCTAAAGACTTGACAATACATATAATGACTACATAAAAGCAAAGAAAGTAAAATAAAGCAATAAATCTAACTAGAAAGTAGTAAAATTCCTCTCCCACACTTAAATCAAACATTACCCCCAATGTTTTAATCCAAGGTGAAATAGAAATGATAGAACCTGATGTGTGATCAGATCAAGGGCCTTGACAACCGTGAGTTCTCCTTAATGAATGAATCTCCTGGAAGAGGTGGTCCATTTGTTCTATTAACCTGTCAATCTGATCCCTTTGCTCACGACGAAGAGCCATGATTTCCTTTCTTAAAGTGGAAATCTCATAGTCAATATAATGTGCATGTTTAACTTCAGGTTCGGTAAGAGTCTCAAGGGGTGATGGGTTTTCATCTTGGTTTTCTAATTGGTACTGCCAATTGCTTTTGTTATGGACACTAGTGAACTCATGGTTTGGGAGGGTGTAAAGATGGACTACTTCATAATTGATAAGAATTTTTAATTGTTCAGGTCCTTCACGCCTCACTAAAATACGGTTTAGGCAATGGTCAATATCTAAGAAATTGTATCCACAAGTCGGGGTTAGATGAGCTACTTGATTTCGCAGGCCCAACGCAATAGCAATATGGGTGACTAATCCACCTACATAGATGTTTTCGAATCTTTGTTTGACAACCTTTTTAAGATTAGTCAGTAGGAAGGTTGCAGAGTTTATAGTGCGGTTCTGAAAAATGCTTAAGATGTAAAAAATCTCTTCTTTGCTTACACAAATTCAGTTCTCAGCTTTTCCAATGAATGTTTGGGCGGCTACCATATGAAAATACCTAATGGCGGGATTAGGATTAGGGTGTTATTCATAGCCTCATGATCAGGGGAGAAATCTTCAGTGATCTCTCCCCAAAAGTAATCTAATTCATCATCAGGTAATTTGGAATAGACACCAGGGTCATGCTGAAAGGCAAGGCATCTGGCTAGCTCTCTGTAAGTGATACTATAATCCTAGCCAAATAATATAAAGGTAGTTAAGCCTCTGTCTTTTCCTAATCCAATATGGGGCTAAAAACGGAATGAACTTAGAAATTCTAGTGTTAGACTTCTGTAGGTTGGGTGTTTCACAACGAAAAACCTATCCTAACACATTTGGATAAACATAAAACAAACAATGTCAACAAGTCCCAGCTGGACCAAGGAAAGAAAATTCAGATACCGAGTAGGTGAGATGGTTCTCTCAGTTAGGGCAGCAAAGCGCCTTCTCTGGTTATCATTTTCAAAAATGATTTGTGTCTCGTCAGCCGACTGCATCTTGAAATGTAGTTAGTTGATAAAATCTGCCTAAGTAGAAGGTTGTTACCTTGAAATTAAAACACA
The DNA here is from genome assembly GCA_963859935.3 of Lathyrus sativus. NCBI lineage: Eukaryota > Viridiplantae > Streptophyta > Magnoliopsida > Fabales > Fabaceae > Lathyrus > Lathyrus sativus. The sequence goes on from OZ012738.1 coordinate 396,188,384, forward strand.
CACAAGTTAGAGATTATTTAAAAAGTAAAAGAAATAACCAGAGCGGATAAAATGAAAAGAAAAACAGTGGGTTGCCTCCCACATAACGTTGTGTTTAACGTCGGTAGCTCGACGAACGTTAAAATCAAGTTGCACCAATAACATGGGGTGGTTCGGAAAAAGTAAGATGATCATGGGTGATGTTGGCCTCACTTCTGTTGTAAAGTTTCAATCTTTGTCCATTCACAATGAAAGTACTCGTAGATGGACTTTTAATTTCGAAGGGTCCAATCCATCTGAAGCATAGTTTACCAAGAAAAAGTCACAATATAGAGTTGAAAAAAAGTATTTGGTTGCCTATATTGAACTCTCTCCTCGCGATTCGCTTATCATGTCATGCTTTAGTCCGTTCTTTGTAAATTATAACATTCTCATAAGCATCTCGTCTGATTTCTTCTAATTTGAGGATGTCCAACAAGCGTTTATCACCTACCTTTGAGTAATCCATGTTTAAGGTTTTTATAGCCCAATAGGCTTTATGTTTTAACTCGAAAGGTTGGTGGCATGATTTTCCATAGACCAGATTAAAGGGTGTTGTCCTTATAGGAGTTTTAGAGACAGTCCTATAGACCCATATTGCATCTTGAAGTTTAGAGGACCAACCCTTCCTAGAAATAGTGACAGTTTTCTCTAAAATTTGTTTTATTTCTCTATTTGAGACTTCGACTTGTCCATTAGTTTGTGGATGATAGGGCGTTGCTACCCTGTGTTTTACCCCATATTTTTCTAAAAGGTTATCGAAGATTCGTGAGATGAAATAGGATTTGTCATCGCTTATGACTAGGCGATGGACTCCAAACCTTAGGAATATGTAGTTCTTAAACATTCTAATCACAACTCGTGCATCGTTAGTAGGTAAGGTGATAGCCTCAATTCATTTAGATATGTAATCGACTGCAACTAATATATACTTATTTCCCATGAATGATGGAAACGGTCCCATGAAATCTATTCTCCAGACATCGAAAATTTCTACTTCTTGAATGTTTCTAAGGGGCATCTCGTCATGTTAGAAAATTTTTCTAGTGCGTTGGCATCTGTCGCATTTGAATATGTAGGCATGCACATCGCGCCATAAGATGGGCCAATAGAGGCTTGCTTGAAGGATTTTTGTCCAGGTTTTTGATATGCTAGCATGGCCTCCATAAGGTGCGGAGTGGTAATGAGTTATTATGTTTTCAACTTCCTCTTCAGGGACGCATCGACGAAATATGCCATATGCTCGTCTCTTGAAAAGTAATGGTTCCTCCCAGTAGAAATGTTTTATGTCATGGAAGAACTTTTTCTTTTGTTGATAGGTCAGATCAGGGGGTAGAATATTGGTTGTCAAATAGTTAAAAAAATCAGCTTACCAAGGCACACTTGTTATTATTAAGGAAAATTCTATTTTGGGCTCGAATTCATCGTTATCTGGAGCTGCCCATTTCTGGACTGATGCTACTAATCTATCATAGGCGAAGTCATCATTTATGGGAATGTGATCCAGTTTTAAATATTCTAACCTTGAAAGGTGGTAAGCTACTACATTTTCAGTTCCCTTTTTGTCTCGAATTTCAAGATCAAATTCTTGTAGTAGGAGGATCCAACAGAGTAGTATGGGTTTCACATCCTTTTTCTTTAGAAGGTATCTTATGGCAGCATGGTCGGTGTATACTATGATCCTGGCTCCAACTAAATAAGAACTAAATTTGCCTATTGCAAATACTACGGCTAGGAGTTCTTTTTTTTGTTGTTGCATAATTTATTTGAGAGGCGTTTAGTGTTCTTCTTGCATAATATATCACATGCATTTTTGTTTCGGTTCTTTGCCCTAGAACAACACCAACGTCGAAATCACTTGTATCGCACATGAGTTTGAATGGCTTATTCCAATATGGGGGTTGCATGATAGGTGCAGAAATCAATGCTCACTTCAAGATATTTAATGCTTCTAGGCATTTTTCATCAAAAACAAACTCGGCGTCTTTCATCAAGTGATCTGTTAGGGGTTTTGTAAATTTTGAGAAGTCCTTGATAAAACGTCGATAGAACCCGGTCCAAGAAAACTTCGTACTTCCCTAACTGTTTTGGGTGACTGGAGGTTTTCTATTATCTCAATCTTAGCTTTGTCAACCTCAATTCCTCTGTCAAAAACTATGTGTCCTAAAATTATAGCCTCGGTAACCAAGAAATGGCATTTTTCCCAGTTTAATACGAGATTTACCTGTACGCATCTTTCCAGAATCTTTTCCAAGTTAGCGAGGCAGTCTTTAAAACTAGATCCGCATACCGAGATATCGTCTATAAAAACCTCAATTATCTCGTCAAGGAAATCTGCGAATATGGCCATCATACATCGTTGAAATGTCGCAGGAGCGTTGCATAGTCCAAACGGCATCCGCCGATAGGCAAAAGTTCCGTAAGGGCATGTGAAGGTTGTTTTCTCCTGATCATCAGGGTGAATAGGGATTTGAAAAAATCTTGAATATTTGTCTAAATAGTAGAAATAAGAATTCATGGCTAAACGTTCTAACATTTAATCAATGAATGGAAGGGGAAAATGGTCCTTCCTGGTTACTTTGTTAAAACCACTTACTATATGTTGTGACACTAATTCTTCTTTTTTGTTCTGCATTACTGTGACGCCTCCTTTCTTGGGTACGATGTGTACTGGGCTAACCCACTTACTATCGAAGATTTGGTATATTATTCCGGCGTCCAATAGTTTTAACACTTCCCTTTTACCACATCACTCATGTTAGGGTTTATCCTCCTTTGGTGTTCCCTAAAGGATTTAGAATCTTCCTTTAGCATAATTCGATGTATGCACATAGACGGACTTATCCCTTTTAAGTCAGAGATATTATATTCTAGAGCTGCAGGGTACTTACGTAAGACATCTAAGAGTTGATTTGTCTCGTCCTTGTTTAAATTTGCATTTACTATAACAGGACGATTCAATTCCTTATCAAGGAATTCATATCTCAGATTCTTAGTTAATTCTTTAAGTTCTACAGTCGCTGTCTTAGAACCTGGCTGATGGTTAGGGGTAAGTGATAAACATTCATGAAGGCTATCATCCACATACGGTGTATATAATTTTATTCCATCGTCTTCCATTATCTCGGTTGAAGGAAGTTTCATGGTTTCAATTTGTGTTTCAAACTCGGTTTTGGTTTGTGTTTCAAACTCTCTTATACACTCATCGATAATATCGATGGAGCAACATAAGTCGTTTATAGCAGGATCTTGTAGAAATTTGGACAGGATGAATTCTACTTTCTCATCACCTACTTCGAAAGTCATATTTCATCTCTTGACATCTATTATAGCCCCAACTGTAGATATTGCACCTACCCATGAAATTTCATGACCATCGGATCAATGATTGGGGAGTAATCGCAAAAATCGGGATTAGGGTTTTGAAAGGGGCAAGACCATAACTCCTTAACCACACATCCAATTAAGTTGGTTCAAAGCTTATTGGAAAGCTTTTGGCAAGTCCTACAAAAGTCCCAAAGTGTTCCATGAGCAAAAAATTCATAAATTTGGAGTTATGACCAAATTCATTACAAGAGGGAAAAGTAACTTAGAAAAATTCTAAGTTATTTCACTTTTAGGCTTGTTTTTCAGCAACTTTGAGAGGTTTTTTTGGCCAAGTTCCTTTGGGAATTTGAAACACATGGAAACATGAAAGTTGTATAGCTACATGAGGGTTTTCCAAAATGTACTAGAACTCCTCCATAGCCCTTATGAGCTGAGAGTTATGAATTTAACAAGATGATGTTTCAACACTTGAGTCCCACACTTTCAATTTTTCACAAACTCTACCTTTGACCACTTGAGCTATTCTCAGCCCTTGGATCATCTTTCTATCTGATATTTTGAGGATATGAGAGGAAGAAATGCAGAAAATGAGGAGGTTTAGCAAGTCTTGCAACTTGGAGGCAAGTGGGAGTATTTTAATCAAAAAAAGGGAAGAAAGAGAAACTTTATGGTACACTTGCAGCAAACAGCCCCCTACTGCCTAGCCACTCCAATCACTATTATGTCATTCATGCCACTTGAGCAATGCATCAGCTTGAGCCAAGGATCTGATTTTGCAGCTGCATCAAAATATCAAGCAAGTTACTTTTTCAAACTCCCTCCAAAAGTGTCAAGTTACAAATCTGTCCCCACCCTTCATTTTTCCTATAAATAGAGGCTCCCTCTATGTTACTCCTCACACCAGAGCACTCTTAGAACCAAGAGAAAACCACAACTCTCATTCCTTTCTTGCTTGCCTCATTTTCAAAATTCCATTCATCAAAATCTGCCTTGGGTAGTTGGCTTCCCAAATCCATTTCCACACATTCCAATCCTTCAAAAACATAAAACACTCAAAAACTCCATTTTCCCAAAAGTCAGCTTTCAACCAAGGAAAGTTTGACCTTATACTCAAAATCTGCCAAAACACACATCAGGTCTATTTTGATCTTTGAAACCCTCCACACACCTTTAATACATGATGTCCTAACTGTCCATAACTTAAAATAACCTCATCCTCATTTATTTTGAGATCTGTCACAAGTTCTTCACATTTCCTTCAAGTGCAAGAAAAGACTGTTTTCATCAAAGTATTGGTTGGACATCAGTTGAAGTGTTTTCAAGGTATTCTTTACTGCAATAAGCTTGCTTGGAGGTCTACAAGAGGTTAGTGGTCACTATCCCTTTCATTTCTGTCATGAGCATGATTGGCATGATTGGTGTTTAAATGCAAAATGTAGTCCATATGTAAATCTGTCAGTTTATGTTGTGCCAACTGTTTTGAGCATGTAATTGCCTTGGATGTGCCTTTGCCTTGGTATATGTCTTGTGAATGTTGAGATAGTTTCTGTCATAAGTTATTGTTGGATTGTTATCATAGGTCACTTTGTTTTACCTTGGTTTTGTTGCAAACAGCTTGGGAGGTATCATTGCAGCCTCACACAACTTTGGTCTTTTGTTGATTTTTTGATTAGGGTCCATATATGTTCTATTCATGTCATGTTTGAACTCTCGGAGATTTTGGTTCACAACTATTATGCTTAAAATTTGGATGTGAGTGTTGAGCTGTTTCCATGAACATATTGTTGTTGATGCTTTTAGTTCAAGTCAGAATGTTTGGTTTGTTTTTTAGCATCTTGTTTGATTGTGCCTAACATGATTCTTGATATATTTGATCTTTTACTGCTTGAATCTAGCATAGGACAGTTTTTGTGGCAGTTGTGTGCATACACCTTTTTTTTTAAAACCAAATGCCTTGTTATTGTATCTTTATGTGAAATCTGCATATACCATGAACACAATGTGTACCATTCTGTTTTGAACCTGCTAGACAACCTCTTTGGATTACTTTTGAGTACTTGCATTCTTGTATCATGTATTTTTCTGTTGAGAAACCAACTGCCATGATACCTTTGACAAACTTGCAACTGTTGTAGGCATTAGGGATTAAGGACTGATTTGTTGATGTTTGCTAGCTTTGCCTTTCTGCAAAATCATACTTGCTTCCATGATACATACTTTGGATTTAATGCTTGCCATGCTAAGTGTATATCTGTTTGAACCTTCTGCTTGAAGCTTGGCCTATGTTTGTTAACATGAAAATATGGTATCCAATATGTCTTGACATTATCTTGTGCATTTCACATCATTTGCTGTCAACATGAGATTTGTATGCTAGAGTAGGTTTGCATCCTTTGTGAAGTGATGACCTGTTTTGTCTAGGCATTGTATTAAGACTGCTCATAACCATATTGTTGCTTGTATGACCTCTTGCTAAACATGTACGCACCTTTCCATGAAGATTTCCATGCCTTGTAAACCATGTTTGGAACCTGTTTTGAGATTTACTTGATCAATGCTTTGAATGTTCATGTCATACCTTCTCTGCTCCAAGTCCAGCTGCCATGTCATTTTTTTCAAATATTGTTTATCTCAATTGCTTCTTGCTGTTTGTAAACAAAATGCATCATGTTTCATATGCTGCTTGTCATTGTATATGTATTGCTGTCAAAACTTTGATGATGTGTGAAGAAGTTGATTAATTGCATTGCTTCATGTTTCAAGATTTGTCAATCTTGTGAGATATCCAAATCCCTTTATGAGTCCTTGCAGCCTATGCTTGAAATCCATGTCTTGACTAAAGTGTGAATCATTGGAGTCATATATCATGCTGCATCATAACCTGTTCTTTGTTCCAACAACATTTCTGTTTTGTGATCTATAGCTGCAACTTACATGACATTTTCTGTTTTGAATTGTTTTTTATTGACCTTTGAATCTGAAATCCATCATTGACATGTTTAAAGTTTGTGTGTGATGTTTGCATAAATTGAACCTGTCTAGTTTGAACATTGACTTCCATTTTGCATTTCAAACTTGCCATCTGCATCTACTATCGAGTTCCATTTTCTGTGCATGATTTTGAAAATCTATGATTACCTTCATGTTCCTCATTCAATTTCCAGCATGTTAGGCTTTTATTTTGCAAATTTGATGAAGTTTTGGTAGAATTTGAAACCTTCACGCATTGGCCTTGGTTGCTTGTGAGGCCTGGCCCAATTTTATTTGTTTTGCAAGGCTTATGTATTTTTAGGGGTGGCTTAATACACGGATGTATTGCCACCCCAGTGGTTGTTACCTGCGCGTGTTATACCTTGTTTCATGCTTGTCCTGTGTTCGATCCCTGAATGGGACAACTTTTTGCTATTTTATTTTGTTTGCCATGATTGATTATTTTCTTCTTCATTTCCATCTGTTTATACATGCGTGTGTGTTGGCTGAGTGGTTATGTTTTGTGCTGGTGAGCATGAGAGCATGGGTTCAATACCCGCCTTGACCATCCCTTCTTTTTATCACTTATTTTCTTTTATGATTTCTTCACAAAATTCAAAACTTCATAACTTTCTCATGTTTCATTATTTTTAATCCATTATTTTTGCAAAATGCTTTTAATGTTGTCTAGTTTCACTTAATGAGAAAATATTTCAAAGATGTTCATGTTTGTGATACTTTTTTCCACTTGAAAGTTGCTTATCCTTAAGGTTGTTTACCTTACTTCTTGTTGAAATTTCTTTTAAGCCATGCTTGAATTATCTTGTAAGATTTGTTTGTGATTGATTCCCTTGTGGTCGTAACCATATACTTTACTCATCTTTGCTTGCCTATCGTAATACGCTTGCATGCCTTGGTCGTAACCATATACTTTACCCATCTTTGCTTGCCTATCGTAATACGCTTGCATGTTTTGGTCGTAACCATGTCTCTTATGTTCATCATGTTTGTTTAATGTTTTTGCTTTGTTAAGTTTAGTTTCCCCAAGTGATGGAACTCTTTAGATCTCATCCAAGTTGCCTCCCATTTTCTCCTTCCAAAGGAAAGTCTCTCTATTGACCTTTGGGTCATAGATAGCTCATCACTCTCCCTCGACTTTGTCAAGTCATCCATACACTTAGTTATGTTAGAACCTGTCCATTAGACTTTGCTTAAGTCTAAAAGGCCTACCCCTTGTTAGGAGTGCTCTTTCAATTAGAACTTAGGATAGAGTTTGTTAACTCTATGTAAGAATCATGGAGATGATTACTTACCTCCCTTTCTTGAGTGTTCAACTTAGATCTAGAGAGTTTTCTTAAACTCTACACAAGCATTGTAATGTTTGTTCCCCTTTGAACCTTGATCATAATCAAGTGTTCTTCATCCCTAGTAAGGTGAACTACGATTGCTCTGATTCTATCCTAGTTAGGATACGTAGGCAGAAGATGCGATGTCTTTGCGAGCAAACTTAGTGTATATATCTTTAGGTTTTAACCTACACTTTTTACCTAATCCCAATCCATAGCAAACATTTAGCAAACTTAGCATACAACAAACAAAAGGTTCATGTAGAGTACTACAAATGTTTAGGATGTGAAATACCTACCCTATGCGTAACCAACCCCCGATCCCCGAATCTCTTAGCGTTGTTGTTACATCGTGCAAAAGGTTCTTTCTTTCTTTAGACCTTTCCTTTGGATAAATTAAAGTCCGGTTGTGAAATCAATGAATTAAAGATTCAAGTTAATCAATAGCTTGGTATCGCGATTCTCACCGCAACAACTTGCAATTAGATTTTATACCCGCTAAACGAGCATGCCCGGTCAAGTTTTTGGCACCGTTGTCGGGGACCAATTACGTCAAATATTGCAACTTTGTTATTACACCGTCTAGACTTAGGAACCTTTTTACTGGTCGATGCAAAGAACTCGCGGCACTGGTAACTTAGTAGATCCAATAGAAGAACCCGAAAGATACACACGCGCACGTCTTTTACTTCAAAAGATTAGAAGAGAGATGTCCAAAAAATAGAATCAAAGACGTCTTAAGGACTTCGCCCTACCTTCTAATGAAGAACCCCACTCGAGTATAGTAAACCCAATTATTGCAGCTCATAAGTTTGAGTTGAAACCAACTTTGTTACAATTAGTCCAACAAAATCAGTTCGTTGGTTTCCTTTCTGAGAACCCGAACCAACATTTAAAAGTTTTTATCCAATTAGCGGATACCCTAAAAGCCAATGGTTATCCTCCTGAGGCAATATATCTAAGACTATTTCCTTTTTCCCTTAGAGATAGAGCATGATCATGGTTAGATTCCCTTCCACCAAATTCAGTAACCACTTGGAATGACCTTAAGAAAGTTTTTCTTGTTAGATATTTTCCACCAAGTAAGACCGCTATCCTACGAAACCAAATAACTAGGTTTACCCAACAAGGCGAAGAATCTGTTTTCGATGCTTGGGAAACATATAAAGAGCTATTAAGAGCTTGTCCACACCATGGTTTAGAACAATGGCTAATTATCTACACCTTTTACAATGGACTTATCTATAACACTAAGATGACCATAGACGTTGCTGCTGGTGGTGCACTGATGATCAAACCTTACCCCGAAGCTTGTGCTCTCATTGAAGATAGGCCCAAAACGATTACCAATGGGGGACAGAACGATAATGAGAGATGACAATCCTCATAGAATCATAGTGAAAGGTATTTAAATATAGCGAACCAAAAATTTTATCCCTTAGATTCGATGGTATGCAAAAGAACAAATGCGAATATGCCATGAATCTAGATGATGCTTTATGATGCTTGAATGCAAGACAGATATAGACACACGAGCAAAGATAAAAGAACGACAATACAACGAGTAACTACTCATGGGGATCCAACACACAGGGGAAAGATCCAAGGCAAAACAAGCAGAATAGTTCAAGCATGACTAAAGATGCTGCTCAAAGGGAATCTTTCACACAGGGGACGCAAATTCCACCAGGGAAGACAAATCTTCATTGGGGGAAAATGAGACATACACTCCACTGGGGAAGAAGGCAATTCTCCACCGGGGAAACGAAAGAAAAGAGACGCAAACCTCACTGGAGATAATCAAATGAGGAATTTCCTATAACGAAGAGTTCGAACGGGATCTTCAGGAAAAAACAGAAACAAGACCAGACGCACTGGGGATGCTAGTATCCACTAGATTTACTAGGGGTGATGGTGACGACCAAAACAACGATACCAATAACGATTGGATTTTAAACAGTGCCAGTTACCATTGGATTTTAAAAGAACTGCCAATTACCATTGGAATTTAAACAATGCCAGTTACCACTGGACTTTCAGAAGAACTGCCAATTACCATTGGACTTTAAACAATGCCAGTTACCACTGAACTTTCAAAAGATATGGTGACGACCAAACCAACAATACCAATAATGATTGGATTTTAAACAGTTCCAGTTACCACTGGACTTCCAAAAGAACTGCCAATTACCATTGGACTTTAAACAATGGGGATCGCTAGTAACGACTAGACTTCACGGAGAGAAACTGGTGATGACCAGGAGAACAATATCAATAACAAAAGGGAAAACATCCAAAGGTACTAGTAACGACTAGCATCAAAAGGGATATAGGTGACGACCTATAACCATAAACAAAAAACAGTAACAACTGAAGTAGAGAAATTGGTGACGACCAACACCCTAAGAAAGTGGAGGATGCCCAAAGAAAACAAACAAGACCACCGATAACAACCAGGAAACAATCAAGACAAAAGGTAACAACCAAAGACAACAAAGACAAGACAGATGCACATGATATGCCATGATGCCAATAATTAATCATATGCAAGATCCGACTCTGACGAGAGACAATAGAATCTGGAGACTCAAGAGGGAAGATAGATAAGCCAATCTATCTCACTAGGGACACAAATGAATCACACTAAATTCCTAAAACAAAGGTGTCTGTAGATTCTCTGGGAAATAAACCCATTTCGCTTGGGAAATAAAGCTTAGGGAAGCTTGCCAGGATTGACAACGTAACTTTAAATAGAGGCTCTGAATGCTTCCACTGAGGATGAGTCTACTGTCATAAGAACGTATCTCGTAAAGAAACCTGGGGAGATGGTCTTCAATCTTGGTGACTACACACGACCGAACGAGCAACTTAACAAATCAATTCAACTGACGTTTCAATGGGAGATGTATTGAGCTTGCACATCAAAGCTTCTGCCACGTTAAGACTTTTCGAGAGGTATGATTTCCACCGAATCTTTCCGTGAGCCAAAGTACTTTATGTTTTGTTAATCTTCAAAAGTTATTTTTAAATTCGAACCTGGTGCTTTCAAAATTATCATTGATCAATAAACGATTTTTTGCATAACAAAGGAAACAAGAAAATGGTAAATTGCAAAAGAATGGTCCAAAAAACTGATTTTATTTAAGAACGGAAGCTTGTCAATGACAAAACTCCATGGAACTTTTACAATTGAAAATGGCAACATGGAAAAGGTTACATTAAATCCACTAACAAACTAACCCTAATGACTAAAAACTTTCCAAAACCTTGCTTCTGACAAGAACAGTTGAAACGGACTTCCTGTAAAATCTTCTACAGAGGTGACAACCCATCTGATGCAGTGAAACGCCTTTGTCCCTAACTTTTGCCTTGATTTCCCTTTCAGGTTTTCAATCCATCGGGACGCTCTTTTTTGCCTAAGCCGCCCTTTCGGGTTTTCAACTTAGCAAGCTCATTTCTTTTTTCTCATCCCTAACTTTTGCCTGGACCTTCTTCATAGGTTATGATCCAGCGGGATACCCATTATTGCATAAGCCGCCCTTGTGGGTTTTCGACTTGTCGGGTTCTTTAGGCGTAATATTTTCGTACTGCATCAGAATTCACCGAATGTGCAAGTTGTTCCCATCCATTGTTGTGAGAATTAACGAGCCCCATGAGAAGACTGTTTTTACAACAAACGGGCCATCATAATTGGGCATCCATTTTCCCCGTGCATCTTTGTGAACTGGCAAAATCTTTTTGAGTACAAGCTCCCCTTCTCTGAATTCTCGGATACGAACCTTCTTGTCAAAAGCTCTCTTGATCCTTTTCTGATATAACTGACCGTGGCATACCGCTGTCATGCGCTTTTCATCAATAAGGTTCAACTGATCAAATCTTTCCCTCACCCATTCTGCTTCTTCAAGCTCGGTTTCCATTATGACTCTTAAGGAAGGTATCTCAACCTCAATAGGAAGTACTGCATCCATCCCATATACCAAGGAAAAAGGGGTTGCCCCTGTTGAAGTGCGAACAAACGTTTGATACCCATACAAGGCAAATGGCAGCATCTCATGCCAATCCTTATATGTTTTCACCATCTTTTGCAAAATCTTCTTGATGTTCTTATTCGCAGCTTCGACCGCTCCATTCATCTTGGGACGATAAGGAGAAGAATTGTGATGTTCAATTTTGAAGTCACCACACAACTCTTTCATGGTTTTGTTATTCAGATTAGTACCGTTATCTGTTATGATTCAGCTTGGGATTCCGTATTGACAGATAATCTCCTTTTTTATAAAACTGGCCACCACTTGTCGAGTAACATTGGCGTAGGATGCGGCTTCAACCCACTTTGTGAAGTAATCAATAGCGACCAGAATGAAATGGTGTCAGTTAGAAGCCTTTGGCTCGATTTCTCCAATCATGTCAATGCCCCACATAGAGAAAGGACAAGGCGATGTCAACACATTTAACAACGTTGGAGGCACATGCATCTTATCCGCATAAATTTGGCATTTGTGACATTTCCTATCATATTGGATACAATCAGTTTCCAAAGTCAACCAGTAATATCCAGCCCTCAAAATCTTTTTGGACATGGCATATCCATTGGCGTGAGTGCCAAATGTTCCTTCATGAATATCTTGTATTAACAAATCTGCTTCTCGTCTGTCGACACATCTAAGCAGGACCATGTCATGGTTTCTTTTATAGAGCACATCATTACTGAGAAAGAACTTAGATGCCAATCTTCTCAAGATTTTCTTGTCAAGTGATGTAGCATCAATTGGATATTCTTGTTTTAACAGATAATTCTTTATGTCGTGGAACCATGGCTTGTTATAAATTTCTTCTTCAACCATCTGACAGTAGGCAGGCTCAGTCTTGCGTTCAATTCGAATGAGAGTAGCATCATTGATATACCTGACCTTCCACATTGAGGCTAACATGGCTAGAGCATCGACAATATGTTTTTCAGATCTCGGAACATGCTTGAAAGTGATCTCATCAAAGTATTCAATAATTTCAACGATGTAGGCTCTGTAAGGGATCAAATTCTCATGTATGGTCTCCCATTCACTTGTAACTTGATAAATAACCAAAGCTGAATCTCCACTTACTTCGAGAAGTTTGATTTTTAGGTCAATAGCTGCTTCAAGGCCAAGAATGCATGCTTCATATTCGGCAATATTGTTTGTACATTCAAAGTCTAACCTTGCTGTAAATGGGGTATAACCACCTTCTGGATTCATCAGGACGACGCCTACGCCATGCCCACTGTAATTTGAGGAACCATCAAACATAATTTTCCACCAAAGACCCGACTCGGGACCTTCATCAGGACCTGGCTCTTCATAATCTTTCACCAACATAATGTCTTCGTCCGGAAAATCAAACTTGAAAGACTCGTAATCTTCAACTGGCTGATCTGCAAGATAATCTGATAAGACACTACCCTTGATAGACTTCTGGGCCACATACTGGATGTCGTATTTTGATAGCAACATATGCCAACGGGCGAGCCTTCCTGTCTGAGCGGGCTTCTCAAAAATATACTTTATCGGGTCCATTTTTGAAATCAATAAAGTAGTATGACAAATCATGTACTGCCTCAAACGTCTGGCAACCCATGCCAAAGCACAACAAGTTTTCTCTAACAGTGAGTATCGGCTTTCACAGTCGGTGAACTTCTTGATCAAATAATATATGGCATGTTCCTTTCGTCCGGACTCATCCTGTTGACTTAACACGCAACCCACTGAATTCTCGAGTACCGTTAAATACATGAAAACAGGTTGTTAGAACACAAATTGGTGTTTCTTATATCTCTATGTTTTGATGATAACTCTTATAGAATTTTGTATTAAGAATATATATACTCTAAAATTTGTTCAAGTATTATTGTTTCAGGTATTAAATTGAATACTCTTAAAGAAGCAAAATACATAAGTACAAGCAACTATGCAAGGCTCTGAAGCATCAGATGCAAGACAGTCAGAAGACTCTGCAGCGCTGCCAGAAGAATCTGAAGTAGAAGCTGCAGAATGATCTAAAGTGTTGCTGAAAGAATAGTTGAAAGCTTTTATTCAAATCAGACTCTGAAGTTCATTTCACTGCAAGAACAGAGGCTCTGATAATCAGACTCTTATCATTTATATTCACGCTCAAAGCACATTCTACTACACACTTTGATGAAGACTCTGATCAAGATTGAGACTCTGATATATCAAGTTCTGATCATCTATCAAGGCTCTGATCATCTCAAACATTTTAGCTATGATAATCTTAAGAATCTTATTCCTTTAAGCTTGCTACAAGTTCTTAAGTGCAGATTATGAAGACTTCATCCTGAAGGAAGCTTGTTGAATAAGCTGTAAACTTGATTGGACGTGGTGCTACTTCCAAAGTAACCAACGGATATTTTGTCCAAAGAAGTGACGTGGTGCAAATCCCAAGGCTTCTACAACCATACTTTTCCTGCAGAAAGCATATCTCTGCCCATACTTTTTGGTAATGAAAAGTCTTATATTCTAATATAGTATTCAGCTGCACATCACTCAAAGCAAATTGGAAAAGCTATAAAAGGAGAAGTTCTACAACATTTAGAAGTTGCTAGTTCACTCAGAAAGAAATATTCATACACGCTTGATTCATCAAAGTGAAAATCTCACAAAGATCTTATTCATTTGTTCTTTCATAAAACTGTATATTACTTGTACTTAATCTTAAGTGTAAATATCACAGTTGTGATACAGCTTATTAGAAGCAATCAAATACTTGTTAGTTTACATTAATTTGTAAGAAGTTCCTTGAGAAGACCAAGGTGCGGTCAGTTGTTCTTGAGAAGACTAAGACAGTTGTTCTTAGTGCTTACTATTGTAATCAGTTGATTAATAGTGGATTAAGTACTTGTGGAGAAAGGCAAATCATCTTTGATAAGGTGGACTGGAGTAGTTGAGTTCAACGAACCAGGATAAAAGTATTGAGTTGTTTTTATTGCCATATTTCTTAAAACTCTTATTCAACCCCCCCTTCTAAGTGTTTTTCTCACCTTTAGAGGTCTCCCTAGAACAGGAGGTATTAAGATCAGAGGCTCTTGAAGATAACCCTTAATCTTATCAAAAGCTTGTTGGCAATCTGAATTCCAAACAACTTTCTGATCTTTGCGTAACAATTTGAAAATGGGCTCGCAAGTAAGAGTCATATTAGAAATAAATCTGGATATATAGTTCAATCTTCCAAGAAAACCTCTGACTTGTTTCTCAGTTTGTGGAGCCGGTATATCTTGAATGGCTCGAACCTTATCCGGATCTACCTCAATCCCTCGGTGGCTAACAATGAAACCGAGTAATTTCCCAGATCTCACTCCAAAAGTACACTTGGTTGGGTTTAGTCTTAACTGATATTTCCTGAGTCTCTCGAACAAATTCAAAAGATGAGTCAAATGGTCTTCCTCACTCTGAGATTTGGCGATCATGTCATCAACATACACTTCTATCTCCTTATGCATCATGTCATGGAATAAAGTCACCATGACTCTTTGATAAGTGGCACCAGCATTCCTCAAACCGAAAGGCATGACTTTATAACAGTAAGTTCCCCAAGGAGTAATGAAAGTAGTCTTTTCCATGTCATCTGGATCCATCTTGATTTAGTTGTATCCGAAGAAACCATCCATAAACGAGAAAACTGCAAAGCGAGTCGTATTATCCACCAATGTATCAATATGCGGCAAAGGGAAATCGTCTTTTGGACTGGCCTTGTTCAGATCCCTATAATCCACACACATTCTGACCTTCCCATCTTTCTTCGGTACAGGTACAATATTAGCCACCCATTCGGGGTACTTGGATACTGCCAAGAAACCTGCATCACTCTGCTTCTTCACTTCATCTCGAATCTTAAGAGCCATATCAGGTCTAGTTCTTCGGAGCTTCTGTTTGACTAGCGTGCATTCTGGTCGGAGCGGTAACTTGTGGACCACTATGTCTGAGTCTAAACCTGGCATATCCTGATATGACCAAGCAAATACATCCACATACTCTTTTAAAAGCTTCACCAATTGCTGCTTGACTTCTGCCCCAAGTGTTGCCCCAATCTTGACCTCTTTCTTGTTTTCTTCAGTGCCAAGACTAATAACATCTACCTGCTCCTTGTGAGGTTGAAGCTCTGGGTAATCGTAACATGCCATTTTTACCAGTTTATTAGGGATCTCAAAATCTTCGTCCTCATCTTTGGCTTGGTATATTGGTGAGTCAAAGTCAGGAGGGAAAGCAAATTCATTGGATTCAACAGGTTTTAGGGTATCACTGTATGTTGGAATGGCTTAATTTATTAAAACACACACAAGGACAAATGCAGCAATAAGAAAAAAAGTTTTGTTGGTTTTTTAGAAAATTGCCATCTTCTTTTTAAACATGGAAGCAAAAACGATTAAGGAAATAACAACGAAGGATTTAACAAAATAGTTCATTAATCATGATATTCTTGAAATCATGGGGCCCTTACAAATTACATCTTATAGCCTTGGGCATGGCTATGGAGGTTTAAAGATAAAAAACAACAACAAGTAAAGAAGACAAACAAATTACTTCGACACAGGAAAGATCACGGGAATCTCAACAGCCTTCCAATTGCCTAAAGCAGCCTCGCAATGATATACCAAATGTTCAATATCCTCGTCTTCAAAATCTTCTCCCACGACATTGACTTGGAATCCTCCACTGATGAACACCTCTTGGATAGTCTTCGGATGTCCTTCGGCATGTGTTGATGCTTCGACATGAGTTAGTTTGTAACCCAACCCTTGGCGACCCAGTCTTTCTTTCACTTCAATAACCTCTCCCTAACCTGCAGGAGTACCCTCCTCCAATGTAGACTTAATGCTCTGGGAGGATGTAAAAGATGGACCACTCTTTGCCACTGTGTCTTCTATCATCACCGCATTAGCTATTTCAAGCGCTTGGAAAGAATTTTCTAACGCATCATCATCTTACTCAATGTACCTGAATGACGATAAATTACTCACCATCAAGTCCTCTTCGCCATGCACAATTACCAGTTTGTCGTTTACAACAAATTTCATCCTTTGGTGCAAAGTGGAAGTCACTGCCCCTGCTGCGTGAATCCAAGGCCGTCCCAACAAACAGCTGTAAGCTGGGTTAATGTCCATTACCTGAAATGTGATATCGAACACGTGAGGGCCTATCATAACTGGCAACTCCACTTCCCCAACAATCGTTCTTCTCGAACCATCAAAAGCCTTCACAATCAACGACGTCGACTTCATCTCTGCCCCTTCATATGCCAACTTTGGGAGCGAACTTTTAGGCAACACATTCAAAGAAGATCCAGTATCAACCAAAACTCGCGCCAACGTGTCCTCTTGACATTTGATAAATACGTGCAAAGCACGGTTATGATTACATCCTTCCCTTGGCATCTCTTCATCACTGAAATTCAAAGTATTGCAGGCTGTAATATTGGCTATCATCGAATCAAATTGGCCAGGGGTTATATCCTTCGTCACATGTGCTTGCATTAAGACCTTTTGTAGAGCCTCTCTATGGGTCGGGGAATTCATCAGGAGAGACAAAATTGTTATTTTTGAGGGGGTTTGATGGAGCTGATCAACAACCTTGTAATCACTTTTTCGGATAATCCTTAAGAACTCTTCAGCATCTCCTTTAGTGATGGGAATTTCTTTGTCTTTGGCCGTCACGGCATGGGTAACCTCTTTTGGAGCAACCACTGTTATTTTGGGTTGATATATTCGACCACTACGGGTCATCTTGCTCGTTCCTGCAATATTTGTCACATTAACCTGGTCATCCTTCACCTCTTCATTCTGAATAATCTTCCCAGATCTTTGGTGTAACACAACCATATCATACTTCCACGGGACTGCCTTTGTATTCTCAAAAGGAAACGATCTCGGCTTCTGAATAACAACTGGTCGAGGCTGATCAACAGCGGATTTGTCAAAAACTGGCTTCACATTTTTGCTGATCATATTGAACACAGTGACTTTCTCGCTTTTCCTTGGTAGATTGAAAATAGGCTCAACCACAGAAACTTCCTCCTTCTTTACCTTGATACCTACTTGCAATAATCCATCGTTAATCAGACTTTGCACATCTTTTCGTACCACACCACACCTTTTAGGATTAACAGAACACTTCTCACAGTCACTATGGGTACCTTTAATCAGTCCTGCTTTCAACAGTTGCTCATGAAGTGACCTCAACAAAGTCTTGATTTCTGACACATCACAAACTAACTTTTCATCTGAAGCCTCTTCTATAGCATTAACTCCTCCATGATTTGGCAATGGGTTACTTTTAACATTAGGCGGTACATCATCAAAAGACAAAATCTTCTTCTCTATGAGCTCCCAGACAATATGTTTCAAGGCAAGACACCCCTCTAAGTCGTGGCCAGCAGCACCTTCATGAAAGGCACAATGAGCATTCGGATTGTAATGAGGTGATGAAGTGTCTGAAGGTGTATTCAATGGTCGCGTTGTTATCAACCCTTGTTGCACCAAAGTCGGGTACAACTCTGTATAAGTCATTGGTATCTGAGGAAATGGAGGCCTCGTTGCTGGTCTTCGATTTTGGTAATTTTGCCTTGGTGCTTGAGCCCTAGGCTGTTGAAATTGTTGATAGGGTGGAGCGTTGGGCGCTTGTTGATACCCTTGTTGTTGAACTGGTTGATACATGGGTGCTGGTTGCATTGTCTGGTAACTCGGAACAGGGTGATTGAAAGCAGGTGTTATAACTGCCACATATGGTTGTTGAGCATACTGAATTGGATACATCGGTTGTGTCAAATTTTGCTGAGGTTGCTGAACATAGCCTTGTGGAGGCTGTTGAACATAGCTTTGTGGAGGACATTGATATCGTTGGTAGGGCTGCTTCCAAGTCTGATTCCTTTTCCCCACTGTTATGGTGTTTGTTTCTCCCTCCTTCTTTTTATGAAAATTACCACTGAACTTCTTAACATTGTTGTTGTTGGAACCACTGGAACTACTAGTCATTTTCCCATTCTTCAATCCCAATTCCACTCTCACCCCCACAGCCACTATATCGGAGAAACTTAATGTTACACTGCTAATCATCTTCTTATAAAATTCTGGTCTTACCGTATCCACAAACCAATCCGTTAACTCTTTCTCACTCAAAGGAGGTTCCACCTGAGAGGCAGTCTCCCTCCATCGTTGTGCATACTCTTTGAACGATTCAGAACTTTTTTGTGTCATACTCAGCAATTGTCTTCTGTCAAGAGCCAAATCCATATTGTATTTGTAATGCTTTATGAAAGCATCGGCCAAGTCTTGGAAACTGTGAATGCGAGATTGATCTAGGCTCAAATACCACTTAGCAGGGGCTCCTTTCAAGCTATCCTGGAAATAATGGATCATCAGCTTGTCATCTTTCACATGGGCAACCATTCTTCGATAATACATAATCAAATGCGTCCGAGGATAAGTAGCACCGGTGTACTGATCAAAGTTGGGGACTTTGAATTTTGGCGGGATTACCAATCCAGACACTAAACACATATCTCTGGCATTAGTACCAAAGATATCATTCCCCTCAATTGCCCTAACCTTCCTCCCTATGGTTTCTACACTCTCCTTCAATTTCTCATGTCGTCCACTTCCTTCTTCAGACCCATCAGGAACTTCAAACACTTGTGGATGGTTGTGAAAAACAGGGCGCACTTGAGCTTGTACAGAGGCTGGAGTATAAGTCGGAACAGCTCGGGGAAACTCCGCCCCTAGAGGAACTGATTGTTGACTGACTAGTGGAGGAGGTACAAAACCTAGCATTAACCCATACGGTGGTATACTTGCAACAGTGACTGCCATTGGGATTGGCTCCACAGCTACGTTAGTGATCTCAGAAACTACAGTGGCCTGAGTGTCCATTTTTTCATTGATGACTTGTAAGACTTCCATAATTCGTCCTACGCTTCCTCGTAACTCTTCAAGTTCGTTGTCAACCCTATCCAGATTCAAATTGTGTTCTTCCATTCTTTGATGAGCTTGGGCTCGTGTGTTGTATTGATGTCGAGGATTCAGTATGATTCTGGAGATAAGACAACGAGATAAGACACAACACATGAAATGCACATGAAATGCTATGGGTGCAGATGCAAAATGCAAAATTAATCATTCAAGGAATCCAAAGAAATATTTGCAAGCATTATAACGATGGAGAAATAAAGCAAATTCAAAGTCTTCATAGATTAATAACTGAGAGTTTTACAATAACCATTCGAAACTGAAACACAACTCTAATACAGATAAATGATAAAACACAGAAAACAAAAAGATCCTAGATCTTCTGGTTGACTCTTCTTTCCACCTTGATGGACCAACTCTTAAAGCTCTTCCTTATCTTGCATAACCTTGAAATACTTGTCTCTCCAAGCTTTTCCTTCTCTTTCGGCTTTTGTCAAAGCTTCTTTCAATTCTTCCACAAGAGTAAGTTTTGTTGAGTTAGGCTCAAAACGGGTATAGAACATCTTCAATGCTGCTTCTTTCACCCATGATAAGTAAGATTCTGAAACAGCAGTGTCAGGGTAATCCAAAGTAGTCACTCCCCTTGTGTGGATCAGACGCCAAGCATACACAGTCCGAGCCTTGTAGGCCGGATCCTTCCCTTCTTCAATGTAGAAACTTCTCAAAAGAACTGGGTCCGGTTCATTCTTCATTGGGTGTCCCAACTGGCGACGAGCTAAAATGGGATTATAGCTAATGCAACCATCAATGCTGATAAGCGGTACATTTGGGAAATCCCCGCAGCTCTGAATCATGGCAATCCCTCCATACATAGGGTCATACCACTTAATATCTGAATGTTTGAGTAACAACAACCTCTCTGTCCATGGGAGTCCATTCTGCATATCCCAGAGTGCTGGAAGCCTTGGCAAGTGCGAAATAAACCACTTGTATAGAAGAACGGTGCAACACACAATCTGTTCAACTTCATGACGACTTCTACGATGGATGGAAAAATACACATCAGCCAACAAAGTGGGTACGAGATTTTTGATTAAGAAAAGGTTGATTGCATTCGCACCCACAAAATTATCAGCAGTCGGAAATAGGAAAAGTCCGTAAATTAGCAAAGCTGGAATGGCCTCAAATGCTTCAGAATTCTTCGACCCGACATAACATTGAGCTTTTTCATACAGGAACATAGCTGGAAATCTGTATAGCCCTCCCTTAGCAGTCATATGAGATCGTACTTCATTCACCTCCAAATGTGCGGCCTCTGCAATTGCTCTTTCGCTAGGAGTCCCTTCTCTTCCAGAAAATGGTCTAGGAGTGACGCCTAATCCCATCAGGGCAGAATATTCTTCCAAGGTTGGCAACAACTGGTAATCTGGAAACGTAAAACAATGATAGGTCGAATCGTTAAACTGCACGAGCGCTGACAACATCTCTTCATCCACTTGGATTTCTAGTAAAGACAACATATTCCCATACTTCTCTTTGAACGCCTCAGGGTCTTCTACTAAACCTCCCAGTTTCCTCAGGTTCTCCAAACTTGGGCTTCGGAACACAATCTCTGTAGTTGTCTTCTTTCCAGAATCCATTCTATAATATCTGCAAAACAACCTTTAGTTCCTTGAATGATTAATAAATGTGAATGCAAATGCACAAAGTATCATGGAACTCAGATTCTGTAACCATCAAAAAACATTATAGACTTAATTTCATTGAATTACAAAATTTCAGTACATCTTACAAAAGTCTTAAATAGAAAGCTAAATAAAAGCTAACAAAAATCCCCAGAAGGTTCTCCTAACAGCCTCAAGTTGAGCTTCTCTATCTCCTTTTCCATCTGGGACTTTTCAAGAATGAGCTCATCCACGATCAACTTCCACGGAGTTGACTGAGGACTAGAAGAAAATAAATCTTATTGCGCCTTTCTCTTCTTGCAGGAGAGTACTTCTTCATTCTTTAACTCTAATTGCTTATGGAGCTCTGCATTTTCTTCGACAACCACTTGATACTTGTGCTTCCAAGCGTCTTCAGTTTGTCGTGCCTTGCTCAAGGCAATCCTTAGCTTCTCTTCCTCAGACATGAAGATCAAGGTGTGTTCCTCCTTTAAAGCCATGGGTTCTTGTCGAGAATAGGGAATCTTCAACTCGATGGCTTTCTTTCGAACCCATGGGAGATAAGGTTCCAAAGAGACACAATTGGGTTTTCCCAGGTCTTTCTTTCCCTTTTTGTGCAAATGACTCTAGGTTCTTAGAATCTTCTCTTTTTGCTCCTGACTATTAATCTTTTCCTTGAAGAAAATATTTTCCACATGAACACTGTTGGGCTTGTCCTTCAAAGGATATCCCAACTGTCGACGAGCAAGGACCGTGCTGTAACTGATTCCTCCATTAGCACCAAGAAGAGGTACATTACCAAAATTTCCACAGCTGTTAATGATCATTATTCCCTCATAGTCTCAATTGTACCAATCAATATCAGAGTGCGTGAGAGCCATAACCTTTTGTGACCACCACCCTTTCTTCGGATCCCAAAAGGCGTTATGTAACAGCCCAAATTTCATTAATTAATTAATTATGTTAATTAATTGATTTATTGGAATTAATCTTAATGATTTGGATTAATTGGATTTATTTGGTAGATAATTGAAGAGAGAAATGGGAAGGAAAGAAATAATAGAAGTATATAAGGGATAAGTGGAAAGAATTGGATAGAAAGAAAATAAAAGAGAAAGAATAGAGAAAGAGGAGAAAAGAGAAGAGAAGAGGGAAACTTGGAGAAATCATCAAGAATCAACTTCAAGCTTCAATCCAATCAAGGTAAGGGTGAGAAACATTATTATCTAGTCAATGTATGTGGTTATGTATGTGTGGGTTGGGTTTCATTGTGAGTTTTCACCATTTTTCAAGCTAGGGCAAAATGGATTTAATCGGTAGAACCGTAGTTTAATCGGTTAGAAACTATAAATAATGCCGTAGAATAGTCGGGTGATGTGGGGTTAAGATTACTGGAACTGGTTTGGTGAGAATCGGTCGATTTTTGGAGGGTAGAAGTTTTGGGACAGAATGAGGGTTCTGATATCGCAGGTTCGCTGGCTCTCGCCAGGCGAGTGAAGGCGAAGCTTCGCTGGGCGAAGCCCAGCGAGTAGCTGGCGAATAATTCAAGAAAACTCCCAGTGGTCTTCGCTGGCAAGTTCGCCAAGCGAAGGTGAATGACGAAGGTTCGCCAGGCGAGTACATTAGCGAAGGGTAGCGAATCAAGTCAGTAGCTACTGAATTTTGTTCGCTGGCGAGTTCGCCAGGCAAAGGTCCCAGCGAGCATTCGCCAATGGCTTCGCCAGGCGAAGGGTGGCGAGTAGAAAAGCATTGTTTTTTTTCCTGTTTTATCCATCCAATGATTAATTGCTTGGTTAAATTATGTTAATCCTATGTGATATGAATATTTTGTGTACTATTGTGATGAGCTGTGGGTAGCCTTTGGGCGTGAATCCTAGATTGTGATATGTGTATTGTTTGAATTGATTAGGGATACATGAGAACATATTAGTGAATATGTGTGTATTGTCTAATAAGTATGTGAATGCATATTGTTGTATGCTAATGTATGTAATGCATGGGAACATATCGTGGATATGCGTGCATTGTTTTGATGAATGTGATGGTGGTATTGAATGTGAATGCCTTGAATTGTTATGAATATGTTGTGTGTGCAATCATGTTGTAATTCTTGAAGGGATGAATTATTTGAATGCATGAGATTAAGATGCGGGATCGGTCTTAAGTGCATTTTGTTGGTTGATTGCATATGCATCATTTAGTCAAGAGGCAATGTTGCTAGTTTCGTGGAGACTAGTGGCTTGTCCCAAACCTAGAAGGGTGGGTTTGAAGCCTAGGGGACGGGCTTTGTTGTTATCGGTCTAGAAGGGTGGACCCGGTTTAAGTGTAAAAACCGAGAAATGATAACAAGTGTTGGTACCACATAGCATTGAGTTGCATTGGGTCGTGATTGAGTCACATAACATGGATGTCCTGGTTATATGAATATGCTTGATTGCGAATTATGGAGTTGAGGATATGTATGTATGTAGGATGAAATATACTTGTTGAATATCCATGAATGGTTTGTGTATATGTATGATGATGCATATGGTAATGAAAATGAATTGTGGTGAGAAATGTGGATTATATGTAATTGTTACTTGTATATATATAATCTTATGCATTGATTATTATGGTAATATTTCTCACCCTTCTGCTGTTTTATAATGCTCTATGAGGCATTGCAGATTAGATTGCGGAAGGTTTCTTTTGTGAAGTATAGCTTCATTCTTTTGAGTCGGACTGCTCTGATTATGTAACACCGGGTAGTTAGGCTTGTATAGCATTCTTTTGTGATACATTCGTGATGTATCAGTTGATGATGTTTTGTAACATGAATGATTAATGAACAACTGGATAACATATATTTATGTGATCAACTATTTCGAGGTAATTAAAATGTTTTATTCTTCCGCTTTAATTTTAAATATTGAGGTGTGGGTTAAGGGCTAAGTCCCTCTATTTTGAAAACTATCCCACTGTTGCATATTTTTTATTTTATATAAGAGCGGGTGTTGAGTGTTTTAATTGATGATGATGTGACATACTTCTTTTATACCATATATTAAATCATACTCTGATGAATTTTGAAATGTGCATAAATGTTTATTTGTTTTATTTGGGGGTATAGAAATGGGTGTTACATTAAGTGGTATCAGAGCAGGTCGGTCCGTCTGGCCAAGTTGTTAGTGTGTCATTCTCTGTGTATATTGATATGTGTGTGTGTTACACTATCGATATCGGTGTTCTTACGTGGTTCTGTTGTTGGAATTCAGTAAGATGGTTGCAAGTAGGAATGACGAAGCAATTGCGGAGGCTTTGACGAGATTGGATGGGGCAATTGGACATAATCCTCAGGCCAACGTGAATGGGGGGAATAATGCTGATGATGAATTCCGTGCTTTGGGAAGGTTCCAAAGGAATAATCCACCGATGTTCAAAGGAACCCATGAGCCTGACAAAGCACAAATTTGGTTCAAAGCTATTGAGAAGATTTTTTGGGTTATGAATTGTTCGGATGCACAGAAGGTGCAGTTCGGAACTCATATGCTCGAAGAGGAAGCCGAGGACTGGTGGGGTAATACTCGCCAAAGATTTGAAGAGGATGAGATTGTGATTACTTGGAATCTTTTTAGAGAGACATTTCTGGAGAAGTATTTTCCAGAAGATATGCGCGGAAAGAAAGAGATTGAATTCCTTGAGCTGAAGCAAGGTAATTCGACGGTATCTGAGTATGCGACAAGATTTGAGGAGTTGATCAAGTTTTGTCCTCACTACAACACTGTTAATGCTGAGAGATCCAAGTGTCTCAAATTTGTGAATGGCTTGAGGTCTGAGATTAAGCAAGCTATTGGTTATCAAGAAATCCGACGATTTTCTGAGTTGGTAAACAAGAGTAGGATTTATGATGAGGATAGTAGGGCTCGGTCTAGCCACTACAAGAGCCTAAGTCATAAGAAAGGAAAGAGCCAATTCAGAGGAAAACCTTACGTGACTCCTGCTGAAAAGGGGAAACAAAGGGTTGGTTTCGGTAAGAAACCAAGTGGGGGAGTTTCTACTCCGGTGAGATGTTATAGGTGCAGTGAAGAGGGACACCGTGCTCCGGAATGCAAAAGTGTTGAGAAGACGTGTTTCAAGTGTAGCAAGCCAGGCCACAAGGCTCTTGAGTGCAGAAGCGGTACGGGTGTGACTTGCTACAATTGTGGTGAGCAAGGGCATATTAGTACCAAATGTGATAAGCCGAAGAAGAATCAAGGGAGCGGAAAAGTGTTCGCTCTATCTGGATCTGCGACTGCTAGTGATGATCGCTTGATCAGAGGTACGTGTTTTATTAATGGTATGCCTTTGATCGCTATAATTGATATTGGAGCTACGCATTCTTTTATTTCTCTGGAGTGTGTTAGAAGGTTGAATCTTGAGATGTCTGTTATTGGTGGTGGCATGGTTATTGATACTCCAGCTATGGTTTCGGTAACTACACCGTATATGTGTGTGAATTGCCGTTTGAGTATTTTCGGTAGAGACTTTGGGATCGATTTAGTGTGTCTTCACTTAGATCAACTTGATGTCATTCTGGGAATGAATTGGTTAAAATTCAATCGTGTTTATATTAACTGTTTTTATAAAACGGTTATTTTTCCTGAACCGGGCGATGAAGGGAATTTGTTTATGACTGCTAAGCAAGTGAAAGAATCAGTGCGAGATGGTGCAATGGTATTTATGTTGATGGCGACTTTGAGTATTGGTGAAAGCAAGGTAATTGATGCCTTACCAGTTGTCCGTGATTTTCCGGAAGTTTTTCCTGATGAGATAAGGGATTTACCGCCGGAACGAGAAGTGGAGTTTTCGATTGACCTGATTCCTGGAACCAGTCCGGTATCGATGGCTCCATATCGTATGTCCGCATCGGAATTGAAAGAGTTGAAGAATCAACTAGAAGATTTGCTTGAGAAGAGGTTTATTCGTCCGAGTGTGTCTCCGTGGGGTGCACCGGTGTTGTTGGTTAAGAAGAAAGAAGATTCTATGAGACTCTGTATGGATTACAGACAGTTGAACAAGGTGACTATCAAGAACAAGTATCCACTTCCGAGGATTGATGATCTGATGGATCAGTTGGTTGGTGCAAGTGTGTTCAGTAAAATAGATTTGAGGTCTGGGTATCATCAGATTCGTGTGAAAGTTGAGGATATTCAGAAGACTGCTTTTAGAACGACGTATGGATACTATGAGTATTCTGTAATGCCATTTGGTGTGACTAATGCACCAGGTGTATTTATGGAGTACATGAATAGGATTTTCCATCCTTATTTGGACAAGTTCGTTGTGGTGTTTATTGATGACATTTTGGTCTACTCGAAGAATGAAGAGGAGCATGCCGAACATTTGAAGATTGTTTTATCTGTGTTGAAAGAGAAGCAGTTGTATGCGAAACTTTCTAAGTGTGAATTTTGGTTGAAAGAAGTGAGTTTCCTTGGTCACGTGGTTTCAAGTGAAGGTATTGCGGTTGATCCATCAAAGGTTGAAGCGGTATCGCAATGGGAGACCCCGAAATCAGTTTTTGAGATTAGAAGTTTTCTTGGTTTAGCGGGTTATTATCGTAAGTTCATTGAAGGATTTGCTAAGTTATCGTTACCGTTGACGCAATTGACTAGGAAGGTCAAGTTTTTGTTTGGAATGCCAAGTGTGAAGAGAGTTTTCAGGAACTTAAGAGAAGATTGACGACAACCCTTGTTCTGATTTTGCCAAATCTAGAAGAGCTGTTTGTTGTGTATTGTGATGCTTCATTGATGGGCTTGGGAGGTGTGTTGATGCAGAATAATCAAGTTGTAGCCTATGCTTCGAGGCAACTCAAAGTGCATGAGAAGAATTATCTGACGCATGACTTAGAGTTGGCCGCCGTTGTGTTTGTGCTTAAACTTTGGAGGCATTATTTGTTTGGTGCGAGATTTGAAGTGTTTAATGATCACAAGAGTTTGAAGTATCTCTTTGATCAAAAGGAATTGAATGCTAGGCAAAGAAGGTGGTTAGAGCTTTTGAAGGATTATGATTTTGGGTTGAATTACCATCCGGGTAAAGCGAATGTGGTAGCGGATGCGTTGAGTCGGAAATCGTTGCACATGTCGATGATGATGGTGAAAGAGTTGGAATTGATTGAGCAATTTCGTGATTTGAGTTTGGTGTGTGAGGAGACTTCTTATGGGGTTAAGCTCGGAATGTTGAAGCTTACGAATGGTATTCTGGGCGAAATTCGAGAAGGACAGAAATCCGATTTGAGTTTAGTTGATCGGTTGACTTTGATCAACCAAGGCCAAGGTGGTGATTTTCGGATTGATGAGAATGGTATTATAAGGTGTCGGGATAGAGTTTGTGTCTCAGATCTTGATGAACTGAAAAAGAGTATTCTTGAGGAAGGACATCGTAGCGGATTGAGTATTCATCCGGGTGCTACTAAGATGTATCAAGATTTGAGGAAAATATTTTGGTGGCCTCGTATGAAGAAGGATATTGCCGAATTTGTGTATTCTTGTTTGACTTGCCAGAAGTCGAAGATTGAGCATCAGAAACCGTCGGGTTTGATGCAACCGTTGTTTATTCCTGAGTGGAAATGGGATAGCATTTCTATGGACTTTGTGTCTGGATTACCTAGGACACCGGGTAATTTTGAAGCTATTTGGGTTATTGTGGATAGATTGACTAAATCTGCTCACTTTATTCCTATGCGAATGGATTATTCGTTGGAGAAATTGGCAAAGCTATACATCGAGAAGATTGTTAGTTTGCATGGTATTCCGTCTAGTATTGTGTCGGATAGGGATCCGAGGTTTACTTTGAGATTTTGGGAGAGCTTGCAAAGTGCTTTGGGTATGAAGTTGCGTTTGAGTTCAGCTTATCATCCTCAGACAGATGGTCAGACTGAGAGAACTATTCAATCACTTGAGGATCTTTTGAGAGCTTGTGTATTGGAGAAAGGAGGAGCTTGGGATAGCTACTTGCCTTTGATTGAATTTACTTACAAAAATAGTTTTCATTCAAGTATTGGTATGGCACCGTTTGAAGCATTGTATGGTAGGCGGTGTAGGACGCCACTGTGTTGGTATGAGTCCGGAGAGAGTTCTTTAGTTGGACCCGAGATAGTTCAGCAGACTACGGACAAGATTAAGATGATTCAAGAAAAGATGAGGACTTCTCAAAGTCGTCAGAAGAGTTATCATGAAAAGAGGAGGAAGGCACTTGAATTTCAAGAGGGAGATCATGTGTTTCTTCGGGTTACTCCAATGACCGGTGTTGGTAGGGCATTGAAGTCGCATAAGTTGACGCCGCGTTTCATTGGTCCTTATCAGATTTTGCAGAGGATAGGAGAAGTGGCCTATCGTGTGGCCTTATCGCCGTCGCTTGCTAATCTCCATGACGTGTTCCATGTATCTCAGTTGAGGAAATACATTGCGGATCCGTCTCATGTAGTCCAAGCAGATGATGTGCAAGTGAGAGATAACCTAACTGTGGAGGCATCACCTATGCGGATAGAGGATCGGAAGTTGAAGCAACTTCGAGGCAAAGATATTTCTTTGGTGAAGGTCGTTTGTGGAGGACCGGCCGGTGGAAATGTGACTTGGGAACTGGAGAGCCAAATGAGGGAGTCTTATCCTGAACTGTTTGAACTAGGTAACATTTTCGAGGACGAAAATTCCTAAAGTGGCGGAGGGTTGTAACAACCCAAATTTCATTAATTAATTAATTATGTTAATTAATTGATTTATTGGAATTAATCTTAATGATTTGGATTAATTGGATTTATTTGGTAGATAATTGAAGAGAGAAATGGGAAGGAAAGAAATAATAGAAGTATATAAGGGATAAGTGGAAAGAATTGGATAGAAAGAAAATAGAAAGAGGAGAAAAGAGAAGAGAAGAGGGAAACTTGGAGAAATAATCAAGAATCAACTTCAAGCTTCAATCCAATCAAGGTAAGGGTGAGAAACATTATTATCTAGTCAATGTATGTGGTTAAGTATGTGTGGGTTGGGTTTTATTGTGAGTTTTCACCATTTTTCAAGCTAGGGCAAAATGGATTTAATCGGTAGAACCGTAGTTTAATCGATTAGAAACTATAAATAATGTCGTAGAATAGTCGGGTGATATGAGGTTAAGATTACTGGAACTGGTTTGGTGAGAATCGGTCGATTTTTTGGAGGGTAGAAGTTTTGGGACAGAATGAGGGTTCTGATATCGCAGGTTCGCTGGCTCTCGCCAGGCGAGTGAAGGCGAAGCTTCGCCGGGCGAAGCCCAGCGAATAGCTGGCGAATAATTCAAGAAAACTCCTAGTGGTCTTCGCTGGCAAGTTCGCCAGGCGAAGGTGAATGACGAAGGTTCGCCAGGCGAGTACATTAGCGAAGGGTAGCGAATCAAGTCAGTAGCTACTGAACTTTGTTCGTTGGCGAGTTCGCTAGGCGAAGGTCCCAGCGAGCATTCGCCAGGCGAAGGGTGGCGAGTAGGACAACATTGTTTTTTTTTCTCCTGTTTTATCCATCCAATAATTAATTGCTTGGTTCAATTATGTTAATCCTATGTGATATGAATAGTTTGTGTACTATTGTGATGAGCTGTGGGTAGCCTTTGGGCGTGAATCCTAGATTGTGATATGTGTATTGTTTGAATTGATTAGGGATACATGAGAACATATTAGTGAATATGTGTGTATTGTCTAATAAGTATGTGAATGCATATTGTTGTATGCTAATGTATGTAATGCATGGGAACATATCGTGGATATGTGTGCATTATTTTGATGAATGTGATGGTGGTATTGAATGTGAATGCCTTGAATTGTTATGAATATGTTGTGTGTGCAATCATGTTGTAATTCTTGAAGGGATGAATTATTTGAATGCATGAGATTAAGATGCGGGATCGGTCTTAAGTGCATTTTGTTGGTTGATTGCATATGCATCATTTAGTCAAGAGGCAATGTTGCTAGTTCTGTGGAGACTAGTGGCTTGTCCCAAACCTAGAAGGGTGGGTTTGAAGCCTAGGGGACGGGCTTTGTTGTTATCGGTCTAGAAGGGTGGACCTGGTTTAAGTGTAAAAACTGAGAAATGATAACAAGTGTTGGTACTACATAGCATTGAGTTGCATTGAGCCGTGATTGAGTCACATAACATTGATGTCCTGGTTATATGAATATGCTTGATTGTGAATTATGGAGTTGAGGATATGTATGTATGTAGGATGAAATATACTTGTTGAATATCCATGAATGGTTTGTGTATATGTATGATGATGCATATGGTAATGAAAATGAATTGTGGTGAGAAATGTGGATTATATGTAATTGTTACTTGTGTGTGTGTGTGTATACATATATATATATATATATATATATATATATATATATATATATATATATATATATATATATATATATATATATATAATCTTATGCAATGATTATTATGGTAATATTTCTCACCCTTCTGCTGTTTTATAATGCTTTATGAGGCATTGCAGATTAGATTGCTGAAGGTTTCTTTTGTGAAGTATAGCTTCATTCTTTTGAGTCGGACTGCTCTGATTATGTAACACCGGGTAGTTAGGCTTGTATAACATTCTTTTGTGATACATTCGTGATGTATCAGTTGATGATGTTTTGTAACATGAATGATTAATGAACAACTGGATAACATATATTTATGTGATCAACTATTTTGAGGTAATTCAAATGTTTTATTCTTCCGCTTTAATTTTAAATATTGAGGTGTGGGTTAAGGGCTAAGTCCCTCTATTTTGAAAACTATCCCACTGTTGCATTTTTTATTTATATAAGAGCGGGTGTTGAGTGTTTTAATTGATGATGATGTGACATACTTCTTTTATACCATATATTAAATCATACTCTGATGAATTTTGAAATGTGCATAAATGTTTATTTGTTTTATTTGGGGGTATAGAAGGGGGTGTTACACGTTAGCCTTAGGCAAGTGTGAAATAAACCACTTGTATAGTAAAGGAGCACAACAATTGATCATCCCTCCTTCGTGGAAACTTCTAAGATGAACAGAATGGTACGCATCCGCTAGCATAGTAGGTACAAGGTTTTTCTTCAAGAAGATTGTAATGGCATTGAGGTCTACAAAGTTCTCGAAGCTAGGGAACATAAAGATACCATAAATGAGCAAGGCAAGGATAGCCTCGAATGCATCCATGCTCAAATGATCTGCGTAGTATTGAGCTTTTTCAACCAAAAATTATGCACTCAACCCAAAAACTCCTCCTTTTGTAGTCATGTTCTTTTGAATATCAACCAAACCCAAACGTGTAGCTTTGGCAATATCTTGCTCCTTAGGGTCCTTCTCCATGATCGGAAAAGGAGACTCTTCAAGAATGGGCAACCCAACCAACTGAGAGTATTCTTCTAGCATGGGCACTAACTGATAATCGGGAAAGGTGAAATAATGGTAGAGTGGATCATAGAACTGGAGAAGCGTAGAAAGAAGTCCACTATCCATCTTTATCTTTAATAGTAACAACAACTTCCCATACCTACTTTGAAATCCCTCTGGGTATGTCACCAAGGTGCCTAACCTCCTTAGGTCATCTAGTTTAAAACCTTTGTAAGTGTACTTCAAAGTTTTCTTTCTTTCACCATCCATAGCGACCTCTGATGTTTACAAACAAAAAGTCTGAGTTCCATGAAACCTTATGATATGATGTTTATGAATGCAAGAATGCACAAACACAGGTAATGCAAATATCACACATATGTACACAAATACAAGCCTAGGTTTAAAGGACGAGCGTGGATCCAAGGTCTACCCATCCCTAAAAAGGTGTGTAATATGGATTTTCAAACCTGTAGAGCAGGGTTCTAAACGGTTCTCAGAGTCATCAACCCATCTTTCGGATATTATCAACTTTCCAAATTACTTGGTAATCGATAATATTCTCAAGAGAGTCTCGTCCAAGTGTAGTATCGCTGTTGCACCCTAATTTTTGACTGTAAGATTCCACCTCCTTTTTGCGCATTTTCTATTGATTATTTGAATTTATTTTAATATGTATGTTTTTTTGCGACTAACCAACTGGTGCAGATGCATTAATCCCTAATGAACCAACAAACATTCTCACAAATCTAAAGAAGGCGTTAAGGTTCAAGCAAGGAGTTTGTTTGTGCAAGTGCAATTCTTTTCTCCATGTGCCACTCAAGTTGCCTTATAAGGATTCAAGATATAGAATGTTATCCAAAAGAGAGACCTCACATATGCATTGAGAATCCACAATTTTTGGAAGATGTCCTAAGAAACATTGATAAAGGGTACTGTCATATCTCAAAGAATTAAAAAGTGGCCTTGCGGCATCCTTAGCAATTTTCGGAGAGGACTATCTTGGATATTGTCAATTTACATCGTGGAATTACTGGCTTTTATGATTGCAAGTGTGTTAGGAAGATTAAATCAACATAAAGGTAACAACGACATCCAATACCACAAATTAAATTACAAGAGTTCGGCATAACATGTACGAATTCAACCACCAACAACACAAGACACATGTAAAGGCACAATACGGAAGATGGCTAAAAGCAAGTGTCATACAAGGTGCATACAAAAGAACTGAAGTCGAGATTTTGGCATGAAAATACTTGGACTTTTTTAGAAGAAATCCTAATGGACCATATATGTAATTACATCATGATATGCATATAACAGAAAAGGAAAACTAACAGGGCATTTTATACATCAAAAGAAAGACTCCAATTGTTCAGATGTTTGGATCATTGGTAAAAGTAATAACAATCATTCGATTCCTCTTAAGATTGCTTAACACCATTAAAGTTCAATACTGATGCAGCCTAGGTAGCCTAGCCTGCCGGCGTGCACCGACTGTTCAGTTTTCTGGGCGTGGTCCTAATGCCCTCAAGAGCACAAACATAGCGTCTTACGTACTGTCTCGTACCTGAAAAAGAGACTCGAAACCATCAGCGGAAACAAACGGAATTTCCGGACATAACTCTTCTTTGAGCACCAGAAGGAACATAGAGTCCCAACAGCAGGTTGCAAATCATACATATAAAAGCAATTGAAAATGAGAACACGGTTGCTACTTGCGTTCAACATCACAAGGCCGACTAAAGACAGACTTTCGGGACTCCCGTTGCAAACTCAGAATGTCCAAGCAGGACCTTGTATCTTGTTCTGCCCAAGTCGTGCACCGGTTTGTTGAGCATGATCTAAACCGTCTTCCCAATTTTGAAATAAGCTGTTACTCTAACAGGATCTGTCCATACTGCTGGATGTCTTTGAGAGGCTTCTCTCCGACAAATATCCGTAATTCATTATTAGACTTATTCCAGCAGGAAGTGGCAGCATGGTTACCGACAAATAAAAGATGTCTTGGGATTGTTTTTACCGGCAACAAATGATTTCTCAAGCACAACATTTCGCGTGACCTACTTTCCTGCATAGGGATAACATCATAGTAAATAAGAATGTATCAACATGCGAAAACACATCTCCATTTGAGACCGGACCTCGTGCGAGAGGAATTGAGATAAGATCGGCAAATGCGAATATTTCTTACCTCCAAAAGCAGACTTTGAGGATGCAATTTGATATTGACACATAAATATGACGGACTCGGTTGCCGGTCCCACTTCCATGTGATTGTTCAGGGTGGATCTCGAGAATGAAGTGCGCAATCCTTACCACTGGTATCAAATAGGAACTGATGAAGAAACAGCCTGCTCAATTTGAATCGCATATTTGTTCAAACGGGTACTGATTTCCAACCCAACTTGACAACACGCTTTTGAAACTGATCATCAAACGTACGCCGTCGACCTTCCAGAATCATGATCAACCTTATGTTAATTACCATCAAAACTTCTAAATGCTACAGGAAAAAACAGAAGTATTGGTAACTTTGCACTTCTATCTAACAATACCATTTGAATGTTTCTCTGAGCCGGGATATGCCAAAGCCTTTGGTCGCATTCGTAAGCCTTCCAACAGCAAGACCCTCACCTGCAAAATACAAGGATAGAATTAATGACCGCAACCGGTATTTCGAATGTCATTATAGAAATAAAACAAAAGGTTGAGAATTGGGAAGATTGATTTAGTTTCAACCCTCAGTTTTGAATCATCATCGGGTAGAATTCGAGCAGCCGGAAGGGCGACAACTGAGGTTGTTACCAACTCCCTACTGAACATCGAAAGAATTGAATTTCGGATAAAAGGCAACTGTTTCAAACGGCTCAACACAATTCGCAAGCAAACTGCATTCAACAACACCAACGCGGTTCAGACCATCAGGTCATCATCACCGGTGAACCTTTCCTGGCAATGGCACGAAACCGGAAGATTCTGAACTTAGAGATGGGCCCTGAAAGAAGAAGAGGAAAAGTCATTTTGGTCTAGAGAAAACAACCACAAGCATTTGCAAGAAACTGTAGCAGCCACGACAAAAGCGTATCAGCAGGCAAGCTCGTGCAAACAACCATAACAGTGATGACAAGTACTTCAACAATTCACAACAACCATGACTAAAGCATCACAGCCTCGGCCACAAGCATCAACAATGTCAGTGCACCACCTGAAAGCGTCAACATTGTAACAACAACCTCAAAACACATGGTTCAGGCTCCTTGAGTCATCATCACCACCGCACTACCTTCCTCAGCATCAAGGCTAAGACGGCAGCCTCCGAACTCACTAACGGCAACCACATTTCCAAACAGGGCAGACACTTGAAAATGGTCATTCAACAGTAAGAGAATTGAGAAATAAGTTAAGCTTCAAGACACCATGATTCATCAGGCCCCTGCAAGACTTATGCCAACCAGAACTTGGCCGCAGCAAATGTAGTGAAAATTAACGGTACCTGCAAACTAAAACACAAACATGATAAGTTAATCAAGAAAAGAAGGATCGTATAGTGCAGGACCAAAGCTTAATCACAATTATGGCAAGAGTAATCAAGTGAAGTTGAAAGACAAAATCAACCTCTAGCCTTAAGTGGAGGTAGAAAAATCCAAGAATCCATCTTCCCGGTGTCTCCCACGTCTTCAATTCCCTGGAAAAATCACCAAACTCTAATGTTCGCCTCCAAACCGTCGTGTTTACATCCATTAATCATGAACTGAAAATAAACACAACTAATAAAACAGGAAAGTTTACAATTGTGAAAACCAGCTCAAGAAATTCGCAAACACAATCAGTCAGGAAAGGAAAGGCTTTCAATTTGTCGAGACGAAAGCGGAAAGTATTCAAAGCAGATATTCTTAGCATTCAAGGCATTCAACTCAGGTTTAAAAAAACAAGATCCATTTGAAGCTTAGAAAAAGGACGGTAATCCATTCACAAAGGGGATCCCGAAAAAAAAAACAGAAACACAGAGAATGCATACCAAACCCTAACAGAACACACAGCAGTTCGCAATGGCAACCACAGAAATCCCAAATCAAAAAAAAAAAAACCTAAAAGTAATTTCGAAGAAAGAAGAACTTATCTTGTAGAACCTCCATCGCGAACCCTAGTTCGCCGTTCGCCTTTAAAACCTTCGATCTCCACCGCTTGCATCCACACCATCGAAACACCGCTACCTTCGCCATTGCTATCTCGAACCTCCATTATCCATGACCCACAGTAACCCTCCCATTTGTGTCAAGTTTTTGAAACTATTAATTTGTTTGTTTGTATTTCAGAAAGATCGAAGAAATAGAAGGAAAAGGACAAGAAGAAGAAGAAGGAGGAGTCGAAGATGGGGATGAGAATCGGAAGAGGAACTCGCAATCGAGAGAGTGGACGGAAGAGGAACTCGCGATCGAGAGAGTTGACGGGAGAGGAAACACGAATCAGAAGGGGGGCCTTAGGGTTTTCTTGATTTTTTTTTTACTTTATGTTGTAATCACGTATATGCTCACACACTCAACTATCGTACACCCTCACACACACACCCTCTGATCTCAACAGATCCATATCCTACGTTTCATACTGCGCCCCACGCTACACCCTCAGGTCTGCGACCACACACAATCCATCCGCCTCCCACTTAACCCTTCATTATCCCTAACCTTGCACTTAATTAACCTTAATCATGACTTAACCCTTTTTATTTAATTAACCTAATAACTAATGGTTTGCTAATCAGTTTTTTTAAAAAATAAATTAATAAACCTATTTATAAAATCTGTTCTATTTTATCTACTCGTTTTTTTTAACTTACTTTGTTTATTCAATAAACTTAATTTTTAATTAATTAATTCTACCAACTCAATAAATTTTTATTTAATAATAATGTATAATTTGTTCAATAAAAAAATCTATTTCATTTAATTTATTTTAAATCTATTTAACAATAATAACTAAAAACTCTTTTATGAAAAACCCTTTTCTTAATTTAAATTAACCTTTTATAATAACAACTTTTATTCAAAAATAAACCATTTCACATTTAAATTAAATTTTATTTAATAAGATAAAAATAAAACCTCTTAGATATTTAGACCCCTTTTTTTAAAACCACTCTTTAAAATTTAATTAATCGTCTAAACTTTTTATCAAAACACAAAACTAATATAATTTCTCTTAAAAACAATCTCACCAAAAATAATATAACTTCTAAACAACTTCTCATTTAAAATCAATACAACTTTTTCCCCCTAAAACCAATATCCCTAATAATAAGTTAATTCAATATTACTCGTAAAATAACCTCACATCTAATAAATCAATCATCCGAACGTGCAGGCTCACGCTTACACTTCACAATTCACACACTCACCTAGCGCTTTCATGCGTTCGTGTATGGATTTACTTTAATGTCTTTACTTTCCGCAATTTACAATTATCATATTACTTTCCTCGCATCGCATTCCGTCCAAAGGAAAAACCTACACATAAGTCAACACTTATGTGTAGTGCACATCATTTGCATCATATCCCCTATGATCCTTGATCCCATTCAAGTCGATCTTTTAGGACAGATCCTACCCCCTAGGAAGGACCGTTCTTTATCTTTACAATCAATACAATCATCTTAAGCGAGATAGAATCTCCACCCCACATCAATACAATCAATACCATAGGAACTTTGCCTTAAGAGAGATAGAGGCGTACTTGATAACACGAAATCGTATATATATTTTGATGCATAATTCAACTAAAGTTTAACCGTTTTCGATCCGATTTCGGGTTATTTCCGTGTTATTTGTCTGATGTTTTGCAGGTATTCAACGATCACGTCTAAACAAGGCAACCTGAAGAAAAGAAGCAATCTCAGATGAAATATGGACGAAAAAGGAGTGAAAACATCATGAAAAGCGCAGGAAGCTGTTTTTGCTGATGTGACGACCGTCACAGCTCCATGACGAGCGTCACACGGGTGACGACCGTCACACCTTGTGACGACCGTCATGCAGGCAAAAACGCCCCACTTCAATTACACGTTAAAGAAGCAGTTCCAATTCCCACAGAGTGGACCACTACTCCCTAAATTATCTGCCTCAAAGTCCATCATCTTCAATGATAACCATTAGAATTCCACTTCTATAAAAGGGGAAGAAGGGGACCTCAGAAAGGGTGCTGCATTCATACAACGAAGTGCTGCCAAATTTATTTCCAGAGCATATTTTCCAGTTTAATATTCTTATTTGTTTCTCTTTACCTTTCCTGTATTCCATTTTCATTCTTCTGTAATTTCTACTTTTATTGTACGATCAATTTGGCATAAAGACCAGAATCCTGCCAACATCTGTGGAGGATCTGCCCAAAGGCCAATTGGAATATTTACAGGTTTCTCATTTCAATCGATTCCAGTTTTATTATAATGCAAATTATTATTTATTGTTTTTATTTATGTTTTATCTTTCCCAAATCCATGTCTAGCTAAACTTAGGTAATCGATATGTAGTAATAATTCGAATGGGATTTGATAACAACTGGTTGAAAAACTTTCTTTTCAAAAAAAATTTATGGTCTGAGTGTTTAAAATTAATTTACTGAATAAACTTCGTCACGAAAGCGAGAACTTATTTAAAAATAGTTTTGCCACGAAAGTGGGAAATTAATTAAGATACGAACCAACAAGAGAAAGCTGCGGTAAGGTCAGATAGTAAACACTAGTCATTCTTTTTAATAACAGCGAAAGCACTTTAAAATGAATTAGAAATTAGAGATTTCCAAAATGTAATTTTAACCCCGAACGGGATACGAAAGTGTACGTTTGGCCCTTAGGATTATGATTAGCGTCAATAACCATCGTGAGACGAGAGTCTTCAAATCACCATTTTCTGCTTAAATAAACTTTGAAAATTATTTCATACACCAGTAATTTATCAAATCCCTGAAGAACACAATTATTGCATATCAATTCAATCATTTATAATCTAAGTAGCATTCTTAGTTCCCTTTTAGTGACAATCTTATTCCCTTAAACATATTCTACCTAGCTAAACATAGTAACTCCCGAGAACACTAGTTTGATTACGAGTTCCTGTGGGATCGATATCTATTATTACTACGCGATAGACTATGCACTTGCAGTTAGGTTGTATTAGACATAGAAAGTCGGGATCAAGTTTTTGGCGCCGTTGCCGGGGACCCGTTTAGTCAATAGTGTAACCTTCTGTTACGCCGTATAGACTAGGTTAACAATTTTCATCTTTCCTTTACTAGTTCTGTCGATTGTATGCCAAGTAAT
The DNA here is from genome assembly GCA_963859935.3 of Lathyrus sativus. Lineage (NCBI taxonomy): Eukaryota > Viridiplantae > Streptophyta > Magnoliopsida > Fabales > Fabaceae > Lathyrus > Lathyrus sativus. The sequence continues at coordinate 396,227,335 of OZ012738.1, forward strand.
CGTCCGCAAGGCGATATCGTAAAACCTTCAGTCGCAGAACTAGAGCGCTTCTTACATTTAAGAAGTCGAATCATTGAGTACCAACTCAAACAACTCAAACATAACACTCCCGAACCTCTCACTCCCATTCCCAAATCAGAAGAAGAAGAACCAACGATGGCTAAAGGACCTCCAAACAAACCGCTGAAGGCATACGCTACACCCTCTCAGATGGAGCCTAGAAGTAGCATTGCTGCCCCAGCTATAACCCGAAATGATTTTGAGCTGAAACCGTCATTGCTGTCGGCTGTACAACAAAACCAATTCTCAGGAAACGCAACTGAGGATCCGAACGAACATCTAACGAAGTTTGTACAATACGCAGACACAGTGAAAGCAAATGGAGTAACTCCAGACGCGATAAGACTTCGTCTTTTCCCATTCTCTCTTAGAGACAGAGCGTGCACATGGTTACAATCTCTACCATCCAACTCCGTTACGACGTGGGAGCAATTGAAGAACGTCTTCTTAGCGAGATACTTTCCGCCAAGCAAAACTGCTATGCTTAGAGCTCAAATCAACGGATTTCGACAGAAAGATACTGAATCTCTTTACGAAGCATGGGAACGATTCAAAGATATGATGAGAACATGTCCTCACCACGGTCTAGAAGACTGGGTGACAATCCATACTTTCTATAATGGGCTTCTATACAATACTAGATTGACAATAGACGCTGCCGCGGGCGGTGCACTTATGGATAAGCCATACGATGAAGCCTATCAATTAATCGAGAACATGTCACAAAACCATTGCCAATGGGGAGGTGAACGCACTCCAACTGAGAAAACCACAGCGAAAGGTGGGATGTACGAGATCAGCAGCCTTGAAAAGTTCAACGCTAAAGTAGATGCTCTAGCGCAGAAGATTGATAGTCTGACCGTTAACCTCACTGCAATTGTCGCTGCAGTAACTCCAAATTGCGAGTTATGCGGAAACACCACTCATAATGCACCCGAATGCCCATTGCTAGCCGGAATCCCACCAGAACAGGTAAATTATGCTCAAGGAAATCCCTACGCAAATACCTACAACCCAGGTTGGCGAAATCATCCAAACTTTTCTTACAAAAGCGAAAATGCATTGCAAATGCCTACTGCTCCGCCAGGATATCAGAAACCAGCTGCTCAGAATGCACATAGGAAATCAAACCTCGAGTTGATGATGGAAAAATTCATAGCTACTCAAGCTCAAACAAACAAAGAATTCCTGAATCAAAACATACACACTAGCGAGCAAATTAAACAGTTGACGGGAAAAGTAGACGCTTTAGCCACCCACAACAAAATGTTAGAAACTCAGATATCACAAGTGGCTCAACAGCAAGCCTCTGCTGCCGCACCTGGTGGCACATTTCCTGGACAACCCGAACAGAATCTAAAAGGCCAAGCAAATGCTGTAATACTCAGAAGTGGAAAAGAATTGGACGAACCGATCGATCCGAGGACCGAAAACTCAGTCATGCAACAAAAACCAATTGAACAAGCAGAAAAGGAATCCGAGTTAGAGAAGAAGGAAGACAACGAGAAGGAGGATACCGCAAGTGAAAAAACTCAAGCACCTCCAGCGCCATATAAACCACCTATTCCTTACCCTCAAAGACTAATAAACTCCAAAACTTCAGGACAGTTTAAGAAATTTGTAGAGCTCCTTAAACAGCTGAATATTACTATTCCTTTTACAGAAGCGATAACTCAAATGCCGTCATACGCTAAATTTCTCAAAGAAATCCTGTCGAATAAGAGAAAGATCGAGGATAATGAAACAGTTACACTTACTGCAGAGTGTAGCGCTATTATTCAAAACCGCATGCCTCCTAAATTAAAAGACCCAGGTAGTTTCTCCATACCCTGTGTCATAGGAAAGTTCGTAATAGACAAAGCTTTATGCGATTTAGGAGCCAGTATCAGTGTTATGCCTTTATCTATATGCAAAAAGCTGAATATGGGAGACCTCAGACCAACCAAAATGTCTGTTCAATTAGCTGACCGATCAGTAAAATACCCCGTTGGAATACTGGAAAACGTTCCAGTGCGCATAGGACAATTCTACATTCCAACCGACTTCATAATCATGGACATCAAGGAGGACACTGTAACCCCAATTATCCTAGGAAGACCATTCCTAGCTACAGCCGGAGCGATTATAGACGTGAAGAAAGGAAGGCTGACATTCGAAGTAGGAGAAGAAAAGATAGAGTTCATTCTCACCAAGTTCTTACAAACACCAGCAATAGACGATACCTGCTATTTAGTAGACGAAATTGACGAATGCATAAGAGAACTTGAAAATGAAGAGACCACATATTCAGAAATAATAAAGATTCAAATACCAGATATTTCTGAAGACGATGACTAGCGTAAACCGTATAAAGACGACAGCCTAAGCGAAAGCTTAGCACTGACCCCAAACCATATGCCAGGTCCGAAGAACCCATCTTTAGAACTTAAAACACTACCCAAAAACCTTAGATATGAATTTTAGATGATGAACTAAAAAGACCAGTGATAGTCAATGCCGACTTAGGACAACCAGAAACCGAAAAGCTATTAGAAGTCCTAAAGAAGTACCCCACCGCGTTAGGCTACAACATAAGCGATCTAAAAGGTATAAGCCCTTCAATCTGTATGCATCAAATTACAATAGAGGAAGACTCTAAAACCTCTCGAGAGCATCAGAGGAGACTGAACCCCATCCTGAGCACTGTAGTCAGAGATGAAGTAAGGAAATTGCTAGATGCAGGAATCATCTATCCGATCTCCGATAGTGAATGGGTCAGCCCAATTCATGCCGTACCGAAGAAAGGAGGAGTCACAGTAGTTAAAAACGAAAAAGGCGAATCAATAACAAAAAGAGTCGTGACTGGAAGCAGGATGTGCATTGATTATAGAAAGCTTAACAAGGCTACACGCAAAGATCACTTCCCGTTACCTTTCATAGACCAAATGTTGGAAAGATTAGCCAAACATTCATATTTCTGCTATCTAGATGGTTACTCAGGATTTTTCCAAATTCCCATTCATCCTGATGACCAAGAAAAGACTACATTCACCTGTCCTTATGGTACTTTTGCTTACCGCCGAATGTCGTTCGGACTCTGTAACGCTCCAGCAACCTTCCAAAGATGCATGATGGCAATCTTCGCAGATTTCATAGACAACATCATGGAAGTGTTTATGGACGATTTCTCGGTATGTGGACAAAGTTTCGAAGGATGCCTACAAAACTTAGAAATGGTATTAGAACGTTGTGTAAAAGTAAACTTCGTCCTAAATTGGGAAAAATGCCATTTTATGGTCCGACAAGGAATAGTTCTAGGACATGTCATATCAGATAGAGGAATTGAGGTAGACAAAGCTAAAATAGAGATTATAAAAGATCTCCAACCTCCAAAATCTGTACGAGAAATACGGAGTTTTCTAGGACATGCCGGTTTCTACAGAAGATTTATAAAAGATTTTTCGAAAATCACAAAACCTCTGACCGGCCTGTTGATGAAAGATGCTGAGTTCGTCTTTGACGACGACTGTTTAAAAGCATTCGAAACATTAAAATCAGCACTTATCACCGCACCAATCATGCAACCACCTGATTGGCGACTACCATTCGAAATCATGTGCGATGCGAGTGATTATGTTGTAGGCGCAGTTCTAGGACAAAGGAAGGACAAGAAACTCCATGCCATCTACTATGCCAGTAGAACCTTAGATCCTGCCCAAATGAACTACGCTACCACATAAAAGGAACTTCTAGCAGTTATATTTGCGCTTGACAAATTCCGTTCTTACTTAGTAGGAGCAAAAATTATCATATACACAGACCACGCTGCCATAAGGTACCTAATAAGCAAAAAGGATGCCAAACCAAGACTATTGAGATGGATCCTGTTATTACAAGAGTTTGACTTAGAAATCAAAGATAAGAAAGGAACCGAGAACGTTGTTGCAGATCACTTATCCCGAATAGAAGGCATCAAACATGAACCAGTACCGATAAATGACGATTTCTCGTACGAACGTCTGATAGCCAAATTAGAAAGTGACACACCCAACTCAATCTCGGAAGATCCAGAATTCGAAAAAGCCGTAGAAGCCGTTTATGCCCAAGTCACATTACCTTGGTATGCTGACATCGTTAATTACCTCGCTGCGGGCGTGCTTCCACCGGATCTCACTTATCAGCAAAAGAAGAAATTCTTCCACGATCTGAAACACTATTATTGGGACGAACCTCTACTCTTCAAGAGAGGGTCCGACAACATATACTGTCGATGTGTCCCAGAGGAATAAATAGAAAATATCATTTCCCAATGTCATTCAGCACCATACGGTGGTCATGCTAGTACATCCAAGACGTGCGCTAAGATTCTTCAAGCCGGCTTATTCTGGCCTAACCTCTGGAAAGACGTTCACATCGCTGTGCAAAAGTGCGATCGATGCCAACGAACTGGCAACATCTCACGACGCGATGAAATGCCTCAGAAAGGAATCTTAGAGGTAGAAATCTTTGACATATGAGGAATAGATTTCATGGGACCATTCCCACCTTCTTTTGGTAATAACTACATACTCGTCGCTGTAGACTATGTGTCTAAATGGATAGAAGCCATTGCTGCTCCAACAAACGACGCACGAGTAGTAATCAAACTCTTCAAAAACACAATCTTTCCTAGATTCGGTGTACCGAGACTCGTCATTAGTGACGGCGGATCTCACTTCATATCGCGAATATTCGATAAACTTCTCTCTAAATATGGAGTCCGACACCAAGTAGCCACACCTTATCATCCGCAAACTAGCGGACAAGTAGAGGTCTCGAACAGAGAAATAAAACAGATATTGGAAAAGACTGTCGCTACCTCAAGGAAAGATTGGTCGTCAAAGCTACAAGAAGCTTTGTGGGCTTATAGGACCTCTTTTAAGACACCAATAGGTACTACATCCTACAAATTAGTTTACGGTAAATCCTGCCACCTCCCTGTAGAATTAGAGCATAAGGCCTTCTGGGCCATTAAGACACTCAACTTCAACTACACCGAGGCAGGAGAAAAGCGAATCTTGAACTTACATGAGTTGGAAGAACTTCGATTAGACGCTTACGAAAATGCCCGTATCTACAAAGAACGAACTAAAAAGTGGCATGATAAACGTTCAGTCAGGAAACAATTCAGTGTGGGAGACATCGTATTGCTATTTAATTCAAGATTAAAACTCTTCCCAGGTAAACTAAAATCTAGGTGGTCTGGACCTTATGAAGTGACTAAAGTACTTCAGAGTGGAGCTGTAGAAATTACCGATAAGATGAATGCACTGTTTATCGTAAACGGGCAACGTCTAAAACATTATAGTAAGAACGACAACAGTTCTCAAGTCAGCAGTATAGCATTGCTTGAGCTTCCAGCTCAAACACCCGAATAGCTTCTTACCAAGCTATCGTCAGGCTTTAGACGTTAAAAACATCGCTTACTAGGAGGCAACCCAATTTCCCTCATTATTGTATTTCATTTTTCTTTAAAATTTTACTTTGAAAATCCAACAAAAATTCTAAACTTATAATTACTACTACTTTCTACTTTCGTTTGTTTTCATACTTTTATTTCTATTTTATTTTTCTCTTTTGTCTTTTGTTTCTACCGCTTTTCGTCTTTAAAAATCCTGACTTTAATTTCCTGTTTTAAACTTTTCAGGATTTTTAAAGTCTTCAAAACATTCCTTCTGTTTTCTCCGAATTACCTGCGAGTATGGCCGAGTACGACTTCACAAAGGTTCACTTCCGAGGACTAGCTCAAAAGGCAAGATTTGCAGCACTAACCGAAAGAGAATTCGCCTTAACGCTATATTATGATAAGGCTACTATGGATAAACTAGGAATCACGGATAGCATTCAATACCTGTTCAATCAACTGGGTTGGGATAAAACTGCTCTGAAAACACGTTTTTCTACCTATAAGGATCTTACCTATGAATTCCTTAGTTCTTTCAGATACATACCCAACTATGGTTTTGGATCCAACACAGAGCTGATTACCTTCTGAATGTTTGGAATGGACCAAACCCATAGCCGGATGTCACTAGCTAACCTCCTAGGATTTCCTAGCGGACCGCATGTGTTCATCAGTGCAGAAGATGACGATATTGATTTTCAACTCGATCAATTCTGGGGTAGAATCACAGGCGACTATCACCCTGAACCAGACAGAATGTACAATGATGATATTCATAACCCAGCTTTCAGATACTTCCATAAGATACTAGCTCACACCTTGTTAGGAAAAGAAGAAAATATTATGACAGTATCTAAAGAGGAGTTATTCATCATGTTCTGTGCTTCTCAGGGACGTACAGTGAATGCAGTGCCTTTCATGATGAGATCTTTCAAACGCCTCACGCAGGAACCACAGACACCTATTCTTATAGGAGGCCTCGTAACAATGATTGCCCACGAGCTTGGCCTTAGATTCCACTTAAATGCCAGCACTCGTTTTGGCACCACCCGACCCATGAACATACAATTCTGCTTTAACAGGCGCATTTTAGGAACTATGGGACCTGGACCGTATGAGCACCTCATTAACGAAAAACCAGTACAGCTATTCACACTGCCTGATCATCTGATGACAAGTATCCACAACAAGGACAACTGGCTCTATGAATTGGATGAGCCTATGGGACCTCCTTCACCACAGTCAACACCATAGAACTATATGTATGACAATGACCACATCTCTGAGGCACACGACTATATGTATTATGAGGATGCTGTGTCCGAAGCTGAAGTAGACCCTACGACTCCTCCGCACTACAACACCTATCCTGAGCCTATCCCTGAGGAGACCACCGACAAAATGGATACCGTTTTACTCAGATTGGACGACGTTGATGCAGCTCTGACTAATGTAAAAGCTGACATCGCAGGCATGCACAGCGAACTGGTAGGCTTCATGGATTTAGTCTGCGACCAACTCGACTACTACGCACGAAAATTCGATGAGTTGAAGACACGAAAAGACTAGTTACTAGTTCTTAGCAGTAGTTTCAGTTTAGTTTAGTCTAGTTTAGTTTCATTTAATCATTTGGATTTTTCGCATTGTTAGTTTTCTTTATGTACTACATACAATTATTTCAATTTTATGTTATTTCAATTCTAGTTTTATTCAATTATTCTGTTTTCGCATTATTCGTTGTTTGTTGGCTGTTTTATTACATTGCCATATCAATACTAAGCCTTAAAGTCACTACGAGAACGCCCTCAGAGCAAAATTCTGCGTTCTGCAGATTTTGCTGCTGTGACGACCGTCACAGGATCCTGACGAGCGTCACGCGGGTGACGACCGTCACACATACGTGACGACCGTCACGAATTCAAAAACTGATATCTGATATAACAGGGTGCGTGTTCTCTCCCACTACCCCCATTACCACTTCCAATCATCCTAACTCCTACCCCACTACAAATTTTCGCCCTCTCCACATTGCACTATATATTTCAACTCCAATCTCAACTTCCAAACCACACTTCTGTCAGTTCTTCCCACTCTGCAGAAAAACCCCAATCTTCAGAAACCTCTCAATCTTCCAACAATGGCAAGAAATGCAGAAACCCCAGATATCAACAACATTATCTTCAGTGAAGGTGACTTAGGCGAGAGACAGCGAGCAAACTACATCGCATTTCATCAGAGGTCGCTCCAGCCGACTCATTATCCACACCTTCCATCGCTTACGGAGCTCGGACTCCTTGAAGGCGTGACCTGGATGCTTCAAAGAGCAGGCATTTGGAACCTCTGCACCAACCCACTACCAACATACGAACAACTCACTCTCGAGTTCTTGAGTTCATTTACTTACGCCACATCCAGCGGCGAACTCAGCCAGCACTCAGGTGCCGCATGCTTCCGGATGTTCGGCACCAACTATCAGGTGAACCAAAATCAGATTGCCAGCATCCTACAGCTACCTCGAGGTGACAATGCCCACCGCCGAATCACCGATCAGTTCCAGCACGAAGCTTTCGCGCTGTGGTATCAGTTGACCGGCATCAATGCCGATGGTTGGGACTCTCTGCACGCCACTCATATCCATAACCCAACCATCCGGTACTTTCACAGAGCGTTGAGCAACACTATTTTCTCCAGAGACAGCAACCACAAGGTGAACTCGAAAGAGCTCTTCTTCCTCCATTGCGTCTTCAACAACGAGCCTGTCAACGCTGCTCCGTTCTTGCTGGCCCACATTCAGGCCAACTGCAACCGTGGCTCGAAGCCATTTTACTTTGGCGGGATTTTCACTGCCATTGCACTCGGGCTGAACCTTGGTGACCGCCTCTAGCACCTCCATTCCATCCCCTCGGTGTTCCTTGACACCGACCACTGCAGAGCCTCTCATCTTATCCGCTCCAGAGCTGACGGCAAATACCATCCGGTAGTGCATGGCAAGATCGTCCGAAGCATCATCCTTCCGTCCCGCACCCGCACACACCCAGAGGATCATACCAACTGGCTATTTGACCTTACTGCCCCTCCTGCTGCCGCTGTTCCTACTCAGGATCACACTCACGGTTCTGACGATGAAATCCAAGCTGAGTTGGACAGGTCCGAGCAGCCAGAGGCATCGCAGCCTCCTCCTCCCGAAGGTACATCCTCTCGCCGCCGCCGCCATCATCCCGTGCCAGACTACACAGAAGAGGACCTCCGTCGCTCTCTAGACCAGCAGGCACAGATACTCGCGATGCTGCAGCAGCAGAATCAGCGAGCTGACCAGTTGAAAGCTTGGCACCAGACTCAAATGCAACAACTTCAAACCGGCCAAGCTACTATCACTGAGAACCTGGCGAATCTGACTTTGCAGGTCGAAGGACTCCGGGACACCGTCTACCACACAGGAGCCATGAGTTATGAGGACAGAGTAGCCCTTGCCAGAGCCAGAGGACGCCAGCGTGGACGTGACAGAGGCAGCGGACGTGATTAGTTTTCCATTTTTCCTTATTTGTTTACTATATTTCAGTTATTTGTAATTTCATTTCCGTTGTATCTCCCTCTCGCATGCTTCAAAAATCAGTGGGGACACTGATTGAGATAGTGTGGGAGTGGAGCCTTTATTTCCATTCCACTGTACTTTGAATTTTCGTAATTTCTATTTAAACATTTTCTATTTTTAGCAAATAAAGCTCGTCTATATATACTCTTTCCGTTACGCAAACATCCCCACATTATTCAACGTAAACAAAAACTTTCGTTCGTTCCTCAAAAGCAAAAGCACCACGAGAATGCACCCGAGTTCAAAACAAGTTCTGAAACTCCGAGGAAACGACAGTTCTAACAAAACCAGTACCATCCTGACACCTTAGATCTCCGGTTTATGCGAGTCGGTTTCACTACCTACGCGTACCAAAGTCTCAAGTGTCTACGCAAACTCAACCCCAAGTAGTTTATACTAGCAGCCAGCACCATCCTAAAACACTTCTAAGCAAGCGACCGATGCAGATAAGTGTATGATCTCCAAAAAGACGAAAAATCATGAAAAAAGAGCTAAATAGCCCAGAAATATAAGACATGTTTCCTTCTAAGTTAGGTGCTCCTCACATGAGCATTTAGCCCAACGGCACGAAAACTCATTGAAAAATCAATGACATAAGCTTATGATCAATGAAGAAGATCAAAAACAGAAATGAGATCATATTCACTAACAGGTCGACTTGCCATGAAAGTGTACGGACAACGGGCTTAATGTGATTGCGCTAGAACAAACAGGGTGAACTTGCCGCGAGAACCTTGACACCAAGCTACAGTAGCATGACTGGGACCGATTTGCATAAAAAGGAGACCTCCGAAGACTTGTAGTCCAGTGTCATCATGATACTCGTCTTGTTCTTACCAAGAATCCCGGTTTTTCCCAACTCTGCGAACGAAGAAGCTGCCTCGTGCTTGCCGACTTTTTCATGTTTTACTTGAGGACAAGCAAAGATTCAAGCTTAGGGGAGTTTGATAACACGAAATCGTATATATATTTTGATGCATAATTCAACTAAAGTTTAACCGTTTTCGATCCGATTTCGGGTTATTTCCGTGTTATTTGTCTGATGTTTTGCAGGTATTCAACGATCACGTCTAAACAAGGCAACCTGAAGAAAAGAAGCAATCTCAGATGAAATATGGACGAAAAAGGAGTGAAAACATCATGAAAAGCGCATGAAGCTGTTTTTGCTGATGTGACGACCGTCACAGCTCCACGACGAGCGTCACACGGGTGACGACCGTCACACCTTGTGACGACCGTCGTGCAGGCAAAAACGCCCCACTTCAATTACACGTTAAAGAAGCAGTTCCAATTCCCACAGAGTGGACCACTACTCCCTAAATTATCTGCCTCAAAGTCCATCATCTTCAATGATAACCGTTAGAATTCCACTTCTATAAAAGGGGAAGAAGGGGACCTCAGAAAGGGTGCTGCATTCATACAACGAAGTGCTGCCAAATTTATTTCCAGAGCATATTTTCCAGTTCAATATTCTTATTTGTTTCTCTTTACCTTTCCTGTATTCCATTTTCATTCTTCTGTAATTTCTACTTTTATTGTACGATCAATTTGGCATAAAGACCAGAATCCTGCCAACATCTGTGGAGGATCTGCCCAAAGGCCAATTGGAATATTTACAGGTTTCTCATTTCAATCGATTCCAGTTTTATTATAATGCAAATTATTATTTATTGTTTTTATTTATGTTTTATCTTTCCCAAATCCATGTCTAGCTAAACTTAGGTAATCGATATGTAGTAATAATTCGAATGGGATTTGATAACAACTGGTTGAAAAACTTTCTTTTCAAAAATAATTTATGGTCTGAGTGTTTAAAATTAATTTACTGAATAAACTTCGTCGCGAAAGCGAGAACTTATTTAAAAGTAGTTTTGCCACGAAAGTGGGAAATTAATTAAGATACGAACCAACAAGCGAAAGCTGCGGTAAGGTCAGATAGTAAACACTAGTCATTCTTTTTAATAACAGCGAATGCACTTTAAAATGAATTAGAAATTAGAGATTTCCAAAAAGTAATTTTAACCCCGAACGGGATACGAAAGTGTACGTTTGGCCCTTAGGATTATGATTAGCGTCAATAACCATCGTGAGACGAGAGTCTTCAAATCACCATTTTCTGCTTAAATAAACTTTGAAAATTATTTCATACACCAGTAATTTATCAAATCCCTGAAGAACACATTTATTGCATATCGATTCAATCATTTATAATCTAAGTAGCATTCTTAGTTCCCTTTTAGTGACAATCTTATTCCCTTAAACATATTCTACCTAGCTAAACATAGTAACTCCCGAGAACACTAGTTTGATTACGAGTCCCTGTGGGATCGATATCTATTATTACTACGTGATAGACTGTGCACTTGCAGTTAGGTTGTATTAGACATAGAAAGTCGCGATCAGTACTCGTCGATCAATATCTGAGTACTTGAGCCCTTCTCTTAAGAAGATGCAAAGACTATTTTCCTACAATTCGTGGCGGTTAAATCTTTCTTAAAATGATGACTCACCTTTTCTCCTAAACTCAATCAATCAACTACCCTAAACCCGTAGGAACTTTGACCACAGTCAAAGAACTTCCTCACACCCTTTAGGGGAACTACAGATACTCTGATTCCACTCCTGTAAGGATATGTAGGCATAAGATGCGATATCTTATTGAGTATACTTAGAAATAAACCCCTAGGTCTTTCAACCATTAAGCAGATAAACACTTAGCAATAAACAAACATAAAACAAGAGGTTCCTGTAGAGTACTACAGAAACTTAGGATGCTAGCACCTTCCCTAAGTTTAACCAACCCCCGAACCTATAACTCTCTAAACCTTGCATTTGCATTGCATTGTGGGAATTTCGATCTTTATCCCTTCCTTTGGACAAAATCAAAGTTCGGTTGCAAATGAATTAAAGATTCAAGTTAATCAATAGCTTGACATCCAAATTTCACCGCGACAATCGCGTATCAACTATTTCGGAAATACTTCCTTATAGCCATCGCACTACGTCCTAGTAAGGCCAAAGTGGGGTAGAATGTAATCTAAAAGTCCACAGTGTCACGGGCTTCTTTGTCGAAAGTAGCATTGTTTTCATGAATACTCATTCAACAATACTAAACTCTCAAGAGGGCCTACACTGAGCGGTGGTTTCTCAAGTTAGCTTGGTCGGGAATCAACTCCCTATAAGCCTCCTTGAATATACCACCATCCTATCATAATTGCACTCAAGTCCGGGTATAGGACCGTCTCACCACTCAAAGGTCCCAATGTCCAACAATCAAACAAATATATACATGTCAAGCAAATATTCACAAATATAGCATACAATCAAACAAAATAGGATAAACCCTCAAGTTTAAGTGTCCGCAGTGAAGTCGCCATTTCTGTTGCGGTGAGAATCGTGATACCAAGCTATTGATTAACTTGGATCTTTAATTCATTGATTTTACAACCGGAATTTAATTTATCCAAAGGAAAGGTCTAAAGAAAGAAAGAACCTTTTGCGCGATGTAACAACAACGCTAAGAGATTCGGGGATCGGGGGTTGGTTACGCATAGGGTAGGTATTTCACATCCTAAACATCTGTAGTACTCTACAGGAACCTTTTGTTTGTTGTATGCTAAGTTTGCTAAATGTTTGCTATGGATTGGGATTGGGTAAAAAGTGTAGGTTAAAACCTAAAGATATATACACTAAGTTTGCTCGCAAAGACATCGCATCTTCTGCCTACGTATCCTAACTAGGATAGAATCAGAGCAATCATAGTTCACCTCACTAGGGATGAAGAACACTTGATTATGATCACGGTTCAAAGGGGAACAAACATTGCAATGCTTGTGTAGAGTTTAAGAAAACTCTCTAGATCTAAGTTGAACACTCAAGAAAGGGAAGTAAGTAATCATCTCCATGATTCTTACATAGAGTTAACAAACTCTATCCTAAGTTCTAATTGAAAGAGCACTCCTAACAAGGGGTAGGCCTTTTAGACTTAAGCAAAGTCTAATGGACAGGTTCTAACATAACTAAGTGTATGGATGACTTGACAAAGTCGAGGGAGAGTGATGAGCTATCTATGACCCAAAGGTCAATAGAGAGACTTTCCTTTGGAAGGAGAAAAAGGGAGGCAACTTGGATGAGAGCTAAAGAGTTCCATCACTTGGGGAAACTAAACTTAACAAAGCAAAAACATTAAATAAACATGATGAACATAAGAGACATGGTTTCGACCAAAACATGCAAGCGTATTACGATAGGCAAGCAAAGATGGGTAAAGTATATGGTTACGACCAAGGCATGCAAGTGTATTACGATAGGCAAGCAAAGATGAGTAAAGTATATGGTTACGACCACAAGGCAATCAATCACAAACAAATCTTACAAGAAAATTCAAGCATGGCTTAAAAGAAATTTCAACAAAAAGTAAGGTAAACAACCTTAAGGATAAGCAACTTTCAAGTGGAAAAAAGTATCACAAACATGAACATCTCTGAAATATTTTCTCATTAAGTGAAACTAGACAACATTAAGAGCATTTTGCAAAAAGAATGGATTAAAAATAATGAAACATGAGAAAGTTTTGAAGTTTTGAATTTTGTGAAGAAATCATAAAAGAAAACAAGTGATAAAAAGAAGGGATGGTCAAGGCAGGTATTGAACCCACACTCTCATGCTCACCAGCACAAAACATAACCACTCAGCCAACACACACGCATGTACAAACAGATGGAAATGAAGAAGAAAATAATCAATCATGGCAAACAAAATAAAATAGCAAAACGTTGTCCCATTCAGGGATCGAACACAGGACAAGCATGAAACAAGGTATAACGCGCGCAGGTAACAACCACTGGGGTGGCAATACATCCATGTATTAAGCCACCCCTAAAAATACATAAGTCTTGCAAAACAAATAAAACTGGGCCAGGCCTCACAAGCAACCAAGGCCAATGCGTGAAGGTTTCAAATTCTACCAAAACTTCATCAAATTTGCAAAATAAAAGCCTAACATGCTGGAAATTGAATGAGGAACATGAAGGTAATCATAGATTTTCAAAATCATGCACAGAAAATGGAACTCGATAGTAGATGTAGATGGCAAGTTTGAAATGCAAAATGGAAGTCAATGTTCAAACTAGAAAGGTTCAATTTATGCAAACATCACACACAAACTTTAAACATGTCAATGATGGATTTCAGATTCAAAGGTCAATAAAAAACAATTCAAAACAGAAAATGTCATGTAAGTTGCAACTATAGATCACAAAACAGAAATGCTGTTGGAACAAAGAACAGGTTATGATGCAGCATGCTATATGACTCCAATGATTCACACTTTAGTCAAGACATGGATTTCAAGCATACGCTGCAAGGACTCATAAAGGGATTTGGATATCTCACAAGATTGACAAATCTTGAAACATGAAGCAATGCAATTAATTAACTTCTTCACACATCATCAAAGTTTTGACAACAATACATATACAATGACAAGTATCATATGATCATGGTATGACCGCCTTAGTAATTTCTTATGGTATGACCGCCTTAGTATGACCGCCTTAGTAATTTCTTATGTGAAAAGGGATTTACAAAAGGAAAAGTTGACAAGACATTGTTCATAAAGAAGATCAAAGGAAACACTTTATTGGTTCAAGTCTATGTCGACGACATCATCTTCGGATTAACAAACAAAGAGCTTTGTGAAGAATTCTCACTTATGATGCAAGGAGAATTCGAGATGTCCATGATGGGAAAATTGAATTATTTTCTTGGACTACAAATCAAGCAAACAAAGGATGGCATCTTCCTCAACCAATCCAAGTATTGTAAGGAATTATTGAAGAAATTCGATATGGATAGTTGCAAGGTGATGTCCACTCCTATGGGATCCGGAATGTACGTTGATCAAGATGAATCCGGTACTCCAGTTGATATAACAAAATATCGAGGTATGATCGGTTCATTACTATATTTGACGGCAAGCCGTCCTGACATTATGTTTAGCGTTTGTTTGTGTGCACGCTTTCAAGCAAGTCCGAAGGAATCGCATCTCACAGCCGTAAAGAGAATCATAAAGTATCTCAAAGGGACAATGAACGTCGGATTATGGTATCCTAAAGGTAGTATTTGTTCTTTAGTTGGTTACTCTGACGCTGACTATGCAGGATGTAAGACCGATAGAAAAAGCACAAGCGGTACATGTCACATTCTCGGGAATGCATTAGTGTCATGGGCCTGCAAGAAGCAAGCGTGTGTGGCACTCAGTACAGCCGAAGCGGAATATATTGCAGCAGGAAGTTGCTGTGCACAAATTCTGTGGCTCAAGCAACAACTCCTCGATTACGGTATAGATCTCGGCTGCATTCCTCTTCGATGTGATAATATAAGTGCCATCAACATTACAAAGAACCCGATCATGCATTCAAGAACAAAACATATAGATATCCGGCATCACTTCCTTCGAGATCACGTATTGAATGGAGATGTAGATGTTACTTTCGTCGACACGCACAATCAACTCGCCGACATCTTCACCAAACCTTTGGCGAAAGAACCATTCTACAAAATTCGGCGAGAACTTGGGATTCTTGATGAAGGGGACATCTGACCTTTTTCTCTAATATGTGTATGCATTATTTGTGTTGTGTTTTCATGTGTATGCATTCTGTTTTTAAGTATTTTTCAAAAATTCGAGTGTGTTAATCGATTAACCATATGGGTTAACCGATTAACACTGTTAAATTTTCAATTCTGACCCAATTTTTTAATGCGTTAACCGATTAACCTATATGGTTAACCGATTAACACTGTTAAATTTTCTAAAAATCAGAAACGAAAATTAATTAAATTTTTGAAAATATTATATATGATAAATGCATTTTTTATGTGGTCCATATTCTCTTAAGTGTCCAAAATCCATATCCAAAATCCTATTCCCTCTTAAAGAGTTTTTGGAACTTCCCTCTTCAAAACCTAAGTTTTAAAAACCCACTATCTCTCTCCCACTCTCTAAAGTTGGATAACTCCTCATAACCATCCCCACAACTTCTCAAACCCTAACTTCCTCAGAACCCACAACTTCAGTTCTCTCAAACTTTCATCCATGGCTTCAGCATCAAATCGCGGCAAGGGAAAGCTACCAGAACATCATTCTGCATCTGAGGAAGAAGATATCCCTATGGAAACAACCAAGAAGAGCAGAATGGATTTCAAAGTCCGAGTTCGTTCCATCCTCCCGGTAAAGTATGTGAATCTTAAGGCTTTTCCAGCATCATCTTTTGATTTTCTTGCTTTGCTCAAATATCAGAGGATCGATAAATTTGTGTCGGATTCTGGAAACTGCTATCCGGATCTTGTCAAATCCTTTTTGCATAAACTGTATGTGTTTATAAATGAAAATGATGAGCATATTATGAAAAAAATTGTTAGAGACTGTGTTGTGGAAGAAAATTTGTCTGATGTTGCTGCAATGTTGAACATACCATCATCTGGGCACTTTCTGAGAAAGGGAGTTAACCACGTGGAAGAGACGTGGTCCAACTACGACAAGATGGAGTTCTACTATCAGATCTGCAGATTTCCAAAGGAGATGATTATCGCCAACCAACGCACTGCTCGTCTGTTGTGCTATGCAAAGAATCTTACCGTTTCTGATCGGATGCTTCATTACATAATCTGCTATGTACTGATTCCCAAGGATTCAAATCATGCCCAAATTAATGATCTGGAAATGCAACTCCTTTTCGCCATCAAGAACAAGATTCGTATCAATTGGATTCTGACCATCATGTATCACCTTCAACAACAACTATCTCTTTCAACCCGTCTTCCGTATGCAAGGCTGGTGTCGAGAATTTTGGAGCTGACAACTTTGGATCTTAACCGTGAACCAACCATCAAGATGAAATCAACCACAAATGAGATTAACGAGATTACAATTGTCAAGAATACTGGAATATTTAAGGATACTGACGGTACTTATAAGTATTCAGATGAAGGAGCCAATGCTAACCAAGCCTATCCCGTACCTGAAGGAGGCATTACAAATGAATTCCTTTACCAAACTATAATGACTCAGCATAGAGAAACCTCCCGGGCCATTGCTTCTCTCCGAAACCTTGTACTTACCTCTCACCGCACCAACACTGACAACTTTGTTGTATCTGATGAAGAAAATGAAGGACAAGAGGAAGAAGAGGAGGAGGATATGGCTGATGAGGACAATTAGAAGAATATGTTGCTGTTGATGTCTTTTATTGCATTGCTTTCTAGTTTTTGATGTTTTATGCTTCCATTTATGTTTGAACTCTACTTTTATTTTTTGCATTGTAACTCGTACAATATTTGCAGCATTGCTGCCGTTTAATTTCATTATGCTTTGCTTCCATATTCTTGTGATTGCTTGCATTATTGGTCTGTCTAGTTTTCTTTTTTTGAAAGCTCCTTCCTTTTTGTTTATGACAAAGGGGGAGAAGAGCTTTGGCTTTCTTATGTCTATGTGTGCAGAATTTTTGCCTATGTATTCGATAGGGGGAGTTCGTGGACATAGGGAGAGAAAACAAGATCATTGGCAATCATCGTCAAAAATTGCACAAGACCATTTTGGTTGTCATCATCAAAAAGGGGGAGATTGTAGAAGCAAGCTTCATCTCAAAGTTTTGATGACGTCAACATCAAGATCAAGAATATTTCATCTGTGCAAAAAGGCAAACGCTTTCAAAAGACCAAGATCAAGTGGAATGTAAGTGATCAACATTCAAAGCTTCATGAACATTTGACTGATCAACTTTCAAGTGTTGGACACAAGCTATGGTATATCAAAATCCATTAATTTAATTGATATACAAGTGTTCAACATCTTTATCATTTGATCACATTGCATAAGCATATTTTTTAAACTATTAGAATTGGTATAACATTGTTTTTATAAGTATTTTTCTGAAAAATAGCAGTGTTAACCGATTAACCATATAGGTTAACCGGTTAACCATTTCAAATTTTAAATATTCTGGTATAACGTTCCAGTGTTAACCGATTAACCATATAGGTTAATCGATTAACACTGAACGTGTTTTGAAAAATGGCTTTGTTTCAAGTTCAAAAATGATTTGAATATTATACCAGTTCATATTTTGAATTATACTCAAATATACCTGTTGGAAAAGGTGTGTTTACACATATAAATTCTGAGTTTTTCAAATTGGAAAAACAACCTCCAATAATTAACTTCAAAATATTCTTTGAATCAAATTCACCACTTTCAAATACTTTTCAAATCTTTTCAAAAGTGTTCATATTGATCATATCTTTTCATATGCATAGCATTGAACACTTGTGTTGAAATTAAAAGAGTGAATTTTGATCAAAAGGAGAAGATCAATCTCAGCATTGATATTACCATTATTACTCTCAAATCAAAGTATTCAGATTACTTGTATTTTGACTTGTGATCCAGGATTGTTGGACACAAGGGTAAGTGTTTACAAGAGGATTGTTCTTGTACACTTGTTGATTTTTATTGTTTGATAGTAGGCCTCACCGGTTGATGGTGTGATAGGTTGTACTTTATTAAACAATAGTGAAAACTCTCTTTCGTGTTGAAAGGGGAGTGGAGTACTCTCGGATTGTGAGGGGAACCACTATAAATCTTGGTGTCCACTTTCCTTTTACTTTCTACTGCATTCATCACCAAGAACCTAACCAGTAAAATTTCAAGAATACCGAAAAACCGGAAAAAGTCCCTAAAAGCCTAATTCACCCCCCCCTCTTAGGCATACTCTGTACTTACAATTGGCATCAGAGCAGGTTAAGGTAACCAGTTCCTATCGATCCTAATGGCTTCCACTAGTACTAACCCGGTTTTCAAAGATGGTGGAAGCAGTAACAAGCCACCACTCTTTTCTGGAGAATACTTCGATTTTTGGAAAATCCGTATGAAGGCACATCTTGAGGCTCAAGGAGATGGTATATGGGAAACCGTAGAAACTGGTCTGCATGTTCCTATGAGCGTCATAAATAACGTAGGCACTCCAAAGATAAAATCCTCATATGATGAAGATGACAAGAAGAGAATTTTGAATGAGAAGAAAGCAATCAACATACTTCAAAGCGCTCTCAGTATGGACGAATTCTTCCGTATATCACAGTGTAAATCAGCAAAGGAAATTTAGGACACCCTGGTAGAAACGCATGAAGGGACAGCCGAAGTAAAAAGATCAAGACTTAATACTTTAAGTCAAGAATATGAAATGTTCCGTATGTAGCCTGGTGAATCCATTGTTGCCTTACAAAAGAGATTCGTTCATCTAACTAATCATCTGATTGCTCTCGGGAAGACCTTCACCAATGATGATCTCAACTTGAAAGTCCTAAGATCCTTAATAAGAGAATGGCAACCAAAGGTGACGGCTATTTCGGAAAAGAAGAGTCTTTCAACAATGACATCCGCTTCCTTATTTGGCAAACTTCAAGAGCATGAACTAGAACTTGGAAGGTTTGAGAAGCATGAAAGTCAAGACAAGAAGTCCAAAGGAATTGCCTTGAAGATTGACACAAAGGATAACAAAAATGACGAATCTTCCGAAGACGAAAATTTCATGCTTCTAGTAAAGAAGCTTGGTAAGTTTTTTAATAATAATAAAATTTCCTCTTTTTCTAAAAAGAATAGACATTTCAGGAAAAAGGAGGCACCCACATCAAACCAAGAAATTACATGTTACGAATGTGGGAAACAAGGTCACATAAAGCCAGATTGCCCGAAACTCGCAAATAAAGGAAAATTCAAAGGCAAGAAGGATTTCAAAACGAAGAAGGCTTATGTCGCATGGGACGACAACGAAGTAAGTTCATCATCGGAATCGGAAAATGATGAATGTGCAAATATGGCTTTAATGGCCTCTCACCACTCCGATGAAGAAAATGAGGTTAGTAGTAATTTTTCTGTTTATGATAATGATGCACAAGAAGTTATAGATGAACTTCTAAAAGAGTGCAAGACTTTGTATAAAAGCATCTCATCACAAAAGAAAAGAATATCATCTTTATAAGAACAAAACTCTGTTTTTATGAAAAATATTGAAGATGAAAAACAGAAACTGATGGATGAAAAATAAAGTCTTGTATGTAAGAATTGTGAGTCTTTATCTTTCCAAATTGTTCAACTCAAAAGAGTTTTAGAAAGATACGAAAAAGGTCAAATTGGCTTGGAAGAAATTCTGAAACATCAAAGATATCCTAATGATAAAAGTGGATTAGGGTATTCTAAATTTTCAAAACTAAGCACCAATAAGACCATTTTTGTAAAAGCAAGTGAACAAGTTGCTAAAGAAAAGAGAAGCAATTCTAAAAATCAGCATCAAAATCATAACAAGATAAAAATTGCAAAGAAAAAGAATTATGTTCCTAGATATAGAAGTCATTTTCAACCTACATGTTCTTATTGTGGAATTAAAGGCCATACACCTGATGCTTGCTATGTGCGCAATATTGGTATTGCTAAGGGACATTATGTGTGGATTGAAAAAGGTACTAACTATCAAGGACCCAAAGCAATTTGGGTACCTAACACTACCTGATTTTGTGTTGTAGGTGTGCTTGAAGACAACCACTAATCAATGGTATCTTGATAGCGGTTGCTCGAAGCATATGATGGGAGACATAAACAAATTTTCAAGTCTATCATTAAAGGCCAAAGGATACGTCACTTACGGTGATGATAATAAGGGAAAAATTCTTGGAGTTGGAACCATTGATACACCTCTATGTACAATCATCGAAGACGTTCTTTATGTGGAAGGCCTTAAACACAACCTACTTAGCATAAGTCAATTGTGTGACAAAGGGTTCCGAATCAACTCCACAAAGGAGGAATGCTTGATAGAACATGAAGTCACTCATGACATTTTGCTAAAAGGTAAAAGATATAATAACATTTTTATGATTTCTTTTGATGACTCTTCCTTGAAGGTAAAGTGTCTTATGGCGAACAACAACGAGGCATGGCTTTGGCATAAAAGATTTGCTCACATTCACATGGAGCATTTAAACAAGTTGATAAAGCATGATCTAGTTGTTGGTCTTCCGAAGATAAAATTCATCAAGGATAAGTTATGCGATGCATGTCAAAAGGGAAAATAGACCAAGACAACTTTCAAATCCAAGAAAGTGGTTTCTACATCAAGGCCACTTCAATTGTTGCATATGGATCTTTTTGGTCCATCAAGAACAAAAAGCTTCGGAGGTAATTTCTATGCCTTAGTTATTGTTGATGATTTCTCTCGATACACTTGGACATTGTTTTTAGTGCAGAAAAATGATGCTTTTAAAGCATTCAAGAAATATGCAAAGCAAATTCAGAATGAGACATCACTCACCATAGCCTCTATAAGAAGAGATCACGGTGGAGAATTCCAAAATTCAGACTTTGAAGATTTTTGCGAAGAGCATGGAATTTCTCATAATTTTTCAGCACCAAGGACGCCTCAACAAAACGGTATCGTAGAACGGAAGAATAAATCACTGGTGGAGCTTGCAAGGACAATGCTCAACGATGCAAATCTTCCTAAATATTTTTGGGCAGATGCAGTTAGTACAGCATGCTTCGTAAGCAACCGTGTCAATATTCGACCACTCCTCAAAAAGACTCCGTATGAGTTGTTCAAGGGTAGAAAACCAAATATAGCATTCTTTCACATATTCGGATGCAAATGCTTTGTTCTCAACAACAACAAAGATAATCTCGGTAAGTTTGATGAGAAATCCGACGAAGGTATATTTCTTGGTTATTCTCTTTATAGTAAAGCATTTAGAATTTTTAATAAGAGAACACTTATTATTGAAGAATCCATTCATGTTTCGTTTGATGAGACTAACCCCTCGAAAGAGGATAATATTATTATGGATGATGATGATGATATAGTAGGTTCTTCACAACAACAAGAAGAAATTTTAAAGAATCAAGAAATACCACAAGAAGATGTCACTCAAATCATTGAAGAACATCAAGATCTTCCGAAGGAATGGAGAACGCATAGAGATCACCCGATAGATAAAGTTATTGGTGATATTAGCCAAGGCGTTGCAACTCGACTTAATCTAAAGGATGCTTGTCTCAACATGGCTTTTGTGTCTCAAATTGAACCAACCAAGATTGATGAAGCTTTAGGCGACGACCAATGGATTGTAGCAATGCAAGAAGAACTCAATCAATTCGAAAGGAATCAAGTTTGGAGTCTTGTACCAAGACCAGACCATAAGCACATCATAGGAACAAGATGGGTGCTCAAGAACAAACTTGACGAGAATGAGATCATAGTTCGTAACAAAGCAAGATTGGTCGCGCAAGGCTACAACCAGGAGGAAGGAATTGATTTTGATGAAACGTTAGCTCCGGTAGCAAGGTTAGAAGCAATTAGATTACTACTTGCTTACGCTTGTTCTATGAATTTTCAGTTGTTCCAGATGGATGTCAAAAGCGCTTTCCTGAATGGCTACATCAATGAGGAAGTCTACGTCAAACAACCTCCGGGTTTTGAAGACTTCAAGAATCCCTCACATGTCTACAAACTGAAAAAGGCACTCTACGGACTAAAACAAGCACCAAGAGCATGGTATGACCGCCTTAGTAATTTCTTATGTGAAAAGGGATTTACAAAAGGAAAAGTTGACAAGACATTGTTCATAAAGAAGATCAAAGGAAACACTTTATTGGTTCAAGTCTAGGTCGACGACATCATCTTCGGATTAACAAACAAAGAGCTTTGTGAAGAATTCTCACTTATGATGCAAGGAGAATTCGAGATGTCCATGATGGGAAAATTGAATTATTTTCTTGGACTACAAATCAAGCAAACAAAGGATGGCATCTTCCTCAACCAATCCAAGTATTGTAAGGAATTATTGAAGAAATTCGATATGGATAGTTGCAAGATGATGTCCACTCCTATGGGATCCGGAACGTACGTTGATCAAGATGAATCCGGTACTCCAGTTGATATAACAAAATATCGAGGTATGATCGGTTCATTACTATATTTGACGGCAAGCCGTCCTGACATTATGTTTAGCGTTTGTTTGTGTGCACACTTTCAAGCAAGTCCGAAGGAATCGCATCTCACAGCCGTAAAGAGAATCATAAAGTATCTCAAAGGGACAATGAACGTCGGATTATGGTATCCTAAAGGTAGTATTTGTTCTTTAGTTGGTTACTCTGACGCTGACTATGCAGGATGTAAGACCGATAGAAAAAGCACAAGCGGTACATGTCACATTCTCGGGAATGCATTAGTGTCATGGGCCTGCAAGAAGCAAGCGTGTGTGGCACTCAGTACAGCCGAAGCGGAATATATTGCAGCAGGAAGTTGCTGTGCACAAATTCTGTGGCTCAAGCAACAACTCCTCGATTACGGTATAGATCTCGGCTGCATTCCTCTTCGATGTGATAATATAAGTGCCATCAACATTACAAAGAACCCGATCATGCATTCAAGAACAAAACATATAGATATCCGGCATCACTTCCTTCGAGATCACGTATTGAATGGAGATGTAGATGTTACTTTTGTCGACACGCACAATCAACTCGCCGACATCTTCACCAAACCTTTGGCGAAAGAACCATTCTACAAAATTCGGCGAGAACTTGGGATTCTTGATGAAGGGGACATCTGACCTTTTTCTCTAATATGTGTATGCATTATTTGTGTTGTGTTTTCATGTGTATGCATTCTGTTTTTAAGTATTTTTCAAAAATTCGAGTGTGTTAATCGATTAACCATATGGGTTAACCGATTAACACTGTTAAATTTTCAATTCTGACCCAATTTTTTAATGCGTTAACCGATTAACCTATATGGTTAACCGATTAACACTGTTAAATTTTCTAAAAATCAGAAACGAAAATTAATTAAATTTTTGAAAATATTATATATGATAAATGCATTTTTTATGTGGTCCATATTCTCTTAAGTGTCCAAAATCCATATCCAAAATCCTATTCCCTCTTAAAGAGTTTTTGGAACTTCCCTCTTCAAAACCTAAGTTTTAAAAACCCACTATCTCTCTCCCACTCTCTAAAGTTGGATAACTCCTCATAACCATCCCCACAACTTCTCAAACCCTAACTTCCTCAGAACCCACAACTTCAGTTCTCTCAAACTTTCATCCATGGCTTCAGCATCAAATCGCGGCAAGGGAAAGCTACCAGAACATCATTCTGCATCTGAGGAAGAAGATATCCCTATGGAAACAACCAAGAAGAGCAGAATGGATTTCAAAGTCCGAGTTCGTTCCATCCTCCCGGTAAAGTATGTGAATCTTAAGGCTTTTCCAGCATCATCTTTTGATTTTCCTGCTTTGCTCAAATATCAGAGGATCGATAAATTTGTGTCGGATTCTGGAAACTGCTATCCGGATCTTGTCAAATCCTTTTTGCATAAACTGTATGTGTTTATAAATGAAAATGATGAGCATATTATGAAAAAAATTGTTAGAGACTGTGTTGTGGAAGAAAATTTGTCTGATGTTGCTGCAATGTTGAACATACCATCATCTGGGCACTTTCTGAGAAAGGGAGTTAACCACGTGGAAGGGACGTGGTCCAACTACGACAAGATGGAGTTCTACTATCAGATCTGCAGATTTCCAAAGGAGATGATTATCGCCAACCAACGCACTGCTCGTCTATTGTGCTATGCAAAGAATCTTACCGTTTCTGATCGGATGCTTCATTACATAATCTGCTATGTACTGATTCCCAAGGATTCAAATCATGCCCAAATTAATGATCTGGAAATGCAACTCCTTTTCGCCATCAAGAACAAGATTCGTATCAATTGGATTCTGACCATCATGTATCACCTTCAACAACAACTATCTCTTTCAACCCGTCTTCCGTATGCAAGGCTGGTGTCGAGAATTTTGGAGCTGACAACTTTGGATCTTAACCGTGAACCAACCATCAAGATGAAATCAACCACAAATGAGATTAACGAGATTACAATTGTCAAGAATACTGGAATTTTTAAGGATACTGACGGTACTTATAAGTATTCAGATGAAGGAGCCAATGCTAACCAAGCCTATCCCGTACCTGAAGGAGGCATTACAAATGAATTCCTTTACCAAACTATAATGACTCAGCATAGAGAAACCTCCCGGGCCATTGCTTCTCTCCGAAACCTTGTACTTACCTCTCACCGCACCAACACTGACAACTTTGTTGTATCTGATGAAGAAAATGAAGGACAAGAGGAAGAAGAGGAGGAGGATATGGCTGATGAGGACAATTAGAAGAATATGTTGCTGTTGATGTCTTTTATTGCATTGCTTTCTAGTTTTTGATGTTTTATGCTTCCATTTATGTTTGAACTCTACTTTTATTTTTTGCATTGTAACTCGTACAATATTTGCAGCATTGCTGCCGTTTAATTTCATTATGCTTTGCTTCCATATTCTTGTGATTGCTTGCATTATTGGTCTGTCTAGTTTTCTTTTTTTGAAAGCTCCTTCCTCTTTGTTTGTGACAAAGGGGGAGAAGAGCTTTGGCTTTCTTATGTCTATGTGTGCAGAATTTTTGCCTATGTATTCGATAGGGGGAGTTCGTGGACATAGGGAGAGAAAACAAGATCATTGCCAATCATCGTCAAAAATTGCACAAGACCATTTTGGTTGTCATCATCAAAAAGGGGGAGATTGTAGAAGCAAGCTTCATCTCAAAGTTTTGATGACGTCAACATCAAGATCAAGAATATTTCATCTGTGCAAAAAGGCAAACGCTTTCAAAAGACCAAGATCAAGTGGAATGTAAGTGATCAACATTCAAAGCTTCATGAACATTTGACTGATCAACTTTCAAGTGTTGGACACAAGCTATGGTATATCAAAATCCATTAATTTAATTGATATACAAGTGTTCAACATCTTTATCATTTGATCACATTGCATAAGCATATTTTTTAAACTATTAGAATTGGTATAACATTGTTTTTATAAGTATTTTTCTGAAAAATAGCAGTGTTAACCGATTAACCATATAGGTTAACCGGTTAACCATTTCAAATTTTAAATATTCTGGTATAACGTTCCAGTGTTAACCGATTAACCATATAGGTTAACCGATTAACACTGAACGTGTTTTGAAAAACGGCTTTGTTTCAAGTTCAAAAATGGTTTGAATATTATACCAGTTCATATTTTGAATTATACTCAAATATACCTGTTGGAAAAGGTGTGTTTACACATATAAATTCTGAGTTTTTCAAATTGGAAAAACAACCTCCAATAATTAACTTCAAAATATTCTTTGAATCAAATTCACCACTTTCAAATACTTTTCAAATCTTTTCAAAAGTGTTCATATTGATCATATCTTTTCATATGCATAGCATTGAACACTTGTGTTGAAATTAAAAGAGTGAATTTTGATCAAAAGGAGAAGATCAATCTCAGCATTGATATTACCATTATTACTCTCAAATCAAAGTATTCAGATTACTTGTATTTTGACTTGTGATCCAGGATTGTTGGACACAAGGGTAAGTGTTTACAAGAGGATTGTTCTTGTACACTTATTGATTTTTATTGTTTGATAGTAGGCCTCACCGGTTGATGGTGTGATAGGTTGTACTTTATTAAACAATAGTGAAAACTCTCTTTCGTGTTGAAAGGGGAGTGGAGTACTCTCGGATTGTGAGGGGAACCACTATAAATCTTGGTGTCCACTTTCCTTTTACTTTCTACTGCATTCATCACCAAGAACCTAACCAGTAAAATTTCAAGAATACCGAAAAACCGGAAAAAGTCCCTAAAAGCCTAATTCACCCCCCCCCCCCCTCTTAGGCATACTCTGTACTTACAATTGGCATCAGAGCAGGTTAAGGTAACCAGTTCCTATCGATCCTAATGGCTTCCACTAGTACTAACCCGGTTTTCAAAGATGGTGGAAGCAGTAACAAGCCACCACTCTTTTCTGGAGAATACTTCGATTTTTGGAAAATCCGTATGAAGGCACATCTTGAGGCTCAAGGAGATGGTATATGGGAAACCGTAGAAACTGGTCTGCATGTTCCTATGAGCGTCATAAATAACGTAGGCACTCCAAAGATAAAATCCTCATATGATGAAGATGACAAGAAGAGAATTTTGAATGAGAAGAAAGCAATCAACATACTTCAAAGCGCTCTCAGTATGGACGAATTCTTCCGTATATCACAGTGTAAATCAGCAAAGAAAATTTAGGACACCCTGGTAGAAACGCATGAAGGGACAGCCGAAGTAAAAAGATCAAGACTTAATACTTTAAGTCAAGAATATGAAATGTTCCGTATGCAGCCTGGTGAATCCATTGTTGCCTTACAAAAGAGATTCGTTCATCTAACTAATCATCTGATTGCTCTCGGGAAGACCTTCACCAATGATGATCTCAACTTGAAAGTCCTAAGATCCTTAATAAGAGAATGGCAACCAAAGGTGACGGCTATTTCGGAAAAGAAGAGTCTTTCAACAATGACATCCGCTTCCTTATTTGGCAAACTTCAAGAGCATGAACTAGAACTTGGAAGGTTTGAGAAGCATGAAAGTCAAGACAAGAAGTCCAAAGGAATTGCCTTGAAGATTGACACAAAGGATGACAAAAATGACGAATCTTCCGAAGACGAAAATTTCATGCTTCTAGTAAAGAAGCTTGGTAAGTTTTTTAATAATAATAAAATTTCCTCTTTTTCTAAAAAGAATAGACATTTCAGGAAAAAGGAGGCACCCACATCAAACCAAGAAATTACATGTTACGAATGTGGGAAACAAGGTCACATAAAGCCAGATTGCCCGAAACTCGCAAATAAAGGAAAATTCAAAGGCAAGAAGGATTTCAAAACGAAGAAGGCTTATGTCGCATGGGACGACAACGAAGTAAGTTCATCATCGGAATCGGAAAATGATGAATGTGCAAATATGGCTTTAATGGCCTCTCACCACTCCGATGAAGAAAATGAGGTTAGTAGTAATTTTTCTGTTTATGATAATGATGCACAAGAAGTTATAGATGAACTTCTAAAAGAGTGCAAGACTTTGTATAAAAGCATCTCATCACAAAAGAAAAGAATATCATCTTTATAAGAACAAAACTCTGTTTTTATGAAAAATATTGAAGATGAAAAACAGAAACTGATGGATGAAAAATAAAGTCTTGTATGTAAGAATTGTGAGTCTTTATCTTTCCAAATTGTTCAACTCAAAAGAGTTTTAGAAAGATACGAAAAAGGTCAAATTGGCTTGGAAGAAATTCTGAAACATCAAAGATATCCTAATGATAAAAGTGGATTAGGGTATTCTAAATTTTCAAAACTAAGCACCAATAAGACCATTTTTGTAAAAGCAAGTGAACAAGTTGCTAAAGAAAAGAGAAGCAATTCTAAAAATCAGCATCAAAATCATAACAAAATAAAAATTGCAAAGAAAAAGAATTATGTTCCTAGATATAGAAGTCATTTTCAACCTACATGTTCTTATTGTGGAATTAAAGGCCATACACCTGATGCTTGCTATGTGCGCAATATTGGTATTGCTAAGGGACATTATGTGTGGATTGAAAAAGGTACTAACTATCAAGGACCCAAAGAAATTTGGGTACCTAACACTACCTGATTTTGTGTTGTAGGTGTGCTTGAAGACAACCACTAATCAATGGTATCTTGATAGCGGTTGCTCGAAGCATATGACGGGAGACATAAACAAATTTTCAAGTCTATCATTAAAGGCCAAAGGATACATCACTTACGGTGATGATAATAAGGGAAAAATTCTTGGAGTTGGAACCATTGGTACACCTCCATGTACATTCATCGAAGACGTTCTTTATGTGGAAGGCCTTAAACACAACCTACTTAGCATAAGTCAATTGTGTGACAAAGGGTTCCGAATCAACTTCACAAAGGAGGAATGCTTGATAGAACATGAAGTCACTCATGACATTTTGCTAAAAGGTAAAAGATATAATAACATTTTTATGATTTCTTTTGATGACTCTTCCTTGAAGGTAAAGTGTCTTATGGCGAACAACAACGAGGCATGGCTTTGGCATAAAAGATTTGCTCACATTCACATGGAGCATTTAAACAAGTTGATAAAGCATGATCTAGTTGTTGGTCTTCCGAAGATAAAATTCATCAAGGATAAGTTATGCGATGCATGTCAAAAGGGAAAATAGACCGAGACAACTTTCAAATCCAAGCAAGTGGTTTCTACATCAAGGCCACTTCAATTGTTGCATATGGATCTTTTTGGTCCATCAAGAACAAAAAGCTTCGGAGGTAATTTCTACGCCTTAGTTATTGTTGATGATTTCTCTCGATACACTTGGACATTGTTTTTAGTGCAGAAAAATGATGCTTTTAAAGCATTCAAGAAATATGCAAAGCAAATTCAGAATGAGAAATCACTCACCATAGCCTCTATAAGAAGCGATCACGGTGGAGAATTCCAAAATTCAGACTTTGAAGATTTTTGCGAAGAGCATGGAATTTCTCATAATTTTTCAGCACCAAGGACGCCTCAACAAAACGGTGTCGTAGAACGGAAGAATAGATCAATGGTGGAGCTTGCAAGGACAATGCTCAGCGATGCAAATCTTCCTAAATATTTTTGGGCAGATGCAGTTAGTACAGTATGCTTCGTAAGCAACCGTGTCAATATTCGACCACTCCTCAAAAAGACTCCGTATGAGTTGTTCAAAGGTAGAAAACCAAATATAGCATTCTTTCACATATTCGGATGCAAATGCTTTGTTCTCAACAACAACAAAGATAATCTCGGTAAGTTTGATGAGAAATCCGACGAAGGTATATTTCTTGGTTATTCTCTTTATAGTAAAGCATTTAGAATTTTTAATAAGAGAACACTTACTATTGAAGAATCCATTCATGTTTCGTTTGATGAGACTAACCCCTCGAAAGAGGATAATATTATTATGGATGATGATGATGATATAGTAGGTTCTTCACAACAACAAGAAGAGATTTCAAAGAATCAAGAAATACCACAAGAAGATGTCACTCAAATCATTGAAGAACATCAAGATCTTCCGAAGGAATGGAGAACGCATAGAGATCACCCGATAGATAAAGTTATTGGTGATATTAGCCAAGGCGTTGCAACTCGACTTAATCTAAAGGATGCTTGTCTCAACATGGCTTTTGTGTCTCAAATTGAACCAACCAAGATTGATGAAGCTTTAGGCGACTACCAATGGATTGTAGCAATGCAAGAAGAACTCAATCAATTCGAAAGGAATCAAGTTTGGAGTCTTGTACCAAGACCAGACCATAAGCACATCATAGGAACAAGATGGGTGTTCAAGAACAAACTTGACGAGAATGGGATCATAGTTCGTAACAAAGCAAGATTGGTCGCGCAAGGCTACAACCAGGAGGAAGGAATTGATTTTGATGAAACGTTAGCTCCGGTAGCAAGGTTAGAAGCAATTAGATTACTACTTGCTTACGCTTGTTCTATGAATTTTCAGTTGTTCCAGATGGATGTCAAAAGCGCTTTCCTGAATGGCTACATCAATGAGGAAGTCTACGTCAAACAACCTCCGGGTTTTGAAGACTTCAAGAATCCCTCACATGTCTACAAACTGAAAAAGGCACTCTACGGACTAAAACAAGCACCAAGAGCATGGTATGACCGCCTTAGTAATTTCTTATGTGAAAAGGGATTTACAAAAGGAAAAGTTGACAAGACATTGTTCATAAAGAAGATCAAAGGAAACACTTTATTGGTTCAAGTCTATGTCGACGACATCATCTTTGGATTAACAAAAAAAGAGCTTTGTGAAGAATTCTCACTTATGATGCAAGGAGAATTCGATATGTCCATGATGGGAAAATTGAATTATTTTCTTGGACTACAAATCAAGCAAACAAAGGATGGCATCTTCCTCAACCAATCCAAGTATTGTAAGGAATTATTGAAGAAATTCGATATGGATAGTTGCAAGGTGATGTCCACTCCTATGGGATCCGGAACGTACGTTGATCAAGATGAATCCGGTACTCCAGTTGATATAACAAAATATCGAGGTATGATCGGTTCATTACTATATTTGACGGCAAGCCGTCCTGACATTATGTTTAGCGTTTGTTTGTGTGCACGCTTTCAAGCAAGTCCGAAGGAATCGCATCTCACAGCCGTAAAGAGAATCATAAAGTATCTCAAAGGGACAATGAACGTCGGATTATGGTATCCTAAAGGTAGTATTTGTTCTTTAGTTGGTTACTCTGACGCTGACTATGCAGGATGTAAGACCGATAGAAAAATCACAAGCGGTACATGTCACATTCTCGGGAATGCATTAGTGTCATGGGCCTGCAAGAAGCAAGCGTGTGTGGCACTCAGTACAGCCGAAGCGGAATATATTGCAGCAGGAAGTTGCTGTGCACAAATTCTGTGGCTCAAGCAACAACTCCTCGATTACGGTATAGATCTCGGCTGCATTCCTCTTCGATGTGATAATATAAGTGCCATCAACATTACAAAGAACCCGATCATGCATTCAAGAATAAAACATATAGATATCCGGCATCACTTCCTTCGAGATCACGTATTGAATGGAGATGTAGATGTTACTTTCGTCGACACGCACAATCAACTCGCTGACATCTTCACCAAACCTTTGGCAAAAGAACCATTCTACAAAATTCGGCGAGAACTTGGGATTCTTGATGAAGGGGACATCTGACCTTTTTCTCTAATATGTGTATGCATTATTTGTGTTGTGTTTTCATGTGTATGCATTCTGTTTTTAAGTATTTTTCAAAAATTCGAGTGTGTTAATCGATTAACCATATGGGTTAACCGATTAACACTGTTAAATTTTCAATTCTGACCCAATTTTTTAATGCGTTAACCGATTAACCTATATGGTTAACCGATTAACACTGTTAAATTTTCTAAAAATCAGAAACGAAAATTAATTAAATATTTGAAAATATTATATATGATAAATGCATTTTTTATGTGGTCCATATTCTCTTAAGTGTCCAAAATCCATATCCAAAATCCTATTCCCTCTTAAAGAGTTTTTGGAACTTCCCTCTTCAAAACCTAAGTTTTAAAAACCCACTATCTCTCTCCCACTCTCTAAAGTTGGATAACTCCTCATAACCATCCCCACAACTTCTCAAACCCTAACTTCCTCAGAACCCACAACTTCAGTTCTCTCAAACTTTCATCCATGGCTTCAGCATCAAATCGCGGCAAGGGAAAGCTACCAGAACATCATTCTGCATCTGAGGAAGAAGATATCCCTATGGAAACAACCAAGAAGAGCAGAATGGATTTCAAAGTCCGAGTTCGTTCCATCCTCCCGGTAAAGTATGTGAATCTTAAGGCTTTTCCAGCATCATCTTTTGATTTTCCTGCTTTGCTCAAATATCAGAGGATCGATAAATTTGTGTCGGATTCTGGAAACTGCTATCCGGATCTTGTCAAATCCTTTTTGCATAAACTGTATGTGTTTATAAATGAAAATGATGAGCATATTATGAAAATAATTGTTAGAGACTGTGTTGTGGAAGAAAATTTGTCTGATGTTGCTGCAATATTGAACATACCATCATCTGGGCACTTTCTGAGAAAGGGAGTTAACCACGTGGAAGGGACGTGGTCCAACTACGACAAGATGGAGTTCTACTATCAGATCTGCAGATTTCCAAAGGAGATGATTATCGCCAACCAACGCACTGCTCGTCTGTTGTGCTATGCAAAGAATCTTACCGTTTCTGATCGGATGCTTCATTACATAATCTGTTATGTACTGATTCCCAAGGATTCAAATCATGCCCAAATTAATGATCTGGAAATGCAACTCCTTTTCTCCATCAAGAACAAGATTCGTATCAATTGGATTCTGACCATCATGTATCACCTTCAACAACAACTATCTCTTTCAACCCGTCTTCCGTATGCAAGGCTGGTGTCGAGAATTTTGGAGCTGACAACTTTGGATCTTAACCGTGAACCAACCATCAAGATGAAATCAACCACAAATGAGATTAACGAGATTACAATTGTCAAGAATACTGGAATTTTTAAGGATACTGACGGTACTTATAAGTATTCAGATGAAGGAGCCAATGCTAACCAAGCCTATCCCGTACCTGAAGGAGGCATTACAAATGAATTCCTTTACCAAACTATAATGACTCAGCATAGAGAAACCTCCCGGGCCATTGCTTCTCTCCGAAACCTTGTACTTACCTCTCACCGCACCAACACTGACAACTTTGTTGTATCTGATGAAGAAAATGAAGGACAAGAGGAAGAAGAGGAGGAGGATATGGCTGATGAGGACAATTAGAAGAATATGTTGCTGTTGATGTCTTTTATTGCATTGCTTTCTAGTTTTTGATGTTTTATGCTTCCATTTATGTTTGAACTCTACTTTTATTTTTTGCATTGTAACTCGTACAATATTTGCAGCATTGTTGCCGTTTAATTTCATTATGCTTTGCTTCCATATTCTTGTGATTGCTTGCATTATTGGTCTGTCTAGTTTTCTTTTTTTGAAAGCTCATTCCTTTTTGTTTATGACAAAGGGGGAGAAGAGCTTTGGCTTTCTTATGTCTATGTGTGCAGAATTTTTGCCTATGTATTCGATAGGGGGAGTTCATGGACATAGGGAGAGAAAACAAGATCATTGCCAATCATCGTCAAAAATTGCACAAGACCATTTTGGTTGTCATCATCAAAAAGGGGGAGATTGTAGAAGCAAGCTTCATCTCAAAGTTTTGATGACGTCAACATCAAGATCAAGAATATTTCATCTGTGCAAAAAGGCAAACGCTTTCAAAAGACCAAGATCAAGTGGAATGTAAGTGATCAACATTCAAAGCTTCATGAACATTTGACTGATCAACTTTCAAGTGTTGGACACAAGCTATGGTATATCAAAATCCATTAATTTAATTGATATACAAGTGTTCAACATCTTTATCATTTGATCACATTGCATAAGCATATTTTTTAAACTATTAGAATTGGTATAACATTGTTTTTATAAGTATTTTTCTGAAAAATAGCAGTGTTAACCGATTAACCATATAGGTTAACCGGTTAACCATTTCAAATTTTAAATATTCTGGTATAACGTTCCAGTGTTAACCGATTAACCATATAGGTTAACCGATTAACACTGAACGTGTTTTGAAAAATGGCTTTGTTTCAAGTTCAAAAATGGTTTGAATATTATACCAGTTCATATTTTGAATTATACTCAAATATACCTGTTGGAAAAGGTGTGTTTACACATATAAATTCTGAGTTTTTCAAATTGGAAAAACAACCTCCAATAATTAACTTCAAAATATTCTTTGAATCAAATTCACCACTTTCAAATACTTTTCAAATCTTTTCAAAAGTGTTCATATTGATCATATCTTTTCATATGCATAGCATTGAACACTTGTGTTGAAATTAAAAGAGTGAATTTTGATCAAAAGGAGAAGATCAATCTCAGCATTGATATTACCATTATTACTCTCAAATCAAAGTATTCAGATTACTTGTATTTTGACTTGTGATCCAGGATTGTTGGACACAAGGGTAAGTGTTTACAAGAGGATTGTTCTTGTACACTTGTTGATTTTTATTGTTTGATAGTATGCCTCACCGGTTGATGGTGTGATAGGTTGTACTTTATTAAACAATAGTGAAAACTCTCTTTCGTGTTGAAAGGGGAGTGGAGTACTCTCGGATTGTGAGGGGAACCACTATAAATCTTGGTGTCCACTTTCCTTTTACTTTCTACTGCATTCATCACCAAGAACCTAACCAGTAAAATTTCAAGAATACCGAAAAACCGGAAAAAGTCCCTAAAAGCCTAATTCACCCCCCCCCCCTCTTAGGCATACTCTGTACTTACAATTGGCATCAGAGAAGGTTAAGGTAACCAGTTCCTATCGATCCTAATGGCTTCCACTAGTACTAACCCGGTTTTCAAAGATGGTGGAAGCAGTAACAAGCCACCACTCTTTTCTGGAGAATACTTCGATTTTTGGAAAATCCGTATGAAGGCACATCTTGAGGCTCAAGGAGATGGTATATGGGAAACCGTAGAAACTGGTCTGCATGTTCCTATGAGCGTCATAAATAACGTAGGCACTCCAAAGATAAAATCCTCATATGATGAAGATGACAAGAAGAGAATTTTGAATGAGAAGAAAGCAATCAACATACTTCAAAGCGCTCTCAGTATGGACAAATTCTTCTGTATATCACAGTGTAAATCAGCAAAGGAAATTTAGGACACCCTGGTAGAAACGCATGAAGGGACAGCCGAAGTAAAAAGATCAAGACTTAATACTTTAAGTCAAGAATATGAAATGTTCCGTATGCAGCCTGGTGAATCCATTGTTGCCTTACAAAAGAGATTCGTTCATCTAACTAATCATCTGATTGCTCTCGGGAAGACCTTCACTAATGATGATCTCAACTTGAAAGTCCTAAGATCCTTAATAAGAGAATGGCAACCAAAGGTGACGGCTATTTCGGAAAAGAAGAGTCTTTCAACAATGACATCCGCTTCCTTATTTGGCAAACTTCAAGAGCATGAACTAGAACTTGGAAGGTTTGAGAAGCATGAAAGTCAAGACAAGAAGTCCAAAGGAATTGCCTTGAAGATTGACACAAAGGATGACAAAAATGACGAATCTTCCGAAGACGAAAATTTCATGCTTCTAGTAAAGAAGCTTGGTAAGTTTTTTAATAATAATAAAATTTCCTCTTTTTCTAAAAAGAATAGACATTTCAGGAAAAAGGAGGCACCCACATCAAACCAAGAAATTACATGTTACGAATGTGGGAAACAAGGTCACATAAAGCCAGATTGCCCGAAACTCGCAAATAAAGGAAAATTCAAAGGCAAGAAGGATTTCAAAACGAAGAAGGCTTATGTCGCATGGGACGACAACGAAGTAAGTTCATCATCGGAATCGGAAAATGATGAATGTGCAAATATGGCTTTAATGGTCTCTCACCACTCCGATGAAGAAAATGAGGTTAGTAGTAATTTTTCTGTTTATGATAATGATGCACAAGAAGTTATAGATGAACTTCTAAAAGAGTGCAAGACTTTGTATAAAAGCATCTCATCACAAAAGAAAAGAATATCATCTTTAGAAGAACAAAACTCTGTTTTTATGAAAAATATTGAAGATGAAAAACAGAAACTGATGGATGAAAAATAAAGTCTTGTATGTAAGAATTGTGAGTCTTTATCTTTCCAAATTGTTCAACTCAAAAGAGTTTTAGAAAGATACGAAAAAGGTCAAATTGGCTTGGAAGAAATTCTGAAACATCAAAGATATCCTAATGATAAAAGTGGATTAGGGTATTCTAAATTTTCAAAACTAAGCACCAATAAGACCATTTTTGTAAAAGCAAGTGAACAAGTTGCTAAAGAAAAGAGAAGCAATTCTAAAAATCAGCATCAAAATCATAACAAGATAAAAATTGCAAAGAAAAAGAATTATGTTCCTAGATATAGAAGTCATTTTCAACCTACATGTTCTTATTGTGGAATTAAAGGCCATACACCTGATGCTTGCTATGTGCGCAATATTGGTATTGCTAAGGGGCATTATGTGTGGATTGAAAAAGGTACTAACTATCAAGGACCCAAAGCAATTTGGGTACCTAACACTACCTGATTTTGTGTTATAGGTGTGCTTGAAGACAACCACTAATCAATGGTATCTTGATAGCGGTTGCTCGAAGCATATGATGGGAGACATAAACAAATTTTCAAGTCTATCATTAAAGGCCAAAGGATACGTCACTTACGGTGATGATAATAAGGGAAAAATTCTTGGAGTTGAAACCATTGGTACACCTCCATGTACAATCATCGAAGACGTTCTTTATGTGGAAGGCCTTAAACACAACCTACTTAGCATAAGTCAATTGTGTGACAAAGGGTTCCGAATCAACTTCACAAAGGAGGAATGCTTGATAGAACATGACGTCACTCATGACATTTTGCTAAAAGGTAAAAGATATAATAACATTTTTATGATTTCTTTTGATGACTCTTCCTTGAAGGTAAAGTGTCTTATGGCGAACAACAACGAGGCATGGCTTTGGCATAAAAGATTTGCTCACATTCACATGGAGCATTTAAACAAGTTGATAAAGCATGATCTAGTTGTTGGTCTTCCGAAGATAAAATTCATCAAGGATAAGTTATGTGATGCATGTCAAAAGGGAAAATAGACCAAGACAACTTTCAAATCCAAGCAAGTGGTTTCTACATCAAGGCCACTTCAATTGTTGCATATGGATCTTTTTGGTCCATCAAGAACAAAAAGCTTCGGAGGTAATTTCTACGCCTTAGTTATTGTTGATGATTTCTCTCGATACACTTGGACATTGTTTTTAGTGCAGAAAAATGATGCTTTTAAAGCATTCAAGAAATATACAAAGCAAATTCAGAATGAGAAATCACTCACCATAGCCTCTATAAGAAGCGATCACGGTGGAGAATTCCAAAATTCAGACTTTGAAGATTTTTGCGAAGAGCATGGAATTTCTCATAATTTTTCAGCACCAAGGACGCCTCAACAAAACGGTGTCGTAGAACGGAAGAATAGATCACTGGTGGAGCTTGCAAGGACAATGCTCAGCGATGCAAATCTTCCTAAATATTTTTGGGCAGATGCAGTTAGTACAGTATGCTTCGTAAGCAACCGTGTCAATATTCGACCACTCCTCAAAAAGACTCCGTATGAGTTGTTCAAGGGTAGAAAACCAAATATAGCATTCTTTCACATATTCGGATGCAAATGCTTTGTTCTCAACAACAACAAAGATAATCTCGGTAAGTTTGATGAGAAATCCGACGAAGGTATATTTCTTGGTTATTCTCTTTATAGTAAAGCATTTAGAATTTTTAATAAGAGAACACTTATTATTGAAGAATCCATTCATGTTTCGTTTGATGAGACTAACCCCTCGAAAGAGGATAATATTATTATGGATGATGATGATGATATAGTAGGTTCTTCACAACAACAAGAAGAGATTTCAAAGAATCAAGAAATACCACAAGAAGATGTCACTCAAATCATTGAAGAACATCAAGATCTTCCGAAGGAATGGAGAACGCATAGAGATCACCCGATAGATAAAGTTATTGGTGATATTAGCCAAGGCGTTGCAACTCGACTTAATCTAAAGGATGCTTGTCTCAACATGGCTTTTGTGTCTCAAATTGAACCAACCAAGATTGATGAAGCTTTAGGCAATGACCAATGGATTGTAGCAATGCAAGAAGAACTCAATCAATTCGAAAGGAATCAAGTTTGGAGTCTTGTACCAAGACCAGACCATAAGCACATCATAGGAACAAGATGGGTGTTCAAGAACAAACTTGACGAGAATGGGATCATAGTTCGTAACAAAGCAAGATTGGTCGCGCAAGGCTACAACCAGGAGGAAGGAATTGATTTTGATGAAACGTTCGCTCCGGTAGCAAGGTTAAAAGCAATTAGATTACTACTTGCTTACGCTTGTTCTATGAATTTTCAGTTGTTCCAGATGGATGTCAAAAGCGCTTTCCTGAATGGCTACATCAATGAGGAAGTCTACGTCAAACAACCTCCGGGTTTTGAAGACTTCAAGAATCCCTCACATGTCTACAAACTGAAAAAGGCACTCTACGGACTAAAACAAGCACCAAGATCATGGTATGACCGCCTTAGTAATTTCTTATGTGAAAAGGGATTTACAAAAGGAAAAGTTGACAAGACATTGTTCATAAAGAAGATCAAAGGAAACACTTTATTGGTTCAAGTCTATGTCGACGACATCATCTTCGGATTAACAAACAAAGAGCTTTGTGAAGAATTCTCACTTATGATGCAAGGAGAATTCGAGATGTCCATGATGGGAAAATTGAATTATTTTCTTGGACTACAAATCAAGCAAACAAAGGATGGCATCTTCCTCAACCAATCCAAGTATTGTAAGGAATTATTGAAGAAATTCGATATGGATAGTTGCAAGGTGATGTCCACTCCTATGGGATCCGGAACGTACGTTGATCAAGATGAATCCGGTACTCCAGTTGATATAACAAAATATCGAGGTATGATCGGTTCATTACTATATTTGACGGCAAGCCGTCCTGACATTATGTTTAGCGTTTGTTTGTGTGCACGCTTTCAAGCAAGTCCGAAGGAATCACATCTCACAGCCGTAAAGAGAATCATAAAGTATCTCAAAGGGACAATGAACGTCGGATTATGGTATCCTAAAGGTAGTATTTGTTCTTTAGTTGGTTACTCTGACGCTGACTATGCAGGATGTAAGACCGATAGAAAAAGCACAAGCGGTACATGTCACATTCTCGGGAATGCATTAGTGTCATGGGCCTGCAAGAAGCAAGCGTGTGTGGCACTCAGTACAGCCGAAGCGGAATATATTGCAGCAGGAAGTTACTGTGCACAAATTCTGTGGCTCAAGCAACAACTCCTCGATTACGGTATAGATCTCGGCTGCATTCCTCTTCGATGTGATAATATAAGTGCCATCAACATTACAAAGAACCCGATCATGCATTCAAGAATAAAACATATAAATATCCGGCATCACTTCCTTCGAGATCACGTATTGAATGGAGATGTAGATGTTACTTTCGTCGACACGCACAATCAACTCGCTGACATCTTCACCAAACCTTTGGCGAAAGAACCATTCTACAAAATTCGGCGAGAACTTGGGATTCTTGATGAAGGGGACATCTGACCTTTTTCTCTAATATGTGTATGCATTATTTGTGTTGTGTTTTCATGTGTATGCATTCTGTTTTTAAGTATTTTTCAAAAATTCGAGTGTGTTAATCGATTAACCATATGGGTTAACCGATTAACACTGTTAAATTTTCAATTCTGACCCAATTTTTTAATGCGTTAACCGATTAACCTATATGGTTAACCGATTAACACTGTTAAATTTTCTAAAAATCAGAAACGAAAATTAATTAAATTTTTGAAAATATTATATATGATAAATGCATTTTTTATGTGGTCCATATTCTCTTAAGTGTCCAAAATCCATATCCAAAATCCTATTCCCTCTTAAAGAGTTTTTGGAACTTCCCTCTTCAAAACCTAAGTTTTAAAAACCCACTATCTCTCTCCCACTCTCTAAAGTTGGATAACTCCTCATAACCATCCCCACAACTTCTCAAACCCTAACTTCCTCAGAACCCACAACTTCAGTTCTCTCAAACTTTCATCCATGGCTTCAGCATCAAATCGCGGCAAGGGAAAGCTACCAGAACATCATTCTGCATCTGAGGAAGAAGATATCCCTATGGAAACAACCAAGAAGAGCAGAATGGATTTCAAAGTCCGAGTTCGTTCCATCCTCCCGGTAAAGTATGTGAATCTTAAGACTTTTCCAGCATCATCTTTTGATTTTCCTGCTTTGCTCAAATATCAGAGGATCGATAAATTTGTGTCGGATTCTGGAAACTGCTATCCGGATCTTGTCAAATCCTTTTTGCATAAACTGTATGTGTTTATAAATGAAAATGATGAGCATATTATGAAAACAATTGTTAGAGACTGTGTTGTGGAAGAAAATTTATCTGATGTTGCTGCAATGTTGAACATACCATCACCTGGGCACTTTCTGAGAAAGGGAGTTAACCATGTGGAAGGGACGTGGTCCAACTACGACAAGATGGAGTTCTACTATCAGATCTGCAGATTTCCAAAGGAGATGATTATCGCCAACCAACGCACTGCTCGTCTGTTGTGCTATGCAAAGAATCTTACCGTTTCTGATCGGATGCTTCATTACATAATCTGCTATGTACTGATTCCTAAGGATTCAAATCATGCCCAAATTAATGATCTGGAAATGCAACTCCTTTTCGCCATCAAGAACAAGATTCGTATCAATTGGATTCTGACCATCATGTATCACCTTCAACAACAACTATCTCTTTCAACCCGTCTTCCGTATGCAAGGCTGGTGTCGAGAATTTTGGAGCTGACAACTTTGGATCTTAACCGTGAACCAACCATCAAGATGAAATCAACCACAAATGAGATTAACGAGATTACAATTGTCAAGAATACTGGAATTTTTAAGGATACTGACGGTACTTATAAGTATTCAGATGAAGGAGCCAATGCTAACCAAGCCTATCCCGTACCTGAAGGAGGCATTACAAATGAATTCCTTTACCAAACTATAATGACTCAGCATAGAGAAACCTCCCGGGCCATTGCTTCTCTCCGAAACCTTGTACTTACCTCTCACCGCACCAACACTGACAACTTTGTTGTATCTGATGAAGAAAATGAAGGACAAGAGGAAGAAGAGGAGGAGGATATGGCTGATGAGGACAATTAGAAGAATATGTTGCTGTTGATGTCTTTTATTGCATTGCTTTCTAGTTTTTGATGTTTTATGCTTCCATTTATGTTTGAACTCTACTTTTATTTTTTGCAT
The DNA here is from genome assembly GCA_963859935.3 of Lathyrus sativus. Lineage (NCBI taxonomy): Eukaryota > Viridiplantae > Streptophyta > Magnoliopsida > Fabales > Fabaceae > Lathyrus > Lathyrus sativus. The sequence continues at coordinate 396,268,920 of OZ012738.1, forward strand.
TGTAACTCGTACAATATTTGCAGCATTGCTGCCGTTTAATTTCATTATGCTTTGCTTCCATATTCTTGTGATTGCTTGCATTATTGGTCTGTCTAGTTTTCTTTTTTTGAAAGATCCTTCCTTTTTGTTTATGACAAAGGGGGAGAAGAGCTTTGGCTTTCTTATGTCTATGTGTGCAGAATTTTTGCCTATGTATTCGATAGGGGGAGTTCATGGACATAGGGAGAGAAAACAAGATCATTGCCAATCATCGTCAAAAATTGCACAAGACCATTTTGGTTGTCATCATCAAAAAGGGGGAGATTGTAGAAGCAAGCTTCATCTCAAAGTTTTGATGACGTCAACATCAAGATCAAGAATATTTCATCTGTGCAAAAAGGCAAACGCTTTCAAAAGACCAAGATCAAGTGGAATGTAAGTGATCAACATTCAAAGCTTCATGAACATTTGACTGATCAACTTTCAAGTGTTGGACACAAGCTATGGTATATCAAAATCCATTAATTTAATTGATATACAAGTGTTCAACATCTTTATCATTTGATCACATTGCATAAGCATATTTTTTAAACTATTAGAATTGGTATAACATTGTTTTTATAAGTATTTTTCTGAAAAATAGAAGTGTTAACCGATTAACCATATAGGTTAACCGGTTAACCATTTCAAATTTTAAATATTCTGGTATAACGTTCCAGTGTTAACCGATTAACCATATAGGTTAACCGATTAACACTGAACGTGTTTTGAAAAATGGCTTTGTTTCAAGTTCAAAAATGGTTTGAATATTATACCAGTTCATATTTTGAATTATACTCAAATATACCTGTTGGAAAAGGTGTGATTACACATATAAATTCTGAGTTTTTCAAATTGGAAAAACAACCTCCAATAATTAACTTCAAAATATTCTTTGAATCAAATTCACCACTTTCAAATACTTTTCAAATCTTTTCAAAAGTGTTCATATTGATCATATCTTTTCATATGCATAGCATTGAACACTTGTGTTGAAATTAAAAGAGTGAATTTTGATCAAAAGGAGAAGATCAATCTCAGCATTGATATTACCATTATTACTCTCAAATCAAAGTATTCAGATTACTTGTATTTTGACTTGTGATCCAGGATTGTTGGACACAAGGGTAAGTGTTTACAAGAGGATTGTTCTTGTACACTTGTTGATTTTTATTGTTTGATAGTAGGCCTCACCGGTTGATGGTGTGATAGGTTGTACTTTATTAAACAATAGTGAAAACTCTCTTTCGTGTTGAAAGGGGAGTGGAGTACTCTCGGATTGTGAGGGGAACCACTATAAATCTTGGTGTCCACTTTCCTTTTACTTTCTACTGCATTCATCACCAAGAACCTAACCAGTAAAATTTCAAGAATACCGAAAAACCGGAAAAAGTCCCTAAAAGCCTAATTCACCCCCCCCCCCCCCCCCCCCTCTTAGGCATACTCTGTACTTACACTCCAAAGCTGTTTGCAGAAAAACCAAGGTAAAACAAAGTGACCTATGATAACAATCCAACAATAACTTATGACAGAAACTATCTCAACATTCATAAGACATATACCAAGGCAAAGGCACATCCAAGGCAGTTACATGCTCAAAACAGTTGGCACTACACAAACTGACAGATTTACATATGGACTACATTTTGCATTTAAACACCAATCATGCCACTCATGAAAGAAATGAAAGGGATATTGACCACTAACCTTTTGCAGACCTCCAAGCAAGCTTATTGCAGTAAAGAATACCTTGAAAACACTTCAACTGCTGTCCAACCAATACTTTGATGAAAATAGTCTTTTCTTGCACTTGAAGGAAATGTGAAGAACTTGTGACAGATCTCAAAATAAATTAGGATGAGGTTATTTTAAGTTATGGACAGTTGGGACATCATGTATTAAAGGTGTGTGGAGGGTTTCAAAGATCAAAACAGGCCTGATGTGTGTTTTGGCAGATTTTGAGTATAAGGTCCAGCTTTCCTTGGTTGAAAGTTGACTTTTGGGAAAATGGAGTTTTTGAGTGGTTTAAGAGTATGAACACCTTCCACACGTCATTTATGGATTGTGAAGATGGTTTTTGAAGGATTGGAATGTGTGGAAATGGATTTGGGAAGCCAACTGCCCAAGGCAGATTTTGATGAAACTTGGAATTTTGAAAATGAGGCAAGCAAGAAAGGAATGAGAGTTGTGGTTTTCTCTTGGTTCTAAGAGTGCTCTGGTGTGAGGAGTAACATAGAGGGAGCCTCTATTTATAAGAAAAATAAAGGGTGAGGACGGATTTGTAACTTGGCACTTTTGGAGGGAGTTTGAAAAAGTAACTTGCTTGATATTTTGATGCAGCTGCAAAATCAGATCCTTGGCTCAAGCTGATGCATTGCTCAAGTGGTATGAATGACATAATAGTGATTGGAGTGGCTAGGCAGTAGGGGGCTTTTTGCTGCAAGTGTACCATAAAGTTTCTTTTGCTTCCCTTTTTTTGATTAAAATACTCCCACTTGCCTCCAAGTTGCAAGACTTGCTAAACCACCTCATTTTCTGCATTTCTTCCTCTCATATCCTCTAAATATCAGATAGAAACATGATCCAAGGGCTGAGAATAGCTCAAGTGGTCAAAGGATGAGTTTATGAAAAATTGAAAGTGTGGGACTCAAGTGTTGAAACATCATCTTGTTAAATTCATAACTCTCAGATCATAAGGGCTATGGAGGAGTTATAGTACATTTTGGAAAGCCCTCATGTATCTCTATAACTTTCATGTTTCCATGAGTTTCAGATTCCCAAAGGAACTTGGCCAAAAAACCTCTCAAAGTTGCTGAAAAACAAGCCTAAAAGTGAAATAACTTCGAATTTTTCTAAGTTACTTTTCCCTCTTGTAATGAATTTGGTCATAATTCCAAATCTATGCATTTTCTGCTCATGGACCACTTTGTGACTTTTGTAGGACTTGCCAATAGCTTTCCAATGAGCTTTGAACCAACTCAATTGGATGTGTGGTTAAGGTGTTATGGTCTTGCCCCTTTCAAAACCCTAATTCCCGATTTTTGCGATTACTCCCCAATCCTTGATCCGATGGTCATGAAACTTCATGGGTAGGTGCAATATGTCATTAGGAACATTTTTGTTTCTCACCTTGAGGTCAAATTCCTTATAAGTAAAGAGTTGAGTTTTCGGTCAACCGAACGATCGATCGGTGACTACCGAGTCGACTGTTGATGCTCTGAGTCTTTTGAGGCCTTGAAACTTCTTGAGTAGACTTTACCAAGCCATATGAACTTTATGGACCATAATCCCACCATTGTAACACCTTTTAAATCAAAAGTCAAATCACAGTTGACTTTTCCTGATCGAAAATCCTAATCGGGTATCCTGAACTGCACTGTTTTCAATCTTTGGTGACAACCTCAAATTGGGTTCATACTTGAAACCATTTAGTATCCTTGATCTTGTTTCATGTAGAATCAATCCAAGACATTGACTGATCAAACCTTTGAAACCTCGATTCTTGACCGTACAAAATCCTAATTCACCTATATCTTGACAAAGACAAACTTGAAACAGGTTAAGGTTAGATAATCAAATGAATATGATCCTAAAATGATGATGAATATCTAAGGGGTCAAAATTTGGGGTATGACATAAGTGCATAGCCTATTGTGTAGTTTTAAAAGATATCGATCCCACAGAGACCAATTGTCAAAGATCTATTGTTTCCAGTTGCTACAGTGTTTATCTAAGGCGAATGAAATAGTTAAAAGGAAGGAAACGAAATAAAAGGATTTAATAAAAATAGACGAATAACAATGCTGAAATATAATTCACATCAATCGACAATGCTTTGATTGTCTCTACTAAGATAACTTACGGGGCAATGTTTTCTATTTAGAAAAGAATTATTTTAACAGGAACTGTCGCTTTCGTGTATTCAGAACTGAATTTTACTCTCTAATTTATATAATCTATTTGTCACATATGGAAGGCGCTTACCGTGTTAAAGTAGTAAACTCATTTTTAAGAAATTAGACTCTTAACTTAATAGAAAAAAGTTTTTGATTGGAAAGTTTAACTAAAAAGGGTTCTTGGCTCTCGCTCAGGGAAGCGGATCCTAAACCTATAAGCGCATTCACAAATAGTTTTAAAACCTCCTTCTAGAAAGGTTAAAGCTTCCTAATTAATTACCAAAGTGCTTTCGCTATATTTGTTAACCAAAGACAAACTAATTTTAGTCTTTAATGCCGGACGACTTTCGATCTTACCCGACATTTTCACTACATCGCTTTCGTGAAGGCAAATTAAAATAAGTTTCGAAAAATTGCATTTATATCAAAACTGCCCACAGAGGTAATATTAAGGAGATAACATGTAGAGCATCGTCTATTGACGATCCTCACATGCTAGCATTCAAAAATTTAGCCAGACATGTTTAGGGAAAACAAAACATAAATGGTTTTGTGTGCAAAGGTAAACATAATAACGGGTAAAAACATTTTGAAATTAATTAAGACGAAGAGGACAAATTTGATTAAATAAGACAAGGAAAATAAAGGCAAGACAAAGTAAATGTAAATGCTGAATGAATTAAAAACCTACTCCAAGCAAAGTCTTAAATCTGATACAAATTGTGACAACTTGAAATAAATCTTGACGGAATGTAAATGACAAAAATAAATTGCTTCGAAAATCAACTTGTACAAGGTGCTCCAAACTTGATACAGACTCGATTGACGGTGCAATAATCGTTCGGTGTGAAGAGATTATTGCTTTATAATTTGACAATATATTGGCTTAAGTTTGCATAAGCTTGGATACCCTATAAAATTGCATGAAATGGGTATTTATAGGAGTCTAAAATCCTAGAAATCACCAAGGAACCATTTCCAGGTCGTGGAGAAAATGTAGGGACAGTTTATGGAGACTTGGAGACTAAGCATGGTCTGTTCCCAACCGTTTGAGATTTTTCAAGGGTGGCGACCGCCAGAACCTCATGGAAACCGCCATGCTCACAAAGTGGGCATGGCTTGGTCATCCCACTAGTTGGTACACGGACCATCCATGGCACCCCTAGAATGAACGCCATGGTGGTCACCATAGATGCAAGTCTGCTCCAAGTCTTCGCTTTTCGTCCATTTCGCTTTGTTTCTTCGCCCATAGATCCTGATTAATAAATTCCATGAAACAAAGGAAAAACACTAGGATAATAGTGGAAACGGAATTAAAACAATAGGAAAATATGCATAAGCCAAGCCAAATAAACTATAGTTTGAGGCGTCATCACCATATACCCGGTCCATCCAAGTATATGCTTAAAGCAAACTAAATTAACCATAATATCCTTCCTAATTCAGATTTGTCACACTTCTTATTTCCATTAACTTCTTCAGACCTTCAAAGCTTGCTTGCTTGAGGGATTTTGTTAAGATATCTGCTAATTGCAACTTAGTTTTGCAATGTTCAATGCTTAATCTTTCTTTACTAACTTTGTCCCTAAGGAAATGGTACCTCCTTTTTATGTGCTTTCTCTTACCATAACTCATAGGATGATTTTCCAAATAAATTGCTGACGGATTGTCCACTAGAAATTTGGTTTGCTCATAGTTACTCATATTCAACTCTACAAGCAACATCTCCAACCAAAGTTCTTGACATGCTGCATAAGAGGCTGCAACATATTGTACTTCAAATGAAGACAAAGCTATAATTTCTTAATTCTTTGAATTTCATGAGATTGGTGTTGATCCAAGCATGAACAAGTAACATGTTGTTCTCTTTCTATCATCTTGATCATTACTCCAATCTAAATCAGAAATAACCATACACATTAACATCCATTCATGTGTTTTGTTTATTTGGCATGAGTACTCCATAGTAAGTTGTAGCTATAATGTACCTTAGGATCCTTTTTGCTACAAGTAGATGACTTAGCCTTGGTTTCCCCATGAACTACTAACTAATCTCACACTATGGTAAATATTTTTCCTTGTATTGCAAAGTTACCTCAATGAGCCAATGATCTGTTTTTACAAAGTTCTATCCATTAGTTCATCATCTGACTCTTTCTTCAGCTTATAAACCAATTTTAAATCAATTACTTTCTTGCCCGAGTTCTCCATAAACTCACATGTTTGGTTTTTCTCAATGGCCTTGAGTTCCTCAATCATTACAGCTTTCCAATTTTCATCCTGCAGAGTTTGCACATGAATAATTGGTTCTAACTCAGCCATTATTGCTTCTTAAATAAGCTCTCCACTTTCCCTAATTCCTTGGTCAGGAAATCTCTCATAGTCATTCAGCATGACTGATGGAGCTCTATTTTTGTTGATCTTCTCACTCCTTGAGTTTGTGTATGCTCAGCTGGTCATGGTTGTTCCTCGCACAACTGTTTTGGCACTTCAATCTTTGAAAGCCCATACACCATATCCTTCATGTGCATCAAGCTAAGACTCTTAAAATTGAGATGACCAAATCTTTGATTCCAAATCTAATTTTTATCTTTAGTTGTGGTTGATGAAAAACATTAATGATCAATGTAACACGGTGGGAGAACTGACTTGGTGTTTTTGTTTGACAGAAACATGTGTGTGTTGCACCTCAAAATTTGCCCAACTTTTCTTTACCTAGCTTATGTTTCATTTCATTCACATTAGCATTATCATTTGCATTTCAATGACATGTATGCATGAGATTAAGAGGTATGATTACCAATTAAGAGCTATACAAGCCTATGAATCCAGCTGGGAGGCTTATTCAAGTGTTCAAGGGTTGATATCCTTGTCAGAGAAGTTAAAAGATCCTCAGAGAGAGTGATTGAAGCCAAGTGTGTAGGTCTCCTAACTTGAGAGTATGGGGAAGTCATCAGATGATTCTGGAGCCATGAAGTTAGACTTGAGGTCTTGAGAGAGCTCATGAGAAGTGTTGAATATCACTTTGAGGCCTAGACAGGTCATTGTGTAAGATTAAGAAGACTCAGCCATGAGTGGTGCAATTAGGGTTTGACTGGGTCAACCCTAAGCCAACTGATGATTTGAAGAAGGTTGAGACTTAATTCAAGAGCCATGGGATCATGGATTGACGCATTGAGATGTTATAAGGATGATTCCAAGGTTAACTCGTCATGATTAAAGAGTTTGAGAAGTTTCAGGCTAGGGTTTCTAAGACTTGACAGTGTAAAATCCCCTAGTTTGACCCCTGACTTCAAGACTATTTAACTCGAGATATGATTGTAATCTTTTATTGACCCCAACATGATTGTTGTAGAGAATGCGCTTAGCATTAATTTGAGTACTATAAGTCCTTGATAGGGTTTATAGAACTCAAGTTATGAGCCAGACAAGTTACAAGTCATTTGAGGCATGTGAATTTGGAGCTTGAAAGTTACCCAACTTGCATGTCACTTTTTCCCTAGAAGGATGATTCCTATGAACTTTTGGTCAGCATGAATGTTGTTCCTTATTCTCTTAGCTTTCTAAAGAGTACTAGAATTCCATGATTGGATTTGTAGAACTCAAGTTATGGCTTTGATAAGTCAAGGGTATTTTGGGTATTTAGACATTACAGGTCATTTTGAATCATAAGTCAATTTCACCATCTTGCAAGCCTCAAATGGATTTTTGTTCAACATGAAAGTTGTTCAAAATGATGTTTTCAGATTGTCTAAGTATCAAGGGTCCATTGATATGGATTATATCAAGCATTGGTGGAAGAAAGTTCATATAAAAGCCATTTTAATGAATTAAGATGAAAAAATTCAAATAAATTGATTTGTGTCCAAACAAGGCAAAATTATAAGTCAATTTGATTGGAAAATACATTTTGGAAACAATGGCAATATTACATTTTTGGTTTGAGGTCAAATTCATGCACTTCCATTTTGTTACTTCATGATGAAGTAACATATCAAACTTGGATCATTGGATTGCAAACAAGGGAATAATCACCACCAACCAATTCAATATCTCATGAGATGATGATTGCAAGCAAATTCAGGCCAGAACAGAGCAAATACACGACTGTTGCACATGATATTTTGAAGGAGAAATTGAAAATGAAAATCTCATATAGAAGGTTACAGAAGGTTCTGGATGATTCCTTTAGCTTCTATATAACCATTAGAGTGTGTTCGACAAGCTTTTTGGAGAAGATTGATGATGGTTGCAGAGAGAGCAAGTGAAAAATCAGAGGTGAAAACAGAAATCGTATTTGGAGTTTGAAGGAAAATCAAGCCAAATCAAGGTGTGCATCAGATTCAGAGGAAGATTTGGAGTGAGTCTGGATCATATTGAAGGCTGAATCGAGCAAGGAGTGTGACTGTTCTTCATCTGAAACCAGATTGGTACAAATCAACTTCTTGCATAATTTATAGGGAGATATGTAGAAACCTTCATGTGGTTAGGATCAGGATGAAGTGTAGTTGGATTTAGGATGATTAATCGCATGTTTAGAGACAATTTAGGGTGGATTCCATTTTCGGTTGAGATTGTGATTTCAAGATTCAGGCATTTTTAGAGTGAATAAGTGCTATGGTTGAATTCCTGGTGAAATTCTGGTCAAGTTTCATGTAAAGATCGTGGCAAATGGATGTGTGTAGAGGAAGTTAGGGTTGTGCAGGGTGACCGGAGATGTCACCGGCGGTGGCCGTGGGTTGCGCGCGAGTGTTGCAGGTTTGAATGAAGAAGATGAAGTCTTGACCGTTTGTTTGTGTTGAACGCTTGACTTGGTCACTCCATCCTGGCGCGTATGTTGTGCTACGTATCCCCCTACACAACGCTGCGTTTGGATAAGTAGAGAACTTCAGGCTTGTGGAACTTTGCTGGGGTGAACCAAACGTGCATGGGATCGAATCCTAGCTTGTACTCCTTTTTTCTTTTGTTAATTTCTGAAGAGAATACAAGTGAATTCATAGCGCATGGGCCTTGACATGTTCTTGCTATTCATACCCCCATCTGTCCCAATCCCCATTATGAACTGATTATATTTGCTATTCAGCACGCAGGTTTATTGATTTCTTTTGATTTTCTTTTAAAATTCATCATTTCATGTTAGTTTGAAAACAATTCATGAAAAATAGGAAAATAAGTTAATTAATTCCAGATTTTTTTCCCCTGATTCATGATTGAATCTAGAATTTTGTTGAATGAAAATATTAGGAAAATCATGCATTTTCAATTTTTGTGCATTTTTTACATTTTATTTGATATTGAAATGGCCATGGTTGATACGTCTGTTTGATGATTTTAGTGTGAGCACTTGGTGATGAATTTTGGCTTGATTTTGTGTGTGTGATTAGCTTAGACATGTATGCACCCATAGTACTTTTCTCACATTTTTGTGATGAAGTTTAGGGTTGTTTTTTGTATGGAACTTTAGGTGCTTCCTTTTAGGGTTTAGGTTTAGTACCTTGTAGTGTAGAATTTATTTCTAGGGCTTATTTGATGATTTAATCTCTGGATTTAACATGGTAGAGTCATGATTGACTTAGGTTACCCTAGTTATTTTTGTAGGATTTTACAATTGGTTTTAGTATTTTAGTTAGGATTAACTTTAGTACTAGGTTTTAGGTGATCATAACTTGCTAACTCAACTAGAATGACTTCTTTAGTTCCCTTAGATTAGGGTGTTGCTTCTCTTGCTCTAGGATGATGATGAAGACATGTGTGGGCTGCTGTGGAATGCATGATGGAGCTTGGACTTGAAGTTTGCTCTTCCTTTGGTGTAGTTTGTTTAGGGTTAAGGATTAGGGTTTTAGGGAGATCTCTTAGAATAGATTTTCTTCCTTCATGAAACATGGAAGATGTTGATCACTTCCATTCCTTCCTATGATGTAAGGTCCCATTGTGAAGGCCCCATCCCTCCTTTGGTAGGATGAGTGGCTCCTCACAAATTGGTAGAACCTTTGAGGGTTCCTTTCCCTGATGGTGGAATGCTTAGAGGTGACCTTTGGTCTTCACTTTGCTTCTCCCTATCCCCACCTTGCTCTTGTTAGATGAATCTTTCTTCCTTGCTAGAGGATGGAGTTCCTTGCTAGAAGACTGAAGATGTCAGAGGTTTCACTTCCCCTGTGTCTAAAGACTGCCTTTGGAGCTGAAGCTTGAAGATAAAGAAGAACAAGTTGACACTTGTGAAGAAGGCCAAATTGAGGATGAAGCAAGAGCTGAAGCTTGAAAAAGGCTGGAGAACAAGTTGATACTTGTGTTTGATGCATTGAAAGCTTAAAGAAGCAAGTTGACACTTGCTATTGAAGATGGAAGCCTTGAAGAACAGTTACAAACTAAGGACTGAACTGCTGTCAGAGGATTGCTTTGCTCTAAAGTTGTGGAAGCTGTTGATCTGCTTTCTTTCCTATCTGTTTTATTTCTGTGCAACTGTATTAATGTGACTTGTTTGATTTGCTTGATGCATTAGAATAAGTTCATGTTTAGATTGTGTTAAGCTAGGAGCATGATTGCACTAGAGGTTGAGTTGCTCCCTCTGCTTGTATTTTTACTGTATGGCTTTGCTTGCGGGTATTCGGTAGAGCCCAGCTCCCTTGCCTATGTGGTTTGTGTTTTGCTTGATGGCATTTTATTTTTCTGTATGATTGCATTTATTCATGTCTGGCTTGAGGTCGAGACGAGCTTGTGGAGGCTGATGCCCCACACACATTTCCTCCGTCACTTGCATTGCATGCATTTTACAGTCGTTTACTGTTCACTGTTTAAGCTGATGCTTTATCTGTTTCTGTTTATCATTGACATGATCCCCTAGGAATCTCACTTCCTTTGATAAGGAAGTGACGATTAGAACTTTAGGTTGAAACCTATGCATGATAACTTCTGGGAGTTCCCTGTTTCAAACCACAACCATAGGATGAATCCTTGGCATGACAACATTAGGACTTGATAGTCTCCCTTTAGTTGAGCATGTTCTCTCTTCTCATCTTGAAATAACAGTAAAAAACGTAATAAAGGCAAGTTAGTATAAGCGCGTTACGAGCCCTAAACTACTTGGGTAATGATAATTGAGCGGCCTCCTCTCAATCGTCTAGAATTTTTAGTATACGTCCTTTGGACGATATGTGACGCATTCGTTCCCAAGTCATAGTCTCTAGTGCAGTACAAACTACAGACAACTAAAAAGCAGTTCTTTTGTAAAAGACAGAAAACAAACTTCAAACCTTTTTGCCCCGTGGGCCCGTAATTTAGAGGAAGCTTTTCTGAAGAAAAGAGTGTCGTTAAATACCAGTTCTACCGCAAACGGTAACGCCTGAGTCTCCAAGGGTCGAGCTGCGTACGTCAAACTGCTGGAACGTTTGTTAACCCTACTCGAGAAAACAGATGAATCTGAATCCCCGTAATCCGTATTATCCCGAACTACGTAAGCTCTGATCTCTCATACCTGTTGAGAGTACGTAGGCACAATACTGATGTATTGGCGAGCCACCTTCCCCCATCACCCGTAGTTAGTCAAACTACGTTGACTCTGATTTCTCATTCTCTGATGAGAATACGTAGGCATAAAGCGCGACGCTTTGCCGAGTCATTTTCTTTTCTTTTCAGACCAGCCTTGATAGATAGATAGATAAAACCAACCCGTCAGATAAACACAAACAAGCGTGGATCCCATCGAGTACGATGGACGTGAGGGGTGCTAATACCTTCCCCTTGCGTAACCGACTCCCGAACCCAGATAATGGTTGCGATGACCTTGTCTTATACCCTTTCGTCAGGTTTTTCCGATCGTTTCCTTTCCCGTTCTGAGGGATAAATAATGAAAGGTGGCGACTCTTCTGTTTTGTCGGCACCTTATTTTCGCGGAAGCGACAGCTGACGACTCTGTTGGGGACTTGATAGTTTCCTGGGATCCAACGTCCCTTATGCGAGTCAGTTTGGGGATCCAACATCCCCTGCGAGAGTCAATCCTAGCGCTTGCATGATTACTTGTTGGGTTGTGTTTATTTATCGCACTTTATTTCCTGCACTTTATTTTCAATATGATATGATTATCTGCACTGTTGTGGGAGGGGCATTCTGATGAGCGAGAAGCCAAACCCAGGCTTGAGAGCTGCATAGTATTAGAGTGGGTTAGTGGAGGACGTGCTTGCTTTGCTTGCAGCTGTTCCCACGTAATCCACACTCAAACGAGGTTCTCTTTGATGGCTTCTTATCGGTCCTTTGGACTGGAGGGGTTGTCGGATCTGAGGATTGTCGACTCTGGGAACCGATCATTTGGAATTCAGCTAAGTGAGGCCGCTTCAAGAGATGATGATGCCACACCTTCTGGGTATCATATCATCTTTTCTTGAAAGTCTGTGATGCTGATGACCGCATAGGATGCCGAGCCTTTTCCGTGATTAGGTCCATACCTGTGAGAAGGGTCGGGTTTGTTGCAGGAAACCTTAACCTTCAGACTACCTGGTTTTCTTGACAATGAATCAGTTTTGTTGGTATCAGAGGTTCTCATCATCAGATATATGGTTGTTCTTGACAGAGCAGATTGTTGGTCTGGTATCAGGAGTTTCTTCTTATCAGAGATATGGTTGTTCTTGACAGAGCAGATTTTTTGTCTGGTATCAGGGGTTTCTTCTCCTCAGAGATATGGTTGTTCTTGACAGAGCAGTATTGTGGTCCTGTTGATACAGAACCTTCATCTCTTCAACGGCACAGTTGTGCTGATCTCCTGCTGCATGATTGCATTTTGCATTGCTTGCATCCTCATTTTCATGTCATTAACGTGTGTCTGTGTTGCAGGTGCATATTTCTCCCCTGGTTCTAGTGATCTTGATCCTTATGGCAGATATGGCATCTCTGAAGAAGACTGTGGCTTACAAGCTACCAACACCTGACATCCGAGAATTGCGAGCTTTGATTTCTTTGGCTGATAAGACAGTGATGGAGAGTTTCAGACAGAGTTATGGGAGATTGCTGAGTATTGTGTATAAGCTTCCTACGTACGATTTAATGGCCTCTACGCCCTGCTGCAGTTTTACGACCAACAGCTCAGATGCTTTGTGTTTCCAGACTATGTCCTAGCTCCGACCCTGGAGGAGTACTCTGACCTGTTGGGGGTGCCTTTGATGAATCAAATGCCTTACTACCGTGTTGAGGGTGAACCCAAATTGAGTAAGCTTACTGACGCTCTGCATGTAGATGAGTCTGAATTGGAAGGGATGGTATCCAGAAAGATTGGAGTTCATGGTTTCCCTTTGTCTTTCCTGATGGAAAAAGCCCGAAAGTTTGCCGAGAATGGTCGCTGGGATGTGTTCAATGCCTTCTTAGCCCTCTGTATCTATGGGATCGTGCTATTCCCAAGTCACCCGGACTTTGTAAGCATGGATGCTTGCCACATATTTTCCTCCGGGAATCCAGTGCCCACTCTCCTCGGAGACGTCTACCATTCAATTCACAGCAAGAACGAAAACAGAAAGGGGAAGAACGTGGCATGTTGTGCTCCTTTACTGTATAAGTGGTTTGCTAGCCATCTTCCTAAGTCGGGGCCATTCATTGATTCTGCCGAGTCTTCGCCTTGGTCTGCGCGTTTGATGGGTTTGACTGCTACCGATATTATCTGGTTTGATAGAGATCTGCTGGGCAAAGATATTGTGTCTAGCTGCTGTGGCTTTCCTAACGTCCCTTTGGTCGGAAGGAATGGATGTATCAACTACAAACCATCTCTGCTAGTATGATAATTTGGGTATGCACTACGAGGTTCTTCTGAAGAGGAAGAGATACAGGAATCTCTGTATCTCACAGGGTTGATTGAAGGTGACACTTTGATCAAGGTACAGAATGCTTGGAGCAAAATTCACCGGAAGGGGAAAGTCTTGCTGGGAAAGAGCAACAATAAGGCCTTTGATCCGTACGTGACTTGGATTCGAGAAAGGGCCGCCAAGTTTCTGATGCCGTTTCCTGCTGTGGAACCATTGTGTGCTCTCGTGCACAAAGAGTCTATTACAGTTGATATTCAGAAATTCAACCAGGTACTCCAAGAGAAGGAAGAGCTACAAAAGGCCAACGAAGAGTTGGAGAAAGAGATCGCTCAACTTCGGAAAGAGAAAAGTGAAGTTGTTTATACCTGCAAGAAGCAGACTGAGATGATAAACCATCTAGGCTCCAACCAGACCAAAGAAACTGATGCTAGGGAACGTCTGGGGTTGGATCTAAAGTCAGTGCATGGCGTGTTGACAACCAAGAAATAGGATCTGGACAGAGTGTACCGGAAGTTAACCCAATACGAGAGGGTCTGGAGCAGCACCCTAGCCAAGTACAAAGAGCGGGAAGAAAAGATGAAGCAGCGAGTAGCCGAGCTAGAAGCTCAGATTATGGTGAAAGATGAGAGTACAGAGGCTGAAGTCTCCCTGCGACATGACGTCCAGTATAGATTGGCTGAGGCCGAGGCGGATTTGCAAGATTCTCAACTCCGAGCTGATGCTAAAAGGAGAAGAGTCGAGAACCATTCTGAAGAAGGGGTTTCTAGGAGCGTTGCTGATAATCTCCCAGATTCCATCAGGCAGAGGGACCTGTTGGCCCGGGGTTTGCTTGCTCAGTCAGATCATCCCGCTACAAAGAAGTTGATAGAATATTTTCGTGCCCATGGCCGCACCTGATCTTTTGTATCTCTTTTTGTATATTTTATGCATTGATATGCTGATCACCGCCAGGTCTGTTGATTGGGGTCATGCCTTATTGCTTCAGTTGTATGTGATTACAGTTGTACGCTACCCGAGCGGGCTTTTCAGATGAATATATGAGGATTTCTTTTCCATGATTGGATCATAGACTTTATTTGTCTCGGAAACTAGGATCGGGGGGATCTCCCCAAGGCACAGACACACGTTTGCATTTGCATGAAGCATATGCATAACGAACACCTTGTCGTTTTTTCTAACCCTTTGTGTATGCAGGTTGTTCCAGGATTGACCGAAGACCGATCCACCGCTATCCGACCAGAGCGAATCAAGCTAGAGCAATGGAACAAGTGCAGACTGACGTCCAGGAACTCCGAGAGAGGATGAACCGCTTCATGGAGCTCATGCAAGTGGTTTCTAACGGCCAGGACCAGCTCAGAACACTGGTCTAGCCTCTGATCTCAAGGGTTGACAACAACGGTGTGCTGCATGGAGGGAGCGTTCCCGTCCCTCCACCTGTTGAAACTCCTCAGGGTGGCATCCCCGTGACCGGGGGGAATGGCAGTGGTAACGGCAATGTGATCACTAACATCGGGCTCAATGGTAATACGACTGGCGTCGGTAATGGAAATTTTGAAGCTAATGGAAACGCTGGACTAGGCAGTGGCAACACGGGTGCTGGAAATCTGTATGGGCCTCAACCATGGCTAGAAGATCATCAAGAAGATTTGTTCTCATAGAGGAGTGCTGAAGGAGAACTGACTGCTGAAGCACGTCTGAGGTTTAAGGCACTCGAGAAAAAAATGAGGAATTTTGAGAACCAGAACACTATGGGTGTCGACATGACTAAACTGGGGTTGATTTCTGATTTCAAGGTGCCTCCTAAATTCAAGGTACCCGACTTTGAGAAGTACAAGGGCACCACTTGCCCTCGTGTCCACTTAAGGTCATACTACCGAAAGATGTCCGCTCACTCTGAAGACGAGAAGCTGCTGATGCACTTCTTTCAGGATAGCCTGTCCGGACCATCCTTGGAGTGGTACATGAGTTTGGAACCCACCAGTGTGCGCACATGGAAGGAACTTGCTGAGGCATTTGTGCACCATTATCAGTATAACAGTGACTTGGCTCTGAACCGGGTTCAACTGCAGAACTTGTCACAGAGGAACAACGAAGGATTCAAAGAATACGCCCAGCGATGGCGTGAATTAGCAGCTAGAGTTCAGTCGCTGATGGTTGAACGAGAGCTTGTTGAAATGTTTGTAGCCACTCTCCCGGGGGTCTATTACGAGAAACTGGTCAGTGGTATGTTAGGGATTTTCTCATATCTCATCATTACTGGCGAGCACGTTGAAAATGGGATCAAGTTGGGGAAAATTCAAGGTGGTGATCTATCCTCAGCTGGAGGAGGTAAGAAACCATATGGTAACAAAAGGCGTGAAGGAGAGACGAGCGCCGTGTCCAACGCTCGAAGGAAAGGTAAGGGCCAGCGCCAACAGGTGGCTAACATAACCATCCCTGCTGTCCAACAACCCCAGCCACAGCAGCAGCAGTAGCCAAATCAACAAGGGTACATAAAGTATCAGAACAGGGCACCTTTGTCAAGTCGTCACCTTGAGACGCCGCCCATGTCTTATGCGCAGTTGTTACAAACTCTGCTTCAGTTACAGCTAGTCCAGAAGAGAACCCTGGCTCCCTTGACAGGGGCACCTCTGCAGGGTTATGATGCGAATGCAACGTGTGATTTTCACTCAGGGGCACCTGGCCACACGATAGAAAACTGCAAAGCCTTCAAGCACAAGGTGCAAGATATGGTGGATGCTAAGATCATCAATTTCTCAGATAATGTGCCGAATGTCATAAAGAACCCTATGCCGAATCATAGGGGAGGTGAGGTGAATGCCATTATTGATGAAGAGGATTTAGATGTGTTGACTGATGTCAAGGATCTGAAGACACCGCTTAGCTTCGTTAAAGCCAAGCTGATGAAGAGAGGCTTCTTTCCAAGTTGTGGAGAATTATGTATGGGTTGTGCGACTCGTCCTGATGGATGTAAACAGTTGATAGAGGGGATTCAGGGTCTGATGACCGAAGGAATCTTGCAGTTTAGCCGAAGGTCCGAATGTGGATCTGGAGAGGTAATGCTGAAGCCAGATGATGAGGTTGCCACCATCACCGTCCCTCGCCAAACGATAACCATTTCTGCACTCAGGCCGCCCACAATTACCATCACCAAAGCTGGGCCGATACCTTTTGAAAGCACCAATGCTGTCCCATGGCATTATGGGGTAGACGTATACTGCAACGGACAAAAGTTGGACCTAGAACCATCTGGGAGGTCTGTGGATAACCTAGTGGGAATTGGCGGAATCACACGAAGCGGAAGAGTATTTGCTCCACCTGAGATTGTGGTGGACAAAGCGGACAAAGCTGATGCAACTGATAAAGGAAAAGGTAAAGTCGTTGAGGAAACCCCTCGTGGGGTAGAGAAGGACTTACTTGTGAAGGACGTTGAAGAGTTCATGAGGGTGATCAAGAAGAGTGACTACAAGATCGTGGATCATCTCCATCAAACACCCTCGAAAATTTCAATCCTGAATTTGTTGCTGTGTTCGGAGTCACATCGCAACGCGCTGTTAAAGGTTTTGAATGCCACGTATATACCGCAGGAAATCTCGGTCAACCAGTTGGAAGGGGTAGTAGCCCACGTGAACGCTGGAAACGGGTTAGGGTTCACTGACCTGGAGCTGACGCCAAAGGGAAGAAACCACAACAGCGCCCTGCACATCTTGATAGAGTGTAGGGGAACAGTTATGGCTCACGTGTTGGTGGACACAGGGTCATCGCTTAATGTTCTTCAGAAGAAGGCATTGATGAAGTTAGATACTCACAGATTGATTTGCACACCCAGTGATCTGGTTGTGAAGGCTTTCGATGGAACCAAGTGTCATGTCTTTGGAGAGGTAACGCTGCCAATACAAGTTGGGCCAGAAACTTTCGACGTAGTCTTCTACATTATGGACATCATGCCCGCTTACAGCTGTCTCTTAGGCCGGCCATGGATCCATTCTGCTGGCGCCGTGACCTCCACGTTGCACCAGAAGCTCAAGTATGCTATCGGAGGCAGCATCGTGACTGTATGTGGCGAGGAAGACATAATGGTGAGCCATTTGTCCTCCTTCAAGTATGTTGAGATGGATGGGGAAATTCACGAAACCCTATGTCAGGCGTTCGAAACCGTTAAGGTCAAGGACGTGGCTCCAGTAATGACCGAAAAACCAGAGATGACTCTCTCTTCCTTCAAGGAAGTCCGGGTCGTTCTTCAAGCCGGATCTACCCCAGGCTGGGGGCAAGTTCTAGAAATACCTAACAAGTAGGACAAGTTTGGGTTAGGATACTCTCCTACGGCTGAAGCCTCCTCTTCTCACAGTGCGTCGCGAGGTAAAGGGCCGATCCAGTTTACCAGTGGCGGGGTGATATTTGAAAGTGTCAACCCAGTGTCTGAGGACGGCGAAGACAGCGATTGCGACCTAGACTCTTGGATCCAGCCAAGCAAACCAGGTCAGAGCCTCACCAACTGGTCCATCAGGGATACCATCCAAGTGACAAGCAAAGAGTAATGATTTACTTTCTCCAATTATTGTACAACCTTATGTCCTACCCGGGGCATAGTGGTTTTATTGTCAGGGCCTTGTTTGATTATGTACATGCATTTTACCAACAAATCAAAAGGCGTTTTCTTCACATTCAAATATTGTGATCTCTGTTATTCCTGTTTTATATTTGTTTTGAAAAACAATAAAATGGCAATAGGGTTTGTGCTAACCTGCATATCCTTGTTTTAAGCTTAACCCTTGATTTTGCAGGATCCACATAGCAGATGACATCGACTCTGGACCTTCTACGACTCACTTCGACTTTGATTGCCCGATCTATCAAGCCGAAGAAGAGATTGATGAAGACGGAGACCTTCCCGAAGAGTTGGCCCGCTTGTTGAAACAAGAAGAGAAAGTTATTCTGCCTCACGAAGAAGAGATTGAGATTGTGAATTTGGGTTCTGAAGAACTGGTCAGGAACGTCAGGATAGGGGCTGCATTGCAGAGTGATGTCAAGCAGAGATTGGTCGAGATGCTGAGAGAGTATAGTGACATCTTTGCTTGGTCATACGAAGATATGCCCGGACTTGATACTGACATCATGGTCCATCACTTGCTGTTGCGAGAAGATTGTCCTCCCGTTAAGCAGAAGCTTAGGAGGACGCGACCAGATATGGCCGTTAAGATCAAAGAAGAAGTGTAGAAACAACTTGATACTGGCTTCTTAGTGGTCACTACTTACCCTCCGTGGGTCGCCAACATAGTGCCTATACCGAAGAAGGACGGTAAGGTACGAATGTGCGTCGATTATCGGGATTTGAATAGGGCGAGCCCTAAAGATGATTTCCCGCTCCCTCATATTGATGTGTTGGTCGACAATACAGCTCAGTTCTCTGTATTTTCGTTCATGGATGGCTTCTCCGGCTACAATCAGATCAAGATGGCGCCGGAGGACATGGAGAAAACTACGTTTATCACACCTTGGGGAACGTTTTGCTACAAGGTAATGCCTTTCAGTCTGAAGAACGCAGGGGCCACTTACCAACGAGCAATGGTTACTTTGTTTCATGATATGATTCATCATGAGATTGAAGTCTATGTTGATGACATGATTGCGAAGTCCCAGACGGAGGAGGGACACCTGGTCAATTTGCTGAAGCTTTTTGAGAGGCTTAGGAAGTTCAGGTTGAGGCTGAATCCTAACAAGTGTACTTTCGGAGTACGGTCTGGAAAACTACTAGGGTTTATCGTGAGTGAAAGAGGCATTGAGGTTGATCCTGCGAAAATAAAAGCAATACAAGAAATGCAAGCGCCAAAAACCGAAAAAGAAGTTCGTGGCTTCCTGGGCAGAATAAACTACATTGCAAGGTTTATTTCTCAGCTCACGGCCATGTGTGAACCGATGTTCAAACTGCTAAAGAAAGATCAGGCGATTATCTGGAACAAGGATTGCCAGAAGGCATTTGATAAGATAAAACAGTATCTACAGGAACCTCCGATCTTGATACCCCCAGTGGCCGGAAGACCCTTAATCATGTACTTGACAGTTCTTGAGAATAGTATGGGGTATGTTCTCGGTCAGCACGACGAGACGGGCAGAAAGGAGCATGCCATTTACTATTTGAGTAAAAAGTTCACAGATTGTGAATCTCGTTACTCGATGCTGGAGAAGACGTGTTGTGCACTAGCCTGGGCTGCCAAACGTTTACGACAGTACATGCTCAACCACACAACCATGCTAATTTCGAAGATGGATCCGATCAAGTACGTCTTCGAGAAGCAAGCGCTTTCGGGAAGGATTTCCAGATGGCAAATGGTGTTGACGGAGTATGACATTCAGTACGTTTCCCAAAAGGCCATCAAGGGAAGCGTATTGTCTGAATACCTTGCCGAACAGCCGATCGAGGATTATCAGCCGATGAAATTTGAATTCCCTGATGAGGATATCATGTTTCTCAAGGTGAAAGATTGTGATGAACTGTTTCCCGACGAGGGTCCAGATAGGAAATCCCAATGGAAATTGATATTTGACGGGGCGGTTAATTCTTATGGAAGTGGCATTGGGGCAATCATCACGACTCCCCATGGATCCCACATCCCATTCACTGCTAGACTGACGTTTCCGATCACCAATAACGAAGCAGAGTACGAAGCATGCATCACAGGTCTAGAAGAAGCAATTGATTTGAGAATCAAGAACCTAGATGTGTATGGTGACTCGGCACTTGTGATTAACCAGATTAAAGGGGAGTGGGAGACTCGTCAATCGAATTTGGTGCTGTACATGAACTATGCCAGAAGGCTGCTTCCGTTCTTCGATCGAGTGGAACTCCATCATGTGCCCAGAGCTGAAAATCAAATGGCTGATGCCTTAGCCACGTTGGCTTCGATGTATAAAGTCAATTTTTGGAATGAAGCTCCAAGGATTATCCTTTCTCGTCTTGATAGACCTGCGTTCGTCTTTGCGATCGAGGAAGCCTCCGATGGCAAGCCATGGTTCCATGACATCCAGACTTTCCTTATGACTAAGGAGTATCCTGCGGGAACGTCAACCCAGGATAAGAAGACTCTGAGGAGGCTGTCTGGAAATTTTTATCTCAATCCTGATGGAGTTTTGTATAAAAGAAACCACGATCTCGTGCTACTCAGATGTGTAGATGAGAAAGAAGCGAGTATGCTCATGGAAGAAGTCCATGAAGGCACATTTGGTACGCACGTCGGCGGGCATGCTATGACAAGAAAGATCCTGAGAGCAGGATATTACTGGCTGATGATGGAATCAGATTGCTTTAAATTCGCGAAGAGATGTCATAAATGCCAAATTTATGCTGATAAGATTCATGTGCCGCCGTGCCCGTTGAATGTTATGTCTTCCCCGTGGCCGTTCTCCATGTGGGGCATCGACATGATAGGCAAGATCGATCCCACTGCATCTAACGGTCATCTCTTCATTCTAGTAGCCATCGACTACTTCACCAAGTGGGTGGAGGCAGCCTCGTATGCTAACGTGACCAAGTAGGTGGCGGCTAAGTTCATAAAGAGGGACATCATCTGTCGATACGGAATTCCCGAGCGGATCATTACTGATAATGGTTCGAATCTAAATAACAAGATGATGAAGGAGTTGTGCCAGAGTTTCAAGATTGAACACCACAACTCATCTCCTTACCGGCCGAAGATGAATGGCGCCGTTGAAGCGGCCAATAAGAACATCAAGAAGATTGTGCAGAAGATGGTTGTAACCTATAAAGATTGGCACGAGATGTTGCCATTTGCACTGCACGGTTATCGTACAACGATACGTACATCAACCGGGGAAACTCCTTTCTCACTGGTGTACGGTATGGAAGCTGTCCGACCGTTAGAAGTTGAGATTCCTTCTTTACGAGTTTTGGTTGATGTGAAACTCGATGAGGCATAATGGATTAAGGACCGACTAAACCAACTCAGCCTGATGGACGAGAAGAGGTTAGCATCAATTACATATGGTCGCCTGTACCAAATCCGCATGAAGAAAGCTTATGATAAAAAGGTGCGTCCTAGAAGCTTCCAGACGGGTGATCTCGTCCTGAAGAAGATTCTTCCTCCACACTCCGATCACCGGGGCAAGTGGACTCCTAATTACGAAGGTCCGTACATCGTCAGCAAGGTCTTCTCGGGAGGAGCCTTGTTGTTATCCATGATGGATGGCGAAGATTTTGCATCCCCGGTGAACGCGGACGCAGTTAAAAAATACTTTGCTTAAAGAATGACCCGCTGGAAAGAAAAAGAATATCCAAGAAAAAATGGGGCATCCCGGCGAACCATAAGAAAAGAAAAAGATTCGGGCAAAAATTAGGGATATAAATGAAAAGAATGTACACCCGCAAAGTCGAAAACCTGGAAGGGCGACTTTGGAAAAAAGGGGTATCCCAGTTAATCGAAAACCCGAAAGGGCGATTCAGGTAAAAGTTAGGGATTTGAAAAAGCAAATGACTGCGTACCACGTTTGGACTTTCATTGTTTAGTGGGTTGGAAGACCTGAGGGCCGTTTATCTGAATCAATCTCTTCTGAAGCTGAAGCGTCGGAGAAGTATCGAAGTCGAGTGGGTCATAGAGGGATCAACTCATGGTGTTCGTCTATGCCGCATTGCCGACATTTGTGTATATACTGATGTATATTTATGTTTTTATATTTGCGCAACTTCCTCATTCCAGGAGCTTGCATCTGTTGTAAAACATTTTCACCCATTCAGGGGTTCGTCATCAATAAAATATATACTATTCAGCAATTTTGTTTGCTTGTTTAGCATCTATCTATTTTGTTTGCGGAAAAGAACGCCGATGTTTTTGATGAAATGCGCATACATAAACTTTCTGGCCTAGGCCACTGATTGTTGAAATAATGAATTACTTGAACATTGTCACAAGATGATAACCTTGATAGGTCCCTTTGAGAAGGGTATCTCGTCTGTTTGTTTGTGTTGTTGCAGGTATGGCATATTCCAGGCCGTAAGCCGTATGCGTCCCCAAGCAGGATGATTCCTTCTTCCCCAGTGAGTTCAGAAGCCTCTCCCCATGGAGTCTGAACATGGGACTAAGAGCATTGATATGTCTTCCCAAGCAGAGATGGATTCTCCCTAATCAGAGGTATCCGGAAGGATCACCACTTCCCCAGCTGAGTCATACACTGAAGTGTACGTTCATTCCCCAGCACTGGGTCAAAGTGCAATTCTCGTAGAAGACTACCCGCAAGTATGCAACACTCGATAGTTCAAGACTGAAGTCTCCAGCGGAGTTGAGATTCCCCACAGAGTTGTATTCTCCCAGCAAGCAGGATGATTCCTTCTACCCCCAGCCGAGTTTGCAAGTCCCCAAGAGAGTCGAGTCCTTGGAAAGCGTTCAGGCCATGATTGGTGCTCCCCAGTAGAGTATTGAATAGCTGATGTTGTTTTCCCCCATCGGAGTCGTTATCTCCAGGAAAGTTTTAGCCGCGAAGGCCGTGCAGTTTATTTCTGCAACTGACATCGTTTTCCTCAGCAGTTGTGGTTCGAATACCCGGTTGAGCAGGTCCAGGTTCTCGTAGAACTTTATTCCCCTGCAGCAGTCAACTGAATATCGTTTCCCCAGGTGGAGCCCAATTGAGATTGGTGTGACTTCTTCTCCTCGGCAGGATGAGTCTTTCCTCCACCAGAGTGGTTCTTTCTCCTTGACAGGAGGATTCTCCCTTCAGCATTTATTTTGCTGATGGGGTCATAGCATTTTGCATGATTGCATAACATTTACCCTAAAAATGCGTAGCATTTCCACCGTGTGGAGCATTGCGCCATTGTCAAAGCATAGGCATACGAAACATGAGCTAGGGCATTACCGTTCTTGTTTTGCAGGTGTTCCTCCGCAGAATGGTTTGCTCAAGATGATTCTTGAATTCCCCGACGAAGTTGTTTGTTTAAGATGATTCTTAAAAGCCCCAGTGAAGTCGTAAGAGTTGGTCGCTTAAGTTGATGCTTAGGATGCCCGGTAGAGTATTTGCTCAGGATGATTCCTGAAATCTTCAGCAGAGTTATATGTCCAAGATGATTCTTGAAGTCCTCGGCGGAGTTGTTTGTCCAAGATGACTCTTGAAATCCTCAGCAGAGTTGATTCATTCAGAATGATTTCTGGATCCCCGAAGCAGAGTTACTTGATAGTTCTTCAGAATCCCCAGCGGAGATGTGTCATCCCCAGCAGGTTTGAACAGAGAAGTTGAAATTTCCCTTGAAGACTTGATGATTGAAGTCTGGTAGTAGTGCCAAAACTCCAGACTTACTGACAAAGTCCAACTGTGAGGTCAAAGTAGTTGTCTCAGCTGACGCGGAGTGCCTGACGGCAAAAGAATGTGTATCTTTAGTGGTTCATGATTGATTAAGGATTTCCCTTGAAGACTTACTGATGAAGTCTAGCTGCAATGTCGAAGCAGTTTGCCTAGCTGACGCATGGTGCCTGATGGCAAAAGATTATATATCCTGATTGGTCCGTGATAGAGAGACTTACTGACGAAGTCCAACTGTGAAGTCGACGCAGTTCTCTCAGCTGATGCGGAGTGCCTGATGGCAGAAGTTTGGATATCCCAATTAATTCATGGTTGATCGAAAACTCCATTTCCGACTTTCTGATGAAGTTCGGTTGACGCCCGAGATGTTCTGTGAATGCCCGACGGCATGATTAACTTGATTGTTAAAAAGTTCCTAATGACCTGATGAGTCCCGAGGAATTCTTCAGCTATGACGCAGAATGCTTGACGGCATGATCAACCATCCATTACCAGTTACCGTGTAACCGGTGACCCCTTGATGACTTGAGGACGAATATCTACAGCAAAATCAGATGATCATCCTGACGGAGATTTGAGATTAGATCTTTCACCGGTTACCGTGTGACCAATTCCCCAGCAGAGTTGTCGTGCAACTATCATGTTCCGTTTTGAAGATGTTCCTACCGATCAGAGTATCGTTTACCTGTGAGGTTGGCCAATCGCCGGTTACCGTATAATCAGTGATCCCTCGATGATTTGAGGATGCAATGATATCAGATAAATCAGAGAATCATCCTGACGGAGGTTCAGATTAGTATTTATCCAGCTAGTTGTCGTGCAGCTATTATTTCAGTTTCCGAAGATTTATCCCCATCAGAGTACCGTGTACTTGTGCAGTTGGCAAATTTCCGGGTTTGTTAATATTCAACTGTCTCGTACCTTGATTTTTTGAGAGTCGTTTGCTTCTCACCCAGTCAGGTCCAAGCCGTTTGAATAGGGGCAGCTGTTGCACTCCAAAATTTGCCCAACTTTTCTTTACCTAGCTTATGTTTCATTTCATTCACATTAGCATTATCATTTGCATTTCATTGACATGTATGCAGGAGATCAAGAGGTATGATTACCAATTAAGAGCTATACAAGCCTATGAATCCAGCTGGAAGGCTTATTCAAGTGTTCAAGGGTTGATATCCTTGTCAGAGAAGTTAAAAGATCCTCAAAGAGAGTGATTGAAGCCAAGTGTGTAGGTCTCCTAACTTGAGAGTATGGGGAATTCATCAGATGATTCTGGAGCCATCAAGTTAGACTTGAGGTCTTGAGAGAGCTCATGAGAAGTGTTGAAGATCACTTTGAGGCCTAGACAGGTCATTGTGTAAGATTAAGAAGACTCAGCCATGAGTGGTGCAATTAGGGTTTGACTGGGTCAACCCTAAGTCAACTGATGATTTGAAGAAGGTTGATACTTAATTCAAGAGCCATGGGATCATGGATTGACACATTGAGATGTTATAAGGATGATTCCAAGGTTAACTCATCATGATTGAAGAGTTCGAGAAGTTTCAGGCTAGGGTTTCTAAGACTTGGCGGTGTAAAATCCCCTAGTTTGACCCCTGACTTCAAGACTATTTAACTCAAGATATGATTGTCATATCATCTTGACCCCAACATGATTGTTGTAGATCATGAGCTTAGCTTTAATTTGAGTACTAGAAGTCATTGATAGGGTTTATAGAACTCAAGTTATGAGCCAGACAAGTTACAAGTCATTTGAGGCATGTGAATTTGGAGCTTGAAAGTTACCCAACTTGCATGACACTTTTGCCCTAGAAGGATGATTCCTATGAACTTTTGGTCAACATGAATGTTGTTCCTTATTCTCTTAGCTTTCTAAAGAGTACTAGAAGTCCATGATTGGATTTGTAGAACTCAAGTTATTGTTTTGATAAGTCAAGGGTATTTTGGGTATTTGGACATTACAGGTCATTTTGAATCATAAGTCAATTTCACCATCTTGCAAGCCTCAAATGGATTTTTGTTCAACATGAAAGTTGTTCAAAATGATGTTTGTAGCTTGTCTAAGTATCAAGGGTCCATTGATATGGATTATATCAAGCATTGGTGGAAGAGAGTTCATATAAAAGCCATTTTAATGAATTAAGATGAAAAAATTCAAATAAATTG
This sequence comes from Lathyrus sativus, assembly GCA_963859935.3. Classification (NCBI taxonomy): domain Eukaryota; kingdom Viridiplantae; phylum Streptophyta; class Magnoliopsida; order Fabales; family Fabaceae; genus Lathyrus; species Lathyrus sativus. The sequence goes on from OZ012738.1 coordinate 396,295,084, forward strand.
ATTTGTGTCCAAACAAGGCAAAATTATAGGTCAATTTGATTGGAAAATACATTTTGGAAACAATGGCAATATTAAATTTTTGGTTTGAGGTCAAATTCATGCACTTCCATTTTGTTACTTCATGATGAAGTAACATATCAAACTTGGATCATTGGATTGCAAACAAGGGAATAATCACCACCAACCAATTCAATATCTCATGAGATGATGATTGCAAGCAAATTCAGGCTAGAACAGAGCAAATACACGACTGTTGCACATGATATTTTGAAGGAGAAATTGAAAATGAAAATCTCATATAGAAGGTTACAGAAGGTTCTGGATGATTCCTTTAGCTTCTATATAACCATTAGAGTGTGTTCAGTAAGCTTTTTGGAGAAGATTGATGCTGGTTGCAGAGAGAGCAAGTGAAAAATCAGAGGTGAAAACAGAAATCGTAATTGGAGTTTGAAGGAAAATCAAGCCAAATCAAGGTGTGCTTCAGATTCAGAGGAAGATTTGGAGTGAGTCTGGATCATATTGAAGGCTGAATCGAGCAAGGAGTGTGATTGTTCTTCATCTGAAACCAGGTTGGTACAAATCAACTTCTTGCATAATTTATAGGGAGATATGTAGAAACCTTCATGTGGTTAGGATCAGGATGAAGTGTAGTTGGATTTAGGATGATTAATCGCATGTTTAGAGACAATTTAGGATGGATTCCATTTTCGGTTGAGATTGTGATTTTAAGATTCAGGCGTTTTTAGAGTGAATAAGTGCTATGGTTGAATTCCTGGTGAAATTCTGGTCAAGTTTCATGTAAAGATCGTGGCAAATGGATGTGTGTAGAGGAAGTTAGGGTTGTGCAGGGTGACCGGAGATGTCACCGGCGGTGGTCGTGGGTTGCGCGCGAGTGTTGCAGGTTTGAATGAAGAAGATGAAGTCTTGACCGTCTGTTTGTGTTGAACGCTTGACTTGGTCACTCCATCTTAGCGCGTATGTTGCGCCATGTATCCCCTCCACACAACGCTGCGTTTTGATAAGTAGAGAACTTCAGGCTTGTGGAACTTCGCTGGGTGAACCAAACGTGCATGGAATCGAATCCTAGCTTGTACTCCTTTTTTCTTTTGTTAATTTCTGAAGAGAATACAAGTGAATTCATAGCGCATGGGCCTTGACATGTTCTTGCTATTCATACCCCCCATCTGGCCCAATCCCCATTATGAACTGATTATATTTGCTATTTAGCACGCAGGTTTATTGATTTCTTTTGATTTTCTTTTAAAATTCATCATTTCATGTTAGTTTGAAAACAATTCTTGAAAAATAGGAAAATAAGTCAATTAATTCCAGATTTTTTCCCCCTGATTCATGATTGAATCTAGAATTTTGTTGAATGAAAATATTAGGAAAATCATGCATTTTCAATTTTTGTGCATTTTTTACATTTTATTTGATAATGAAATGGCCATGGTTGATACCTCTGTTTGATGATTTTAGTGTGAGCACTTGGTGATGAATTTTGGCTTGATTTTTTGTGTGTGATTAGCTTAGACATGTATGCTCCCATAGTATTTTTCTCACATTTTTGTCATGAAGTTTAGGGCTTTTTTTTGTATGGAACTTTAGGTGCTTCCTTTTAGGGTTTAGGTTTAGTACCTTGTAGTGTAGAATTTATTTCTAGGGCTTATTTGATGATTTGATCTCTGGATTTAACATGGTAGAGTCATGATTGACTTAGGTTCCCCTAGTTATTTTTTTAGGATTTTAAAATTGGTTTTAGTATTTTAGTTAGGATTACCTTTAGTACTAGGTTTTAGGTGATCCTAACTTGCTAACTCAACTAGAATGACTTCTTTAGTTCCCTTATATTAGGGTGTTGCTTCTCTTGCTCTGGAATGATGATGAAGACATGTGTGGACTGCTGTGGAATGCATGATAGAGCTTGGACTTGAAGTTTGCTCTTCCTTTGCTGTAGTTTGTTTAGGGTTAAGGATTAGGGTTTTAGGGAGATCTCTTAGAATAGATTTTCTTCCTTCATGAAACATGGAAGATGTTGATCACTTCCATTCCTCCCTATGATGTAAGGTCCCATTGTGAAGGCCCCATCCCTCCTTTGGTAGGATGAGTGGTTCCTCACAAATTGGTAGAACCTTTGAGGGTTCCTTTCCCTGATGGTGGAATGCTTAGAGGTGACCTTTGGTCTTCACTTTGCTTCTCCATATCCCCACCTTGCTCTTGTTAGATGAATCTTTCTCCCTTGCTAGAGGATGGAGTTCCTTGCTAGAAGACTGAAGATGTCAGAGGTTGCACTTCCCCTGTGTCTGAAGACTGCCTTTGGAGCTGAAGCTTGAAGATAAAGAAGAACAAGTTGACACTTGTGAAGAAGGCCAAATTGAGGATGAAGCAAGAGCTGAAGCTTGAAAAAGGCTGGAGAACAAGTTGATACTTGTGTTTGATGCATTGAAATCTTGAAGAAGCAAGTTGACACTTGCTATTCAAAATGGAAGCCTTGAAGAACAGTTACAGACTGAGGACTGAACTGCCGTCAGAGGATTGCTTTGCTGTAAAGCTGTGGAAGCTGTTGATCTGCTTTCTTTCCTGTCTGTTTTCTTTCTGTGCAACTGTATTGATGTGACTTGTTTGATTTGCATGATGCATTAGAATAAGTTCATGTTTAGATTGTGTTAAGCTAGGAGCATGATTGCACTAGAGGTTGAGTTGCTCCCTTTGCTTGTATTTTTACTGTATGGCTTTGCTTGCGGGTATTCGGTAGAGCCCAGCTCCCTTGCCTATGTGGTTTGTGTTTTGTTTGATGGCATTTTATTTTTCTGTATGATTTCAGTTATTCATGTCTGGCTTGAGGTCGAGACGAGCTTGTGGAGGCTGATGCGCCACACACATTTCCTCCGTCACTTGTATTGCATGCATTTTACAGTCGTTTACTATTCACTATTTAAGCTGATGCTTTATCTATTTCTGTTTATCATTGACATGATCCCCTAGGAATCTCACTTCCTTTGATAAGGAAGTGACGATTAGAACTTTAGGTTGAAACCTATGCATGATAACTTCTAGGAGTTCCCTGTTTCAAACCACAACCATAGGATGAATCCTTGGCATGACAACATTAGGACTTGATAGTCTCCCTTTAGTTGAGCCTGTTCTCTCTTCTCATCTTGAAACAACAGTAAAAAACGTAATAAAGGCAAGTTAGTATAAGCGCGTTACGAGCCTTAAGCTACTTGGGTAATGATAATTGAGCAGCCTCCTCTCAATCGTCTAGAATGTTTAGTATACGTCTTTGGACGATATGCGACGCATTCGTTCCCAGGTCATAGTCTCTAGTGCTATACAAACTATAGATAACTAAAAAGCAGTTCTTTCGTAAAAGACAGAAAATAAACTTCAAACCTTTTTGCCCCGTGGGCCCGTAATTCAAAGGAAGCTTTTCTGAAGAAAAGAGTGTTGTTAACTCCCAGTTCTACCGCAAACGGTAACGCCTAAGTCTCCAAGGGTCGAGCTGCGTACGCCAAACTGCTGGAACTGTTTGTTAACCCTACTCGAGAAAACAGATGAATCTGAATCCTCGTAATCCGTATTATCTCGAACTACGTAAGCTCTGATCTCTCATACCTGTTGAAAGTACGTAGGCACAATACTGATGTATTGGCGAGCCACCTTCCTCCATCACCCGTAGTTAGTCGAACTACGTTGACTCTGATTTCTCATTCTCTGATGAGAATACGTAGGCATAAAGCGCGACGCTTTGCCGAGTCATTTTCTTTTCTTTTCAGACCAGCCTTGATAGGTAGATAGATAAAACCAACCCGTCAGATAAACACAAACAAGCGTGGATCCCATCGAGTACGATGGACGTGAGGGGTGCTAATACCTTCCCCTTGCGTAACCGACTCTCGAACCCAGACAATGGTTGCGATGACCTTGTCTTATACCCTTTCGTCAGGTTTTTCCGATCGTTTCATTTCCCGTTCTGAGGAATAAATAACGAAAGGTGGCGACTCTTCTGTTTTGCCGGCACCTTATTTTCGCGGAAGCGACAGTGTGGATAGCAAGAGTCGCCACCGACTTTTATTTTATCCAATAGGAAAGGCTATAAAAGAACAAGAAAGACCTTTTTGAAAATATTTTGAGTTTGGGGGTAGGTTATATAAAGGGAAGGTGTTAGCACCCTTTATATCCATGGTTATCCATGGGCTCTTAGTTACTTAGCTCACTTGTTTGTTTGAAAAGTAATGTGAAGTGTATGTTTAGAAAAGATTTTCAGAAGTTCTTTGTAGTGATCCTCGTATGGATGTATACAAAGCCTTGAGTTTGGAAATATTTTGAAAGTGGGGTGTAAAGAATGTTTTTTTTTTTTTGAAAAAAAGTGAGCAAGTATTTAAGTGCTACCTACTCTAAGTTTGTAAGGTCTTTCTTGTTATTTATTTCCTTCAAGGGTAAGACTGTCCTTACTATTAGTGAGTAAGTAGTCTTTACCTTGGATGTTAAGGGACGGGCGTAGGGTCATCGTATGGTCAAAGAAGGCAACATGTAGGGGTGGCTTAGTAATTCGAAGGGACTATCATCATTTTTGTAGGGTCATCGAAGGACAAGATCATTTATTCTGTCGACAACTTCGAAGGGACTATGATCCTTTTAACTTTAAAGGGACTTGATGATTTATCTGTTTGCAGGGACATCTCTTAAGACACCCCTACGTTCGAGGGACTTGACCATATTAAGGCAACTAAGAGGGGTAACCCTAGGAGGTGTAGATGGCGATCGTAGGACGATCGACTTACGTCTGTGAGTGATTATTTTCAGATATTTCTTTTATTATTGATTCTGTAAGTCCAATTTATTCAATTAGATCTTTTCACGCCCTAGATTACTAACCAAGCAATTAAATATTTATGAAAACAAAAAAAAACAAGAAATAAAGTCCTAAACTATTACACAGCTTCGGGGCAATTACAAAATAATTGGTGCGAAAAAATAAATTCCATAAGGAAAATCCTATACAATCCTCTAAATAATATAAATAAAGCAATGAACATAAATTAAATTAGGAAATTAATTGTTTTAAAAAAAGATCAAGTTTAGAAAATGAGGGTCTTATTAAGGTTAGTGAAAAATTAGGGTTTTTAAATTAATCTAAACCTAGTTATATTCATTTACAATTTTAATTAATAAATTAAAAAAAAGTTATGTGAGAGAAAAAAATAAAACTATATGATAGAATTTATTTTAAGAAAAATAATTAGTGAGCAGTTAGTAAAGATTAATGGTTAATTAAATTAATAATAATGTTTTAATAATAATAACTATAAAACATAAAAAAAGGAAGAAATTCACTAAAAATAAATGGGGGAATACCTGAAAATGTTCGTACGAAGAGTTTCGACTCTTGAAAAGCTTATGCCTTAACCATGGCACTTCTTGAAACCTGCATCATATCTTGCAAACAAATGATCAAAACAAACCTAAGCATGATTATGAAGATCATTATGAACAAAAAATATGATAAAGTGCAATGAAATCAAATATTAGAAAGCAAAAAAAAGAAGAATGAGAGGCGGCAAGTTCATGGGATGCACTTCGTGAGATCTCAACCTTCAAGTCTTTGTGGGATAGGTTCCTAGGATCTTGAGGAATGCGAATGGACTTGTAGAGCTGATTGAATCTTATTGCAAAGCTGTTTTAAGATTTTTCTAAGGTTCTTATGGCTTCCAAAATTTTTCTCTCCTCCCCTTTTTTCATTCAGACTTTGTTGTGTATATAAAGTAGTGTAAATTAGGGTAAACAATTGAGCCTTGGTTGGAGTTTATGGGTTGCTTGAAGATGAAGGAGCCAATTATCATAATTGTCAAAAAAAATCAAATTAAATCATACCATATTGGTCTTGAACTAATTTGGATGACTTCAATCACTTTGAATACCATATATTTGGTCCCAAAATAAAACTTAAATCAAATATTTGATTTTTTATAATTTATTTTAATTAAAAATGATTTTAAATGATACAAATAAAAATATAATATAAAATAAATGATAAAAATCAGAAAATATGGTCATTGGGTCGTGAATGACTTTATCTTCAAGTTTGGGTTGCAGTTTTATGGGCCCATTTGGAAAGAATTGGAGTTATGGCCCTTTTTACTTCATACACCCCTTGAAAAATTACCAACTTTGACAATGCAAAACTTCCTTAATTTTAATGCTATAGAGGTGTTCTAAGAAGTTTTAGAAATCTTAAGGTATCCTCTAATCAACCCTTTTGGTCCCATGTCCATATTTTTTTTTTACCATTTTCAAATTATGAGCTTTGGAAAAAGTTGACTTTTTGTTGACTTTCAAAAGGACCTATAATGTCTTGGCTCATATCTTTCAAATGAAGCATTTTTAGGCTTGGCTTGTGAGACACAAAGTTGTAGAGAATTAAACTTCCTTCAAAGTGTGCTTTGGATGGGAAATTTTTGATGAAACATGTGAAAGTTATGGCTGGTCAAAGTTCAGTTGACTTTTCCTACACAAAACCCTAATTTGGCAACTTCCGATTCTTGATGATCTGAGGTTTCCCTGATGAATCATGATCGGCCATTGATCAAATGATGAATTTAACCTTGTAATCTTGATGTTGACCAAAAATCTTGAAGTTTGACTTTGAGTTGACCACAGTTGTCCTTAGTTGACGTTTTGACCAAGTTAACTGATTTTCAGGTATTTGAGCATCAGACTGGCCAAACTTGTGAGGAAAGCTATGAAACTTGACATGGGGATTGTTTGAAGTACATGGGATGTTATGAAGTCCATTTTAAGTTTTAGAAGTCCATTTTGCTTGGGGAGATTCAAAACCCTAGTTCTAAGATCCACTGTTCAGGAGGAGGCTTTGATGAAACCTTCAATCCCTTTGACCAATTGCGAATCTTGTGACTATTAAGTAACCTCTTGGGACACATTGTCTTAAATATGGGAGGGTAAATTTTGGGGTGCTGTTGCACCCCAAAATTTGACCAACTTTTCTTTACCTAGCTTATGTTTCATTTCATTCACATTAGCATTATCATTTGCATTTCATAGACATGTGTGCAGGAGATCAAGAGGTATGACTACCAATCAAGGATTAGGCAAGACTTTGAAGCCATTTGAGAAGGTTTTTCAAGTGCTCAAGGGTTGATATCCTTGTCAGAGAAGTGAAAAGATCCTCAGAGAGAGTGGTTAAAACCAAGAGAGTGTGCCTCTTAACTTGAGAGTTATGGGGAAGACCCCCAGATGATTCTGAAGCCATGAAGATGGACTTGAAGCCTTGAGAGAGCTTTGGAGATGTCTTGAAAGCCATCATGAGGCCTAGATAGGTCATTGTGCAAGACTAAGAAGACTCAGCCATGAGTGGTGTAATTAGGGTTTGACTGGGTCAACCCTATGTCAACTGATGATTTGAACAAGGTTGAGACCTAATTCAAGATCCATGTGGCCATGGATTGATGAATTAAGATGCTATAAGGATGATTCCAAGGTCAAATCATCATGATTGAAGAGTTTGAGAAGTTTCAAGCTAGGGTTTCTAAGGCTTGACAGTGTAAAATCCCCTAGTTTAACCCCTATCTTCAAGGAAGTTTAGCTCAAGATGTGATTGTCATCTTATCTGGCCCCCAACATGAATGTTGTAGAGCTTGTTCTGAGCTTTAATTTTAGTACTAGAAGTCTTTGATAGGATTTGTAGAACTCAAGTTATGACTTTGACAAGTTATAGGTCATCTGAGGTATGTGAATTTGGGGGCTTGAAAGTTACCCAACTTGCATCAAACTTTTGCCCAAGAAGGATGATTCCTATGGACTTTTGGTCAACATGAATGTTGTTCCTTATCCTCTTAGCTTTCTATATAGTACTAGAAGTCCTTGATAGGATTTGTAGAACTCAAGTTATGGCTTTGACAAGTCAAGGACATTTTGGTCATTTGGAGATTACAGGTCATTTCAAGCATAAGGCCATAACTCCTATTTCCAAGCTTCAAATGGAAAAATTTTCAATATCAAACTTGTTTAAAATGATATTTTAAGGCTATTTAAGAGGTCATGAGATGTTGGAAGTGCTTTTAGCTCAAAGTTGCAAAAATGACCTAAAATAAGGGTATAAGTTAAATGAATCAAAGTTGGAAATTGATATTTTCAACCTACACATTCAAACCATGGCATGTAATATATCATTTTGACTCTAGAAAACATTTTAAGAACATTGTTTTAGCCACATTTTTGATTTGAGGTCTAATTTATGGACTTGCTTTGAAAAGTGATTACTTACATCATAAGTAACGTGTGCAAAACCTAGAATCAAGGCATGAGCAAGGCCCTTTGCAAGCTAAACACTTTCAAAATGTCACTAGGGGAGAAATTGGAAGTGAATGAGGTTGGTTTCAAGCTGTTTGCAGGGTTATGCATATCATGGCATATGGTTGAAAATCTCATGACATGAGAGATTGAATTTCTCATTAGAAGGATCTAGAGGGTTCTAGATCATCCACAGATGTTCTATATATTGAGTAGAGGTGATCCAATGCAAAGGTTGGTGATGATTGAAGGAGAGAGCATAGATTGAGATTGAGATTTCTTGGCTTGCAACTAAATTCGGTTTCACCAATTTCTTCACTTTCCATCCATTTTCTTGATTGCAACTTCTTCCGTAGATGCTAGGGATTGAATCCAGATCATAATCCAAGAGAATTCGTGGCTGAATCGTGTATGAGAAATTGAATTTTTCCACCTGCAACTCACCATCGGGTTCCAAGATTCGGGAGCTTTCAACCAGTTCTATTGCATACAGAAGCAAGGAAAGGATCCATTGATCGTGTCTGGAAGGTTGGGGAGCTTGATTTGAAGGTTTAGTGCATCTGTTCATCCAAGATTTTCAGGTTAGTAACTTTCTTCCTCCAGCATGAATTAGGTAGAATCAAGATGAATTAGGGTGTTAGATGCATTGTAGAACGGTGTAGGAATGATTTCAGACCATTAATTTGAGAATTAGAGACAAAATAGGTGCATTACCATTTTCGGTTGAGATTTGGTTATGGCGAATCTTGAGGTTTCAGAGAGAATAGAGGGCATGAATGAATTCGTGAGGGAATTTGGGACAAGTTTCATGTATAGACCATTTGCAATGGAGGATCCTAGAGAGAGTTAGGGTTGGGGATGGTGACCGGAGCACCACCGGTGGTGGCCGGAGCTGCGCGCAAAGTTCAGACATTCAAAAGGTTGAAGATGACTCTAGAGCCATTGGATGGGGGTTGGACTTTGACTGAAGGCATGATCCAACGACCACGTATTGATTTCAATTTGTGAAGGAGTTCTGATTATGAAACGCTGCGTTTCATTTAATCAGTGGTTTTGGGCTTAGTGAATTGGCTGATATTCACACCCCCTGAAGGCCCAATCCATTATTTGAACTGATTCTGGTTACTATCCACACCGTGCATTTATCTTTTTACTTGGATTTTCTTTATTTTTTTCATTTTGTTCATGGTTCTTGAGAAAATCATATAAAATTGAAAATTAATCCAATTAATCCCATTCTTTTTGCATTATACTCATGATTGAGTCTAGTATTTTTTAGATAAAAAATATTTTCATTTCATGCATTTTATAATTTTAGGGGAATTTTACATTTTAATTGATAAAAAATATTTTCATTTCATGCATTTTATGATTTTGTAGAAATTTATAGGATAGTTTCCTCTTTTTGGTTGATTTTAGTTTAGGTGCTAGTTTTAGATGATTCTGAGGCACTAACTCAACTAAATTAACTGCTTTAGTTCCCTTAGATTAGGGTTTTTGCTTTGTTTGCCTTTGGTTGAGATTGAAGACAAGTTGAAGACAAGGTGAGGATGCTTGAAGTTGCTTGAAGTTTCTTGGAGCTAGGAGTTGTTTGTGCCTGAGGGTGTCTGATGAAGATTTAGGAGGTAGGAGCCATAGGGAGAGCCTTATAATTAGATGACTTATTTCACAAATATGGGAAGCATCTTGTGCTTCCATTCCTCCTAATGACTAAAAGTCCTTCTAAGATATTCACATCCCTCCTTTGGAGGGATGAGTGGCTTTATCTGGGAAGTAGAACTTTGAGGGAACAAGTCTCTCATAATGATGAACCCTTACAGGCTTCCTTTGGTTGTCAGTAAGCTGTTTATCATTTCCACTCATTCTGTTAAATCAATTGTCTTCTGGTTTGAGTATCTTGAAAGATGTTGGACTTGAGTTTGAAGATGAGGACTTCATTGAAGAGTGTGGAAGAGGATGATTCCTTGAGCATTGCCATTGTAGCTGAAGCTTGAAGGGCAAGAAGAACAAGTTGATACTTGAAGACCCAATGGAGATTAAGTGAAGAGCTGAGGCTTAAAGGATTGAAGGATGAAGTTGACACTTTCATGTGATTGAAGATTACTCTGAGAAGCTGAAGCTTGTAGATGAAGAAGACCTAGTTGATACTGGTGAGGCAAAGAGAGCTGAAGCTTGAAGACCAAGTTGATACTTGTGAGGAAGATCCAATGGGAATTGACTGAAGAGCTGAAGCTTGGAGAAGAGAGAATAAGCTGATACTTATGTTTGATGGATTGAAACCTTGGAGAAACAAGTTGATACTTGCCAGTGAGGATGATGGCCTTGAAGGGTGGTTGAGGTCTGATGACTGGATTGCTGTCAGAAGAGCTGAAGCTTGGAATTGAAAGAGGGGTTGATCTGCTTTCTTTCTTGTCTGTTTTCTTTGTTGTGCTGATGTGCCTTGTTTGATTTGCTTGATGCATTAGAATAAGTTCATATCTACACTTACTTTAATCTAGGAGCATGATTGCACTAGGGGTTGAGTTGCTCCCTCTGCTTGTCTTCTTACTGTATGGCTTTGCTTGCGGGTATTCGGTAGAGCCCTGCTCCCTTGCCCATGTGGTTTGTTTTGCTTGATAGCATTTCATTTCTTCTGTATGATTGCAGTTTATGATATCTTGCTTGATAGCATGTTATTTCTTCTGTATGATTACTGTTATTCAAATCTGGCTTGAGGTTGAGATGAGCTTGTGGAGGCTGTTGCCCCACACACATTTCCTCCCTCACTTGCATTGCATGCATTTTACAGTTGTTTACTGTTTACTGTTTACTATTTAAGCTGATGCTTTATCTGTTTCTGTTTATCATTGACATGATCCCATAGGACTCTCACTTCTTTTGATAAGGAATTGATGATAGAACTTTAGGTTGAAACCTATGCATGATAACTTCTAGGAGCTCCCTATTTCAAACTTCAACCATAGGATGAATCCTTGGCATGACAACATTAGGACTTGATAGTCTCCCTTAGTTGAGCCTGTTCTCTTCTCATCTCAAAACAGCTTAAGATACAGTAATCATGAATGATTTCTTTCGTACGTTACGAGCCTTAAGCTATCTGAGAAAGGATTGTTGGAGAATTTCTTTCCAACAGTCTGGATGTTTAGTATGGCACCCTTTGGGTGACATGCGACGCATTCACTCTCAGGTCATAGTCTCTAGTGCGATTGAAATTGCAAACACAATAAAAAACAGTTCTTTCGTAAAAGACAGAAAACAAACTTCAAACCTTTTGCCTCGTGGGCCCATAAGTCAAAGGAAGATTTTCTAAAGAAAAGAGTGTCGTTAACCCTACTGCTAGAACTGTTGTTTAACCCTACTCGATAAAACAGATGAATCTGAATTCCCGTAGTCCGTATTATCCCGAACTACGTAAGCTCTGATCTCTCATGCCTGTTGAGAGTACGTAGGCACAATACTGATGTATTGGCGAGCCACCTTCCCCCATAACCCGTAGTTAGTTGAACTTCGTTGACTCTGATTTCTCATTCTCTGATGAGAATACGTACGCATAAAGCGCGACGCTTTGCCGAGTCATTTTCTTTTCCTTTTTAAGCCAGCCTTGATAGGTAGATAGATAAACCAACCCGTCCAGTAAACACAAACAAGCGTGGATCCCGTCGAGTACGACGGACGTGAGGGGTGATAATACCTTCCCCTTGCGTAACCGACTCCCGAACCCAGACAATGGTTGCGATGACCTTGTCTTATACCTTTTCGTCAGGTTTTTCCGATCGTTTCCTTTCCCGTTCTGAGGGATAAATAACGAAAGGTGGCGACTCTTCTGTTTTTCCGGCACCTTATTTTCGTGGAAGCGACAGCTGGCGACTCTGCTGGGGAACTGATAGTTTCCTGGGATCCAGCGTCCCGTATGCGAGTCAGTTTGGGGATCCGACGTCCCCCGCGAGAGTTAATCCTAGCGCTTGTATGATTACTTGTTGGGTTGTGTTTATTTATCGCATTTTTATTTTCCACACTTTATTTCCAGTATGATATGATTATCTGTGATGTTATGGGAGGCGCATTCTGATGAGTGAGAAGCTAGACCCAGGCTTGAGTGAACATAGCATTAGTTGTGGAAATTAGTGGGCGCGTGCTTGCTTGGCAGGCACTAGCGTCTCATGAAATCCACGCTCAAAAGAGGTTCTCCCGGTTGACTTCTTTTTCAACGCTTTGGGTTGAGGGGGTTGTTGGTTTGGAGGATTGTCGACTCTGGGGACCGATCATTTGGGATTCAGCCGAGTGAGGCCGCTTCATGAGCTGGTGATGCCACACCTTCTGGGTATCGTATCACCCCTCTTGAATGTCTGTGACGCTGATGACCGCATAGGATGCCGAACTTGAGTCAGTTTAGGTCCATACCTGTGAGCAGGGTTGGGTTTGTTGCAGGAAACTTTGACCTTCAGACTACCTGGTTTTCTTGATAGTGGATCAGTTCTGTTGGTACCAGAGGTTCTCATCATCAGATATATGATTGTTCTTGACTGAGCAGAGCTTTGGTCCTGTATCAGAGGACCTTATATTCAGAGATGTGCATTTGTTCTTGACAGAGCAAGTTTATGATTGGGATCAGAGGGTCTCATCATCAGATGCGTGTTCTTGACAGAGCATATTTATGGTCCTGTATCAGAGGTCCTTATTATCAGATGCTTGTTCTTGACAGAGTAGATTTACGGTCCTATGTGTTTGTGTTCTTGACAAAGCAGATTTGTGGTCCGATACCAGGGTTTTCTTCTTATCAGAGATAATGGTTGTTCTTGATAGAGCAGGATTATGGTTTTGTTGATACAGAATCTCCACAGCACAGTTGCCTTCATCTCCTGCTGCATGATTGCATTTTACATTGCTTTGCATACTCATTTGCATTTCATTAACGTGTGTCTGTGTTGCAGGTACCGTTTTCCCCGATCCAGGATTTCTTGCCTCCTACTGTATTGTTATGGGTTCTCTGAGGAAGACCATGGCTTACAAGCTCCCCGCCCCTGATGTTGTTCAGCTGACTGGTTTGATTGCTTTAGCAGATGATTCTGTGAGAGATGAGTTCAGAAAGTCCTACGGCAAATTGCTCAGTTTGGTTCGTAAACCTTCTGCGTTCGAGTTGAATGGGTTGCATGCTCTGCTGCAGTTCTACGATCCTCCGTTGAGAAGCTTTACTTTCCAGGATTTTGTTCTCGCACCCACGCTAGAGGAATACGCTGATTTGTTAGGTGTGCCTATCAAGAGGCAGATGCCTTTTGTTCATATGGATGCTAAGCCTAATCTGGCTAGTCTAGCTCCTTCACTTCATCTGGATGCCTCCGAGTTGGTATTGTCTAGTTGGAACAAGGTTCCCGGTTTCTCCTTGCAGTTCTTAGTGGGAAAGGCTCAGCAGTGTGCCAAAGACGGATGTTGGGTCATGTTCAACGCCATTCTCGCTCTGTGCATATATGGCATCATTCTGTTCCCCAATATGCCCGATTTTGTAGACTTCGACGCCTTCCGCATCTTTGCTTCAGGGAATCCAGTCCCTACCTTGATAGGAGATGTCTACCATTCCATCCACTACAAAAACGAGAACAGAAGAGGTAAGAATGTCTCGTGCTGCGTACCCCTGCTTTATAAATGGCTTGATAGTCATCTACCCAAGAGGGGTCCCTTTGCTTCGTCTGCAGCCACAACTGAGTGGTCCGAGCGTTTGATGAGTCTATCTGCGGAGGATATTGACTGGTTTGACAGAGATAGGTTGGGTACTGAGACTATCTTCAGCTGCAGCGGGTTTCCGAACGTGCCTTTGATAGGCAGGAAAGGTTGTATAAACTATAATCCGTCTTTGCTGGTCCGACAGTTCGCTTATGCTTTGAGAGCTCCGCCGAAGGATGAAGAGGTACAGGAATCTCTGTACCTCACTGGTCTTCTAGAAAGGGATGTGTTATCTAAGCTTCAGCGCGCTTGGAATGGTATCAGTAAGCGGGGAAAACCATTGCTGGGGAGAAGTAATAGCCAAGCCTACGCTTCGTATGTGACTTGGATCAGAGCAAGAGCAGATGCTATAGGGATGTTGTTTCCTCCTGCCAAGCCAGAAAGCCCTCCAATGATTGAAGAGCCTACCACCGTGCCCATTCAGCAGCATGATCAGGTGTTAGCTGAGCGAGATGAATTGAAGAGGGCAAATGAAGAACTGGAGAAAGAATTGGCTCAACTCTGAAGCGAGAGAAACGAAGCCGTTCATTCCTTCAAGAGGCAAACAGAGGTGGTGAACCAGCTGAGGATAGATTTGACTAAGCAGATAGCTGAGCGTGAGCGCATGGGTCGAGGCTTCAAAGCTGTAAACGATGTACTGGCCACAAAGAAGCAACACTTGGATGAAGCGTATTGGAGGATATCCAAGTTTAACCAGCACTGGAAGGCCTCCCTAGCCAACAGGAAAGAGCGGGAGGATAAGCTGATGCAACAGATCTCCAAGCTGAAAGCCCAGGTGAGGGCTAGTGAGAAGAGGTTTGATGAAGAAACCGCTCGCCGATATGCCGCCGAAGGCCAGCTCAACAGGGCTCTCGCTAACCTGAAGGAGCACAAACTGACGTTTGAATTCAAGAAGCGGAAGCTAGAAGATTGTTTCGGCGAAGGAGCATGGGAAGATTCGGTCGAAGGTCTTCAATACACCATTATGCAGAGGGAGTTACTCGTCGAAGGGTTGCTCACTCGGCCTGATCATCCAGAAACGAGGAATTTATTAGAAGAGTTTCGCGCCCGCGGCCGTGCTTGACTATTTGTATTCCTTTTGTTTTGATTATTGTTGTATGCTGACCATCACCAGGCCTGTTGGTTGAGGTCATGCTATTGATTCTGCTTGTGCTCAATGACGTTGTGTAATGCCTTGATGGGCTTTCTTCATATATATGAGATGTTATTTCCATGACAGGACTCGGACTTCTTATTATCAGCACTGGCACTCAGGCACTAGGATCGGGGGAAATCTCCCTAACGCACAGACACACGTTTGCATTTGCATGAAGCATTTGCATAATGAGCACTTCGTCGTTTTTTCCTAACCTTTTTGTGTTTTCAGGTTGTTTCAGGTTGTGCCAGGATTGATCAGAGACCTATCCACCGCTATCCGACCAGAGCAAATCAAACCAGAATCATGGAGCAAGTGCAAACTGATGTTCAGGAACTCTGCGAAAGAATGGATCGCTTCATGGAGCTCATGCAAGTGGTCGCCAATGGACAGGATCAGCTCAGAACTTTGGTTTAGCCTCTGATTTCAAGGGTCGATAGCAATGGCGTACTCCATGGTGGAACCGTGCCTACTCCTCCACCTGTTGAAACTCCTCAGAATGGCGTCCCCTTGACCGGGGGGAACGACAGTGCCAACGACAATGTGATAGCTAACATGGGACTCAATGGTAATACGACGGGCGTCGGTAATGGGAATTTTGAAGCTAACGTCAGTGTTGGGCTGGGCAATGGCACCGCGGGTGTTGGAAATCTGTTCGGGCCTCAGCCGTGGTTATAAGACCGCCAAGACGATGTGTTCTCTCAGAGAGGTGCTGAAGGGGAGCTGACTGTTGAAGCACGACTAAGGTTCAAGGCCCTCGAGGATAAGATGAGGAATATCGAGAACCAGAACACCCTGGGTGTTGATATGTCCAAGTTGGGACTGATTGCTGATTTCAAGGTGCCTCCCAAGTTCAAGGTACCTGACTTTGAAAAGTACAAGGACACCACTTGCCCTCGCGTCCACCTGAGATCATATTATAGAAAAATGTCAGCTCATTCTGATGACGAGAAGGTGCTGATGCACTTCTTTCAGGACAGTCTGTCCGGACCCTCCCTCGAATGGTACATGAGTCTGGAGCCTACCAGCATGCCCACTTGGAAGGACCTTGCTGAAGCATTTGTGCACCACTACCAATACAACAGCGACTTGGCCCCAAACCGAGTTCAACTGCAGAATTTTTCGCAAAGGAACAACGAAGGGTTCAAGGAATACGCCCAACGGTGGCGTGAGTTGGCAGCTAGGGTTCAGCCGCCGATGGTTGAACGTGAGCTTGTACAGATGTTCGTGGCCACCCTCCCAGGGGTTTATTATGAGAAATTAGTCAGCGGTATGTCCGGAACCTTCTCAGATCTCATTATCACGGGTGAGCACATCGAAAATGGGATCAAACTGGGGAAAATTCAAGGTGAGTCATCCTCAGCTGGAGGAGGCCGAAAGAAACCTTATAGTAGCAAAAGACGGGAAGGAGAGACGAGCGCCGTGACCAACGCTCGAAGGAAGGGTAAAGGCCCTCACCAACAGGTGGACAGCATAACTATCCCGACAGTTCAACAGCCACAGCAGCAGTAGCAGCAACCGAATCAACAAGGGTACAAAAAGTATCAGAATCGGGTACCTCTGTCGAGTCGTCACCTCGAGACACCGCCCATGTCGTACGCGCAACTATTGCAGACTTTGCTTCAGCTACAGTTGATCCAGAAGAGAACCTTGGCTCCCTTGACAGGGGCACCTCCGCCAGGTTATGACGCGAATGCAACTTGTGAGTTTCACTCAGGGGCACCAGGCCACACAATAGAGAATTGCAAAGCCTTCAAGCACAAGGTGCAGGACATGGTGGACGCTAAGATCATCAACTTCTCAGATAATGTTTCGAACGTCACGAAGAACCCTATGCCGAATCATAGGGGAGGTGGAGTAAACGCCATTATTGAAGACGAGAGTTTGGATTTGTTGACTGACGTCAGAGATCCGAAGACACCGCTTAGCTTCGTTAAAGCTAAGCTGATGAAAAGAGGTTTCTTTCCAGGTTGTGGAGAGCTGTGTATGGGCTGTGCGACTAGTCCTAATGGATGTGAACAGTTGATAGAGGGAATTCAAAGTCTGATGACTGAAGGGATCTTACAGCTTAGCCGAAGGGCCGAAAGCGGATGGGGAGAGGTAATGCTGAAGCAGATGATGAGGTTGCCACCATCACCATCCCTCGCAAGACGATAACTATTTCTGCACCCAGACCGCCCATGATTACCATCACCAAAGCTGGGCCGATACCGTTCGAAAGCACTAATTCTGTCCCATGGCATTATAGGGCAGAGGTCTACTGCAATGAACAGAAGTTGGAGCTAGAACCGTTTGGGTCGTCTGTGGAGAACCTTGCGGGAATCAGTGGTATTACTCGCAGCGGAAGAGTGTTTGCACCGCCTGAGGTCGTGGCGGATAAAGCGGACAGAGCTGATGCAACTAATAAAGGTAAGAGTAAGGTCATTGAAGAGATCCCTCGTGGGGTAGAAAAAGACTTACTTGTCAAAGACGTCGAGGAATTTATGAGGTTGATTAAAAAGAGTGACTACAAGATCGTGGATCATCTCCATCAAACACCCTCGAAGATTTCCATCCTGAATCTGTTGCTGTGTTCTGAAGCACACCGCAACGCGCTGCTGAAGGTGTTGAACGCCGCATATGTACCGCAGGAAATATCGGTAAACCAGCTGGAAGAGGTTGTAGCCCACGTAAATGCTGGAAATGGGTTAGGTTTCACTGACCTAGAGCTGACACTGAAGGGGAGGAACCACAATAGCACCCTGCACATCTCGATAGAGTGTAGGGGAATGATTATGTCTCACGTGTTGGTGGACACGGGGTCGTCGCTCAATGTTCTTCTGAAGAAGGCATTGATGAAGTTGGATACTCATGGAGTGATTTGCCCACCCAGTGATCTGGTTGTGAAGGCGTTCGATGGAACCAAACGCCATGTTTTTGGGGAGGTGACGTTGCCGATCCAAGTTGGGCCGAAAACATTCGATGCGGTTTTTTACATTACGGATATTTTGCCTGCCTACAACTGTCTCTTAGGTTGGCCTTGGATCCATTCGGCGGGTGCCGTGACCTCCACGTTGCACCAGAAGCTCAAGTACACCGTCGGAGGTAGCATCGTGACTGTATGTGGCAAGGAAGACATAATGGTGAGCCATTTGTCGTCCTTCAAGTATGTTGAGATGGATGGGGAAATCCACGAAACCCTATGCCAAGCGTTCGAAGCTGTTAAAGTCAAGGACGTAGCTCCTGTAGTCACTGAGAAGCCAGAGATGACTCTCTCTTCCTTCAAGGAAGCCCGGGCTGTTGTCCAAGCCGGATCTACCCCAGGCTGGGGGCGAATTTTGGAGATACCTAACAAGCAAGACAA
Source organism: Lathyrus sativus (assembly GCA_963859935.3). NCBI lineage: Eukaryota > Viridiplantae > Streptophyta > Magnoliopsida > Fabales > Fabaceae > Lathyrus > Lathyrus sativus. The sequence continues at coordinate 396,313,590 of OZ012738.1, forward strand.
GTTTGGGTTGGGATATTCTCCTGGAGCTGAAGCCTCCTCTTCTAGCAGTGCGTCGCGAGGTAAGGGGCCGATCCAGTTTACCAGTGGCGGAGTAATATTTGAAAGCGTCAATGCAGTGTCTGAAGACAGCGGAGATAGTGACTGTGACTTAGACTCTTGGATCCAGCCAAGCAAGCCAGGCGGGAGCCTCAACAATTGGTCCGTCAAGGATATCATCCAGATGACAAGCGAAGAGTAATGATTTACTTTTTCCAATCATTGTACAACCCTATGTCCTACCCGGGGCATAGCGGTTTTATTGTCAGGGCCTTGTTTGATTATGTACATGCATTTTATCAATAAATCAAAAGACGTTTTTCTTCGTATTCAAATATTGTGATCTCTGTTATTCCTGTTTTATATTTGTTTTGAAAAATAATAAAATGGCAATGGGGTTTGTGCTAACCTGCATATCCTTGTTTTAAGCTTAACCCTTGTTATTGCAGGATCCACATAGCAGATGACATCGACTCTGGACCTTCTACGACTCACTTCGACTTCGATTGCCCGATCTATCAAGCTGAAGAAGAGATTGATGAAGACGAAGACCTTCCTGAAGAGTTGGCCCGCTTTTGAAACAAGAAGAGAAAGTTATTCTGCCTCATGAAGAGGAGATCGAGATTGTGAATCTGGGTTCTGAAGAACTTGTCAGGAATTTCAGGATAGGAGCTGCATTGCAGAGTGATGTCAAGCAGAGATTGGTCGAGATGCTAAGAGAGTATAGTGACGTCTTTGCTTGGTCATACGAAGATATGCCCGGACTTGATACTGACATCGTGGTCCACCACTTGCCGCTGCGAGAAGATTGTCCTCCCGTTAAGCAGAAGCTTAGAAGGACACGACCATATATGGCCGTTAAGATCAAAGAAGAAGTGCAAAGGCAACTTGATGTTGGCTTCTTGGCGGTCACTACTTACCCCCCGTGGGTCGCCAACATAGTGCCTGTACCGAAGAAGGACGGTAAGGTGCGAATGTGCGTCGATTAACGGGATTTGAATAGGGTGAGCCCTAAAGATGATTTCCCGCTGCCTCATATCGATGTGTTGGTCGACAATACAGCTCAGTTCTCCGTGTTTTCGTTCATGGATGGCTTCTTCGGTTACAACCAGATCAAGATGGCGCCGGAGGACATGGAGAAAACTACGTTTATCACTCCCTGGGGAACATTTTGCTACAAGGTAATGCCTTTCGGTCTGAAGAACGCAGGGGCCACTTACCAACGAGCAATGATTACTTTGCTTCATGACATGATTCATCATGAGATTGAAGTCTATGTTGATGACATGATTGCGAAGTCCCAAACGGAGGAGGGGCATCTGGTCAATTTACTGAAGCTTTTTGAGAGGCTTAGGAAGTTCAGGTTGAGGCTGAATCCTAACAAGTGTACTTTCGGAGTACGGTCCGGAAAGTTACTGGGGTTTATCGTGAGCGAAAGAGGCATCGAGGTTGATCCTGCGAAGATAAAAGCGATACAAGAGATGCCAGCGCCAAAAACAGAAAAAGAAGTTCGTGGTTTCCTGGGCAGAATAAACTACATTGCAAGGTTTATTTCTCAGCTCACGGCCACGTGTGAACCGATGTTCAAGCTGCTAAAGAAAGATCATGCGATTATCTGGAACGAGGATTGCCAGAAGGCATTTGATAAGATAAAACAGCATCTGCAGAAACCTCCGATCTTGATACCCCCAGTGGCCGGAAGACCCTTAATCATGTACTTGACAGTTCTTGAGAATAGTATGGGGTGTGTTCTCGGTCAGCACGGCGAGACGGGCAGAAAGGAGCATGCCATTTACTACTTGAGTAAAAAGTTCACAGACTGTGAATCTCGTTACTCGACGCTGGAGAAGACGTGTTGTGCACTAGCCTGGGCTGCCAAACGTTTACGACAATACATGCTCAACCACACCACCATGCTAATTTCGAAGATGTATCCGATCAAGTACGTCTTCGAGAAGCAAGCGCTTTCGGGCAGGATTGCCAGATGGAAAATGGTGTTGACGGAATATGACATTCAGTAAGTTTCCCAGAAGGCCATCAAGGGAAGTGTATTGTCTGATTACCTTGGCGAACAGCCGATCGAAGATTACCAGCCGATGAAATTTGAATTCCCTGATGAGGATATCATGTTTCTCAAAGCGAAGGATTGCGATGAACCGTTGCCCGACGAGGGGCCAGATAGGAAATCCCAGTGGAAATTGATATTTGACAGGGCGGTTAATTCCTACGGAAGTGGCATTGGGGCGATCATCACGACTCCCCACGGATCCCACATTCTGTTCACTGCGAGACTGATGTTCCCAGTCACCAATAACGAAGCGGAGTACGAAGCATGCATCATGGGTCTAGAAGAAGCAATTGATTTGAGAATCAAGAACCTAGACGTATATGGTGACTCGACACTTGTAATCAACCAGATTAGAGGGGAGTGGGAGACTCGTCAATCGAATTTGGTGCTGTACATGAATTATGCCAGAAGGCTGCTTCCGTTCTTTGATCGAGTGGAACTCCATCATGTGCCCAGGGCTGAAAACCAGATGGCTGATGCCTTAGCTACGTTGGCTTCAATGTATAAAGTCAATTTTTGGAATGAAGCTCCAAGAATTGTCCTTTCTCGTCTTGATAGACCTGTATTCGTCTTTGCGATCGAGGAAGCCGCCGACGGCAAGCCATGGTTCCATGATATCCAGACCTTCCTTATGACTAAGGAGTATCCTGCGGGAGCGTCAACCCAGGATAAGAAGACTCTGAGGAGGCTGTCTGGAAATTTTTATCTCAATCCTGATGGAGTTTTGTATAAAAGAAACCACGATCTCGTGCTACTCAGATGTGTAGATGAGAAAGAAGCGAGTTTGCTCATGGAAGAAGTCCATGAAGGCACATTTGGTACGCACGCCGGAGGGCATGCTATGACGAGAAAGATCCTGAGAGCAGGATACTACTGGCTGACGATGGAGTCGGATTGCTTTAAATTCGCGAAGGGATGTCATAAATGTCAGATTTATGCTGATAAAGTTCATGTGCCGCCGTGCCCGTTAAATATCATGTCCTCCCTGTGGCGGTTCTCCATGTGGGGCATCGACATGATAGGCAAGATCGAGCCCACTGCATCTAACGGTCATCGCTTCATTCTAGTAGCTATCGACTACTTCACCAAGTGGGTGGAGGCAGCCTCATACGCTAACATGACCAAGCAGGTGGTGGCTAAATTCATAAAGAGGGATATCATCTGTTGTTACGGAATTCCCGAGCGGATCATTACTGATAATGGTTCGAATTTGAATAACAAGATGATGAAGGAGCTGTGCCAGTGTTTCAAGATTGAACACCACAACTCATCTCCTTACCGGCCGAAGATGAATGGCGTCGTTGAAGCGGCCAATAAGAACATTAAGAAGATTGTTTAGAAGATGGTTGTGACCTACAAGGATTGGCACGAGATGTTGCCATTTGCACTGCACGGTTATCGTACGACGGTACGTACGTCAACCGGGGCAACTCCTTTCTCCTTAGTGTACGGTATGGAAGTTGTCCTACCGTTAGAAGTGGAGATCCCTTCTTTGCGAGTTTTGGTTGACGTGAAACTCGACGAGGCAGAATGGATTAAGAACCGACTAAACCAACTCAGCCTGATGGACGAGAAGAGATTAGCATCGATTGCGTATGGTCGTCTGTACCAAAGCCGAATGAAGAAAGCTTATGATAAGAAGGTGCGTCCTAGAAGCTTTAAGATGGGTGATCTCGTCCTGAAGAAGATTCTTCCTCCACACTCCGATTACCGGGGCAAGTGGACTCCCAATTACGAAGGTCCATACGTCGTCAGCAAGGTCTTCTCGGGAGGAGCTTTGTTGTTATCCACGATGGATGGCGAATATTTTGCATCCCCGGTGAACGCGGACGCAGTTAAAAATTACTTTGCTTAAAAATGACCCGCTGGAAAGAAAAAGAGCATCCAGGAAAAAATGGGGCATCCCGGCGAACCACAAAAAAGGAAAAAGGTTCGGGCAAAAATTAGGGATATAAAGAAAAGAATGTACACCCGCAAAGTCGAAAACCCGGAAGGGCGACTTTGGCAAAAAAGGGTATCTCGGTGAATCGAAAACCCAGAAGGGCGATTCAGGCAAAAGTTTGGGATTTGGAAAAGCAAATGACTGCGTTCCGCGTGTGGACTTTCATTGTTTAGTGGTTTGGAAGATCTGAGGGCCGTTTATCTGAATCAATCTCTTCTGAAGCTGAAGCGTCGGAGAAGTATCGAAGTCGAGTGGGTCATAGAGGGATCAACTCATGGTGTTCGTCTACGCCTCGTTGCCGACATTTGTGTATATACTGATGTATATTTATGTTTTATATTTGCGCGGCTTCCTCATTCCAGGAGCTTGCCTCTGTTGTAAAACATTTTTGCCCATTCAGGGGTTCGTTATCAATAAAATGTATACTATTCAGCAATTCTGTTTGTCTGTTTAGCATTTATCTGTTTTGTTTGCGAAAAAGAACGCCGATGTTTTTGACAAAATGCACATACATAAACTTACTGGCCTAGGCCACTGATTGTTGAAACAATGAATTACTTAAACATTGTCACAAGATGATAACCTTGATAGGTCCCGTTGAGAAGGGTGTCTTGTCTGTTTGTTTGTGTTGTTGCAGGTGTAGCATGTACCAGGTAGTACGCCGCATGCGTCCCCAAGCAGGATGATTCCTCCTTCTCCAGCAAACCGCAACAGCCTCTCCCTGCAGAGTCTGAACCGGATATTGTCAAGCATTGATATGTTTCCCCAGGCAGAGAAGATTCTCTCCCCAGTCAGATGTATCCTGAAGGAACAGCATCTCCCCAGCTGAGTCATACACTGAAGTGTGCAGCACTCGATAGTCCAAGACTGAAATCTCCAGCGGAATCGAGATTCCCCATAGAGTCGTACTCTCCCTAGCAAGCAGGATGATTTCGTCTTCCCCAGCCGAGTTTGCAGTTCCCCAAGAGAGCCGAGTCCTTGGAAGCAGTTTGGGCCATGATTGGTCGTCCCCAGTAGAGTATTGAATAGCTGATGCTGTATTCCCCCACCAGAGTGGTTCTTTCTCCTTGACATGAGGACTCTCCCTTCAACATTTATTTTGCTGACGAGATCGCAGCATTTTGCATGATTGCATAGCATTTATCATAAACGCGTAGCATTTCCACCGTGTGGAGCATTGCGCCGTTGTCAAAGCATATGCATACGAAACATAAGCTAGGTCGTTACCGTTCTTGTTTTGCAGGTGTTCCTCCGCAAGGCCGCTTGCTCAAGATGATTCTTGAATTCCCCAGCAAAGTCATTGGCCCAAGATGATTCTTGAAATCTCCAGCGAGCACACTCGTTTAAGATGATTCTTAAAATCCCCAGTGAAGTCGCCAGAGTTGGTTGCTCCAGTTGACGCTTAGAGTCCCCGGCAGAGTGAGTGCTCGGGATGATTCCTGAAATCTCCAGCAGAGTTATGGGTTCAGGATGATTCTTGAAGTCCCTTCAAAGTTATTTGTTCAAGATGATTCTTGATTCCCTCAGCAGAGTTGAGTCACCCATAATGATTCCTGGATCCCCAGCGGAGATGTGTCATCCCCAGCAGGTTTCTAAACAGCGAAGTTGAAACTTCCCTTGAAGACTTGATGATTGAAGTCCAACCGTATTGACGAAGCAATTCTCTCAGCTGATGCGGAGTGCCTGATGACAGAAGTTTGAATATCCCCAATTGGTTCATGATTGACTGAGAATTCTATTCCCGACTTACTGATGAAGTCCGGCTGATGCCCGAAAATTTCTTTGAATGCCCGATGGCGTGGTTAACTTGGTTGTGGACCTGATAAGTCCTGAAGAATCCTGATGCCTGACGGCATGATCAACCGTGTATCACCGGTTACCGTGTAACCAATTCCCCAGCTAGTTGTCGTGCAGCTAATATTTCAGTTTCCGAAGATTTGTTCCCATCAGAGTACCGTGTACTTGTGCAGTTGGCAAATTTCCGGGTTTGTCGGTATTCAACCGTCTCGCACCTTGATTGGTTGAGAGCCATTCGCTTCTCACCCAGTCAAGTTCAAGCCGTTTGAATAGGGGCAGCTGTTGCACCCCAAAATTTGACCAACTTTTATTTACCAAGCTTATGTTTCATTTCATTCACATTAGCATTATCATTTGCATTTCATAGACATGTGTGCAGGAGATCAAGAGGTATGACTACCAATCAAGGATTAGGCAAGACTTTGAAGCCAGTTGAGAAGGTTATTCAAGTGCTCAAGGGTTGATATCCTTGTCAGAGAAGTGAAAAGATCCTCAAAGAGAGTGGTTGAAACCAAGAGAGTGTGCCTCTTAACTTGAGAGTTATGGGGAAGACCCCCAGATGATTTTGAAGCCATGAAGATGGACTTGAAGCCTTGAGAGAGCTTAGGAGATGTCTTGAAAGCCATCATGAGGCCTATATAGGTCATTGTGCAAGACTAAGAAGACTCAACCATGAGTGGTGTAATTAGGGTTTGATTGGGTCAACCCTAGGTCAACTGATGATTTGAACAAGGTTGAGACCTAATTCAAGAGCCATGTGACCATGGATTGATGCATTGAGATGCTATAAGGATGATTCCAAGGTCAACTCATCATGATTGAAGAGTTTGAGAAGTTTCAAGCTAGGGTTTTTAAGGCTTGACAGTGTAAAATCCCCTAGTTTGACCCCTATCTTCAAGGCAGTTTAGCTCAAGATGTGATTGTCATATCATCTGGCCCCCAACATGAATCTTGTAGAGCTTGTTCTTAGCTTTAATTTGAGTACTATAAGTGCTTGATAGGATTTGTAGAACTCAAGTTATGACTTTGACAAGTTACAGGTCATCTGAGGTATGTGAATTTGGGGGCTTGAAAGTTACCCAACTTGCATCAAACCTTTGCCCAAGAAGGATGATTCCTATGGACTTTGGGTCAACATGAATGTTGTTCCTTATCCTCTTAGCTTTCTAAATAGTACTATAAGTCCTTGATAGGATTTGTAGAACTCAAGTTATGGCTTTGACAAGTCAAGGGCAGTTTGGTCATTTGGAGATTACAGGTCATTTCAAGCATAAGGCCATAACTCCTATTTCCAAGCTTCAAATGGAAAAATGTTCAACATCAAAATTGTTCAAAATGGTGTTTTAAGGCTAGTAAAGAGGTCATGAGATGTTGGAAGTGCTTTTAGCTCAAAGTTGCAAAAATGACCTAAAATAAGGGTATAAGTTAAATGAATCAAAGTTGGAAATTGATTTTTTCAACCTACACATCCAAACCATGGCATGTAATATATCATTTTGACTCTAGAAAACATTTTAATAACATTGGTTTAGCCACATTTTTGATTTGAGGTCTAATTTGTGGACTTGCTTTGAAAAGTGATTACTTACATCATAAGTAACATGTGCAAAACCTAGAATCAAGGCATGAGCAAGGCCCTTTGCAAGCTAAACACTTTCAAAATGTCACTAGGGGAGAAATTGGAAGTGAATGAGGTTGGTTTCAAGCTGTTTGCAGGGTTATGCATGTCATGGCATATGGTTGAAAATCTCATGACATGAGAGATTGGATTTCTCATTAGAAGGATCTAGAGGGTTCTAGATCATCCACGGATGTTCTATATATTGAGTAGAGGTGATCCAATGCAAAGGTTGGTGATGATTGAAGGAGAGAGCATAGATTGAGATTGAGATTTCTTGGCTTGCAACTGAATTCGGTTTCACCAATTTCTTCACTTTCCATCCATTTTCTTGATTGCAACTTCTTCCATAGATGCTAGGGATTGAATCCAGATCATAATCCAAGAAAATTCGTGGCTGAATCGTGTATGAGCAATTGAATTTTTCCACCTGCAACTCACCATCGGGTTCCAAGATTCAGGAGTTTTCAACCAGTTCTATTGCATACAGAAGCAAGGAAAGGATCCATTGATCGTGTCTGGAAGGTTGGAGAGCTTGATTTGAAGGTTTAGTGCATCTGTTCATCCAAGATTTTCAGGTTAGTAACTTTCTTCCTCCAGCATGAATTAGGTAGAATCAAGATGAATTAGGGTGTTAGATACATTGTAGAACGGTGTAGGAATGATTTCAGACCATTAATTTGAGAATTAGAGACAAAATAGGTGCATTACCATTTTCGGTTGAGATTTGGTTATGGCGAATCTTGAGGTTTCAGAGAGAATAGAGGGCATGAATGAATTTGTGAGGGAATTTGGGACAAGTTTCATGTATAGACCATTTGCAATGGAGGATCCTAGAGAGAGTTAGGGTTGGGGATGGTGACCGGAGCACCACCGGTGGTGGCCGGAGCTGCGCGCGAAGTTCAGACATTCAAAAGGTTGAAGATGACTCTAGAGCCATTGGATGGGGGTTGGACTTTGACTGAAGGCATGATCCAACGGCCACGTATTGATTTCAATTTGTGAAGGAGTTCTGATTATGAAACGCTGCTTTTCATTTAATCAGTGGTTTTGGGCTTAGTGAATTGGCTGATATTCACACCCCCTGAAGGCCCAATCCATTATTTGAACTGATTCTGGTTACTATCCACACCGTGCATTTATCTTTTTACTTGGATTTTCTTTATTTTTTTCATTTTGTTCATGGTTCTTGAAAAAATCATATAAAATTGAAAATTAATCCAATTAATCCCATTCTTTTTGCATTATACTCATGATTGAGTCTAGTATTTTTTAGATAAAAAATATTTTCATTTCATGCATTTTATGATTTTAGGAGAATTTTACATTTTAATTGATATTAAAATGGTTATGTTTGATACCTAATTTTATGGAATTTTGTGTGATCATGTGGTGATGATTTTGATCCTAATTTTTTGTGTGTGATTAGTTTAGACATGCATGCTCCCTATAGAATTTTGTCACATTTTTGTGATGAAAATAGGTGGTAGTTTAGGTTGAAACCTTTAGAAGATCCATTTTTAGGGTTTATGATTGATACCTTATGGTTTAGATTTTAATTTTAGGACTTAATAGATGATTTAGTCCCTGGTTTTTGTATGAGGCATTCTTAATTTAATTAGGATCCCTTATGAATTTTTGTAGAAATTTATAGGATAGTTTCCTATTTTTGGTTGATTTTAGTTTAGGTGCTAGTTTTAGATGATTCTAAGGCACTAACTCAACTAAATTAACTGCTTTAGTTCCCTTAGATTAGGGTTTTTGCTTTGTTTTCCTTTAGTTGAGATTGAAGACAAGTTGAAGACAAGGTGAGGATGCTTGAAGTTGCTTGAATTTCTTGGAGCTAGGAGTTATTTGTGCCTGAGGGTGTCTGATGAAGATTTAGGAGGTAGGAGCCATAGGGAGAGCCTTATAATTAGATGACTTCTTTCACAAATATGGAAAGCATCTTGTGCTTCCATTCCTCCCAATGACTAAAAGTCCTTCTAAGATATTCACATCCCTCCAAAGGAGGGATGAGTGGCTTTATCTGGGAAGTAGAACTTTGAGGGAACCAGTCTCTCATAATGATCAACCCTTACAGGCTTCCTTTGGTTGTCAGTAAGCTGTTTATCATTTCCACTCATTCTGTTAAATCAATTGTCTTCTGGTTTGAGTATCTTGAAAGATGTTGGACTTGAGTTTGAAGATGAGGACTTCATTGAAGAGTGTGGAAGAGGATGATTCCTTGAGCATTGCCATTGTAGCTGAAGCTTGAAGGGCAAGAAGAACAAGTTGATACTTGAAGACCCAATGGAGATTAAGTGAAGAGCTGAGGCTTAAAGGATTGAAGGATGAAGTTAACACTTTCATGTGATTGAAGATTACTCTGAGAAGCTGAAGCTTGTAGATGAAGAAGACCAAGTTGATACTGGTGAGGCAAAGAGAGCTGAAGCTTGAAGACCAAGTTGATACTTGTAAGGAAGATCCAATGGGAATTGACTGAAGAGCTAAAGCTTGGAGAAGAGAGAATAAGCTGATACTTATGTTTGATGGATTGAAACCTTGGAGAAGCAAGTTGATACTTGCCAGTGAGGATGATGGCCTTGAAGGGTGGTTGAGGTCTGATGACTGGATTGCTGTCAGAAGAGCTGAAGCTTGGAATTGAAAGAGGGGTTGATCTGCTTTCTTTATTGTCTGTTTTCTTTGCTGTGCTGATGTGCCTTGTTTGATTTGCTTGATGCATTAGAATAAGTTCATATCTAGACTGACTTTAATCTAGGAGCATGATTGCACTAGGGGTTGAGTTGCTCCCTCTGCTTGTCTCTTTACTGTATGGCTTTGCTTGCGGGTATTCGGTAGAGCCCTGCTCCCTTGCCCATGTGGTTTGTTTTGCTTGATAGCATTTCATTTCTTCTGTATGATTGCAGTTTATGATATCTTGCTTGATAGCATGTTATTTCTTCTGTATGATTACTGTTATTCATATCTGGCTTGAGGTTGAGATGAGCTTGTGGAGGTTGTTGCCCCACACACATTTCCTCCCTCACTTGCATTGCATGCATTTTACAGTTATTTACTGTTTACTGTTTACTGTTTAAGCTGATGCTTTATCTGTTTCTGTTCATCATTGACATGATCCCATAGGACTCTCACTTCTTTTGATAAGAAAGTGATGATAGAACTTTAGGTTGAAACCTATGCATGATAACTTCTAGGAGCTCCCTGTTTCAAACTTCAACCATAGGATGAATCCTTGGCATGACAACATTAGGACTTGATAGTCTCCCTTAGTTGAGCCTGTTCTCTTCTCATCTCAAAACAGCTTAAGATACAGTAATCATGAATGATTTCTTTCGTACGTTACGAGCCTTAAGCTATCTGAGAAAGGATTGTTGGAGAATTTCTTTCCAACAGTCTGGATGTTTAGTATGGCACCCTTTGGGTGACATGTGACACATTCACTCTCAGGTCATAGTCTCTAGTGCGATTGAAATTGCAAACACAATAAAAAGCAGTTCTTTCGTAAAAGACAGAAAACAAACTTCAAACCTTTTGCCCCGTGGGCCCATAAGTCAAAGGAAGATTTTCTGAAGAAAAGAGTGTCGTTAAACTTCAGCACCACTGCAAACAGGCTTTGTCCCTAACTGCTGGAACTGCTGTTTAACCCTACTCGATAAAACAGATGAATCTGAATTCCCGTAGTCCGTATTATCCCGAACTACGTAAGCTCTGATCTCTCATGCCTGTTGAGAGTACGTAGGCACAATACTGATGTATTGGCGAGCCACCTTCCCCCATAACCTGTAGTTAGTTGAACTACGTTGACTCTGATTTCTCATTCTCTGATGAGAATACGTAGGCATAAAGCGCGACGCTTTGCCGCGTCATTTTCTTTTCCTTTTTAAGCCAGCTTTGATAGGTAGATAGATAAACCAACCCGTCCAGTAAACACAAACAAGCGTGGATCCCGTCGAGTACGACGGACGTGAGGGGTGCTAATACCTTCCCCTTGCGTAACCGACTCCCGAACCCAGACAATGGTTGCGATGACCTTGTCTTATACCTTTTCGTCAGGTTTTTCCGATCATTTCCTTTCCCATTCTGAGGGATAAATAACGAAAGGTGGCGACTCTTCTGTTTTGCCGGCACCTTATTTTCGCGGAAGCGACAGCTGGCGACTCTGCTGGGGAACTGATAGTTTCCTGGGATCCAGCGTCCCGTATGCGAGTCAGTTTGGGGATCTGACGTCCCCCGCGAGAGTTAATCCTAGAGCTTGTATAATTACTTGTTGGGTTGTGTTTATTTATCGCATTTTTATTTCCCGCACTTTATTTCCAGTATGATATGATTATCTGTGCTGTTATGGGAGGGGCATTCTGATGAGTGAGAAGCCAGACCCAGGCTTGAGTGAACATAGCATTAGTTGTGGAAATTAGTGGGCGCGTGCTTGCTTGGCAGGCACTAGTGTCTCATGAAATCCACGCTCAAACGAGGTTCTCCCGGTTGACTTCTTTTTCAATCCTTTGGGTTGAGGGGGTTGTTGGTTTGGAGAATTGTCGACTCTGGGGACCGATCATTTGGGATTCAGCCGAGTGAGGCTGCTTCATGAGCTGGTGATGCCACACCTTCTGGGTATCGTATCACCCCTCTTGAATGTCTGTGACGCTGATGACCGCATAGGATGCCGAACTTGAGTCAGTTTAGGTCCATACCTGTGAGCAGGGTTGGGTTTGTTGCAGGAAACTTTGACCTTCAGACTACCTGGTTTTCTTGATAGTGGATTAGTTCTGTTGGTACCAGAGGTTCTCATCATCAGATATATGATTGTTCTTGACAGAGCATAGCTTTGGTCCTGTATCAGAGGACCTTATATTCAGAGATGTGCATTTGTTCTTGACAGAGCAGGTTTATGATTGGGATCAGAGGGTCTCATCATCAGATGCGTGTTCTTGACAGAGCATATTTATGGTCCTGTGTCAGAGGTCCTTATTATCAGATGCTTGTTCTTGACAGAGCAGATTTACGGTCCTATGTGTGTGTGTTCTTGACAGAGCAGATTTGTGGTCCGATACCAAGGTTTTCTTCTTATCAGAGATAATGGTTGTTCTTGATAGAGCAGGATTATGGTTTTGTTGATACAGAATCTCCACAGCACAATTGCCTTGCTCTCCTGCTGCATGATTGCATTTTACATTGCTTTGCATACTCATTTGCATTTCATTAACGTGTGTCTGTGTTGCAGGTACCGTTTTCCCCGATCCAGGATTTCTTGCCTCCTACTGTATTGTTATGGGTTCTCTAAGGAAGACTGTGGCTTACAAGCTCCCCGCCCCTGATGTTGTTCAGCTGATTGGTTTGATTGCTTTAGCAGATGATTCTGTGAGAGATGAGTTCAGAAAGTCCTACGGAAAATTGCTCAGTTTGGTTCGTAAACCTTCTGCGTTCGAGTTGAATGGGTTGCACGCTCTGCTGCAGTTCTACGATCCTCCGTTGAGATGCTTTACTTTCCAGGATTTTGTTCTCGCACCCACCCTAGAGGAATACCCTGATTTGTTAGGTGTGCCTATCAAGAGGCAGATGCCTTTTGTTCATATGGATGCTGAGCCTAATCTGGCTAGTCTAGCTCCTTCACTTCATTTGGATGCCTCCGAGTTGGTATTGTCTAGTTGGAACAAGGTTCCTGGTTTCTCCTTGCAGTTCTTAGTGGGAAAGGCTCAGCAGTGCGCCAAAGACGGATGTTGGGTCGTGTTCAACGCCATTCTCGCTCTGTGCATATATGGCATCATTCTGTTCCCCAATATGCCCGATTTTGTAGACTTCGACGCCTTCCGCATCTTTGCTTCAGGGAATCCAGTCTCTACCTTGATAGGAGATGTCTACCATTCCATCCACTACAAAAACGAGAACAGAAGGGGTAAGAATGTCTCGTGCTGCGTACCCCTGCTTTATAAATGGCTTGATAGTCATCTACCCAAGAGGGGTCCCTTTGCTTCGTCTGCAGCCACAGATGAGTGGTCCGAGCATTTGATGAGTCTATCTGCGGAGGATATTGACTGGTTTGACAGAGATAGGTTGGGTACTGAGACTATCTTCAGCTGTAGCGGGTTTCCGAACGTGCCTTTGATAGGCAGGAAGGGTTGTATAAACTATAATCCGTCTTTGCTGGTCCGACAGTTCGCTTATGCTTTGAGAGCTCCGCCGAAGGATGAAGAGGTACAGGAATCTCTGTACCTCACTGGTCTTCTAGAAGGGGATGTGTTATCTAAGCTTCAGCGCGCTTGGAATGGTATCAGTAAGCAGGGAAAACCATTGCTGGGGAGAAGTAATAGCCAAGCCTACGCTTCGTATGTGACTTGGATCAGAGCAAGAGCAGATGCTATAGGGATGCCATTTCCTCCTGCCAAGCCAGAAAGCCCTCCAATGATTGAAGAGCCTACCACCGTGCCCATTCAGCAGCATGATCAGGTGTTAGCTGAGCGAGATGAATTGAAGAGGGCAAATGAAGAACTAGAGAAAGAATTGGCTCAACTCCGAAGCGAGAGAAACAAAGCCGTTCATTCCTTCAAGAGGCAAACAGAGCTGGTGAACCAGCTGGGGACAGATTTGACTAAGCAGATAGCTGAGCGTGAGCGCATGGGTCGAGACTTCAAAGTTGTCAACGATGTACTGGCCACAAAGAAGCAACACTTGGATGAAGCGTATCGGAGGATATCCAAGTTTAACCAGCACTGGAAGGCCTCCCTAGCCAACAGGAAAGAGCGGGAGGATAAGCTGATGCAATAGATCTCCAAGATGAAAGCCCAGGTGAGGGCTAGTGAGAAGAGGTTTGATGAAGAAACCGCTCGCCGATTAGCGCCGAAGGCCAGCTCAACAGGGCTCTCACTAACCTGAAGGAGCGCAAACTGACGTTTGAATTCAAGAAGCGGAAGCTAGAAGATTGTTTCGGCGAAGGAGCATGGGAAGATTCGGTCGAAGGTCTTCAATACACCATTATGCAGAGGGAGTTACTCGTCGAAGGGTTGCTCACTCGGCCTGATCATCCAGAAACGAGGAATTTGTTAGAAGAGTTTCACGCCCGCGGCCGTGCTTGACTATTTGTATTCCTTTTGTTTTGATTATTGTTGTATGCTGACCATCACCAGGCCTGTTGGTTGAGGTCATGCTATTGATTCTGCTTGTGCTCAGTGACATTGTGTAATGCCTTGATGGGCTTTCTTCATATATATGAGATGTTATTTCCATGACTGGACTCGGACTTCTTATTATCAGCACTGGCACTCAGGCACTAGGATCGGGGGAAATCTCCCTAACACACAGACACACGTTTGCATTTGCATGAAGCATTTGCATAACGAGCACTTCGTCGTTTTTTCCTAACCTTTTTGTGTTTTCAGGTTGTTTCAGGTTGTGCCAGGATTGATCAGAGACCTATCCACCGCTATCCGACCAGAGCAAATCAAACCAGAATCATGGAGCAAGTGCAAACTGATGTTCAGGAACTCCGCGAAAGAATGGATCACTTCATGGAGCTCATGCAAGCGGTCGCCAATGGCCAGGATCAGCTCAGAACTTTGGTTCAGCCTCTGATTTCAAGGGTCGATAGCAATGGCGTACTCCATGGTGGGACCGTGCCTACTCCTCCACCTGTTGAAACTCCTCGAAATGGCGTCCCCGTGACTGGGGGGAACGGCAGTGCCAACGGCAATGTGATAGCTAACATGGGACTCAATGGTAATACGACGGGCGTCAGTAATGGGAATTTTGAAGCTAACGTCAATGTTGGGCTGGGCAACGGCACCGCAGGTGTTGGAAATCTGTTCGGGCCTCAGCCGTGGTTAGAAGACCGCCAAGACGATGTGTTCTCTCAGAGAGGTGCTGAAGGGGAGCTGACTGCTGAAGCACGGCTAAGGTTCAAGGCCCTCGAGGATAAGATGAGGAATATCGAGAACCAGAACACCCTGGGCGTTGATATGTCCAAGTTGGGACTGATTGCTGATTTCAAGGCGCCTCCCAAGTTCAAGGTACCTGACTTTGAAAAGTACAAGGGCACCACTTGCCCTCGCGTCCACCTGAGATCATATTATAAAAAAATGTCAGCTCATTCTGATGACGAGAAGGTGTTGATGCACTTCTTTCAGGACAGTCTGTCCGGACCCTCCCTCGAATGGTACATGAGTCTGGAGCCTACCAGCGTGCACACGTGGAAGGACCTTGCTGAAGCATTTGTGCACCACTACCAATACAACAGCGACTTGGCCCCGAACCGAGTCCAACTGCAGAATTTGTCGCAAAGGAACAACGAAGGGTTCAAGGAATACGCCCACCGGTGGCGTGAGTTGGCAGCTAGGGTTCAGCCACCGATGGTTGAACGTGAGCTTGTACAGATGTTCGTGGCCATCCTCCCAGGGGTTTATTATGAGAAATTGGTCAGCAGTATGTCTGGAACCTTCTCAGATCTCATCATCACGGGCGAGCACATCGAAAATGGGATCAAACTGGGGAAAATTCAAGGTGAGTCATCCTCAGCTGGAGGAGGCGGAAAGAAACCTTATAGTAGCAAAAGACGGGAAGGAGAGACGAGCGCCGTGACCAACACTCGAAGGAAGGGTAAAGGCCCTCACCAACAAGTGGCCAGCATAACTATCCCGACAGTTTAACAGCCACAGCAGCAGCAGCAGCAACAACCGAATCAACAAGGGTACAGAAAGTATCAGAATTGGGCACCTCTGTCGAGTCGTCACCTCGAGACACCGCACATGTCGTACGCGCAACTATTGCAGACTTTGCTTCAGCTACAGTTGATCCAGAAGAGAACCTTGGCTCCCTTGACAGGGGCACCTCCGCCAGGTTATGACGCGAATGCAACTTGTGAGTTTCACTCAGGGGCACCAGGCCACACAATAGAGAATTGCAAAGCCTTCAAGCACAAGGTGCAGGACATGGTGGACGCTAAGATCATCAACTTCTCAGATAATGTGCCGAACGTCACGAAGAACCCTATGCCGAATCATAGGGGAGGTGGAGTAAACGCCATTATTGAAGACGAGAGTTTGGATTTGTTGACTAACGTCAGAGATCTGAAGACACCGCTTAGCTTCGTTAAAGCTAAGCTGATGAAAAGAGGTTTCTTTCCAGGTTGTGGAGAGTTGTGTATGGGTTGTGCGACTAGTCCTGATGGATGTGAACAGTTGATAGAGGGAATTCAAAGTCTGATGACTGAAGGGATCTTACAGTTTAGCCGAAGGGCCGAAAGCGGATTGGGAGAGGTAATGCTGAAGCAAGATGATGAGGTTGCCACCATCACCATCCCTCGCCAGACGATAACTATTTCTACACCCAGACCGCCCATGATTACCATCACCAAAGCTGGGCCAATACCGTTCGAAAGCACTAATGCTGTCCCATGGCATTATGGGGCAGAGGTCTACTGCAATGGACAGAAGTTGGAGCTAGAACAGTTTGGGTCGTCTGTGGAGAACCTTGCGGGAATCAGTGGTATTACTCGTAGCGGAAGAGTGTTTGCACCGCCTAAGGTCGTGGCGGATAAAGCGGACAGAGCTGATGCAACTGATAAAGGTAATAGTAAGGTCGTTGAAGAGATCCCTCGTGGGGTAGAAAAAGACTTACTTGTCAAAGACGCCGAGGAATTTATGAGGTTGATTAAAAAGAGTGACTACAAGATCGTGGATCATCGCCATCAAACACCCTCGAAGATTTCCATCCTGAATCTGTTGCTGTGTTCTGAAGCACACCGCAACGCGTTGCTGAAGGTGTTGAACGCCACATATGTACCGCAGGAAATATCGGTAAACCAGCTGGAAGAGGTCGTAGCCCACGTAAATGCTGGAAATGGGTTAGGTTTCACTGACCTAGAGCTGACGCCGAAGGGGAGGAACCACAATAGCACCCTGCACATCTCGATAGAGTGTAGGGGAACGATTATGTCTCACGTGTTGGTGGACACGGGGTCGTCGCTCAATGTTCTTCCGAAGAAGGCATTGATGAAGTTGGATACTCGTGGAGTGATTTGCACACCCAGTGATCTGGTTGTGAAGGCGTTCGATGGAACCAAACGCCATGTTTTCGGGGAGGTGACGTTGCCGATCCAAGTTGGGCGGGAAACATTCGATGCGGTTTTTTACATTACGGACATCATGCCTGCCTACATCTGTCTCTTAGGCTGACCTTGGATCCATTCGGCAGGTGCCGTGACCTCCACGTTGCACCAGAAGCTCAAGTATGCCGTCGGAGGTAGCATCGTGACTGTATGTGGCGAGGAAGACATAATGGTGAGCCATTTGTCGTCCTTCAAGTATGTTGAGATGGATGGGGAAATCCACGAAACCCTATGCCAAGCGTTCGAAGCTGTTAAAGTCAAGGACGTAGCTCCTGTAGTCACTGAGAAGCCAGAGATGACTCTCTCTTCCTTCAAGGAAGCCCGGGCTGTTGTCCAAGCCGGATCTACCCCAGGCTGGGGGCGAATTTTGGAGATACCTAACAAGCAAGACAAGTTTGGGTTGGGATATTCTCCTGGAGCTGAAGCCTCCTCTTTTAGCAGTGCGTCGCGAGGTAAAGGGCCGATCCAGTTTACCAGTGGCGGGGTAATATTTGAAAGCGTCAATGCAGTGTCTAAAGACAGCGGAGATAGTGACTGTGACTTAGACTCTTGGATCCAGCCAAGCAAGCCAGGCGGGAGCCTCAACAATTGGTCCGTCAAGGATATCATCCAGATGACAAGCGAAGAGTAATGATTTACTTTTTCCAATCATTGTACAACCCTATGTCCTACCCGGGGCATAGCGGTTTTATTGTCAGGGCCTTGTTTGATTATGTACATGTATTTTATCAATAAATCAAAAGGTGTTTTTCTTCGTATTCAAATATTGTGATCTCTGTTATTCCTGTTTTATATTTGTTTTGAAAAACAATAAAATGGCAATGGGGTTTGTGCTAACCTGCATATCCTTGTTTTAAGCTTAACCCTTGTTATTGCAGGATCCACATAGCAGATGACTTCGACTCTGGACCTTCTACGACTCACTTCGACTTCGATTGCCCGATCTATCAAGCCGAAGAAGAGATTGATGAAGATGAAGACCTTCCTGAAGAGTTGGCCCGCTTGTTGAAACAAGAAGAGAAAGTTATTCTGCCTCATGAAGAGGAGATCGAGATTGTGAATCTGGGTTCTGAAGAACTTGTCAGGAATGTCAGGATAGGAGCTGCATTGCAGAGTGATGTCAAGCAGAGATTGGTCGAGATGCTAAGAGAGTATAGTGACGTCTTTGCTTGGTCATACGAAGATATGCCCGGACTTGATACTGACATCGTGGTCCACCACTTGCCGCTGCGAGAAGATTGTCCTCCCGTTAAGCAGAAGCTTAGAAGGACACGACCAGATATGGTCGTTAAGATCAAAGAAGAAGTGCAAAGGCAGCTTGATGCTGGCTTCTTGGCGGTCACTACTTACCCCCCGTGGGTCGCCAACATAGTGCCTGTACCGAAGAAGGACGGTAAGGTGCGAATGTGCGTCGATTACCGGGATTTGAATAGGGCGAGCCCTAAAGATGATTTCCCGCTGCCACATATCGATGTGTTGGTCGACAATACAGCTCAGTTCTCCGTGTTTTCGTTCATGGATGGCTTCTCCGGTTACAACCAGATCAAGATGGCGCCGGAGGACATGGAGAAAACTACGTTTATCACTCCCTGGGGAACATTTTGCTACAAGGTAATGCCTTTCGGTCTGAAGAACGCAGGGGCCACTTACCAACGAGCAATGATTACTTTGTTTCATGACATGATTCATCATGAGATTGAAGTCTATGTTGATGACATGATTGCGAAGTCCCAAACGGAGGAGGGGCATCTGGTCAATTTGCTGAAGCTTTTTGAGAGGCTTAGGAAGTTTAGGTTGAGGCTGAATCCTAACAAGTGTACTTTCGGAGTACGGTCCGGAAAGTTACTGGGGTTTATCGTGAGCGAAAGAGGCATCGAGGTTGATCCTGCGAAGATAAAAGCGATACAAGAGATGCCAGCGCCAAAAACAGAAAAAGAAGTTCGTGGTTTCCTGGGCAGAATAAACTACATTGCAAGGTTTATTTCTCAGCTCACGGCCATGTGTGAACCGATGTTCAAGCTGCTAAAGAAAGATCAGGCGATTATCTGGAACGAGGATTGCCAGAAGGCATTTGATAAGATAAAACAGTATCTGCAGGAACCTCCGATCTTGATACCCCTAGTGGCCGGAAGACCCTTAATCATGTACTTGACAGTTCTTGAGAATAGTATGGGGTGTGTTCTCGGTCAGCACGACGAGACGGGCAGAAAGGAGCATGCCATTTACTACTTGAGTAAAAAGTTCACAGACTGTGAATCTCGTTACTCGACGCTGGAGAAGACGTGTTGTGCACTAGCCTGGGCTGCCAAACGTTTACGACAGTACATGCTCAACCACACCACCATGCTAATTTCGAAGATGTATCCGATCAAGTACGTCTTCGAGAAGCAAGCGCTTTCGGGCAGGATTGCCAGATGGCAAATGGTGTTGACGGAATATGACATTCAGTAAGTTTCCCAGAAGGCCATCAAGGGAAGCGTATTGTCTGATTACCTTGCCGAACAGCCGATCGAAGATTACCAGCCGATGAAATTTGAATTCCCTGATGAGGATATCATGTTTCTCAAAGCGAAGGATTGCGATGAACAGTTGCCCGACGAGGGGCCAGATAGGAAATCCCAGTGGAAATTGATATTTGACGGGGCGGTTAATTCCTACGGAAGTGGCATTGGGGCGATCATCACGACTCCCCACGGATCCCAAATCCCGTTCACTGCGAGACTGACGTTCCCAGTCACCAATAACGAAGCAGAGTACGAGGCATGCATCATGGGTCTAGAAGAAGCAATTGATTTGAGAATCAAGAACCTAGACGTATATGGTGACTCGGCACTTGTAATCAACCAGATTAGAGGGGAGTGGGAGACTCGTCAATCGAATTTGGTGCCGTACATGAATTATGCCAGAAGGCTGCTTCCGTTCTTTGATCGAGTGGAACTCCATCATGTGCCCAGGGCTGAAAACCAGATGGCTGATGCCTTAGCTACGTTGGCTTCAATGTATAAAGTCAATTTTTGGAATGAAGCTCCAAGAATTGTCCTTTCTCGTCTTGATAGACCTGCATTCGTCTTTGCGATCGAGGAAGCCGCCGACGGCAAGCCATGGTTCAATGATATCCAGACCTTCCTTATGACTAAGGAGTATCCTGCGGGAGCGTCAACCCAGGATAAGAAGACTCTGAGGAGGCTGTCTGGAAATTTTTATCTCAATCCTGATGGAGTTTTGTATAAAAGAAACCATGATCTCGTGCTACTCAGATGTGTAGATGAGAAAGAAGCGAGTTTGCTCATGGAAGAAGTCCATGAAGGCATATTTGGTACGCACGCCAGCGGGCATGCTATGACGAGAAAGATCCTGAGAGCAGGATACTACTGCCTGACGATGGAGTCGGATTGCTTTAAATTCGTGAAGGGATGTCATAAATGCCAGATTTATGCTGATAAAGTTCATGTGCCACCGTGCCCGTTAAATATCATGTCCTCCCCGTGGCCGTTCTCCATGTGGGACATCGACATGATAGGCAAGATCGAGCCCACTGCATCTAACGGTCATCACTTCATTCTAGTAGCTATCGACTACTTCACCAAGTGGGTGGAGGCAGCCTCATACGCTAACGTGACCAAGCAGGTGGTGGCTAAATTCATAAAGAGGGATATCATTTGTCGTTACGGAATTCCCGAGCGGATCGTTACTGATAATGGTTCGAATTTGAATAACAAGATGATGAAGGAGTTGTGCCAGAGTTTCAATATTGAACACCACAACTCATCTCCTTACCGACCGAAGATGAATGGCGCCGTTGAAGCGACCAATAAGAACATTAAGAAGATTGTTCAGAAGATGGTTGTGACCTACAAGGATTGGCACGAGATGTTGCCATTCGCACTGCACGGTTATCGTACGGCGGTACGTACGTCAACCGGGGCAACTCCTTTCTCCTTAGTGTACGGTATCGAAGTTGTCCTACCGTTAGAAGTGGAGATCCCTTCTTTGCGAGTTTTGGTTGACGTGAAACTCGACGAGGCAGAATGGATTAAGAACCGACTAAACCAACTCAGCCTGATGGACGAGAAGAGATTAGCATCGATTGCGTATGGTCGTCTGTACCAAATCCGAATGAAGAAAGCTTATGATAAGAAGGTGCGTCTTAGAAGCTTTCAGACGGGTGATCTCGTCCTGAAGAAGATTCTTCCTCCACACTCTGATCACCGGGGCAAGTGGACTCCCAATTACGAAGGTCCATACGTCATCAGCAAGGTCTTCTCGGGAGGAGCTTTATTGTTATCCACGATGGATGGCGAAGATTTTGCATCCCCGGTGAACGCGGACGCAGTTAAAAAATACTTTGCTTAAAAATGACCCGCTGGAAAGAAAAAGAGCATCCAGGCAAAAATGGGGCATCCTGGCGAACCACAAAAAAGGAAAAAGGTTCGGGCAAAAATTAGGGATATAAAGAAAAGAATGTACACCCGCAAAGTCGAAAACCCGGAAGGGCGACTTTGGCAAAAAAGGGTATCCCGGTGAATCGAAAACCCAGAAGGGCGATTCAGGCAAAAGTTAGGGATTTGGAAAAGCAAATGACTGCGTTCCGCGTGTGGACTTTCATTGTTTAGTGGTTTGGAAGACCTGAGGGCCGTTTATCTGAATCAATCTCTTCTGAAGCTGAAGCGTCGGAGAAGTATCGAAGTCGAGTGGGTCATAGAGGGATCAACTCATGGTGTTCGTCTACGCCTCGTTGCCGACATTTGTGTATATACTGATGTATATTTATGTTTTA
Source organism: Lathyrus sativus (assembly GCA_963859935.3). Classification (NCBI taxonomy): domain Eukaryota; kingdom Viridiplantae; phylum Streptophyta; class Magnoliopsida; order Fabales; family Fabaceae; genus Lathyrus; species Lathyrus sativus. The sequence continues at coordinate 396,335,927 of OZ012738.1, forward strand.
TATTTGCGCGGCTTCCTCATTCCAGGAGCTTGCCTCTGTTGTAAAACATTTTTGCCCATTCAGGGGTTCGTTATCAATAAATAGTATACTATTCAGCAATTCTATTTGTCTGTTTAGCATTTATCTGTTTTGTTTGCGAAAAAGAACGCCGATGTTTTTGACAAAATGCGCATACATAAACTTACTGGCCTAGGCCACTGATTGATGAAACAATGAATTACTTAAACATTGTCACAAGATGATAACCTTGATAGGTCCCGTTGAGAAGGGTGTCTTGTCTGTTTGTTTGTGTTGTTGCAGGTGTAGCATGTACCAGGTAGTACGCCGCATGCGTCCTCAAGCAGGATGATTCCTCCTTCTCCAGCAAACCGCAGCAGCCTCTCCCCGCAGAGTCTGAACTGGAGATTGTCAAGCATTGATATGTTTCCCCAGGCATAGAAGATTCTCTCCCCAGTCAGATGTATCCTGAAGGAACGGCATCTCCCCAGCTGAGTCATACACTGAAGTGTGCAGCACTCGATAGTCCAAGACTGAAGTCTCCAGCGGAATTGAGATTCCCCACAGAGTCGTACTCCCCCTAGCAAGCAGGATGATTTCGTCTTCCCCAGCCGAGTTTGCAGTTCCCCAAGAGAGCCGAGTCCTTGGAAGCAGTTCGGGCCATGATTGGTCGTCCACAGTAGAGTATTGAATAGCTGATGTTGTATTCCCCCACCAGAGTGGTTCTTTCTCCTTGACCGGAGGACTCTCCCTTCAACATTTATTTTGCTGACGAGATCGCAGCATTTTGCATGATTGCATAGCATTTATCATAAACGCGTAGCATTTCTACCGTGTGGAGCATTGCGCCGTTGTCAAAGCATATGCATACGAAACATGAGCTAGGTCATTACCGTTATTGTTTTGCAGGTGTTCCTCCCCAGCGGAGATGTGTCATCCCCAGCAGGTTTCGGAACAGCGAAGTTGAAACTTCCCTTGAAGACTTGATGATTGAAGTCCAACCGTATTGACAAAGCAGTTCTCTCAACTGATGCGGAGTGCCTGATGACAGAAGTTTGAATATCCCCAATTGGTTCATGATTGACTGAGAATTCTATTCCCGACTTACTGATGAAGTCCGGCTGATGCCCGAAAATTTCTTTGAATGCCTGATGGCGTGGTTAACTTGGTTGTGGACCTGATAAGTCCCGAAGAATCCTGATGCCTGACGGCATGATCAACCGTGTATCACCGGTTACCATGTAACCAATTCCCCAGCTTGTTCCCATCAGAGTACCGTGTACTTCTGCAGTTGGCAAATTTACGGGTTTGTCGGTATTCAACCGTCTCGCACCTTGATTGGTTGAGAGCCGTTCGCTTCTCACCCAGTAAAGTTCAAGCCGTTTGAATAGGGGAAGCTGTTGCACCCTAAAATTTGACCAACTTTTCTTTACCTAGCTTATGTTTCATTTCATTCACATTAGCATTATCATTTGCATTTCATAGACATGTGTGCAGGAGATCAAGAGGTATGACTACCAATCAAGGATTAGGAAAGACTTTGAAGCCAGTTGAGAAGGTTATTCAAGTGCTCAAGGGTTGATATCCTTGTCAGAGAAGTGAAAAGATCCTCAGAGAGAGTGGTTGAAACCAAGAGAGTGTGCCTCTTAACTTGAGAGTTATGGGGAAGATCCCCAGATGATTCTGAAGCCATGAAGATGGACTTGAAGCCTTGAGAGAGCTTAGTAGATGTCTTGAAAGCCATCATGAGGCCTAGATCGGTCATTGTGCAAGACTAAGAAGACTCAGCCATGAGTGGTGTAATTAGGGTTTGACTGGGTCAACCCTAGGTCAACTGATGATTTGAACAAGGTTGAGACCTAATTCAAGAGCCATGTGACCATGGATTGATGCATTGAGATGCTATAAGGATGATTCCAAGGTCAACTCATCATGATTGAAGAGTTTGAGAAGTTTCAAGCTAGGGTTTCTAAGGCTTGACAGTGTAAAATCCCCTAGTTTGACCCCTATCTTCAAGGCAGTTTAGCTCAAGATGTGATTGTCATATCATCTGGCCCCCTACATGAATGTTGTAGAGCTTGTTCTGAGATTTAATTTGAGTACTAGAAGTCCTTGATAGGATTTGTAGAACTCAAGTTATGACTTTGACAAGTTACAGGTCATCTGAGGTATGTGAATTTGGGGGCTTGAAAGTTACCCAACTTGCATCAAACCTTTGCCCAAGAAGGATGATTCCTATGGACTTTTGGTCAACATGAATGTTTTTCCTTATCCTCTTAGATTTCTAGAGAGTACTAGAAGTCCTTGATAGGCTTTGTAGAACTCAAGTTATGGCTTTGACAAGTCAAGGGCATTTTGGTCATTTGGAGATTACAGGTCATTTCAAGCATAAGGCCATAACTCCTATTTCCAAGCTTCAAATGGAAAAATGTTCAACATCAAACTTGTTCAAAATGATGTTTTAAGGCTAGTAAATATGTCATGAGATGCTGGAAGTGTTTGTAGCTCAAAGTTGCAAAAATGACCTAAAATAAGGGTATAAGTTAAATGAATCAAAGTTGGAAATTGATATTTTCAACCTACACATCCAAACCATGGCATGTAATATATCATTTTAACTCTAGAAAACATTTTAAGAACATTGGTTTAGCCACATTTTTGATTTGAGGTCTAATTTGTGGACTTGCTTTGAAAAGTGATTACTTACATCATAAGTAACATGTGCAAAACCTAGAAACAAGGCATGAGCAAGGCCCTTTGCAAGCTAAACACTTTCAAAATGTCACTAGGGGAGAAATTGGAAGTGAATAAGGTTGGTTTCAAGTTGTTTGCAGGGTTATGCATATCATGGCATATGGTTGAAAATCTCATGACATGAGAGATTGGACTTCTCATTAGAAGGATCTAGAGGGTTCTAGATCATCCACAGATGTTCTATATATTGAGTATAGGTGATCCAATGCAAAGGTTGGTGATGATTGAAGGAGAGAGCATAGATTGAGATTGAGATTTCTTGGCTTGCAACTGAATTCGGTTTCACCAATTTCTTCACTTTCCATCCATTTTCTTGATTGCAACTTCTTCCATAGATGCTAGGGATTGAATCCAGATCATAATCCAAGAGAATTCGTGGCTGAATCGTGTATGAGCAATTGAATTTTTCCACCTGCAACTCACCATCGGGTTCCAAGATTCAGGAGCTTTCAACCAGTTCTATTGCATACAAAAGCAAGGAAAGGATCCATTGATCGTGTCTGGAAGGTTGGAGAGCTTGATTTGAAGGTTTAGTGCATCTGTTCATCCAAGATTTTCAGGTTAGTAACTTTCTTCCTCCAGCATGAATTAGGTAGAATCAAGATGAATTAGGGCGTTAGATGCATTGTAGAACGGTGTAGGAATGATTTCAGACCATTAATTTGAGAATTAGAGACAAAATAGGTGCATTACCATTTTCGGTTGAGATTTGGTTATGGCGAATCTTGAGGTTTCAGAGAGAATAGAGGGCATGAATGAATTCGTGAGGGAATTTGGGACAAGTTTCATGTATAGACCATTTGCAATGGAGGGTCCTAGAGAGAGTTAGGGTTGGGGATGGTGACCGGAGCACCACCGGTGGTGGCCGGAGCTGCGCGCGAAGTTCAGACATTCAAAAGGTTGAAGATGACTCTAGAGCCATTGGATGGGGGTTGGACTTTGACTGAAGGCATGATCCAACGACCACGTATTGATTTCAATTTGTGAAGGAGTTCTGATTATGAAACGCTGCGTTTCATTTAATCAGTGGTTTTGGGCTTAGTGAATTGGCTGATATTCACCCCCCCTGAAGGCCCAATCCATTATTTGAACTGATTCTGGTTACTATCCACACCGTGCATTTATCTTTTTACTTGGATTTTCTTTATTTTTTTCATTTTGTTCATGGTTCTTGAAAAAATCATATAAAATTGAAAATTAATCCAATTAATCCCATTCTTTTTGCATTATACTCATGATTGAGTCTAGTATTTTTTAGATAAAAAATATTTTAATTTCATGCATTTTCTGATTTTAGGGGAATTTTAAATTTTAATTGATATTAAAATGGTTATGTTTGATACCTAATGTTGTGGAATTTTGTGTGATCATGTGGTGATGATTTTGATCCTAATTTTTTATGTGTGATTAGTTTAGACATTAGTGCTCCCTATAGAATTTTCTCACATTTTTGTGATGAACATAGGTGGTAGTTTAGGTTGAAACCTTTAGAAGATCCATTTTTAGGGTTTATGATTGATACCTTATGGTTTAGATTTTAATTTTAGGACTTAATAGATGATTTAGTCCCTGGTTTTTGTATGAGGAATTCTTAATTGAATTAGGATCCCTTAGGAATTTTTGTAGAAATTTATAGGATTGTTTCCTATTTTTGGTTGATTTTAGTTTAGGTGCTAGTTTTAGATGATTCTAAGGCACTAACTCAACTAAATTAACTGCTTTAGGTCCCTTAGATAAGGGTTTTTGCTTTGTTTGCCTTTGGTTGAGATTGAAGACAAGTTGAAGACAAGGTGAGGATGCTTGAAGTTGCTTGAAGTTGCTTGGAGCTAGGAGTTGTTTGTGCCTGAGGGTGTCTGATGAAGATTTAGGAGGTAGGAGCCATAGGGAGAGCCTTATAATTAGATGACTTCTTTTACAAATATGGAAAGCATCTTGTGCTTCCATTCCTCCCAATGACTAAAAGTCCTTCTAAGATATTCACATCCCTCCTTTGGAGGGATGAGTGGCTTTATCTGGGAAGTAGAACTTTGAGGGAACCAGTCTCTCATAATGATGAACCCTTACAGGCTTCCTTTGGTTGTCAGTAAGTTGTTTATCATTTCCACTCATTCTGTTAAATCAATTGTCTTCTGGTTTGAGTATCTTGAAAGATGTTGGACTTGAGTTTGAAGATGAGGACTTCATTGAAAAGTGTGGAAGTGGATGATTCCTTGAGCATTGCCATTGTAGCTGAAGCTTGAAGGGCAAGAAGAACAAGTTGATACTTGAAGACCCAATGGAGATTAAGTGAAGAGCTGAGGCTTAAAGGATTGAAGGATGAAGTTGACACTTTCATGTGATTGAAGATTATTCTGAGAAGCTGAAGCTTGTAGATGAAGAAGACCAAGTTGATACTGGTGAGGCAAAGAGAGCTGAAGCTTGAAGACCAAGTTGATACTTGTGAGGAAGATCCAATGGGAATTGACTGAAGAGCTGAAGCTTGGAGAAGAGAGAATAAGCTGATACTTATGTTTGATGGATTGAAACCTTGGAGAAGAAAGTTGATACTTTCTAGTGAGGATGATGGCCTTGAAGGGTGGTTGAGGTCTGATGACTGGATTGCTGTCAGTAGAGCTGAAGCTTGGAATTGAAAGAGGGGTTGATCTGCTTTCTTTCTCTTCTGTTTTCTTTGTTGTGCTGATGTGCCTTGTTTGATTTGCTTGATGCATTAGAATAAGTTCATATCTAGACTGACTTTAATCTAGGAGCATGATTGCACTAGGGGTTGAGTTGCTCCCTCTGCTTGTCTTTTTACTGTATGGCTTTGCTTGCGGGTATTCGGTAGAGCCCTGCTCCCTTGCCCATGTGGTTTGTTTTGCTTGATAGCATTTCATTTCTTCTGTATGATTGCAGTTTATGATATCTTGCTTGATAGCATGTTATTTCTTCTGTATGATTACTGTTATTCATATCTGGCTTGAGGTTGAGATGAGCTTGTGGAGGCTGTTGCCCCACACACATTTCCTCCCTCACTTGCATTGCATGCATTTTACAGTTATTTACTGTTTACTGTTTACTGTTTAAGCTGATGCTTTATCTGTTTCTGTTCATCATTGACATGATCCCATAGAACTCTCACTTCTTTTGATAAGGAAGTGATGATAGAACTTTAGGTTGAAACCTATGCATGATAACTTCTAGGAGTTCCTTGTTTCAAACTTCAACCATAGGATGAATCCTTGGCATGACAACATTAGGACTTGATAGTCTCCCTTAGTTGAGCCTGTTCTCTTCTCATCTCAAAACAGCTTAAGATACAGTAATCATGAATGATTTCTTTCGTACGTTACGAGCCTTAAGCTATCTGAGAAAGGATTGTTGGAGAATTTCTTTCCAACAGTCTGGATGTTTAGTATGGCACCCTTTGGGTGACATGCGAGGCATTCACTCTCAGGTCATAGTCTCTAGTGCGATTGAAATTGCAAACACAATAAAAAACAGTTCTTTCGTAAAAGACAGAAAACAAACTTCAAACCTTTTGCCCCGTGGGCCCATAAGTCAAAGGAAGCTTTTCTTAAGAAAAGAGTGTCGTTAAACTTCAGCGCCACCGCAAACAGGCTTTGTCCCTAATTGTTGGAACTGTTGTTTAACCCTACTCGATAAAACAGATGAATCTGAATTCCCGTAGTTCGTATTATCCCGAACTACGTAAGCTCTGATCTCTCATGCCTGTTGAGAGTACGTAGGCACAATACTGATGTATTGGCAAGCCACCTTCCCCCATAACCCGTAGTTAGTCGAACTACGTTGACTCTGATTTCTCATTCTCTGATGAGAATACGTAGGCATAAAGCGCGACGCTTTGCCGAGTCATTTTCTTTTCCTTTTTAAGCCAGCCTTGATAGGTAGATAGATAAACCAACCCGTCCAGTAAACACAAACAAGCGTGGATCCCGTCGAGTACGACGGACGTGAGGGGTGCTAATACATTCCCTTTGCGTAACCGACTCCCGAACCCAGACAATGGTTGCGATGACCTTGTCTTATACCTTTTTGTCAGGTTTTTCCGATCGTTTCCTTTCCCGTTCTGAGGGATAAATAACGAAAGGTGGCGACTCTTCTGTTTTGCCGGCACCTTATTTTCGCGGAAGCGACAGGTACAATAGTTGCCCATGTTCAATTTTCTAAAACCTGAGGAGTTAGATTGGCATGTCCGCCTTTCGTGACTTGAAGGTTAAAGAGGATTGAACACTGAAGCCCAAAAATTTTCACTCGCCGGTGCGTGAAGTAGTGATGTTGGTTGGTTGTATTGCTTGAATGTGCTTAAAGATGCCATTCGGGGTAAAATGTTCTTCAGATATATCTTTTGGAGGATAAAGCAGTCCAAAACGTAGATTGATGTAATCTCAAGGGATGTAGCAGCCCAAGATATTATTTGATGTGGTCCTGGAGGATAAAGCAGTCCAAGACGTTGTTATGTGTAATTCTGGAGGATAGAGTGGTTCAAGATATATTCCTAGGGGTTTATAGAAGCCCAAGATATTTTTTAAGGTAGCCCTTGGGGGAATATAGCAGCCCAAGATGGATACAGATGTAATCTCAGGGGATGTAGCAGCCCAAGACATTGATGGATGTAATCTTGAGGGTTGTAGCAGCTCAAGATATTGTTATATGTACTCCTGGAGGATAAAGAAATCCAAGATATTGTTATATATGTTCCTGGAGGATAAAGAAGTCCAAGACATTGTCCCGGGGGTTTAAAGCAGCCCGGGAATAAGTTATGGATGACGTTCGTCTGTTGGGGAATTAACCTGAAAAACAAGGTTAGTTCTATACAATGTCATGATGTATATACACTTTGCAAGATGATATTCTTATCATAAATGAGAATGTTGTATGCGTATGATATAAAATGATATTTGTATGAATTATGTAGTTAAAGCTTGTCAATAGTTTCATGTGACCACTGCCAGCTGGGGAAAATAAATCTCGATTCGTTGTTGAAGAATATGAAGACATCGTTCCCATCCTGTTTTAGCATGTAGTATTTAGGACCCTTTTCGATTTCTGTTCGTTGTACTTTTTATTGGAAGAATAGATTCCTGAATATCCTGACTGGGGATAAAAGAGATGGATATACCTCTGATGTATTATCTGATCATATATTAACTCTTCTGGGGACACCATATTTAAGAGGAATCTGTCTGGGATTTTGTAGAACTGGAAGTACAAGAGATTATTTGTAATGCTTTGTTGAAATAAATCCATGAATATTACTCTGTGGGGATGACCCTGCGAAGATCTGCTGGATATGGACTTTACTGGGGATTCTTACCTCTGATAGTCCTTCGTAAATGTTGTTATTGTAATTTTATATGTATTTTATTTTTTGGTAAACATCAATCATATTCAAAAGCATATATTCATTCAATATAATCAATGGACATTTAAGCTTAAGTAAAAAGGGAAAAGAAAACTGAATTGTATTAATTTTGAAAAATGGCCTATAAACAGGCAATATTTTGAACAATGAGACAGAAATCCTAGTAAGAGGAGTTCGTCGTAGAAAATTTGAAAAGAGTATAAGGGAAACAACTATGTGTAAATGATCCTATCAAGTTTCAAATTTGCTATTGCTATTATCTTCAAGCATCTGATCTGCACCGTTTGAACTTGACATTAGTAGTACAACTAGTTAAGGTTACATGGGTGATCCAACGAGACATAGTCGTACGCTTTAATCCCTAACTTTTGCCTGGATCGCCCTTTCGGGTTTTCAATCCACCGGGATACCCTTTTTTGCCCAAGCCGCCTTTTCAGGTTTTCGACTTGCCGGGTGTACAATTTTTTTATATATATCCCTAATTTTTTCCTGAACCTTTTTGGTTCGCCTGGATGCCCTTATTTATGCGTAATATTTTTTGACTATGTCCGCGTTCACGGGTTGCGGGAAATCTTCACCATCCATGGTGGCAAGTATCATGGCACCTCCAGAAAACACCCTCTTGACTACAAATGGCCCTTCATAAGTGGGAGTCCATTTTCCCCTAGGATCACCCTGTGGTAATATGATACGCTTGATTACCAAATCTCCAGCCTGGTAGACCTGATGTTTGACTTTCTTATTAAAGGCTTTGATCATACGCTTTTGATATATCTGACCATGACAAACTACTGCAAGCCTCTTCTCATCAATCAAATTTATCTGGTCAAGTCGAGTATGAATCCATTCATCTTCCTCTAAGTCTGCATCTCTCATAATTCTCAAAGAAGGAATCTGAACCTCAACAGGTAAAACTGCTTCCATACCATAAACAAGAGAGAACGGGGTTTCCCCAGTTGAAGTGCGTATTGTGGTACGGTAACCATGAAGAGCAAATGGTAACATCTCGTGCCAATCTTTGTATGTCACTGTCATCTTTTGCAAAATCTTCTTAATATTCTTGTTGGCGGCTTCCATTGCGCCATTCATCTTTGGTCGATATGGAGAAGAATTGTGATGTTTGATCTTGAACCGCGTGCAAAGTTCAGTAATCATAGTATTGTTCAGATTAGTACCATTGTCCGTGATAATCCTTTCGGGGATGCCATATCTACATATAAGATTATGCTTGATAAACCGAGCCACAACATTCTTGGTAACATAAGTGAACGAAGTTGCCTCTACCCATTTCGTAAAGTAATCAATAACAACAAGAATGAAATGATGTCCATTGGAAGTTATAGGTTTGATATCACCAATCATATTAATGCCCCACATTGCAAAAGGCCAGGGAGCAGTCAGAATATTCAATGGAACTGGAGGTACATGTACGTTATCAGCATATATCTGGCATTCGTCGTTCCATTCCATTACTTGATCTTTCTTCAGCAACTTGAAGATTGGTTCACAAGTAGCAGTTAATTGGAAAATAAATCTTGCAATGTAGTTCAGGCGTCCCAAGAAACCTCTGACTTCCTTCTCAGTACGGGGAGCAGGCATATTTTGTATAGCTTTTACCTTTGCGGGGTCAACTTCAATACCTTTACCGCTGACAATGAAACCCAAGAGTTTACCAAATCTAACTCCAAAGGTACATTTGTTTGGATTCAATCTCAACTTGTATTTCTTTAACCTCTCAAATAACTTATGCAGGTGGTCAAGATGTTCTTCTTCAGTCTGGGACCTGGCTATCATGTCATCAACATATACCTCTATTTCATGATGAATCATATCATGGAACAAGGCTACCATAACATGCTGATAAGTTGCCCCAGCATTCTTCAAACCAAATGGCATTACCTTGTAACAAAAGGTGCCCCATTGTGTGACGAATGTAGTCTTCTCCATATCTTCGGGTGCCATCTTAATCTGATTGTAACCAGAGAAACCATCCATAAAAGAGAATACCTTATGTTGAGCAGTATTGTCTACCAGAACATCAATGTATGGAAGCGGAAAATCATCTTTAGGTCTGGCTTTGTTCAGATCCCTATAATCCACACACATACGAACTTTTCCATCCTTCTTCGATACTGGTACCACATTAGCAACCCATTGGGGATAAGAAGTGACAGCTAGGAATCTTGCCTCGAATTGTTTCATTACTTCAGCTTTAATCTTTTCTGACATATCTGGGCGCATACGACGAACTTTCTACTTTATTGGGCGACAATCTTCCTTCATCGGTAGACGGTGAACCACAATATCTGTATCCAGCCCTGGCATATCTTCATAAGACCAAGCAAAGATCTCCACATAATCGCGTAGCATTTGAACTAACCTGTTCTTAGCACTGTCTTCTAATTCAGCTCCTATCTTGACCTCTTTTCTGTCTTCCTCAGTTCTTAGATTCACAACTTCGATTGGTTATTCATGCGGCTGTATAACTTTCTCTTCTTGTCATAGCAGCCTAGCAAGTTCAGCAGGCACTTCACAATCTTCCTCATTTCCATCCTCGACATGGTAGATCGAATTTTCAAAGTTATAATTAGAAATAGCAGAACTGTTATCAATAGGATCCAAAGTGGATGAGGATCTGCATTTTAGTTACGTGGGTGTGTGTAAGAACACATAGTTTTTTTTTGAAAAAAGAAAATAAAAAGAAAGACAGGGAGCGTAATATTTACGAAAGAAAAATGTCCAATGATTTTATTAATGAAGATATGCAAATGAAATGACAACCCTTAACAAGCATACCATTGTGCTACGGGCAAGGCACAAGACTTAAAAGTTTTTAAATTGTTCAAAGTTATAAGGCCAAAATAAAGAAAGACAAAAAACAACAATTACTCCTGACTAAAGGAGATAGGAATGAAATATTCAGCCTTCCAATTGTTGAGTCCATTTCCAACGGTGGGAAATATCCAATCGTCCAGGTTGCAGTCTTCCACAACATTGACATTATCTCTCTGGATTCCTTGATTGGTAATACGAACAGCACAAGCAGGACGAACAGCCTTCTGAGCCTCTGCAGTAAAACCCAAACCAAACTTGTCAGCCTTGTAAGGGATGTCTGGAAGCTGACCCTAGATAGTAATACCATCTTCTTCAACTACAGCTGTAGCATCCTTCATAGAGGCCATGGTAGGAGGTTTTCGGGTAACAACAAGAACTTTCTTAACAGTAGGAACATTCTGAAGAACCACTTCAAAGGTCTGGAAAGGAGTTTCAACAAATTCACCCTCCATTTCTACATACCTGAAATTATTCACGTGACTGACCATATACTCCTCTTCACCATAGACAGTGACAATCTTACCCTTCAATGGATACTTCAACTTCTGGTGTAAAGTAGAGGTCACATCACCTCCCCCATGTATCCAGGGGCACCCAAGCAAGCAAGAATAAGCAGGGCGGATATCCATCACATAGAAAGTGGAATCAAAAAATTGAGATCCTACTTTGATAGGGAAGTCGACTTCTCCATGTACCATTCTTCTTGAACCATCAAAGGCCCTCACCACCACATTGCTAGGTCTTAGTACAACATATTTAGAGTTGAGCTTATCGAGAACAACCTTTGGTAACACATTCAACGAGGAACCATTGTCCACCAGCACATGAGACAAAGTAGTGCCCCTACACTCAATGGAGATATGCAGAGCTCTGTTATGGTTTCTCTTAGCGGGAGTTAAATCAGCATCATAAAAGCCTAAGCCATTATCAGTCGTCAGATTAGCAACACAATTCTCAAACTGGTCCACAGAGATCTCATGTGGTACACGAGCAGACTTTAGAAACTTCACCAAAGCCTTAGCATGGGCTTCAGAGCACAGTAGTAGAGACAACATAGAAATTTTGGAGGGAGTATGCCCCAATTATTCAACAATATCATAATCACTCTTGCAGATGATCTTCAGAACTTCCTCCATCGGCTTAGAGAGATCTTCAATAGCTGGTGTTTCAACTTGGCCAGGCTTAATCACAGGTGCTTTGCCTCGAGCTTCAGTACTTGCCATCTTGAAACTGAGCATGTTGAGCTTGAAGTTCTTGGATAGTTTGATTGGGAGCCATTTCTGCTGAAATAAACAGCGAGAAGATGAGAAACATGTAACGGAAACCTGTTATGCAATGACATGGTATGAAGATGGATATGCAATGTTTTCAAAGACCGCAAGATTTAAATTTGTTGAAAACAGGTAGAAATAAATTTTTATTAGTACGTAAGTGCTCTTGATTGGCTGCATTTTGTGGCAAAAACACTAGAGCATATATGTATGTCATAACTGATGTTAGTGCATACATAATATGGACATTGCAGGGTAAGTTGACTTAGCTAAAAGCAAGTTAAGCTGGATGTCATACCCAATGTTATGACTTGGATCATATAACATCAAGTGCAGGTTTGCGTAGGTTTGGTTTTCTGGTAGTTATAAACCAGGAAACAGAATAGGAAAACAAGCTGGATACCAGGAGACTTTCTAGAAGCCCTAGGCGAACTAAAAGATCCCTGAATTAAGTGGCAAGCGTGCAGATCATTGAAAATAGGTTTGTTATGAATAAAACCTAATTTATGCACCAAGGCTCAAAAGGACTAACAGCCGCTATAAATATCAGAAGATGCAATCCTGAGTAGCGGCTCTTGATAGAAGAAGATAGAGTGAAGATTGCAGAGTCCTTGTAAGTGAAGAAGGCTAGTCTTCACGTGTGAATTCTATCTAGGAATACTTGTACTCTAAGAAATTGTCTGGTGGATGATTTGCATTGGATAGGTAGATTCTAGGCTGTGTCTCACTCAAAGCTGTGAAGCAAGAGTGTGTGAGTTCGTTGATCAAAGCTGTGAAGCAAGATCAAGGTGTGTATGAAGTGTCTCTTCATATTTATTCTATAATTGTGAATTGTATATCACTGTGGTGATTGAGGGGGAGTGAGTGGGTATACTCAGGTCTAGAGTGTCTCTAGGCTGAATTGTCATTGGGTAGGTTTTAAGTGAGGAGTGCAAACTGTGTTGTTTGACTCTGAGTTAATTATGCTAATAGTGAAGTTCCTCCCTGGCTTACTAGCCCTCAGATGTAGGTGTTGTTGACACTGAACTGGGTAAACAATTGTTGTGGTTTTACTGCTTGCATTATTACTGATTATTAGCTGTTAAGTAGTAGATGTCACAGTGGATGTTATAACCTTGGGAATAACATCCATCGTGTGCTTACCAGAATTTTCAATTGGCATCAGAGCAGGCACCCTGCCTGTTTAAATCTGGGTGAGATCTAGGGAAAACAAATTCTAGTACTATGGATAAAGACATAGGTTTCACTAATAGACCTCCAATTCTGGATGGATCTAATTATGATTATTGGAAGCCTAGGATGATTGCATTCCTAAAATCCTTAGACAACAAGGCTTGGAGAGCTGCAAACTCTGGCTGGAAACATCCTGTGAAGACTGACAAGGAAGGAGTAGATGTATTGATTCCTGAGGAGGAATGGAACAAAGAGCAAAAGGCCTTAGCTCTTGGGAACTCTAAAGCATTGAATGCTCTATTCAATGGTATAGACAAAAACATCTTTAGACTGGTACACCACTATGAACTAGCAAAGGATGTTTGGGACACTCTCAGAACTACTCATGAAGGAACTTCCAAGGTCAAAATGTCAAGACTTCAAATGCTGACCACCAAATTTGAAGGTCTGAGAATGAAGGAAGATGAGACCATTCATGAGTTTTACATGAATGTTCTTAAACTTGCAAACACCTCAGGAGCTCTGGGAGAAAAGATGACTGAAGAGAAGCTTGTAAGAAAGATTCTAAGGTCACTACCTAAAAGGTTTGCTATGAAAGTAACAACCATTGAAGAAGCCCAAGACATATGCCACATGAAAGTGGATGAACTCATTGGTTCCCTTTAAACCTTTGAAATTGGAATGAGTGATCAGGCTGTGGAGAAAAAGAATAAAAGCATAGCTCTTGTCTCAAACACTGCTGATTCAGATGGTGAAAAGGAGGAGAATCTGTCTGAAGCAATTGCCTTGCTTGGAAGACAGTTCAACAAACTGGTCAAAAGGATAGATGCTAGGTCTAAGCCTTATACCAAAAGCATGCCTTCTGATAAAGAGAAATCTGAAGATAAAGTCAGCCAAAGAAGAGGAGTAAAGTGTCATGAGTGTGAGGGATATGGCCATATAAGAAAGGAATGTCCCACCTATCTCAAAAGGAAAGAAAAAGGCCTAACTATCACTTGATCTGATGGGGATTCTAAAAGTGGATCAGAAGATGAGTTTGCAAAACATGTCACAGCTGTTAAAAGTGTATGTGTATCTGATGGTGACTCATGTGAAGAGGAGATAACTTATGATGAACTAGCAGAATCATATAAGAAGTTGTCCATCAGAAGCATTGAATTGCACCAGCAAGGGGAGCATCAGAAGAAGTGCATAATGGAATTAGAGGCTGAGAAGATAGAGCAGCTAGCAACAATAGACTCATTCAAAAGTGAGGTCAACTTGTTGGAATCCAAAATAGAGCAGATGGCAAAATCCATAAGGATGCTAAATCCAGCGACTGACACTCTAGAAGAGATTCTGCAGAGTGGTCAGAACTCAGGTAATAGGTCTGGACTGGGATTTGTTAATAGACAGAATTCTGTTCTGAAACTCAAGAGATTGCAACCTGAGATTCAGAAGGTGAAAAGATTTTCACGACCAATGTCACAACATCCGCCACACAGAAACTAGAACCAAGTCAAAAGTAGATTCCAAGGGTATAGATGTTACCACTGTGGAAAACTGGGTCATATCAAATCTGTGTGTTTCTGGCTGCATGGATTTCCTAGTCATCAAGGGAAATCTAAACAGAGAGCTCATGTCAAAGGACAACCTCAAGCAAAACCTAAGAAGAATGCACCTAATAAGCAAAGACATTGGGTTGCCAAGAATATGGCTTTAGTAGCACACAATTCCCCAAGAATGCCAACCAAAGAGGATTGGTACTTTGACAATGGCTGCTCCAGACATATGACTAGAATTGAGGCTCACTTGATAAAACTCAAACCCCATTCATCTAGTCATGTAACATTTGGTGATGGAGTTAGAGGAGAAATTAAAGGTGCTGGAAAACTAGATGGCCCTGGTGTTCCAAGACTGAATGATGTCTTGTTGGTGAAAGGACTGACTGTTAATATCATCAGTATCAGTCAACTCTATGACCAAGACTTCAGTGTAAAATTTACTAAAAATGAGTGTGTTGTCATCAATGAAGAAAGTAATGAAGTTATGAGGGGATCTAGAACCAAGAACAACTGTTATCTATGGGAGCCTAGATGCAACCTCAATGCCTTGGTCAATAAGAAAAATAAGGACCAACTATGGCTAGAGAAAGGAAGACAACCACTAAAGATGGATTGGACCAGGTCCAACACATTAGCAAGTGGATCTTCAAAGTGTGCTTCAGAGAGAAGGACAGGATGTAAGATAAGTCATGAGGGGAAGCAAGCCAAGAAGGGATGCCCAAAGATCGGTCATCAGGGAAAGCTAGATAGGCTATATTGGAACCTGATGGAGTCCATGGAAGCTGCCCTGCATAAAGAAAGCAATGTCACTCCAGATGTCATGACCTTGTTCTATGACATCAAGAGTACCATCCAAACAAGCTCTGATGAGTTTAAGGGAGACATGCTCAGGGGTAACTTGTGTAAATGGCAAGAGGGTTGTGCTAAACCTGGTGATTATGTCAATACTAACATGGTTTTAAGAAGTGTCAAGGAGTCTCAATTTAGAAAGTCTCTAAGAAAGTTAAGGACCTCTAGTAATGATGAATTCTAGCAATTAATAGGGAATTATATTTTGAAAAATAATCACATTCTGATTGGTCAAAATATTGAATTCCCTCCTCTTCTGCAAGTAAACCCTTCTAAACCCGTTCTCGTCCTCCAATCCACCTCCTGCCTTATCTCACACAATCCCATTAAAAACCTTCTTTCGTTATAACCTAAGTCATCTACAATGTCTCAACAACATACCTCCAGCCCACCAAGCCCGACCCTGCTCAGCACAAGAGTATCTCTGTGATGGATGTGAGCCCTCTTGGTATGATTTTTGGAAGAAGGAGTGAAGACCAGCCATCAGCTACTACACATGCAGACCAAGAAGGTCATAATGTACATCAAATCACCATTCCACTGCCTAGGGTTGATCATTCTCCAATATCGAATAAGAACCTTGAGGACAATTCTGAGTTCTCCTCTGATAAGACTAACCCTACCACAGAAAAACTAGCAATTTTAGCTAACTATGTAGTACAGGAGGAAAGACAAGATGATGATCTGAATAAAGCTCATGCCAATGATGTTGATGTATCTTCAGATGATGAATTCCTCAAGAAAGTTACTCTGGGTATAACTCAGAAACTAATGACCAAGAAAGGCAAACCTGGTATGGAAGACAACTGTCTCAAAAGTCAGAGAAAAGGAGCCCATGTTGGGTCCTCCAAACCTAGGAGCAAAAATGCCTCAAAGAAAAGGAAGGTTACTGAGAGTAGCCCTGAGTTTGAAGGTGATGTCATAACAGATGTTCCTAACATCATCAATGTCAAACATTCATTGGGAAAGAGGCCAGTTAAACCCATGCCAGCTGCTCCTCTGGACAACATCTCCTTTCACTCCATTCTCAGTGTAACCAAATGGAGATATGTCTATCAAAGGAGAATAGCCCTTGAGAGAGAATTAGGGAAGGATTCTCTGGAGATCAAGGAGGTAATGGAACTCATCAACAAGGCTGGACTGCTTAAGATAGTCACTGGATTTTCCAGATGCTACGAGGGACTGGTCAAGGAGTTCATTGTAAACATACCTGACTCAATCTCTAGCAGAAACAGCAAGAAGTTCATGAAGGTATTTGTTAGAGGAAAGTGTGTGCAATTCTCTCCTGCTGTGATCAACAAGTATTTGGGGCGAGAAAATGATGGTACAACAGAATTGGATACTTCAGACAACCAGGTCTGCAAGATCATCACTGCAAATCAAGTCACAACATGGCCATCCAAAAGGAAGTTGTATGCAGCACTGCTCAATGTAAAGTATGCCATTCTTCATATAATTGGAACTACTAATTGGGTGCTTACCAATCATACATCCTCCATTGTTGTTGGACTAGGAAAGATCATTCATGCCATAGGTACCAAAGTTAATTTTGATTTTGGTCTATACATCTTTAATCAGACTGTCAAGCACTCCACAACAAGTGCTGTCAGGTTACCTATTGCATTTCCCTCCCTCATTTGTGAGATCATCCTAAATCAACATCCTGGGATCCTGAACTCAAGCGATGCTGTTAGCAAGAGGGAGCCTGAACTGTCACTTCACTTTAAACTGTTTGAAGGAAGACATGTTCCAAATATGATGTTTACATCTGCTGAGAAAGTTAAGATCTCCAAAAGAATGATGATTGCAGAATTAAAGGAAACCTGTAAGGAGTTAGGAGAAACCATCAGTATAACTACTACCAGAAAAACCAAGCTAGAAGATCTTATCCAAAGGCTTGAAAGAGATGAAGATAATAGTGGAGTTATGTCAGAAGAAGAGGCTGATGACAGTTGTGAGAATGTCCCAACCAATGTCAATAACAATGACTTTAGTTCTTCCTCTGGTGATAAAGATTGAGTATGTGACTCAATCTGCTGAGGTGTGCTGCTGGCTTAATGTGTTTATGTTTTTTTTTTGTGATGCTCTTCAGAGAGCATTTTTGTTGTAATGTAACCCCAAACAGTTGTAATGGTACAATGTATGATCTATGCTAAGTTCTTAGTTGGATCTTAATTTGTGGCTAAAAAGGAGGAGAGAAAGATAGAGTAATAATAACAGCAGGTGGAAGAACAGGTGGATAGCTTGAAGAGCATATGTGCACATGGTATAATCATGCTTGCAGGTGTGAACATAGGTGCTGCTGAGGTGTGCTATTCCTATGGTGTATAGGAATGTTTGTTAGAACTAGTTGTGTGTGTCTGTAGGATAGGAGCAGAGAGTGTTGTGCAACTCTTCAGGGGGAGTAGCACAAGTGTGTGTATGCTTCAGGATGTATGTCATCCTGAATGTTATAACATCCAGAGCAGACTGGATGAATATGTGTGACTGCAGACTGTTTGCAGGTTGTGTGCTCAGCTGAGAGGATATGCATCAGTTGAGAGGGAGTAACCCAGTGTGTTACTCAGCAAAGTGTGACATCTGTAGTGGTAACTAACAAATGAGTTATAACAGGGCTGAGAGCTAATTGAGAGGACTCTGAGAGAGTGTAGCTAGTAACTTTCCTGCAAAACAAGGCATATGACAAGTCTCCTGCTGTGTGTAAATCTCTGGTATAAGAACAGAGTGTTTTAGCCAAAAATTTGTCAAAGGGGGAGTTTGTAAGTGCTCTTGATTGGCTGCATTTTGTAGAAAAAACACTAGAGCATGTATGTATGCATAACTGATGTTAGTGCATACATAATGTGGACAGTGCAGGGTAAGTTGACTTAGCTAAAAGCAAGTTAAGCTGGATGTCATACCCAATGTTATGACTTGAGTCGTATGACATCAAGCACAGGTTTGTGCAGGTTTGGTTTCCTGGTAGCTATAAACCAGGAAACAGAATAGGAGCACAAGCGGGATACCATGAGGGTTTCTAGAAGCCCTAGGCGAACTAAAAGATCCCTGAATTAAGTGGCAAGCGTGCAGATCATTGAAAATAGGTTTGTTATGAATAAAACCTAATTTATGCACCAAGGCTCAAAAGACTAACAACTGCTATAAATATCAGAAGATGCAATCCTGAATAGCAGCTCTTGATAGAAGAAGATAGAGTCCAAATTACAGAGTCCTTGTAAGTGAAGAAGGCTAGTCTTCACGTGTGAATTCTGTCTAGGAATACTTGTACTCCAAGCAATTGTCTGGTGGATGATTTGCATTGGATAGGTAGATTCTAGGCTGTGTCTCACTCAAAGCTGTGAAGCAAGAGTGTGTGAGTTCCTTGATCAAAGCTGTGAAGCAAGATCAAGGTGTGTATGAAGTGTCTCTTCATATTTATTCTGTAATTGTGAATTGTATATCACTGTGGTGATTGAGGGGGAGTGAGTGGGTATACTCAGGTCTAGAGTGTCTCTAGGCTGAATTGTCATTGGGTAGGTTTTAAGTGAGGAGTGCAAACTGTGTTGTTTGACTCTAAATTAATTTTGCTAATAGTGAAGTTCTTCCCTTGCTTGTTTGACTCAAAACCCTAGTTCTAAGATCCACTATTCAGGAGGAGGCTTTGATGAAACCTTCAATCCCTTTGACCAATTGCAAATCTTGTGACTATTAAGTATCCTCTTGGGACACATTTTCTTGAATATGGGACGGTAAATTTTGGGGTACAAGTATCAACCATATTGATCATGACCTTGAATGTTCTGTTTGTTGATAAAAGTGCCTTTAGAATTAGCTTAGACATTCCATCAAAGACTTTGAGTTTTATTCCTTCCAGCTTCATTGTGTAATTCTTGTCAAGTAATTGACCCAAATTGATCAGGCTACATGCCATTAAGGGAACATATACGACATCAGTGATGGTAGCTTCATGTTCATCCTTCTTTTTCACCCTAATGTTGCTCATTCCTTCTAATGTCACCATGTTGTTGTCTGCAATACGAGTTGATCTTCTAGCAGATTCATCCCATTTGAAAAACTAATTCTTGTTACCTATCATATGATTGCTGAGATATGTATTAAGATACCAAACATTTACTTTATCTGAAGGAAAATGTGTTGCAGTCATCAAAATAACCTCTTTAGCACCACTACTACCAGGATAAGTAAATTCAGCCACACTTTTGACATTGCCAGTGTCTTTGTTAAAATAAAGGTCTCAAGCATTATTACCAAACTTATGATAGCAATAACATTGGATCTACTTCATGTCAACTTTCTTCCTGACTTTCTGATTTTGGTTTGCACCGTCCTTGCTAGTTTCAGCTTGGCTTCTTGAAGCCTTACCAGTATCACCATTTTTATTTAACTTCTTTTCCATTTTCCTTTCACTTTGTTATTGCTTAAGAAATTTTATTTAATCTTCTTAAAGAAATTTGCTTGCAATGCATGTTCAAATACCTTTTCTAAATCTCTTTGCTTTACTCTCATCTCACACGCCTCAAGAAATTCTTGAAATTCTTCAAGCTTCATCTTTGATAAGTCTTTAGATTTTTCAATTTCCACCAAAAGGTGATTAAACTTTATTGGAATGACCATTATCACCTTCTGTAATTCAAAGGAATTTTCTCTACGTGACTTTATATGATTTGTCAAAGTCACCATCTTTGAGAAGAATTCAACAATGGTTTCATCATCTTTCATCTGCAAGTATTCATATTGCTTCCTCAAAGATTGCAACTTCACTTTCTTTAACTTTTCATCTTCACCATATAGCTTCTTGTGAGTATTCCAAGCCTTCATATTGGTGCTCTTGATACTAATTTGTTGGGTAACCTGTATCACAAGTTACATGACAAATGATGATAAATTGAGGGAAAATTAGAGAGTGATTGAGCAAAAATAGTTTATTGAATGCTATATTGTGTTGAGTTGTATTTCAGTTACAATGATGGGTGATATTTATAGACACAATAGTCACCCAAAACAAATTTAAAACAATCTATCTAAAACTAAACAATATATTTGCATGAGTGTATGCTTAAAAAATAACTTGTCTAAAAAAACTGATATACACACATAGAGTATATCCTTAAAGCGTTATACTTGTTCGGGTATATATATATATATATATATATATATATATATATATATATATATATATATATATATATATATATATATATATATATATATATATATATATATATATATATATATATATATATATATATATATATATATATATATATATATATATATATATATATATATATATATATATATATATATATATATATATATATATATATATATATATATATATATATATATATATATATATATATATATATATATATATATATATATATATATATATATATATGATTTTAAATTATATATTCATGGCTCCTCTTTAAAAATAGAGAAATATGAATGAATTACATACCAAAATAGACATATTGAAAGACATTGTAAAAACAACATACTAGATGATAATTTACAATTTTTGATTCTTATATAAAAAAAACAAAAACAATTTGATGATTTTTTCATTTGAAATAATTGATAAAAATGGCATTTTTAATTCATTTTACGTATATACATAATTCAAAAAGTGGTTGACATAAAAAATGCCAAAATACCCAAATTGGTCCCTTAAGTTTACCTCGGGGTCCAATTTGGTCCCTTAATTTTAAAAAGTTCCAAAGTGATCCCTTAAGTTTTAAAATGGTGTCATGTTAGTCCTTACAGTCAACACCGTTAGTAAAAGTTAATGGGATTGTACAATTGGGGCACACGTGGGGCTGACGTGTGAGTAGTCATTCCATGTAGGGGTCAATAAGACTAAGGCCATAAGAGCTAGATTTGCTGCTAGAGAAATGGTTGATGGTTCTTTCCTAGGGGATTATACAAGGATTTATGACTACTTGTCGCTACCGCGAAAATAAGGTGCCGGCAAAACAGAAGAGTCGCCACCTTTCGTTTTTTATCCCTCAGAACGGGAAAGGAAACGATCGGAAAAACCTGACGAAAGGGTATAAGACAAGGCCATCGCAACCATTGTCTGGGTTCGGGAGTCGGTTACGCAAGGGGAAGGTATTAGCACCCCTCACGTGCATCGTACTCGATGGGATCCACGCTTGTTGTGTTTATCTGACAGGTTGGTTTTACTATCTACCTATCAAGGCTGGCTCAAAAAGAAAAGAAAATGACTCGGTAAAGCGTCGCACTTTATGCCTACGTATTCTCATCAGAGAATGAGAAATCAGAGTCAACGTAGTTCGGCTAACTACGGGTTGCAGGGAAGGTGGCTCGCCAATACATTGGTATTGTGCCTACGTACTCTCAACAGGCTTGAGAGATCAGAGCTTACGTAGTTCGCCTAATACGGATTACGGGGGTTCAGATTCATCTGTTTTTCGAGTAGGGTTAACAAACAGTTCCAGCAGTTTGGTGTACACAACTCGACCCTTGGAGACTTAGGCGTTACCGTTTGTGGTAGAACTGAGAGTTAACGACACTCTTTTCTTCAGAAAAGCTTCCTTTGAATTATGGGCCCACGGGGCAAAAAGGTTTGAAGTTTGTTTTCTGTCTTTTACGGAAGAACTGTTTTTTAGTTGTCTGTAGTTTGTACAGCACTAGAGACTATGACCTGGGAACAAATGTGTCGCATATCGTCCAAAGGACGTATACTAAACATTCTAGACGGTTGAGAGGAGGCCGCTCAATTATCATTACCCAAGTAGCTTAAGGCTCGTATCGCGCTTATACTAACTTACCTTTATTACGTTTTTTACTATGGTTTGAGATGAGAAGAGAGAACAGGCTCAACTAAGGGGAGACTATCAAGTCCTACTGTTGTCATGCCAAGGATTCATCCTATGGTTGAGGTTTGAAACAGGAAACTCCTAGAAGTTATCATGCATAGGTTTCAACCTAGAGTTCTAATCATCACTTCCTTATCAAAGGAAGTGAGATTCCTAGGGGATCATGTCAATGATAAACAGAAACAGATAAAGCATCAGCTAAAATAGTAAACAGATAAACAATAGAGGAAACAACTTTAAAATGCATGCAATGCAAGTGAGGGAGGAAATGTGTGTGGGGCATCAGCCTCCACAAGCTCATCTCAACCTCAAGCCAGATATGAATAACTGCAATCATACAGACGAAAATAGAATGCCATCAAGCAAACCACAGACCACACAGGCAAAGGAGCAGGGCTCTACCGAATACCAGCAAGCAAAGCCATATAGTAAAAATACAAGCAGAGGGAGAAACTCATCCTCTAGTGCAATCATGCTCCTAACTTAACACAATCTAAACATGAACTTATTCTAATGCATCAAGCAAATCAAACAAGTCACATCAATACAGTTGCACAGAAAGCAAACAGACAGGAAAGAAAGCAGATCAACAGCTTCCCCAGCTTCACAGCAAATCAATCTTCTGACAGCAACTCAGTCCTTAGTCTGTAATTGTTCTTCATGGATTTTCCTCTTCAATAGCAAGTGTAAACTTGCTTCTTCAAGCTTTCAATGTATCCAACACAAGTATCAACTTGTACTTCATCTTCTTCAAGCTTCAACTCTCAATTTGATCTTCTTCCCACAAACTTGTTCTTCTGGATCTTCAAGCTTCAGCTCCAAAGGCAGTCTTCAAACAAAGGGGAAGTGCAACCTCTAAAATCTTCAGTCTTCTAACAAGGAACTCCATCCTCTAGCAAGGGGGAAATATTCATCTAACAAGAGCAAGGTGGGGATAGGGAGAAGCAAAGTGAAGACCAAAGGTCACCTCTAAGCACTCCACCATCAAGGAAGGGGACCCTCAAAGGTTCTACCAACTTGTGAGGAGCCACACATCCTACCAAAGGAGGGATGGGGCCTTCACAATGGGACCTTACATCATAGGGAGGAATGGAAGTGATCAACACCTTCCATGTTTCATGAAGGAAGAAAATCTATTCTAAGAGATCTCTCTAAAACCCTAATCCTTAACCCTAAACAAACTACACCAAAGAGAGAGAAATCTTCAAGTCCAAGCTCCACCAAGCATTCCACAGCAGCTCCCACAAGTCTTCATCATCATCCAAGAGCAAGAGAAGCAAAACCCTATTCTAAGAGAACTAATGAAATCATTCTAGTTGAGTTAGCAAGTTAGGATCACCTAAAACCTAGTATTAAAGTTAATTCTAACTAAAATACTAAAATCAATTATAAAATTCTATAAAAATAACTATGGGAACCTATGTCAATCATAACTCTACCATGTTAATTCCAGAGATCAAACCCTCAAATAAGACCTAAAAATAAATTCTACACTACAAGGTACTAAACTTAAACCCTAAAAGGAAGCACCTAAATTTTCAACCTAAAAACAACACCTAATTTAATCACAAAAATTTGAGAAAAATACTATGGGAACATACATGTCTAAGCTAATCACCCACAAAAAATCAAGCCAAAACTCATCACCAAATGCTCACACTAAAATCATCAAACAGAGGTATCAACCATGGCAATTTTATTATCAAATAAAATTTACAAAATGCACAAAAATTGAAAATGCATGATTTTCCTAATATTTTTATTCAATAAAATTCTAGGTTCAACCATGAATCAGGGAAAAAAACTTGGAATTAATTGACCTATTTTTCTATTTTTCATGAATTATTTTCAAACTAACATGAAATGATGAAATTAAAAGAAAAACAAAAGAAATTAATAAACTTGCGTTGCAAATAGCAAATAACATCAGTTCAAATCCTGGGTTGGGCCAGATGGGGGGTGTGGATATTAATCCAAGCGTAAGGCCCATTCACTTCAGTTAAGTGAAACGGTGCGTATTGATGAAGAAGTCCAAGTCTGACTTTCAGAACCAATCGTGGCCGTGTGTTGCTTTTACTGAGTCAATATCCAAGACCGATCCAACGCCTCTTATGCATCGTCCTCGTTCAAACATTCAGATGGAGGGAAATTATAGACGGTGGCCTGAACAGTGGCGCCACCGTCTTCTCCGGTGAATACCAACACACAGTTCATCAAAAATTACAAAATGATACATCATCTTGTCCAGTTTTTCATGCTGATCATTAATCCAGCCTTAGAATCATCTAAATCTCCATGGATTTTCAAACCCGATAGCCATTCCAAAATACACCTCAATCTTGAATGTCATCAGAACTTCAATTAAATGCACATAAATGATCCTTATCTCATGGTGATCAATTTCCCCAATCTAATCTTGATTATCAATCCAAGAATTGCAAGAATTCAGCTTCAACAGAAAATGATCCACATCCTAACTTGTCTCTAATTCCCAAATTGATCATCTCAAATCCATCTATACATCATCCAGATCCTAACCACCTATAGATTTCTAGCTATCTCGTCCTAGATTATGCACAAAAACAAAATGTACCAACCTGTGTTCAGAGGTGTAACAGAAGGGGTTATTGATCACTTCAGCCTCCAAGATGATGCAGATACACTCCAAAACTCCTTCCAAAGCTAATACAATCTTCAATTCCTCTTGAATTGTCCTTGAACTCAGAACTTGATTTCAACTTGCACCTCTGAAATTTCAACTTCACTCTCTGCTTCAAGCTTCAATCTCTTCCAAAAAAATGGCTGAATACACTTACCAACTTATATAGAACTCATTAGAATCATCTAGAACTCTCTCAAAGCTTCAGAATGAGAAATTGGATTTTCAAATTCTCTCCAAAATCTCACTTATACCAGTCACGATTCCCACTCTGTTTTGGCTTTAGCAAGCTTGCATTCAACTTCTCATGAGATTTTGAACATGAATGGTGATGTTTCCCTCCTTGTTTTCATCCAATGGCTTGTGTATGTCATGTTACTTCATCATGAAGAAACAAAGAAAAAGGGCATGATATGGGACTCAAACCAAAATTCTAACATTGCCAAAGTTTCTAAAATGCTTTTTCCATTCAAAAAATGATATTACTTTGCTTCATTTGCACACAAAATGATTTATTTGAATTTTTGGTCATTTAATCCATTTTAATCCTTCCTTTTTCACCACTTCTTGAACCAAGTCTTTCCTTGAGCCATTTCAATGTCTCCTTGATACATGGTCAAGGTTAAAACCCCATTTTGAGCAACTTTCAAGATGAACAAAATTTCACTTGAGGTGTCTAAGTGGGTGAAAATGACCTATAACCAAAAATGACCTATAATCATAACTTCCCAAAATATCATTGCCTTGTCAAAGCCACAACTTGAGTTCTACAAATCCTATCAAGGACTTCTAGTACTCTCTAGAAAGCTAAGAGAATAAGGAACAACATTCCTGTTGACCAAAAGTTCATAGGAATCATCCTTCTTGGGCAACAGTTTCGTGCAAGTTGGGTAACTTTCAAGCTCCAAATTCACATACCTCAGATGACTTGTAACTTGTCTGGCTCATAACTTGAGTTCTATAAACCCTATCAAGGACTTCTAGTACTCAAATTAAAGCTAAGATCATGCTCTACAACAATCATGTTGGGGTCAAGATGATATGAAGATCCTATCTTGAGTTAAATTGCCTTGAAGATAGGGGTCAAACTAGGGGATTTTACACTGTCAAGTCTTAGAAACCCTAGCTTGAAACTTCTCAAACTCTTCAATCATGATGAGTTAACCTTGGAATCATCCTTATAACATCTTAATGTATCAATCCATGATCACATGGCTCTTGAATTAGGTCTCAACCTCCTTCAAATCCTCAGTTGACTTAGGGTTGACCCAGTCAAACCCTAGCTGCACCAGTCATGGCTGAGGCTTCTTATTTTTGCACAATGACCTGTCTAGGCATCAAAGTAATCTTCAACACTTCTCATGAGCTCTCTCAAGACCTCAATTCTAACTTCATGACCTCAGAATCATCTGATGGCTTCCCACAACTCTCAAGTTAGGAGACCTACACTCTTGGCTTCAATTACTCTTTCTGAGGATCTTTTAACTTCTCTGACAAGGATATCAACCCTTGAACACTTGAATAACCTTCTTAGCTGGATTCATAGTCTCATGTAGCCCTTGATTGGTAATTATACCTCTTGATCTTCTGCATATATGTCAATGAAATGCAAATGATAATGCTAATGTGAATGAATTGAAACACAAGCTAGGTAAAGAAAAGTTGGGCAAATTTTGGGGTGCAACAGCTGCCCCTATTCAAACGGCTTGGACCTGACTGGGTGAGACGCGAACGACTCTCAAACAATCAAGGTAAAAGACGGTTGAATACCAACAAACCTTGAAATTTGCCAACTGCACAAGTACACAGTACTCTGACGGGGACAAATCTTCGGAAACCGAAACAATAGTTGCACGGAAACTAGCTGGAGAAATACTGATCTGAATCTCCGTCACGATGATTCTCTGATTTATCTGATATCATTGCGTCCTCAAATCATCAAGGGATCACCGGTTGCACGGTAACTGATGATTCGCCAACCGCACAGGTAAACGATACTTTGATTGGCAGGAACATCTTCAAAACTGAACATGACAGTTGTGCGGCAACTTGCTGGGGAATTGGTCACACGGTAATTAGCGAAGTCTAATCTCAAATCTCCGTCAGGGTGATCATCCGATTTTGCTGTAGATCTTTGTCATCAAGTCATCAAGGGATCACCGGTTACACGGTAACTGGTAATGGATGGTTGATCATGCCGTCAGGCATCCTGCGTCATAGCAGAAAAATTCCTTATCGTCGCCTATGGACTCATCGTGTCGCTAGGCACGTCGACAACATCTTTGTCGGACTTCATCAGTAAGTCAATAAGGGATCACCGGTTACTCGATAACCGGTGAATGGCTACTCTCAAATCTCCGTCGGGATGATTATCCGATTTCGCTGCAGCTTCTTCCTCAAATCATCAAGGGCTCACTGGTCACTCGGTAACCGGCGATACATAGCTGATATTGCCGTCAGGCATTCTGCGACACTGCGGCAGAAGGATTCCTCAGGACTTATCAGGTCATTAGGAACTTTTTAACAATCAAGTTAATTATGCCATCGGGCCTTCAAAGAACATCTCGGGCGTCAGCCGGACTTCGTTAGCAAGTCTGAAATAGAATCCTCGGTCAATCATGAACCCCATAAGGACATCTGTTCTTCTGCCATCAGGCACTCCGCATCAGCTGAGAGAACTGCTTTGACATCACAGTTGAACTTCGTCAGTAAGTCGGGAATTTGGCACTACTGTCAGACTTCAATCATCAAGTCTTCAAGGAAATTTCAATTTCTCTGTTTAGAACCTGTTGGGGATGACACATCTCCGTTGGGGATTATTGAGAACTATCAAGTAACTCTGCTTCGGGAATTCAAAAATTATTCTGGGTGAATCAACTCTGCTGAGGACTTCAGGAATCATCTTGGACAAATAACTCTGCTGGAGATTTCAGGAATCTTCCTGAGCAATAACTCTGCTGGAGATTTCAGGAATCTTCCTGAGCAAACACTCTGCCGGGGCCTCTAAGCCTCAACTTGAGCAACCCTCTCTGGCGACTTCACTGGGGATTTTAAGAATCATCTTACGCAAACCATTATGTGGAGAAACACCTGCAAAACAGGAACGGTAACGACCTAGCTCATGTTTCATATGCATATGATCATCAATGGGGTAATGCTCCACACGGTGGAAATGCTACGCGTTTAGGGTAGATGCTATGCAATCATGCAAAATGCTATGACCCCATCAGCAAAATAAATGCTGAAGGGAAACGCCTCCTGTCAAGGAGAAAGAACCACTCTGGTGGAGGAAGGACTCATCCTGCCAAGGAGAAGAAGCCACACCAATCTCAATTGGACTCCGCCAGGGGAAACGAACTTCAGTAGACTGCTGCAGGGGAACAAAGTTCTACAAGAACCTGAACCCGCTCAACTGGGCATTCAAACCACAAACTGCTGAGGAAACGATATCAGTCGCAGAAATAAACTGCACGGCCTTCGCGGCTAAAACTTTCCTGGAGATAACGACTCCGATGGGGAAATACAGCATCAACTATTCAACACTCCACTAGGGAGAACCAATCATGGCCTGCACGACTTCCACGGATTCGACTCTTTTGGGGATTTGCCAGCTCGGCTGGGGAAGAAGGAATCATCCTGCTTGCTGGGGAGAGTACAACTCTGCGGGGAATTTCAATTCTCCAGGAGACCTCAGTCTTGAACTATCGAAAGCCGCATACTTGCAAATAGTCTTATACGAGAAGACTGCACTTTGACCTAGTGTTGGGGAATGAACCTACCCTTCGGTGCATGACTCAGCTGGGGAAACGATGATCCTTCAGGATACATCTGATTGGGGAGAATCTTCTCTGCTTGGGGGATACATACTAATTCTCTTGGTCCTATGTTCAAACTCCGTGGGGAGATGCTGCTAAACTCGCTGGGGTAGAAGGAATCATCCTGCTCGGGGACGCATACGGCGTACTGCCTGGAATATGCTATACCTGCAACGACACAAACAAACAGACAAGATACCCCTCTCAAAGGGACCTATCAAGGTTATCATCTTGTGAATTGTTTCAACAATCAGTGGCCTAGGCCGGTAAGTTTATGTATGCGCATTTTATCAAAAACATCGGCGTTCTTTTTTCGCAAACAAAACAGATAGATGCTAAACAAACAAAAAGAATTGTTGAATAGTATATATATTTTTTATTGATGACGAACCCCTGAATGGGTAAAAATGTTTTACAACAGATGCAAGCTCCTGGAATGAGGAAGCTGCGCAAATATAAAACATAAATATACATCAGTATATACACAAATGTCGGCAATGCGGCATAGACGAACACCATGAGTTGATCCCTCTATGACCCACTCGACTTCGATACTTCTCCGACGCTTCAGCTTCAGAAGAGATTGATTCAGATAAACGGCCCTCAGGTCTTCCAAACCACTAAACAATGAAAGTCCATACGCGGAACGCAGTCATTTGCTTTTTCAAATCCCTAACTTTTGCCTGAATCGCCCTTTCGGGTTTTCGATTCACCGGGATACCCTTTTTTGCCAAAGTCGCCCTTCCAGGTTTTCGAATTTGCGGGTGTACATGTTTCCATTTATATCCCTAATTTTTTCCCGAACCTTTTTCCTTTTTTTATGGTTCGCCGGGATGTCCCATTTTTGCCTGGATATTCTTTTTCTTTCCAGCGGGTCATTTTTAAGCAAAGTATTTTTTAACTGCGTCCGCGTTCACCGGGGATGCAAAATCTTCACCATCCATCGTGGATAACAACAAGGCTCCTCCCGAGAAGACCTTGCTGACAACGTACGGACCTTCATAATTGGGAGTCCACTTGCCCCGATGATCGGAGTGTGGAGGAAGAATCTTCTTCAGGACGAGATCACCCGTCTAAAAGCTTCTAGGACGCACCTTCTTATCATAAGCTTTCTTCATTCGGCTTTGGTACAGACGACCATATGCAATCGATGCTAACCTCTTCTCGTCCATCAGGCTGAGTTGGTTCAGTCGGTTCTTATTCCATTCTGCTTCATCGAGTTTTACGTCAACCAAAACTCGTAGAGAAGGAATCTCAACTTCTAACGGTAGGACAGCTTCCATACCGTACACCGGTGAGAAAGGAGTTGCCCCGGTTGATGTACGTACCGTCGTACGATAATTGTGTAATGCAAATGGCAACATCTCGTGCCAATCTTTATAGGTCACAACCATCTTCTACACAATCTTCTTAATGTTTTTATTGGCCACTTCAATGACGCCATTCATCTTCGGCCGGTAAGGAGATGAGTTGTGGTGTTCAATCTTGAAACTTTGGCACAGCTCCTTCATCATCTTGTTATTTAGATTCAAACCATTATCAGTAATGATCCGCTCGGAAATTCCGTAACGACAGATGAGGTCCCTCTTTATGAATTTAGCCACCACCTGCTTGGTCACATTAGCGTACGAGGCTGCCTCCACCCACTTGGTGAAGTAGTCGATGGCTACTAAAATAAAGCGATGACCATTAGATGCAGTGGGCTCGATCTTGCCTATCATGTCGATGCCCCACATGGAGAACGGCCACGGGGAGGACATGACATTCAACGGGCACGGCGGCACATGAATTTTATCAGCATAAATCTGGCATTTACGACATCTCTTCGTGAATTTAAAGCAATCCGATTCCATCGTCAGCCAGTAGTATCCTGCTCTCAGGATCTTTCTCGTCATAACATGCCCGCCGGCGTGTGTACCAAATGTGCCTTCATGGACTTCTTCCATGAGCATACTCGCTTCTTTCTCATCTACACATCTGAGTAGCACGAGATCATGGTTTCTTTTATACAAAACTCCATCAGGATTGAGATAAAAATTTCCAGACAGCATCCTCAGAGTCTTCTTATCCTGGGTTGACGCTCCCGCAGGATAATCCTTAGTCATAAGGAAAGTCTGGATGTCATGGAACCATGGCTTGCCATCGGAGGCTTCCTTGATCGCAAAGACGAATGCAGATCTATCAAGACGAGAAATGACAATTCTTGGAGCTTCATTCCAAAAATTGACTTTATACATCGAAGCCAACGTGGCTAGGGCATCAGCCATCTGATTTTCGGCTCTGGGTACATGATGGAGTTCCACTCAATCAAAGAACGGAAGCAGCCTTCTGGCATAATTCATGTACGGCAACAAATTCGATTGGCGAGTCTCCCACTCCCCTTTAATCTGGTTGATCACAAGTACCGAGTGTTGCATCCTAATTTTTGACCGCGAGATCCCACCTCTTTTTTCGCGTTTCTTTATTATTCAACTTTAATTTATTTTTTATGTTTTGTGGCTAACCAATTCATGCAAGTGCAGTAGTGATAGGGTATTGGTTCTTACAAGCGAGGCATCCCAAGGACGTGACTAACAAATGAGGACGTCTCTGGCGGATCCTTAGGATTAGATCCCCTTTCATCAAGGTCTTGAGCTCTCTTTGGTTTACTCCCCTTCGTCAAGAAAGACTCGTCAATATAGGATTCATATAAGGAAGAAGATTGTGGGCCAATGTGCGAATTCAATTTCCAAGTATCAAAAAAGTTCAAATCGCTCTACAAAGTTGAGAAGATACAATACAGGCTCAAAGGCCGTCCCAAGTTTCTTAAAAGTAAAGATCATTACAAGATATTAGTTATCCAAAAGCTCCATTACAATCGTACATTGAAGCATTGTGAAAGGAGATTTACAAATATGTGCCTAACTTGATGACCCAAACTTGCTTTGCTGTCATTTGAAAATGCGGCCTAGGAAAAGCAACATTACATGAAAAAGAGAACAACAGGTGCATCTTAATCCTGGGATGCCACGACATCCTTCAGTATGAGTAAGGACTATCTAGACTAACAACTACTCCGCAAATCATCATTATTATGCATAAGATAGTGAAAGTTCCCCATACAAGAACGTTACAAATATTAGTTGGCTTCTAGTGGTACCTACTAGAAAAAAAAACTATTTCATAACTAAAACGAGTACATGTGAATTTCTTCTATATGGAGAAGTGGAATGCCAACAGCATTAAGGAAGGAACAACATCAACAGTTATCCAAAAAGACTTCAGAACTGGACCACTATAAAAGCCAGCAGCAATACTGTCAATCCGTAAGGGAAGTCGTGGAAATCCAAAACATATCTAAATCAGCAGGCCATCATCATGCTGATGGTATCAGAAACTATCAAGTACTCCAAAGCTGCCCTGCCAGAAATAAGGACATAAGATATCAAGAGTCATTTTATACTATTGCGATTTGGTAATTTCGGTTTAAGAATAATGGTGTTCAACAGTTCAAATCACACTTACTTAGAGCATTAGCAAGACAACATTGAGAAACAACGTCATTTCCTGCGTGTTGCCCTCTGTGTTACGGCCCTCGAGTCTGGTGTCTTCTGTCATGCCTTGCCTATGCAGCCTTTATGAGCATCAAATCCCAACTTTCACTCCTGTCACAATAATAATACTATGCAAGGTCATCATGAAAATTTTGCCCCGTCCGCAACCGATCCTGCAAAGAAGAGATGCACGGCATCGACTGCGGTTATAAAAGGAATAATAGGACAGACAGAGATCAAATGACTAACTCATTAAAAATAGAAGATCAAGGAAACTTGTTCGCGTATTGCTATCAAGACATCAGTTTCCTCAATTCGAAGCCTTCCGCGAGGAAAACTAGCCAACAAGTTGCAACAACCACGCTTCTTTTGCTTCCTTCTTGTACTAAACAAAGTCAAAGGAGAATTTCATTAATAATCACAACACAGTTAACGAGATTAATTTGAAGTTGAAAAATTTAAAAGAGAGATGCAAGTCACCTCTGCCTCGATACGTGAAGAGCCGTCATGCATCAAGAGCTATCATTTGGCAGTTATCAGAGTAATGAACAGGCTTGGGTTGGTACAATTGAATCTGTTGGAACGGGAAACGGTTAGAATCAATACCACGGACTGGACAGGTCAATCACAATATGCAGACCAAGCCATTTTCTGGTCATCGCCTTCGTCTGCAATATCAGAGGTTGTGTTTTCAAAGAATGCTACGGTAAAGATATTGGTGGCATATTGGGCACGCTTCGTCAATCGCACAGATGATTACTTGAAGTATTTACACTACACCAACACTCTACTGCGTCGTACGGGTTTCAACAAGGCAAGACCTGCATTTCATAATGGAATTAGTACAGGAAACATATACCCTGATTTTACAGGAGTGAATCATGGAAAGAATGTAGCTAGTAATGTAAGAGCATATATGGAACAACAACAACAACTTCTTGCACAGCAGCAACAACAATTCAGGCAATCTACAATGCAAGGAATGGGTCAGATGCAAGGACAACATCAGATGCAATTTTCTCCACAGCTTGGGCATCAGTAACTTCAGAGTAGGCAGCGGCTTTCTTCGGCGCATATGCATCATGGCTTTGGTCAAAACCAACTCAATCAAGTAAATCCCAAAGGAAATCACATGTGGTGAAAAGAAAATAATCCTGCAAACAAACCAAAATTCAGAAAATCCAGCAGTTAACATAGGCACCGATGGTTCTACTGTTACGGCAATAAAAAGAGGAAACAAAGGAAGTTATATTTCAGGTTCAAACATGTGATACATTGAAGCAGGCGTCAGAAAACCGGCATACAACAGAATAATTGTCTTACATTATTAACCTGTACCGCACCTATGACTTCACCCATCACAACCTGTCAAAGCAACACCAGTTAATAATTGGAACAACTTCTCTGGATTGTGGGCATTAATGCTTGGTTCACTTTATCAACTCCCTTCTGCATTCAAAGGCACCAGTGATCTTACCTCAGCTAACAGTTATCCAAAGGCTAGGAAATGACTTCAAATCCTGAGAGGCGTGTTGGCCGCTTTGATACCTCCAACTTCAAACAATGCCAAACATCAAGCGAATTCCCCTGGGCCTCTAAGCCGCTTTCTAGCCCAACCCATTACTATCCACACCTGCCAAAAACCCAAGTATTGAATTAGCAGAAGTATAACCATTAGAGAATATTCCACAAAAGGATTTGAAGAATATCCCAATCAGAAACTGTGAGCATTTAACAAGATGGAGACGCCCAAATCAGAGAGGAGATCCCATCGAAATGAGAAAGGAAAGTTTCTAAATATATCCACACCAAAATAGAAGGTCCAATCGGGTTTTTAAATGCTTTAAATCAGATTTCCAAGATTCGTTCTCAAAAAAGGTCTATAAATTGAGGAGAAAGAATTCAAATAAAAAAAAAACCTAGCGTACAAGATCGAAAACCGTAAAGGCTCGAGAGCTCGAGAAAGCACTTATCTTCTCCGTTGACAAAGCTGATTCCGGCCGCCGCGAGTCCAGCTCCCGCGAATTCACTCCGCCGGCGCTACACACAGACTTCGGTACACTCTAATCTCTATCCACATTCTTGTTTCGCTGATGTTTTTGTTTTGATTTCAGGTTCGGAGGTGAAGAACGAGAGAATCATGCGCGATTAGGAAGAGAGGAGAGCGATGAGAGAGTGAGGCTGGGGAGCGATAGCGGTGGAGAGGGAAGGGTGATTTAGGCGTCTAGGGTTCTTTCTCCTTTCATATTTTGTTATCTGTCTGTAATATGATTATCACCGCTAACCCGCCACACACACACCTGATACACACTAATCGTACCCCAATCAAGCTTTTAAGCTCTTATTATTTAATTAATTATAACTAGTAATCCTTTTAAAATAACTAATCAACTTTATCTTTTTTAATCAATTTAATTGCTTAAACAACCCACCCTAATTAAACCACTAACCTTTTTTTAATCAACAAGTTCATGATCCAATTAATAATTTCGTTTAATTAATCTAATTAACCTTTTATTTAAAGTAATACAATTTCTCTTTTTAATAAAATTACTTCACTTAGTTTAGCTTTTATCTAATAAAGTATATTTAATAAAAGGCCTTTTAATCTAAAATAATTTTTATCTATTAGCAAATAACACCTTTTTTTTTTATTCAACTTATTAACTTTAATCTTTAAACCATTAACTCTTTTCATAATAATTTATTTAATCAAGTTATTTATCAATAATAATAATAACTTTTTATTAACTGTTATTTAATAATGATAATTAAAACTTTTTTTATTAAACTAACCAACTTATGGTTTAAATTCATAATTAAAATTAATATAGCACTTTCTTACAAACTGATTCACCCTTTAACATGACTATTACCCTTAAAATCAATCTCGTCAAAAATAATTTATTTTCTCATAAGCATAATTCGACTAGAATTGATAATCTCCCCCAATTAATTCAACCATTTCCCTAATTCAATCTCTTCCTTTAAATCAATCAATCCTACAATTAAAATCAACCAACTGCGTAAACATACAAATCAATCATGCACTCACGACACATGCACCTACACTTAGTGCTTTCATGCGTATGTATGCTTTATTCTTACCCGCTCTTATCTATTCACAACTCACACTTGCACCTACACCTTAGTGCTTTCATGCGTATGTATGCTTTATTCTTATCTGCTCTTATTTATCCACAAAGCACACACTCACCTAGCGCTTTCATGCGTTCGTGTATGCCTTTACTTATCCGCAATTTCTTTATTTACCGCAATTTATATCTATCATCATTGCATCGCATCGCATTCCGTCCAAAGGAAAACCCTACACATGAGTCAACACTCGTGTGTAGTGCACATCATTTGCATCATACTCCCCCATGATCCTTGATCCCATTCAAGTCGATCTTAAGTTTAGGACCTACCCTATAGGAAGGACCTTGTCTTTATCTTTACAACATAGAAGCAAACAATCAACACAATACAACTTTTCAAACTTATTCAACATTAGAGAATAAATGTTAATCATCTTAAGTGAGATATAATCTCCACCCCCACAATAATACAATCAAACATGTAGGAACTTTGCCTTAAGAGTGATAAAGGCATACTCGTCAAACAATCTGAGTACTTAAGCCCTTTTCTTAAGACGATGCAAAGACTATTTTCCTACAACCCCCTTTACACTTGTGGTGGTTACATCTCCCTTAACATGAAGACTCATCTCTTCTCCTAAACCCAATCAAAACAACTACCCTAAACCCGTAGGAACTTTGACCACAGTCAAAGAGCTCCTCTAACCCTTTAGGGGAACTACAGATACTTTAATTCCACTCCCGTAAGGATATGTAGGCATAAGATGCAATATCTTATCGAGTATACTTAGAAATAAACCACTAGGGTCCTTAATCCATTAAGCAGATAAACCCTTAGCAATAAACAAATATAAAACAAGAGGTTCCTGTAGGATACTACAGTAACTTAGGATGCTAGTACCTTCCCTAAGTTTAACCAACCCCTGAACCTAAAACAATCTAAACCTTGCATTTGCATTGCATTATGGGAATTTCGATCTTTATCCCTTCCTTTGGACAAATCAAAGTTCGGTTGCAAAATGAATTAAAGATTCAAACTAATCAATAGTTTGGTATCCGATTTTCACCGTGACACCGAGTCACCATATACATCTAGGTTCTTGATTCTCAAATCAATTACTTCTTCTAGACCCATGATGCATGCTTCGTACTCCGCTTCGTTATTGGTGACCGGAAACGTCAGTCTAGCAGTGAACGGGATCCGTGGGGAGTCGTGATGATTGCCCCAATGCCACTTCCGTAAGAATTAACCGCCCCGTCAAATATCAATTTCCATTGGGATTTCCTGTCTGGACCCTCGTCGGGAAACGGTTCATCACAATCTTTTACTTTGAGAAACATGATATCCTCATCAAGGAATTCAAATTTCATCGGCTGATAATCTTTGATTGGCTGTTCGGCAAGGTAATCAGACAATACGCTTCCCTTGATGGCCTTTTGGGAAACGTACTGAATGTCATATTCTGTCAACACCATTTGCCATCTGGAAATCCTGCCCGAAAGCGCTTGCTTCTCGAATACGTACTCGATCGGATCCATCTTCGAAATTAGCATGGTTGTGTGGTACAAACAACCTTTAGTCCTTAAACCTTTGGGGATGGGTATACCCTTTGCTCCATGCTCGTTGCGAACCTAGGGTTCCCCTTTGTTTGTTTATCTTTGTGTCCTTATGTGAATACTTGTGTTTGTTGCATTCATATAACATCATTCCGCATTGGACTTCATGGGATTCACATTCATTTATGAACATTGTAGGTCACTATGACTTCAAATGAAAGACATACTGTGAAATATACTTTTAAGAGTCCCAAATTGGATGACCTAAAGAAGTTGTGGGGTTTCATCAAAGATCAAGAGGAATTCAAGAACAAATATGGGAAGCTGATATCTTTGTTGGGTTGCTCAGTGAATGAAGGACTTCTTGCCACTCTACTACAGTTCTATGATCCTCTTTACCATTGTTTCACCTTCCCAGACTTTCAGTTGTTACCTACATTGGAAGAGTATTCCTTTTTGGTTGGTCTACCTGTCCTAGAAGAATCTCCTTTTCCCTTCTTGGAAAGGGACCCCGATGAGAAATATATTGCTAGAGCCCTCCGTTTGAAGGTATCTGATGTCAAAGCCAACCTAGTTACTAAGGATGAAGTTCTTGGTTTAAAGACAGGTTTCCTAGTCGATAAGGCTTCATTCTATGCTGATTATTCTAATAAGGCTCCGTTTGAGGCAATTTTTGCTTTGCTTATTTATGGGTTGTTTTTATTTCCGAGTTTCGAAGGTTTCATCGATCTCAAAGCATTCAAGATCTTTATGAAGAAAAACCCAGTGCCAACTCTGTTGGGAAACGCATATCACTCTATACATCTCCGAAACCTTCGTGGTGGAGGGATGATTACTTGCTGTGTACCTTTACTTTACAAGTGGTTTATTTCGCACTTGCCGAAGTCTAGCTCTTTTACAAATATTGGCAAAGAGCTTTGGTCTCCAAGAGTTATGGCATTGACCCATTCTGACATTGATTGGTACAACCGAGTGTATGATGGAGTATTAATCATTGATAGTTGCGGTGACTTTGCTAATGTACCATTGCTCAGCTTTGATGGAGGAATCAGCTACAATCCTGTTTTAGCTCGTCGACAATTGGGATACCCGTTGAAGGAACCTCCCAAGAGTGTTCAAGTAGAGGGTATATTCTTCAAAAATGATATGGAACTCCGAGGAAAGATTCTAGATGCATGGCGTAGGGTACACAAGAAGGGGAAGAGAAGTATAGGGAGGCCTAATTGTGTGTCTTTAGAACCGTACCTCCAGTGGGTGAGAGACAGGGCAATCAAGTTGAGGATGCCTTACTCTCGCCAAGACCCCATACCTCCGAAGAGAGAGCCTGCTTATGTCTTTATGTCTGATGCTGAGAAGTTGGGAGTCGCCTTAAGGAAATCACAGCGTGAGTCAGAGGCGTGGAAAAACAAATATCAAGTGGCTGTTGCAGAGATTAGTAAGCTTCAAGAAAAGAATACCAAACTTCAAGAGCAACTACAATTGAAGGACGAAGAGCTACTCCCCTACAAGAAGAGGAAGATTCTGGAGGATTTATTTTCCTCCGACTCTCAGTGCGCCCTTTGGGGAATGATTGTGGACAATCTCACCCGTGAGAAGACCCAGTTGGAGGAGCAGCTCAAGCAACAGCATTCCAAGATTCTTTAGTGTCTTTACTAGCTTTTATTTAGCTTTTATTTGGGACTCTTTAAAAGAATATTTATGTAATCCGTTTCAAATTTAATAAAACGTTTCCTTTTACCGCAATGCCTATAAATAAAGGAATCCCATGAAGTCCTAATCATCTTGCATTGCATTCTTTTCCCTTGTTCACTTCAAGAAACTCAATTTCGTTCTGTAGGTATTGTAATCATGGATTTCAGAAGAGAAACCCTGAAGTACACTTTTCAGAGTCCCAACATCGAAAGCTTGAGAGAACTAGCCGAACTCGTCAAGGATCGCTTTACCTTCGCAGCAGAATATGGAGGGGTCTTTCGTTTCCTTGAGCTGAGGATGAAAGAAGGATTGTTGGAAACATTGGTTCAGTTTTATGATCCGGTGAATCACTGCTTCACTTTTCCGGACTACCAATTGATGCCGACCTTGGAAGAGTACTCAGAACTCTTGAGGATGCCTGTGACTGTCCGACCTCTATTCACCGGAAGGGAAGACGCACCTAGTCACCAAGAAATTGCAAATGCTACTCATCTCAGTCTTGAAGATGCTCAAACACACTTGATTACCAAGGAAGGAGTCCTTGGGTTCCCCGCCGACTTTTTGATTGAAAAAATCTGTTACCATGCTGAACAGAAGGAGGTTCCTACCTTAGAAGCCAATTTTGCCTTGTTGGTTTATGGGACTTTCTGGTTCCCTAAAATTGACAGTTTTGTTGATATGGATGCGATCAAGCTGTTCATACTCAAGAATCCAGTACCCACCTTGCTCGCTGATACGTACTTCTCGATTCACTCGAAGAATGCCGAAGGAGGAGGACACATTGTATTTTGTACCGCCTTGCTGTACTCATGGTTCATCGCTCGTTTGACTTGGTATCCGTCCCTTTGGGATGAAGTAGCAACACCTCGATGGCCCGAGATACTTATGGCCCTCACCCATTCGGACATTGTTTGGTATGATCCCGCCTATGGAAGCGTGCCTATGATTCCTAGCATCGGAGGATTCCCCAACGTACCGCTTATTGGAAGAGAAGGATGTATAAGTTACAATGCCGCTTTGGCCCGTAGACAGTTTGGGCACCCTATGATCCAAGTGCCCGACCCGGTTTCGTGGGAAGAGATCTATTTCAAAGGAGAAGAGGATCTAGATCTAAAGACTGTCATCATTTATGCATGGAAATATATTGATATGGAAGGAACAGCTGCTTCAGCATACCCCAGTTGTGCTGTTTCTGAGGATTATCTGCATTGGGTGCGAGAAAGGGCTCTCGATCTCAAGATGCCTTTTCCTTTTCATGAACCTATGGTATTATCTCCTCATGACCCCGACTGGTTCGATGTGGACGAAATAGAACAAGTAAAGATTGCTTTAGATGAAGCCCAGAAATTGAGGACTGCTTGGAAGAATAAGTTCTTCACCCTCAAGGTAGAGAAGGAAAGACTTCAAAAGACTCCGGAAATAGAAGTTTCCAGAAAGAGAAAGGCGCAAGGAGATTTATTTTCTCCTCATGCCTCTGCAAGTGCTGTCACCAGTGATGATCTCCCCTCAACTACCATGGCTTGGAAGGAGTGTGTGGAACGACTCATCATCGAGAAAGCGGCGCTGCAGGAGCGTATTTATCAGCTGACCGAGGAGCTCCGTACAAAGGAGAAGACTGTGGGATAGAGTTCTAAGCTTTCTTTTGCTTTCGTTGTAATAAACTCTTAAAAGAGTACTTTGCTTTACATTGTTTCTCAAGAATAAAAAGTTTTTTTAATTATTCTACATTATAATACTGAAAAACACTTTGAGTTTCTTGAAGTCTCCTCTTACATCTGCATTTTCGCATTAACATTCTGCATTTAGCATGGCATTTTACATTTGTGCATGTGTCTTTCCTTTGTTGTGGCTCATTTCGGTTTTCCATCTTTTGCTGTCAGTCGCCGTCTCGACCATCTGACCAAGCCTGAAGTATCATTAAAGGATAGTAAAGAGAACGAAGATATGGATCGCACGAATAACTTCAGAGTAAGGTCTAAACCGACATTTCACCGTCCCTCCGACGACTTTGTGCCTGCGCAACTTCAGCCTATGCGAGACAACCTGTTTGCTGACTCTCAAAATATTCATGCTGAGAAGGAAATGCACGATCCGAGGCTTATAGCATTCGAGAATGAATTTCGTGACTTCAAAGAACGATGGAAAATGATGAAGAGGAACCGTGCACCTGATTTTTATGCTCATAACCTGCGCTTAGTTCCAAACCTAGTTGTCCCCCCGGAATTCCGAATGCCCGCCTTCGAAGTGTACAAAGGTACGATTTGTCCAAGGTATCATTTGATGATATTTTGTCAGAAGATGACTGCTTACCTTGGGAACGACAAACTAATGGTTCACTGCTTTCAAGAAAGTTTGGGTGGAGCACCGTTAACATGGTATATGAAGCTACAAAGGAACCACATTCATTCCTGGGAAGACTTAGCTGTTGCTTTTGTAAAGCAATACAATCACAATTTGGGAATAGTTCCAGATAAAACAGGCGACAGTGGATCGTCCAGAGGATCCACAACTCCGATATCCCGCCCTCAACATGGGTATACAATGCCCGCTCAGCACGAGCAGCAATTACCTCCTAAGCGAAGGATGCCATTTCCAGATCAGCATCGACATGTTCGAAGACAGTTTCCGAATCAGAAAGTACCTCTGAATACTCTGAAAGAAGAAACTCATTGGTTTGATCTTATCCCATTGACTTACCGTCAATTATGGTTTTATTTCATCCGAAACTCGGCAATGACACCTAGAAAGACTAGAACCATGAACTCTCACCCACTGTGGTTCAACCCAAACACCAGCTGTGAATTTCATGATGGAGTGTTGGGGCATTCGATCGAAGATTACAAAGTTTTTCAAGAGAAAGTTCAAGAAATGATTGATAATGAAGTGCTAACCTTCAAAAGAGAAAGACCGATCATGAATGGAATACCATTATGCTGATATAAGTGAAAACTCCAGAAGAACTGAGAAGGGCCCGTCGGCTGTTTATTTTGTTTTCTTGTGCGTTTTTTTTTCTTTTGATTGAAAGCATATTTGGTGTGTAAGAACTTTCTATTTTGAATAAGTAATGCAATAACTGTTTGTCTTGAAGAAATCCATTCGTTTTCACTCAAATTGTTTTTCAAAATTATTTATAATGCCAACGTTTACCCGATCTCTTGCTCTGACAGAGAATTGGAAGGAGGATGATGAAGTAAAACACATGATCTCTTGTTGTATGCTTCGAATAAGAACCCTACTGAGGATGTAAGGCCTTATTTCAACCACCTAAACACCAACATAGTTAAACCCTCTTTTTCAAGCCTTGAGAAAAATTCGTTTTTTCTCCCAAACCAAAATCTCGTTTTAGCCTGGGGCAGGGTACCATCAA
Source organism: Lathyrus sativus (assembly GCA_963859935.3). NCBI lineage: Eukaryota > Viridiplantae > Streptophyta > Magnoliopsida > Fabales > Fabaceae > Lathyrus > Lathyrus sativus. Next base: position 396,378,278 of record OZ012738.1, read on the forward strand.
AAAATGAACATCTTCAAAAATTGGGTGGGCACAAATATACTAACCCTTTATTCCTCCATTTTACAAGTCATAAACTAAACCCACATACGACCCTCAAAGTCCTAATTGAAGAAAGGTTTAGTTCGAAAGCATACTCGATGAGATATTATTTCCTGACTCCTTGAGCTACGCTCAAATAAATCGGCTTTATAAATAATTTTAATTTATATCTTAACTAGTGATTTCGGTCGCCAGCTCCGATATCCCTTTTCAAAACTTCAAGACAAACATGTGTTGCATTAACCGTTTCGAAATTGACACTTCTGACTTGCTAAATACGCTCGACATCTTAGAAAGATTACAAACGAACATTGATGGATTTGAAGACTTTTCCAACCTGGGGCAAGTTATTTTTCAAGAGGTTCGATCCGTACCAGTCTTGGTTGACTCAGTTACACCGCCAATCAGGGGCAGTTACGTCGAGATTCGGTGAATCTCTAGAGAGTTTGAAAACGGTGGGGCATTTGGACATCATGTTTTCTATAAAATCCTCTCGAGATGTTTTCCTACACCACGCGACTTGGGCCATTTGAAGCATTGAGGCAAAGAGGATGTTTATTTCATCCCTAGGAAGCTCAACTCCGACATGATCAACAACCGTGATGACCCAGGATATTCATTTTATCCTCTTAGGAAACTTCAGTTTGGGTACCTCCGGCTACAACTTCATACAACCTTTCAGACTTATCAAGATGTTACATCCCCAAGTGGAATGCGTTCTATTCCCCAAAGATTTTGAAGTCTTGAAGCAGGATTGGGATCCTATATTTAGTTCTCCATCTATCCCCAGTGGTGCTTCTATCTTCAAAGATTGGTCGAGATGTTTATCTCAAGATGTTTATTTCATCTCCGCCACCTCTTTCTGTCTGTTTTGTCAGCATAGGCATACACATAGCATATAAGTAGACAGCATGGCATGTGCATTTTCGCATTCTCTGTGTTTGTTTCTATCGCCTTCGCTGTAGTTATCCCTAGGTGTTTGGGTGTGTCTTATCCCTCCAATTAGAGTTGTCAACCCTAGGCAAAAAGAGCACAATGTTTCATTTTCCCCATGAAGTTCAACCCTCATGGGAGATGGTTATTTTAATACAATCCCATTTGAGTTCATACCTCATTGGTCGAGTCTTGCTTGACAGTTTCTTCTCGGCTACTTCCCGATTTGAACTTCGGTCTTCGGCAATCACATCATGAACGTGGATTAAGTGTGCATTTATTTTGCACCCTTTTCCCCAAGAAGAATATTCCTAAAGACAGACATCTCTTCAACAATGGCATCACAGGATTTTATCGAACATCAATCTCTTTATTTAAGCAAATCGTTTTGATTAGGATCCTATTTCAAAACGACAAAATGACAGTCTTCACAAGACAGTTCAATTACCCTCAGTGGGTCCTTCAACATTATTGATTCATCAGAGAAGACAGTTACAACCATTTCTCTCAGGAATAACTTCCCCAGTGAGTTCATCACACAAGTTTACTTCCGTCAAGTGGAATCTCCCCGGAGGAGTCGAATAAGTTTATCACAACGGTCTCTCTTTATTTAAGAAGACATACATTACAATTCAACCGGTTCACACCTCTTCCGAAGATCCCCGGTGAAGCTTCACATTCACAACTACACTGACAACTACAGTTACAAACTACATCTACAAGGTTCTACAACGAACTACATCTACAGGGTTCTACAACGAACTACATCTACAGGGTTCTACAACGAACTACATCTACAGGGTTCTACAACGAACTAAAATTACAGTCTACAACGACATCTACGGCCTACAAAATTTACAACCCCCTGTGAAGATGCTCTCACGAGTTTTCATCATTTCGGGAAGAGACTGAGACCAGCTCATAGCATCCAGACTATGATGCTCGGGGAGGTTCTACATCAAGAGATTGAGACCAGCTTATGGTACCCTTACCATGACGCTCGGGGAGGTTCTACATCAAGAGACTGAGACCAGCTCATGATTCCCATATCATGATGCTCGGGGAAGTCCTACATCAGGGACCGAGACCAGCTCATGATTCCCATATCATGATGCTCGGGGAAGTTCTACATCAGAGACTGAGACCAGTTCGTGGTTCCCATACCATGATGCTCGGGGAAGTTCTACATCAGAGATTGAGACCAGTTCGTGGTTCCCATACCATGATGCTCGGGGAAGTTCTACATCAGAGACTGAGACCAGTTCGTGGTTCCCATACCACGATGCTAGGGGGAGTTCTACGACATCTACATCTATATCTACAAACTACAGTGATTCTATCATCTACAAGATTTTGACATTTCAAGCAGAGACCGAGACCAGCTCATGGTACCCTTATCATGACGCTCGGGGAAGTTATACATTTACTATTTCAAGATTGAGTTCCAAAAAGAAAAGATATACACAAAAACGGGAAAAGAAAGAAAAGAATGTCAAATAAAACTGAACCATCGACTCAATTCATTTGGATTATTACCAACCATAATATTATGATAATAAATATATCTTTCGACTAGAAGCTTTTCCCATTACCATACCCCCAGTGTGTGAGGTATTGTTACTTTGGAGAGTCCCCATTGGCGATTGTTTCCTGTCCCCGTGGAATCTCGCTCTTTTAATCCTGTTCTTCCCATGTTGTGTCCAATTACTCCCCTGTGGCACCATTTCTCCACAGGAGCCCCCCGTTTGTCTTGCATTTCCATATCATCGCATATCAAGTGCATTCGGTGGCATCTTAAGGCCAAAAAATTCGTGCAAGGTTTGTATTTAAGTCCCTCCTATCTCGTCGAGACGGAGATTTCGATCTCCATATCTCCGAATAGGAGTAACTTAAATAGGGGCATCTGTTGCATCCTAATTTTCGACTGCGAGATCCCACCTCTTTTTTCGCGTTTCTTTATTATTCAACTTTAATTTATTTTTTATGTTTTATGGCTAACCAATTCATGCAAGTGCAGTAGTGATAGGGTATTGGTTCTTACAAGCGAGGCATCCCAAGGACGTGACTAACAAATGAGGACGTCTCTGGCGGATCCTTAGGATTAGATCCCCTTTCATCAAGGTCTTGTGCTCTCTTTGGTTTACTCCCCTTCGTCAAGAAAGACTCGTCAATATAGGATTCATATAAGGAAGAAGATTGTGGGCCAATGTGCGAATTCAATTTCCAAGTATCAAAGAAGTTCAAATTGCTCTACAAAGTTGAGAAGATACAATACAGGCTCAAAGGCGGTCCCAAGTTTCTTAAAAGTAAAGATCATTACAAGATATTAGTTATCCAAAAGCTCCATTACAATCGTACATTGAAGCATTGTGAAAGGAGATTTATAAATATGTGCCTAACTTGATGACCCAAACTTGCTTTGCTGTCATTTGAAAATGCGGCCTAGGAAAAGCAACATTACATGAAAAAGAGAACAATAGGTGCATCTTAATCCTGGGATGCCACGACGTACTTTAGTATGAGTAAGGACTATCTAGACTAACAACTACTCCGCAAATCATCATTATTATGCATAAGATAGTGAAAGTTCCCCATACAAGAACGTTACAAATATTAGTAGGCTTCTAGTGGTACCTACTAGGAAAAAAAACTATTTCATAACTAAAACAAGTACATGTGAATTTCTTCTATATGGAGAAGTGGAATGCCAACAGCATTAAGGAAGGAACAACATCAACAGTTATCCAAAAAGACTCCAGAACTGGACCACTACAAAAGCCAGCAGCAATACTGTCAATCCGTAAGGGAAGTCGTGCAAATCCAAAACATATCTAAATCAGCAGGCCATCATCATGCTGACGGTATCAGAAACTATCAAGTACTCCAAAGCTGCCCTGCCAGAAATAAGGACATAAGATATCAAGAGCCATTTTATACTATTGCGATTTGGTAATTTCGGTTTAAGAATAATGGTGTTCAACAGTTCAAATCACACTTACTTAGAGCATTAGCAAGACAGCATTGAGAAACAACGTCATTTCCTGCGTGTTGCCCTCTGTGTTACGGCCCTCGAGTCTGGTGTCTTCTGTCATGCCTTGCCTATGCAGCCTTTATGAGCATCAAATCCCAACTTTCACTCCTGTCACAATAATAATACTATGCAAGGTCATCATGAAAATTTTGCCCCGTCCGCAACCGATCCTACAAAGAAGAGATGCACGACATCGACTGCGGTTATAAAAGGAATAATAGGACAAACAAAGATCAAATGACTAACTCATTAAAAATAGAAAATCAAGGAAACTTGTTCGCGTATTGCTATCAAGACATCAGTTTCCTCAATTTGAAGCCTTCCGCGAGGAAAACTAGCCAACAAGTTGTAACAACCACGCTTCTTTTGCTTCCTTCTTGTACTAAACAAAGTCAAAGGAGAATTTCATTAATAATCACAACACATTTAACGAGATTAATTTGAAGTTGAAAAATCTAAAAGAGAGATGCAAGTCACCTCTGCCTCGATACGTGAAGAGCCGTCATGCATCAAGAGCTATCATTTGGCAGTTATCAGAGTAATGAACAGGCTTGGGTTGATACAATTGAATCTGTTAGAACGGGAGACGGTTATAATCAATACCACGGACTGGACAGGTCAATCACAATATGCAGACCAAGCCATTTTCTAGTCATCGCCTTCGTCTGCAATATCAGAGGTTGTGTTTTCAAAGAATGTTACGGTAAAGATATTGGTGGCATATTGGGCACGCTTCGTCAATAGCACAGATGATTACTTGAAGTATCTACACTACACCAACACTCTACTGCGTCGTACGGGTTTCAACAAGGCAAGACCTGCATTTCATAATGGAATTAGTACAGGAAACATATACCCTGATTTTACAGGAGTGAATCATAGAAAGAATGTAGCTAGTAATGTAAGAGCATACATGGAACAACAACAACAACAACTTCTTGCACAGCAGCAACAACAATTCAGGCAATCTACAATGCAAGGAATGGGTCAGATGCAAGGACAACATCAGATGCAATTTTCTCCACAGCTTGGGCATCAATAACTTCAGAGTAGGCAGCGGCTTTCTTCAGCGCATATGCATCATGGCTTTGGTCAAAACCAACTCAATCAAGTAAATCCCAAAGGAAATCACATGTGGTGAAAAGAAAATAATCCTACAAACAAACCAGTATTCAGAAAATCTAGCAGTTAACATAGGCACCGATGGTTCTACTGTTACGACAATAAAAAGAGGAAACAAAGGGAGTTATATTTCAGGTTCAAACATGTGATACATTGAAGCAGGCATCAGAAAACCGGCATACAACAGAATAATTGTCTTACATTATTAACCTGTACCGCGCCTATGACTTCACCCATCACAACCTGTCAAAGCAACACCAGTTAATAATTGGAACAACTTCTCTGGATTGTGGGCATTAATGCTTGGTTCACTTTATCAACTCCCTTCTGCATTCAAAGGCACCAGTGATCTTACCTCAGCTAACAGTTATCCAAAGGCTAGGAAATAACTTCAAATCCTGAGAGGCGTGTTGGCCGCTTTGATACCTCCAACTTCAAACAATGCCAAACATCAAGTGAATTCCCTTGGGCTTCTAAGCCGCTTTCTAGCCCAACCCATTACTATCCACACCTGCCAAAACCCAAGTATTGAATTAGCAGAAGTATAACCATTAGAGAATATTCCACAAAAGGATTTGAAGAATATCCCAATCAGAAACTGTGAGCATTTAACAAGATGGAGACGCCCGAATCAGAGAGGAGATCCCATCGAAACGAGAAAGGAAAGTTTCTAAATATATCCACACCAAAACAGAAGGTCCAATCGGGTTTTTAAATGCTTTAAATCAGATTTCCAAGATTCGTTCTCAAAAAAGGTCTATAAATTGAGGAGAAAGAATTCAAATAAAAAAAAACCTAGCGTACAAGATCGAAAACCCTAAAGGCTCGAGAGCTCGAGAAAGCACTTATCTTCTCCGTTGACAAAGCTGATTCCGGCCGCCGCGAGTCCAGCTCCCGCGAATTCACTCTGCCGGTGCTACACACAGACTTCGATACACTCTAATCTCTATCCACATTCTTGTTTTGCTGATGTTTTCGTTTTGATTTCAGGTTCGGAGGTGAAGAACGAGAGAATCATGCGCGATTAGGAAGAAAGGAGAGCGATGAGAGAGTGAGGCTGGGGAGCGATAGCGGTGGAGAGGGAAGGGTGATTTGGGCGTCTGGGGTTCTTTCTCCTTTCATATTTCGTTATCTGTCTGTAATATGATTATCACCGCTAACCCGCCCCACACACACCTGATACACACTAATCGTACCCCAATCAAGCTTTTAAGCTCTTATTATTTAATTAATTATAACTAGTAATCCTTTTAAAATAACTAATCAACTTTATCTTTTTTAATCAATTTAATTGCTTAAACAACCCACCCTAATTAAACCACTAACCTTTTTTTAATCAACAAATTCATGATCCAATTAATAATTTCGTTTAATTAATCTAATTAACCTTTTATTTAAAGTAATACAATTTTCTCTTTTTAATAAAATTACTTCACTTAGTTTAGCTTTTATCTAATAAAGTATATTTAATAAAAGGCCTTTTAATCTAAAATAATTTTTATCTATTAGAAAATAACACCTTTTTTTTTTATTCAACTTATTAACTTTAATCTTTAAACCATTAACTCTTTTCATAATAATTTATTTAATCAAGTTATTTATCAATAATAATAATAACTTTTTATTAACTGTTATTTAATAATGATAATTAAAACTTTTTTTATTAAACTAACCAACTTATGGTTTAAATTCATAATTAAAATTAATATAGCACTTTCTTACAAACTGATCCACCCTTTAACATGAATATCACCCTTAAAATCAATCTCGTCAAAAATAATTTATTTTCTCATAAGCATAATTCGACAAAAATTGATAATCTCCCCAATTAATTCAACAATTTCCCTAATTCAACCTCTCCCTTTAAATCAATCAATCCTACAATTAAAATCAACCAACCGCGTAAACATACAAATCAATCATGCACTCACGACACATGCACCTACACTTAGCGCTTTCATGCGTATGTATGCTTTATTCTTACCCGCTCTTATCTATCCACAACTCACACTTGCACCTACACCTTAGCGCTTTCATGCGTATGTATGCTTTATTCTTATCTGCTCTTATTTATCCACAAAGCACACACTCACCTAGCGCTTTCATGCGTTCGTGTATGCCTTTACTTATCCGCAATTTCTTTATTTACCGCAATTTATATTTATCATCATTTCATCGCATCGCATTCCGTCCAAAGAAAAACCCTACACATGAGTCAACACTCGTGTGTAGTGCACATCATTTGCATCATACTCCCCCATGATCCTTGATCCCATTCAAGTCGATCTTAAGTTTAGGACCTACCCCATAGGAAGGACCTTGTCTTTATATTTACAACATAGAAGCAAACAATCAACACAATACAACTTTTCAAACTTATTCAACATTAGAGAATAGATGTTAATCATCTTAAGTGAGATATAATCTCCACCCCCACAATAATACAATCAAACATGTAGGAACTTTGCCTTAAGAGTGATAAAGGCATACTCGTCAAACAATCCGAGTACTTAAGCCCTTTTCTTAAGACGATGCAAAGACTATTTTCCTACAACCCCCTTTACACTTGTGGTGGTTACATCTCCCTTAACATGAAGACTCATCTCTTCTCCTAAACCCAATCAAAATAACTACCCTAAACCCGTAGGAACTTTGACCACAGTCAAAGAGCTCCTCTAACCCTTTAGGGGAACTACAGATATTTTGATTCCACTCCCGTAAGGATATGTAGGCATAAGATGCGATATCTTATCGAGTATACTTAGAAATAAACCACTAGGGTCCTTAATCCATTAAGCAGATAAACCCTTAGCAATAAACAAATATAAAACAAGAGGTTCCTGTAGGATACTACAGAAACTTAGGATGCTAGTACCTTCCCTAAGTTTAACCAACCCCCGAACCTAAAACAATCTAAACCTTGCATTTGCATTGCATTATGGGAATTTCGATCTTTATCCCTTCCTTTGGACAAATCAAAGTTCGGTTGCAAAATGAATTAAAGATTCAAACTAATCAATAGTTTGGTATCCGATTTTCACCGTGACACCGAGTCACCATATACATCTAGGTTCTTGATTCTCAAATCAATTACTTCTTCTAGACCCATGATGCATGCTTCGTACTCCGCTTCGTTATTGGTGACCGGAAACGTCAGTCTAGCAATGAACAGGATCCGTGGGGAGTCGTGATGATTGCCCCAATGCCACTTCCGTAAGAATTAACCGCCCCGTCAAATATCAATTTCCATTGGGATTTCCTGTCTGGACCCTCGTCGGGCAACGGTTCATCACAATCTTTTACTTTGAGAAACATGATATCCTCATCAAGGAATTCAAATTTCATCGGCTGATAATCTTCGATTGGCTGTTCGGCAAGGTAATCAGACAATACGCTTCCCTTGATGGCCTTTTGGGAAACGTACTGAATGTCATATTCTGTCAACACCATTTGCCATCTGGAAATCCTGCCCGAAAGCGCTTGCTTCTCGAAGACGTACTCGGTCGGATCCATCTTCGAAATTAGCATGGTTGTGTGGTTGAGCATGTACTGTCGTAAACGTTTAGCAGCCCAGGCTAGTGCACAACACGTTTTCTCCAGCATTGAGTAACGAGATTCACAATCTGTGAAATTTTTACTCAAATAGTAAATGACATGCTCCTTTCTGCCTGTCTCGTCGTGCTGACCGAGAACACACCCCATACTATTCTCAAGAACTGTCAAGTACATGATTAAGGGTCTTCCGGCCACTGGGGGTATCAAGATCGGAGGTTCCTATAGATACTGTTTTATCTTATCAAATGCCTTCTGGAAATCCTCGTTCCAGATAATCGCCTGATCCTTCTTTAGTAGTTTGTACATCGGTTCACACGTGGCCGTGAGCTGAGAAATAAACCTTGCAATGTAGTTTATTCTGCCCAGGAAACCACGAACTTCCTTCTCGGTTTTTGGCGCTGGCATTTCTTGTATTGCTTTTATTTTCGCAGGATCAACCTCAATGCCTCTTTCACTTACGATAAACCCCAGTAGTTTTCCAGACCGTACTCCGAAAGTACACTTGTTAGGATTCAGCCTCAACCTGAACTTCCTAAGCCTCTCAAAAAGCTTCAGGAAATTGACCAGATGTCCCTCCTCCGTTTGGGACTTCGCAATCATGTCATCAACATAGACTTCAATCTCATGATGAATCTCATCATGAAACAAAGTAACCATTGCTCGTTGGTAAGTGGCCCCTGCGTTCTTCAGACCGAAGGGCATTACTTTGTAGCAAAATATTCCCCAAGGTGTAATAAACGTAGTTTTCTCCATGCCCTCCGGCGCCATCTTGATCTGATTGTAGCCGGAGAAGCCATCCATGAACGAAAACACGGAGAACTGAGTTGTATTGTCGACCAACACATCAATATGAGGGAGCGAGAAATCATCTTTAGGGCTCGCCCTATTCAAATCCTGATAATCGACGCACATTCGTACCTTACCGTCTTTCTTCGGTACAGGTACTATGTTGGCGACCCTCGGAGGGTAGGTAGTGACCTCTAAGAAGCCAGCATCAAGCTGTTTCTGCACTTCTTCTTTGATCTTAACGGCCATATCTGGTCGTGTCCTCCTAAGCTTCTGCTTAACGGGAGAACAATCTTCTCGTAGTGGCAAGTGATGGACCACGATGTCAGTGTCAAGTCCAGGCATATCTTCGTATGGCCAAGCAAAGACGTCACTATACTCTCGAAGCATCTTGACTAATCTTTGCTTGACATCACTCTGCAATGCGGCCCCTATCCTGACGTTCCTGACCAGTTCTTCAGAACCCAAATTCGCAATCTCAATCTCTTCCTCGTGAGGCAGAATAACTTTCTCTTCTTGTTTGAACAAGCGGGCCAACTCTTCGGGAAGGTCTTCGTCTTCATCAATCTCTTCTTCGGCTTGATAGATCGGGCAATCGAAGTCGAAGTGAGTCGTAGAAGGTCCAGAGTCGATGTCATCTGCTATGTGGACCCTGCAATAACAAGGGTTAAGCTTAAGACAAGGATATGCAGGTTTGCACAAACCCTATTGCCATTTTATTGTTTTTCAAAACAAATATAAAACAGGAATAACAGAGATCACAACATTTGAATACGAAGAAAAACGCCTTTTTAATTTATTGGTAAAATGCATGTACATAACCAAACAAGGCCCTGACAATAAAACCACTATGCCCCGGGTAGGACATAGGGTTGTACAATAATTGGAGAAAGTAAATCCTTACTCTTTGCCTGACACTTGGATGGTATCTCTGATGGACCAGTTGGTGAGGCTCTGACCTGGTTTGCTTGGCTGGATCCAGGAATCCAGGTCGCAATCGCTGTCTTCGCCGTCTTCAGACACTACGTTGACACTTTCAAATATCACCCAGCCACTGGTAAACTGGATCAGCCCTTTACCTCGCGACGCACTGTGAGAAGAGGAGGCTTCAGCCGTAGGAGAGTATCCTAACCCAAACTTGTCTTGTTTGTTGGGTATTTCTAGAACTTGCCCCCAGTCTGGGGTAGATCCGGCTTGAACAACGGCCTGGGCTTCCTTGAAGGAAGAGAGAGTCATCTCTGGTTTCACAGTTATTACTGGAGTCACATCTTTGACCTTAACAGCTTCGAATTCCTGACATAGGGTTTCGTGGATCTCCCCATCCATCTCAACATATTTGAAGGATGACAAATGGCTCACCATTATATCTTCCTCGCCACATACAGTTACAATGTTGCCCCCTACAACATACTTGAGTTTCTGGTGCAACGTGGAGGTCACGGCACCAGCAGAATGGATCCATGGTCGGCCTAAGAGACAGTTGTAGGCTTGCATGATGTCCATAATGTAGAAGACTGCGTCGAAAGTTTCCGGCCCAACTTGGATTGGCAGAGTTACCTCTCCAAAGACATGACGCTTGGTTCCATTGAAAGCCTACACAACCAGATCACTGGGTGTGCAAATCAATCCTCGAGTATCAAGTTTCATCAATGCCTTCTTCGGAAGAACATTGAGCGATGACCCAGTGTCCACCAACGCATGAGCCATAACTGTTCCCCTAGACTCTATCGAGATGTGCAGGGCGCTGTTGTGGTTTCTTCCCTTCGGCGTCAGCTCCAGGTCAGTGAACCCTAACTCGTTTCCAGCATTCACGTGGGCTACTACCTCTTCCAACTGGTTGACCGAGATTTCCTGCGGTACATACGTGGCATTCAAAACTTTTAACAGTGCGTTGCGATGCGACTCCGAACACAACAACAAGTTCAGGATGGAAATTTTCGAGGGTGTTTGATGAAGATGGTCAATGATCTTGTAATCACTCTTTTTGATCAACCTCATGAACTCTTCAACGTCCTGTACAAGCAAGTCCTTCTCTAACCCCTAAGGGGTTTCCTCAACGACTTTACTCTTTCCCTTATCAGTTTCTTCAACTTTATGTGCTTTGTCTACCACAATCTCAGGTGGAGCAAATACTCTTCCGCTGCGCGTGATTCCGCCAATCCTTACTAGGTTATCCATCGTCTGCCCACAGGGTTCTAGTTCCAACTTCTGTCAGTTACAGTAGACGTCTGCCCCATAATGCCACGGGACAGCGCTGGTGCTTTCAAAAGGTATCGGCCCGACCTTCGTGATGGTAATTGTGGGCGGCCTGGGTGCAGAAATGGTTATCGTCTGGCGGGGGATGGTGATGGTGGCAACCTCATCATCCTGCTTCAGCATTACCTCTCCAGATCCACATTCGGCCCTTCGGCTAAACAGCAAGATTCCTTCGGTCATCAGACTCTGAATCCCCTCTATCAACTGTTCACATCCATCAGAACAGGTCGCACAACCCATACACAATTCTCCACAGCCCGGAAAGAATCCTCTCTTCATCAGCTTGGCTTTAATGAAGCTAAGCGGTGTCTTCAGATCCTTGACATCAGTCAACAAATCTAAGTTCTCTTCTTCAATAATGGCATTCACCCCACCTCCCCTATGGTTCGACATAGGGTTCTTTGCGACATTCGGCATATTATCTGAGAAATTGATGATCTTAGCATCCACCATATCTTGCACCTTGTGCTTGAAGGCTTTGCAGTTTTCTATCGTGTGGCCAGGTGCTCCTGAGTGAAAATCACACGTTGCATTCACGTCATAACCCTGCGGAGGTGCCCCTGTCAAGGGAGCCAGGGTTCTCTTCTGGACTAACTGTAACTGAAGCAGAGTTTTTAATAGCTGAGTATAAGACATGGGCGGTGTCTCAAGGTGACGACTTGCCAGAGGTGCCCTGTTCTGATACCTTCTGTACCCTTGCTGATTTGGCTGCTGCTCTTGTGGCTGGGGTTGTTGGACAGCAGGGATGGTTATGCTAGCCACCTGCTGGCGCTGGCTTTTACCCTTCCTTCGAGCGTTGGACATGGCACTCGTCTCTCCTTCCTGCCTTTTGTTACCGTATGGTTTCTTTCCTCCTCCAGCTGAGGATAGAACAACACCCTGAATTTTCCCTAATTTGATCCCATTTTCAACGTGTTCGCCGGTAATGATGAGATCTGAGAAACTCTCTGACATACCGCTGACCAATTTCTCGTAATAGACCCCCGGGAGAGTGGCTACAAACATTTCAACAAGTTCTCGTTCAACCATCGGCGGCTGAACTCTAGCTGCTAATTCACGCCATCGCTGGGCGTATTCTTTGAACTCTTCGTTGTTTCTCTGCGACAAGTTCTGCAGTTGAACCCGGTTCGGAGCCAAGTGACTGTTATACTGATAATGGTGTACAAAGGCCTCAACAAGTTCCTTCCACGTGCGCACACTGGTGGGTTCCAAACCCATGTACCATTCAAGGGATGGCCCGGACAAGCTTTCCTGAAAGAAGTGCATCAGCAGCTTCTCGTCTTCAGAGTGAACGGACATCTTTCGGTAGTACGACCTTAAGTGGACACGAGGGCAAGTGGTGCCCTTGTATTTCTCAAAGTCGGGTACCTTGAATTTAGGAGGCACCTTGAAATCAGAAATCAATCCCAGTTTGGTCATGTCGACACCCATAGTGTTCTGGTTCTCAAAATTCTTCATTTTGTCCTCGAGTGCCTTAAACCTCAGACGGGCTTCAACAGTCAGTTCTCCTTCAGCACTCCTCTGTGAGAACAAATCTTCTTGGCGATCTTCTAGCCATGGCTGAGGCCCATACAGATTTCCAGCACATGTGTTGCCATTGCCTAGTCCAGCGTTACCATTAGCTTCAAAGTTTCCATTACCGACGCTAGTCGTATTACCATTAAGCCCTATGTTAGTGATCACATTGCCGTTACCACTTCCATTCCCCCCGGTTACGGGGATGCCACCCTGAGGAGTTTCAACAGGTGGAGGGGTTGGAACACCCCCACCATGGAGTACACCGTTGCTGTCAACCCTTGAGATCAGAGGCTGGACCAATGTTCTGAGCTGGTCTTGGCCATTGGCAACCACTTGCATGAGCTCCATGAAGCGGTCCATCCTCTCTCGGAGTTCCTGGACGTCAGTTTGCACTTGTTCCATTGCTCTAGCTTGATTCGCTCTGGTCGGATAGCGGTGGATCGGTCTTCGGTCAATCCTGGAACAACCTGCATACATAAAGGGTTAGACAAAAAACGACAAGGTGCTCGTCATGCAAATGCTTTATGCAAATGCAAACGTGTGTATGTGCCTTGGGGAGATCTCCCCCCGATCCTAGTTTCCGAGACAAATAAAGTCTATCATCCAATCATGGAAAATAAATCCTCATATATTCATCTGAAAAGCCCGCTCGGGTAGCGTATAACTGCAATCACATACAACTGAAGCAACAAGGCATGACCCCAACCAACAGACCTAACAGTGATCAGCATATCAATGCATAAAATGTACAAATAAAATACAAAAAGATCAGGTGCGGCCACGGGCACGGGAATCTTCTAACAACTTCTTTGTAGCGGGATGATCTGACTGAGTAAGCAAACCCTGGGCCAGCAGGTCCCTCTGCCTGATGGACTCTAGGAGGTTCTTGGCAACGCTCCTAGAAACACCTTCTTCAGAATGGTTCTCGACTCTTCTCCTTTTAACATCAGCTCGGAGTTGAGAATCTTGCAAATCCGCCTCGGCCTCAGCCAATCTATACGGGACGTCTCGTCGCGGTGAGGTTTCAGCCTCTGTATTCTCGTCTTTCACCATAATCTGAGCTTCTAGCTTGGCTACTCGCTGCTTCAGCTTTTCTTCCCGCTCTTTGTACTTGGCTATGGTGCTGCCCCAGACCCTCTCGTACTAGGTTAACTTCCAGTACACTCTGTCCAGATCTTGTTTCTTGGTTGTCAACACGCCATGTACTGACTTTAGATCCAACCCCAGACGTTCCCTAGCATCAGTTTCTTTGGTTAGGTTGGAGCCTAGACGGTTGATCATCTCTGTCTGCTTCTTGCAGGTATAAACAGCTTCACTATTCTCCCTCCGGAGCTGAGCGATCTCTTTCTCCAACTCTTCATTGGCTTTTCGTAGCTCTTCCTTCTCTTGGAGTACCTGGTTGAATTTCTGAATATCGACTGTAGTAGGCTCTTTGTGCACAAGAGGATACAACGGTTCCACGGCAGGAAATGACATTAGAAACTTGGCGGCTCTCTCTCGAACCCAAGTCATGTAAGGATCAAAGGCCTTGTTGTTGCTTTTTCCCAGCAAGACTTTCCCCTTCCGGTGAATTTTGCTCCAAGCATTCTGTACCTTAACCAAAGTGTCACCTTCAAGCAACCCTGTGAGATACAGAGATTCCTGTATCTCTTCTTCTTCAGGAGGACCTCGTAGTGCATACCCAAATTGTCGTACCATCAGAGATGGATTGTAGTTGATACATCCATTCCTTCCGACCAGGGGGACGTTTGGAAAGCCACAGCAGCTATACACGATATCTTTGCCCAGCAGATCTCTATCAAACCAGATGATATTGTCAGCAGTCAAACCCATCAAACGTGCAGACCAGGGCGAAGACCCAGCAGAATCAATGAACGGTCCTGACTTAGGGAGATGGCTAGCAAACCACTTATACAGTAAAGGAGCACAACATGCCACGTTCTTCCCCTTTCTGTTTTCGTTCTTGCTGTGAACTGAATGGTAGACATCTCCGAGGAGAGTGGGCACTGGATTCCCGGAGGCAAATATATGGCAAGCATCCATGCTTATGAAGTCCGGGTGACTTGGGAATAGCACGATCCCATAGATACAGAAGGCTAAGAAGGCATTGAATACATCCCAGCGACCCTTCTCGGTAAACTTTTGGGCTTTTTCCATCAGGAAATGCAAAAGGAAACCATGAACTCCAATCTTTCTGGATACCATCCCTTCCAATTCAGACTCATCTACATGAAGAGCGTCAGTCAGCTTACTCAATTTGGGTTCACCCTCAACACGGTAATAAGGCATTTGATTCAACAAAGGCACCCCCAATAGGTCAGAGTACTCCTCCAAGGTCGGAGCTAGGACATAGTCTGGAAACACAAAGCATCTGAGCTATGGGTCGTAAAACTGTAGCAGGGCGTAGAGGCCATTCAACTCGTATGTAGGAAGCTTATACACAATACCCAGAAGTCTCCCATAACTCTGTCTGAAACTCTCCATCACTGTCTTATCAGCCAAAGAAATCAAAGTCTGTAACTCTCGGATGTCAGGTGTTGGTAGCTTGTAAGCCACTGTCTTCTTCAGAGATGCCATATCTGCCATGAGGATCAAGATCATTAGAACCAGGGGAGAAATATGCACCTGCAACACAGACACACGTTAATGACATGCAAATGAGGATGCAAACAATGTAAAATGCAATCATGCAGCAGGAGATTAAGATGACTGTGCTGTTGAGGAGATGAAGGCTCTATATCAACAAAACCACAACACTGCTCTGTCAAGAACAACCATATCTCTGATGAGAACCCCATTATACCAGACCATACATCTGCTCTGTCAAGAACACACATATCTAATGATGAGAACCTCTGATACCAACAAAACTGATTTACTATCAAGAAAACCAGGTAATCTGAAGGTTAAGGTTTCCTGCAATAACCCATCCCTGCTCACAGGTATGGACCTAATCACGGAAAAGGTTTGGCATCCTATGCGGTCATCAGCGTCACATACTTTCAAGAAATAATGATACGATACCCAGGAGGTGTGGCATCATCATCTCTTGAAGCGGCCTCACTTAGCTGAATTCCAAATGATCGGTTCCCAGAGTCGACA
The DNA here is from genome assembly GCA_963859935.3 of Lathyrus sativus. Taxonomy (NCBI): domain Eukaryota; kingdom Viridiplantae; phylum Streptophyta; class Magnoliopsida; order Fabales; family Fabaceae; genus Lathyrus; species Lathyrus sativus. The sequence goes on from OZ012738.1 coordinate 396,394,620, forward strand.
ATCCTCAGATCCAACAACCCCTCGAGTCCAAAGGACCGATAGGAAGCCATCAAAGAGAACCTCGTATGAGTGTGGATTACATGGGAACAGATGTAAGCAAAGCAAGCACGTCCTCCACTAACCCACTCTAATACTATATAGCTCTCAAGCCTGGGTCTGGCTTTTCACTCATCAGAATGCCCCTCCCACAATAGTACAGATAATCATATCATACTGAAAATAAAGTGCGGGAAATAAAATGCGATAAATAAACACAACCCAACAAGTAAACATACAAGCGCTAAGATTGACTCTCGCAGGGGACGTTGGATCCCCAAATTGACTCGCATAAGGGACGTTTGATCCCAGGAAACTATCAAGTCCCCAGCAGAGTCGCCAGCTGTCGCTACCGCGAAACTAAGGTGCCGGCAAAACAGAAGAGTCGCCACCTTTCGTTATTTATCTCTCAGAACGGGAAAGGAAACGATCGGAAAAACTTGACGAAAGGGTATAAGACAAGGTCATCGCAACCATTGTCTGGGTTCGGGAGTCGGTTACGCAAGGGGAAGGTATTAGTACCCCTCACGTCCATCGTACTCGATGGGATCCACGCTTGTTGTGTTTATCTGACGGGTTGGTTTTACTATCTACCTATCAAGGCTGGCTCAAAAAGAAAAAAAATGACTCGACAAATTGTCGCACTTTATGCCTGCGTATTCTCATCAGAGAATGAGAAATCAGAGTCAACGGAGTTCGGCTAACTACGGGTTGCAGGGAAGGTGGCTCGCCAATACATCGGTATTGTGCCTACGTACTCTCAACAGGCTTGAGAGATCAAAGCTTACGTAGTTCGGCTAATACGGATTACGGGGGTTCAGATTCATCTGTTTTTCGAGTAGGGTTAACAAACAGTTCCAACAGTTTGGTGTACGCAGCTCGACCCTTGGAGACTTAGGCGTTACCGTTTACGGTAGAACTGGGAGTTAACGACACTCTTTTCTTCAGAAAAGCTTCCTTTGAATTATGGGCCCACGGGGAAAAAAGGTTTGAAGTTTGTTTTCTGTCTTTTACGGAAGAACTGTTTTTTAGTTGTCTGTAGTTTGTACAGCACTAGAGACTATGACCTGGGAACGAATGCGTCGCATATCGTCCAAAGGACGTATACTAAACATTCTAGACGATTGAGAGGAGGCCGCTCAATTATCGTTACCCAAGTAGCTTAAGGCTCGTATCGCGCTTATACTAACTTACCTTTATTACGTTTTTTACTATGGTTTGAGATGAGAAGAGAGAACAGGCTCAACTAAGGGGAGACTATCAAGTCCTACTGTTGTCATGCCAAGGATTCATCCTATGGTTGAGGTTTGAAACAGGAAACTCCTAGAAGTTATCATGCATAGGTTTCAACCTAGAGTTCTAATCATCACTTCCTTATCAAAGGAAGTGAGATTCCTAGGGGATCATGTCAATGATAAACAGAAACAGATAAAGCATCAGCTAAAATAGTAAACAGATAAACAATAGAGGAAACAACTTTAAAATGCATGCAATGCAAGTGAGGGAGGAAATATGTGTGGGGCATCAGCCTCCACAAGCTCATCTCAACCTCAAGCCAGATATGAATAACTTCAATCATACAGACGAAAATAAAATGCCATCAAGCAAACCACAGACCACACAGGCAAAGGAGCAGGGCTCTACCGAATACCAGCAAGCAAAGCCATATAGTAAAAATACAAGCAGAGGGAGCAACTCATCCTCTAGTGCAATCATGCTCCTAACTTAACACAATCTAAACATGAACTTATTCTAATGCATCAAGCAAATCAAACAAGTCACATCAATACAGTTGCACAGAAAGCAAACAGACAGGAAAGAAAGCAGATCAACAGCTTCCCCAGCTTCACAGCAAATCAATCTTCTGACAGCAACTCAGTCCTTAGTCTGTAATTGTTCTTCATGGATTTTCCTCTTCAATATCAAGTGTCAACTTGCTTCTTCAAGCTTTCAATGTATCCAACACAAGTATCAACTTGTACTTCATCTTCTTCAAGCTTCAGCTCTCAATTTGATCTTCTTCCCACAAACTTGTTCTTCTGGATCTTCAAGCTTCAGCTCCAAAGGTAGTCTTCAAACAAAGGGGAAGTGCAACCTCTAAAATATTCAATCTTCTAACAACGAACTCCATCCTCTAGCAAGGGGGAAATATTCATCTAACAAGAGCAAGGTGGGGATAGGGAGAAGCAAAGTGAAGACCAAAGGTCACCTCTAAGCACTCCACCATCAAGGAAGGGGACCCTCAAAGGTTCTACCAACTTGTGAGGAGCCACACATCCTACCAAAGGAGGGATGGGGCCTTCACAATGGGACCTTACATCATAGGGAGGAATGGAAGTGATCAACACCTTCCATGTTTCATGAAGGAAGAAAATCTATTCTAAGAGATCTCTCTAAAACCCTAATCCTTAACCCTAAACAAACTACACCAAAGAGAGAGAAATCTTCAAGTCCAAGCTCCACCAAGCATTCCACAGCAGCTCCCACAATTCTTCATCATCATCCAAGAGCAAGAGAAGCAAAACCCTATTCTAAGAGAACTAATGAAATCATTCTAGTTGAGTTAGCAAGTTAGGATCACCTAAAACCTAGTATTAAAGTTAATTCTAACTAAAATACTAAAATCAATTATAAAATCCTATAAAAATAACTATGGGAACCTATGTCAATCATAACTCTACCATGTTAATTCCAGAGATCAAACCCTCAAATAAGACCTAGAAATAAATTCTACACTACAAGGTACTAAACTTAAACCCTAAAAGGAAGCACCTAAAGTTTCAACCTAAAAACAACATCTAATTTCATCAAAAAATTTTGAGAAAAATACTATGGGAACATACATGTCTAAGATAATCACCCACAAAAAATCAAGCCAAAACTCATCACCAAATGCTCACACTAAAATCATCAAACAGAGGTATCAACCATGGCAATTTTATTATCAAATAAAATGTACAAAATGCACAAAAATTGAAAATGCATGATTTTCCTAATATTTTTATTCAATAAAATTCTAGGTTCAACCATGAATCAGAGAAAAAAACTTGGAGTTAATTGACCTATTTTTCTATTTTTCATGAATTATTTTCAAACTAACATGAAATGATGAAATTAAAAGAAAAACAAAAGAAATTAATAAACTTGCGTTGCAAATAGCAAATAACATCAGTTCAAATCCTGGGTTGGGCCAGATGGGGGGTGTGGATATTAATCCAAGCGTTAGGCCCATTCACTTCAGTTAAGTGAAACGGTGCGTATTGATGAAGAAGTCCAAGTCTGACTTTCAGAACCAATCGTGGTCGTGCGTTGCTTTTACTGAGTCAATATCCAAGACCGATCCAACGCCTCTTATGCATCGTCCTCGTTCAAACATTCAGATGGAGGGAAATTACAGACGGTGGCCTGAACAGTGGCGCCACCGTCTTCTCCGGTGAAGACCAACACACAGTTCATCAAAAATTACAAAATAATACATCATCTTGTCCAATTTTTCATGCTGATCATTAATCCAGCCTTAGAATCATCTAAATCTCCATGGATTTTCAAACCCGATAGCCATTCCAAAATACACCTCAATCTTGAATGTCATCAGAACTTCAATTAAATGCACATAAATGATCCTTATCTCATGGTGATCAATTTCCCCAATCTAATCTTGATTATCAATCCAAGAATTGCAAGAATTCAGCTTCAACAGAAAATGATCCACATCCTAACTTGTCTCTAATTCCCAAATTGATCATCTCAAATCCATCTATACATCATCCAGATCCTAACCACCTATAGATTTCTATCTATCTCGTCCTAGATTATGCACAAAAACAAAATGTACCAACCTGTGTTCAGAGGTGTAACAGAAGGGGTTATTGATCACTTCAGCCTCCAAGATGATGCAGATACACTCCAAAACTCCTTTCAAAGCTAATACAATCTTCAATTTCTCTTGAATTGTCCTTGAACTCAGAACTTGATTTCAACTTGCACCTCTGAAATTTCAACTTCACTCTCTGCTTCAGGCTTCAATCTCTTCCAAAAAAATGGCTGAATACACTTACCAACTTATATAGAACTCATTAGAATCATCTAGAACTCTCTCAAAGCTTCAGAATGAGAAATTGGATTTTCAAATTCTCTCCAAAATCTCACTTATACCAGTCACGATTCCCACTCTGTTTTGGCTTTAGCAAGCTTGCATTCAACTTCTCATGAGATTTTGAACATGAATGGTGATGTTTCCCTCCTTGTTTTCATCCAATGGCTTGTGTATGTCATGTTACTTCATCATGAAGAAACAAAGAAAAAGGGCATGATATGGGACTCAAACCAAAATTCTAACATTGCCAAATTTTCTAAAATGCTTTTTCCATTCAAAAAATGATATTACTTTGCTTCATTTGCACACAAAATGATTTATTTGAATTTTTGGTCATTTAATCCATTTTAATCCTTCCTTTTTCACCACTTCTTGAACCAAGTCTTTCCTTGAGCCATTTCAATGTCTCCTTGATACATGGTAAAGGTTAAAACCCCATTTTGAGCAACTTTCAAGCTGAACAAAATTTCACTTGAGGTGTCTAAGTGGGTGAAAATGACCTATAACCAAAAATGACCTATAATCATAACTTCCCAAAATATCATTGCCTTGTCAAAGCCACAACTTGAGTTCTACAAATCCTATCAAGGACTTCTAGTACTCTCTAGAAAGCTAAGAGAATAAGGAACAACATTCTTATTGATCAAAAGTTCATAGGAATCATCCTTCTTGGGCAACAGTTTCATGCAAGTTGGGTAACTTTCAAGCTCCAAATTCACATACCTCAGATGACTTGTAACTTGTCTGGCTCATAACTTGAGTTCTATAAACACTATAAAGGACTTCTAGTACTCAAATTAAAGCTAAGATCATGCTCTACAACAATCATGTTGGGGTTAAGATGATATGAAGATCCTATCTTGAGTTAAATTGCCTTGAAGATAGGGGTCAAACTAGGGGATTTTACACTGTCAAGTCTTAGAAACCCTAGCTTGAAACTTCTCAAACTCTTCAATCATGATGAGTTAACCTTGGAATCATCCTTAGAACATCTTAATGTATCAATCCATGATCACATGGCTCTTGAATTAGGTCTCAACCTCCTTCAAATCCTCAGTTGACTTAGGGTTGACCCAGTCAAACCCTAGCTGCACCAGTCATGGCTGAGGCTTCTTATTTTTGTACAATGACCTGTCTAGGCATCAAAGTAATCTTCAACACTTCTCATGAGCTCTCTCAAGACCTCAATTCTAACTTCATGACCTCAGAATCATCTGATGGCTTCCCACAACTCTCAAGTTAGGAGACCTACACTCTTGGCTTCAATTACTCTTTCTGAGGATCTTTTAACTTCTCTGACAAGGATATCAACCCTTGAACACTTGAATAACCTTCTTAGCTGGATTCATAGTCTCATGTAGCCCTTGATTGGTAATCATACCTCTTGATCTCCTGCATATATGTCGATGAAATGCAAATGATAATGCTAATGTGAATGAATTGAAACACAAGCTAGGTAAAGAAAAGTTGGGCAAATTTTGGGGTGCAACAGCTGCCCCTATTCAAACGGCTTGGACCTGACTGGGTGAGACGCGAACGACTCTCAAAAAATCAAGGTAAAAGACGGTTGAATACCAATAAACCTTGAAATTTGCCAACTGCACAAGTACACAGTACTCTGACGGGGACAAATCTTCGGAAACCGAAACAATAGTTGCACGGAAACTAGCTGGAGAAATACTGATCTGAATCTCCGTCAGGATGATTCTCTGATTTATCTGATATCATTGCGTCCTCAAATCATCAAGGGATCACCGGTTGCACGGTAACTGATGATTCGCCAACCGCACAGGTAAACGATACTTTGATTGGCAGGAACATCTTCAAAACTGAACATGACAGTTGCGCGGCAACTTGCTGGGGAATTGGTCACACGGTAATTAGCGAAGTCTAATCTCAAATCTCCGTCAGGGTGATCATCCGATTTTGCTGTAGATCTTTGTCATCAAGTCATCAAGGGATCACCGGTTACACGGTAACTGGTAATGGATGGTTGATCATGCCGTTAGGCATCCTGCGTCATAGCAGAAAAATTCCTTATCGTCGCCTATGGACTCATCGTGTCGCTAGGCACGTCAACAACATCTTTGTCGGACTTCATCAGTAAGTCAATAAGGGATCACTGGTTACTCGATAACCGGTGAATGGCTACTCTCAAATCTCCGTCGGGATGATTATCCGATTTCGCTGCAGCTTCTTCCTCAAATCATCAAGGGCTCACTGGTCACTCGGTAACCGGCGATACATAGCTGATATTGCCGTCAGGCATTCTGCGACACTGCGGCAGAAGGATTCCTCAGGACTTATCAGGTCATTAGGAACTTTTTAACAATCAAGTTAATTATGCCATCGGGCCTTCAAAGAACATCTCGGGCGTCAGCCGAACTTCGTTAGCAAGTATGAAATAGAATCCTCGGTCAATCATGAACCCCATAAGGACATCTGTTCTTCTGCCATCAGGCACTCCGCATCAGCTGAGAGAACTACTTCGACATCACAGTTGAACTTCGTCAGTAAGTCGGGAATTTGGCACTACTGTCAGACTTCAATCATCAAGTCTTCAAGGAAATTTCAATTTCTCTGTTTAGAACCTGTTGGGGATGACACATCTCCGTTGGGGATTATTGAGAACTATCAAGTAACTCTGCTTCGGGAATTCAGAAATTATTCTGGGTGAATCAACTCTGCTGAGGACTTCAGGAATCATCTTGGACAAATAACTCTGCTGGAGATTTCAGGAATCTTCCTGAGCAATAACTCTGCTGGAGATTTCAGGAATCTTCCTGAGCAAACACTCTGCCGGGGCCTCTAAGCCTCAACTTGAGCAACCCTCTCTGGTGACTTCACTGGGGATTTTAAGAATCATCTTACGCAAACCATTATGTGGAGAAACACCTGCAAAACAGGAACGGTAACGACCTAGCTCATGTTTCATATGCATATGATCGTCAATGGGGTAATGCTCCACACAGTGGAAATGCTACGCGTTTAGGGTAGATGCTATGCAATCATGCAAAATGCTATGACCCCATCAGCAAAATAAATGCTGAAGGGAAACGCCTCCTGTCAAGGAGAAAGAACCACTCTGGTGGAGGAAGGACTCATCCTGCCAAGGAGAAGAAGCCACACCAATCTCAATTGGACTCCGCCAGGGGAAACGAACTTCAGCCGACTGCTGCAGGGGAACAAAGTTCTACAAGAACCTGAACCCGCTCAACTGGGCATTCAAACCACAAACTGCTGAGGAAACGATATCAGTCGCAGAAATAAACTGCACGGCCTTCGCGGCTAAAACTTTCCTGGAGATAACGACTCCGATGGGGAAATACAACATCAGCTATTCAACACTCCACTGGGGAGAACCAATCATGGCCTGCACGACTTCCACGGATTCGACTCTTTTGGGGATTTGCCAGCTCGGCTGGGGAAGAAGGAATCATCCTGCTTGCTGGGGAGAGTACAACTCTGCGGGGAATTTCAATTCTCCAAGAGACCTCAGTCTTGAACTATCGAAAGCCGCATACTTGCAAATAGTCTTATACGAGAAGACTGCACTTTGACCTAGTGTTGGGGAATGAACCTACCCTTCGGTGCATGACTCAGCTGGGGAAACGATGATCCTTCAGGATACATCTGATTGGGGAGAATCTTCTCTGCTTGGGGGATACATATTAATGCTCTTGGTCCTATGTTAAAACTCCGTGGGGAGATGCTGCTAAACTCGCTGGGGTAGAAGGAATCATCCTGCTCGGGGACGCATACGGCGTACTGCTTGGAATATGCTATACCTACAACGACACAAACAAACAGACAAGATACCCCTCTCAAAGGGACCTATCAAGGTTATCATCTTGTGAATTGTTTCAACAATCAGTGGCCTAGGCCGGTAAGTTTATGTATGCGCATTTTATCAAAAACATCGGCGTTCTTTTTTCGCAAACAAAACAGATAGATGCTAAACAAACAAAAAGAATTGTTGAATAGTATATATATTTTTTATTGATGACGAACCCCTGAATGGGTAAAAATGTTTTACAACAGATGCAAGCTCCTGGAATGAGGAAGCTGCGCAAATATAAAACATAAATATACATCAGTATATACACAAATGTCGGCAATGCGGCGTAGATGAACACCATGAGTTGATCCCTCTATGACCCACTCGACTTCGATACTTCTCCGACGCTTCAGCTTCAGAAGAGATTGATTCAGATAAACGGCCCTCAGGTCTTCCAAACCACTAAACAATGAAAGTCCATACGCGGAACACAGTCATTTGCTTTTTCAAATCCCTAACTTTTGCCTGAATCGCCCTTTCGGGTTTTCGATTCACCGGGATACCCTTTTTTGCCAAAGTCGCCCTTCCAGGTTTTCGAATTTGCGGGTGTACATTTTTCCATTTATATCCCTAATTTTTTCCCGAACCTTTTTCCTTTTTTTATGGTTCGCCGGGATGCCCCATTTTTGCCTGGATATTCTTTTTCTTTCCAGCGGGTCATTTTTAAGCAAAGTATTTTTTAACTGCGTCCGCGTTCACCGGGGATGCAAAATCTTCACCATCCATCGTGGATAACAACAAGGCTCCTCCCGAGAAGACCTTGCTGACAACGTACGGACCTTCGTAATTGGGAGTCCACTTGCCCCGATGATCGGAGTGTGGAGGAAGAATCTTCTTCAGGACGAGATCACCCGTCTAAAAGCTTCTAGGACGCACCTTCTTATCATAAGCTTTCTTCATTCGGCTTTGGTACAGACGACCATATGCAATCGATTCTAACCTCTTCTCGTCCATCAGTCTGAGTTGGTTCAGTCGGTTCTTAATCCATTCTGATTCATCGAGTTTTACGTCAACCAAAACTCGTAGAGAAGGAATCTCAACTTCTAACGGTAGGACAGCTTCCATACCATACACCGGTGAGAAAGGAGTTGCCCCGGTTAATGTACGTACCGTCGTACGATAATTGTGTAATGCAAATGGCAACATCTCGTGCCAATCTTTATAGGTCACAACCATCTTCTGCACAATCTTCTTAATGTTTTTATTGGCCACTTCAACGGCGCCATTCATCTTCGGCCGGTAAGGAGATGAGTTGTGGTGTTCAATCTTGAAACTTTGGCACAGCTCCTTCATCATCTTGTTATTTAGATTCGAACCATTATCAGTAATGATCCGCTCGGAAATTCCGTAACGACAGATGATGTCCCTCTTTATGAATTTAGCCACCACCTGCTTGGTCACATTAGCGTACGAGGCTGCCTCCACCCACTTGGTGAAGTAGTCGATGGCTTCTAAAATAAAGCGATGATCGTTAGATGCAGTGGGCTCGATCTTGCCTATCATGTCGATGCCCCACATGGAGAACGGCCACGGGGAGGACATGACATTCAACGGGCACGGCGGCACATGAATTTTATCAGCATAAATCTGGCATTTACGACATCTCTTCGTGAATTTAAAGCAATCTGATTCCATCGTCAGCCAGTAGTATCCTGCTCTCAGGATATTTCTTGTCATAACATGCCCGCCGGCGTGTGTACCAAATGTGCCTTCATGGACTTCTTCCATGAGCATACTCACTTCTTTCTCATCTACACATCTGAGTAGCACGAGATCATGGTTTCTTTTATACAAAACTCCATCAGGATTGAGATAAAAATTTCCAGACAGCATCCTCAGAGTCTTCTTATCCTGGGTTGACGCTTCCGCAGGATACTCCTTAGTCATAAGGAAACTCTGGATGTCATGGAACCATGGCTTGCCATCGGAGGCTTCCTTGATCGCAAAGACGAATGCAGGTCTATCAAGACAAGAAATGACAATTCTTGGAGCTTCATTCCAAAAATTGACTTTATACATCGAAGCCAACGTGGCTAGGGCATCAGCCATCTGATTTTCGGCTCTGGGTACATGATGGAGTTCCACTCAATCAAAGAGCGGAAGCAGCCTTCTGGCATAATTCATGTACGACAACAAATTCGATTGGCGAGTCTCCCACTCCCCTTTAATCTGGTTGATCACAAGTACCGAGTGTTGCATCCTAATTTTTGACCGCGAGATCCCACCTCTTTTTTCGCGTTTCTTTATTATTCAACTTTAATTTATTTTTTATGTTTTGTGGCTAACCAATTCATGCAAGTGCAGTAGTGATAGGGTATTGGTTCTTACAAGCGAGGCATCCCAAGGACGTGACTAACAAATGAGGACGTCTCTGGCGGATCCTTAGGATTAGATCCCCTTTCATCAAGGTCTTGAGCTCTCTTTGGTTTACTCCCCTTCGTCAAGAAAGACTCGTCAATATAGGATTCATATAAGGAAGAAGATTGTGGGCCAATGTGCGAATTCAATTTCCAAGTATCAAAGAAGTTCAAATCGCTCTACAAAGTTGAGAAGATACAATACAGGCTCAAAGGCCGTCCCAAGTTTCTTAAAAGTAAAGATCATTACAAGATATTAGTTATCCAAAAGCTCCATTACAATCGTACATTGAAGCATTGTGAAAGGAGATTTACAAATATGTGCCTAACTTGATGACCCAAACTTGCTTTGCTGTCATTTGAAAATGCGGCCTAGGAAAAGCAACATTACCTGAAAAAGAGAACAACAGGTGCATCTTAATCCTGGGATGCCACGACGTCCTTCAGTATGAGTAAGGACTATCTAGACTAACAACTACTCTGCAAATCATCATTATTATGCATAAGATAGTGAAAGTTCCCCATACAAGAACGTTACAAATATTAGTTGGCTTCTAGTGGTACCTACTAGAAAAAAAAACTATTTCATAACTAAAACGAGTACATGTGAATTTCTTCTATATGGAGAAGTGGAATGCCAACAGCATTAAGGAAGGAACAACATCAACAGTTATCCAAAAAGACTTCAGAACTGGACCACTATAAAAGCCAGCAGTAATACTGTCAATCCGTAAGGGAAGTCGTGGAAATCCAAAACATATCTAAATCAGCAGGCCATCATCATGCTGACGGTATCAGAAACTATCAGGTACTCCAAAGCTGCCCTGCCAGAAATAAGGACATAAGATATCAAGAGCCATTTTATACTATTGTGATTTGGTAATTTCGGTTTAAGAATAATGGTGTTCAACAGTTCAAATCACACATACTTAGAGCATTAGCAAGACAACATTGAGAAACAACGTCATTTCCTGCGTGTTGCCCTCTGTGTTACGGCCCTCGAGTCTGGTGTCTTCTGTCATGCCTTGCCTATGCAGCCTTTATGAGCATCAAATCCCAACTTTCACTCCTGTCACAATAATAATACTATGCAAGGTCATCATGAAAATTTTGCCCCGTCCGCAACCGATCCTGCAAAGAAGAGATGCACGACATCGACTACGGTTATAAAAGGAATAATAGGACAGGCAGAGATCGAATGACTAACTCATTAAAAATAGAAGATCAAGGAAACTTGTTCGCGTATTGCTATCAAGACATCAGTTTCCTCAATTCGAAGCCTTCCGCGAGGAAAACTAGCCAACAAGTTACAACAACCACGCTTCTTTTGCTTCCTTCTTGTACTAAACAAAGTCAAAGGAGAATTTCATTAATAATCACAACACAGTTAACGAGATTAATTTGAAGTTGAAAAATCTAAAAGAGAGATGCAAGTCACCTCTGCCTCGATACGTGAAGAGCCGTCATGCATCAAGAGCTATCATTTGGCAGTTATCAGAGTAATGAACAGGCTTGGGTTGATACAATTGAATCTGTTGGAACGGGAAACAGTTAGAATCAATACCACGGACTGGACAGGTCAATCACAATATGCAGACCAAGCCATTTTCTGGTCATCGCCTTCGTCTGCAATATCAGAGGTTGTGTTTTCAAAGAATGCTACGGTAAAGATATTGGTGGCATATTGGGCACGCTTCGTCAATAGCACAGATGATTACTTGAAGTATTTGCACTACACCAACACTCTACTGCGTCGTACGGGTTTCAACAAGGCAAGACCTGCATTTCATAATGAAATTAGTACAGGAAACATATACCCTGATTTTACAGGAGTGAATCATGGAAAGAATGTAGCTAGTAATGTAAGAGCATATATGGAACAACAACAACAACTTCTTGCACAGCAGCAACAACAATTCAGGCAATCTACAATGCAAGGAATGGGTCAGATGCAAGGACAACATCAGATGCAATTTTCTCCACAGCTTGGGCATCAGTAACTTCAGAGTAGGCAGCGGCTTTCTTCGGCGCATATGCATCATGGCTTTGGTCAAAACCAACTCAATCAAGTAAATCCCAAAGGAAATCACATGTGGTGAAAAGAAAATAATCCTGCAAACAAACCAGTATTCAGAAAATCCACCAGTTAACATAGGCACCGATGGTTCTACTGTTACGGCAATAAAAAGAGGAAACAAAGGAAGTTATATTTCAGGTTCAAACATGTGATACATTGAAGCAGGCATCAGAAAACTGGCATACAACAGAATAATTGTCTTACATTATTAACCTGTACCGCACCTATGACTTCACCCATCACAACCTGTCAAGGCAACACCAGTTAATAATTGGAACAACTTCTCTGGATTGTGGGCATTAATGCTTGGTTCACTATATCAACTCCCTTATGCATTCAAAGGCACCAGTGATCTTACCTCAGCTAACAGTTATCCAAAGGCTAGGAAATGACTTCAAATCCTGAGAGGCGTGTTGGCCGCTTTGATACCTCCAACTTCAAACAATGCCAAACATCAAGCGAATTCCCCTGGGCCTCTAAGCCGCTTTCTAGCCCAACCCATTACTATCCACACCTGCCAAAAACCCAAGTATTGAATTAGCAGAAGTATAACCATTAGAGAATATTCCACAAAAGGATTTGAAGAATATCCCAATCAGAAACTGTGAGCATTTAATAAGATGGAGACGCCCAAATCAGAGAGGAGATCCCATCGAAATGAGAAAGGAAAGTTTCTAAATATATCCACACCAAAATAGAAGGTCCGATCGGGTTTTTAAATGCTTTATATCAGATTTCCAAGATTCGTTCTCAAAAAAGGTCTATAAATTGAGGACAAAGAATTCAAATAAAAAAAAAAACCTAGCGTACAAGATCGAAAACCCTAAAGGCTCGAGAGCTCGAGAAAGCACTTATTTTCTCCGTTGACAAAGCTGATTTCGGCCGCCGCGAGTCCAGCTCCCGCGAATTCACTCCGTCGGCGCTACACACAGACTTCGGTACACTCTAATCTCTATCCACATTCTTGTTTCGCTGATGTTTTTGTTTTGATTTCAGGTTCGGAGGTGAAGAACGAGAGAATCATGCGCGATTAGGAAGAGAGGAGAGCGATGAGAGAGTGAGGCTGGGGAGCGATAGCGGTGGAGAGGGAAGGGTGATTTAGGCGTCTAGGGTTCTTTCTCCTTTCATATTTCGTTATCTGTCTGTAATATGATTATCACCGCTAACCCGACACACACACACCTGATACACACTAATCGTACCCCAATCAAGCTTTTAAGCTCTTATTATTTAATTAATTATAACTAGTAATCCTTTTAAAATAACTAATCAACTTTATCTTTTTTAATCAATTTAATTGCTTAAACAACCCACCCTAATTAAACCACTAACCTTTTTTTAATCAACAAGTTCATGATCCAATTAATAATTTCGTTTAATTGATCTAATTAACCTTTTATTTAAAGTAATACAATTTCTCTTTTTAATAAAATTACTTCACTTAGTTTAGCTTTTATCTAATAAAGTATATTTAATAAAAGGCCTTTTAATCTAAAATAATTTTTATCTATTAGCAAATAACACCCTTTTTTTTTATTCAACTTATTAACTTTAATCTTTAAACCATTAACTCTTTTCATAATAATTTATTTAATCAAGTTATTTATCAATAATAATAATAACTTTTTATTAACTGTTATTTAATAATGATAATTAAAACTTTTTTTATTAAACTAACCAACTTATGGTTTAAATTCATAATTAAAATTAATATAGCACTTTCTTACAAACTGATTCACCCTTTAACATGACTGTTACCCTTAAAATCAATCTCGTCAAAAATAATTTATTTTCTCATAAGCATAATTCGACTAGAATTGATAATCTCCCCCAATTAATTCAACCATTTCCCTAATTCAACCTCTCCCTTTAAATCAATCAATCCTACAATTAAAATCAACCAACTGCGTAAACATACAAATCAATCATGCACTCACGACACATGCACCTACACTTAGCGCTTTCATGCGTATGTATGCTTTATTCTTACCCGCTCTTATCTATCCACAACTCACACTTGCACCTACACCTTAGTGCTTTCATGCGTATGTATGCTTTATTCTTATCTGCTCTTATTTATCCACAAAGCACACACTCACCTAGCGCTTTCATGCGTTCGTGTATGCCTTTACTTATCCGCAATTTCTTTATTTACCGCAATTTATATTTATCATCATTGCATCGCATCGCATTCCGTCCAAAGGAAAACCCTACACATGAGTCAACACTCGTGTGTAGTGCACATCATTTGCATCATACTCCCCCATGATCCTTGATCCCATTCAAGTCGATCTTAAGTTTAGGACCTACCCTATAGGAAGGACCTTGTCTTTATCTTTACAACACAGAAGCAAACAATCAACACAATACAACTTTTCAAACTTATTCAACATTAGAGAATAGATGTTAATCATCTTAAGTGAGATATAATCTCCACCCCCACAATAATACAATCAAACATGTAGGAACTTTGCCTTAAGAGTGATAAAGGCATACTCGTCAAACAATCCGAGTACTTAAGCCCTTTTCTTAAGACGATGCAAAGACTATTTTCCTACAACCCCCTTTACACTTGTGGTGGTTACATCTCCCTTAACATGAAGACTCATCTCTTCTCCTAAACCCAATCAAAACAACTACCCTAAACCCGTAGGAACTTTGACCACAGTCAAAGAGTTCCTCTAACCCTTTAGGGGAACTACAGATACTCTGATTCCACTCCCGTAAGGATATGTAGGCATAAGATGCGATATCTTATCGAGTATACTTAGAAATAAACCACTAGGGTCCTTAATCCATTAAGCAGATAAACCCTTAGCAATAAACAAATATAAAACAAGAGGTTCCTGTAGGATACTACAGAAACTTAGGATGCTAGTACCTTCCCTAAGTTTAACCAACCCCCGAACCTAAAACAATCTAAACCTTGCATTTGCATTGCATTGTGGGAATTTCGATCTTTATCCCTTCCTTTGGACAAATCAAAGTTCTGTTGCAAAATGAATTAAAGATTCAAACTAATCAATAGTTTGGTATCCGATTTTCACCGCGACAGAAATGGCGACTTCACTGGGGACGCCTCTAGTGGGTTTCCCTATCTTATTTTATTTGTTTACTGCTTTATATATCTTCCTACTTGATTAATTGTTTATACGCTTTCTCTTGTATTTTCTTTTTGGATTGTTGTCTTTGAGTGGTGAGATAAAGTTCTACACCCGAACTTGAGAGAAATTAAGATAGGATGGTGATATAGTCAAGGAGGCTTATAGGGAGTTGAATCCCGACTAAGTTAAATCGAGAATCCCGCTCAGTTGAGGCCCTCTCGAAATAGTACTGTTGAACGAGTAATCGTGAAGACACTCACTATTTTCGACTTTGAAGCCTATGATATTGATGATCGTAGTTACCTTAACCCAACTTTGGCCTTTATTAGGACGTAGTGCGGGACTATGAGGGAGTACCCCCGAAGTAGTGCTACGCGAAGCTACACTCAAAAGAAGTTCTCTTGAGAATATTATTAATCCTCGAGTAATTGGGAAATTGATAATATCCGATAGATGGGCTGATGATTCTGAGTCCCTTTAGAACCTTGTTCTGCAGGTATAAACAACCTTTAGTCCTTAAACCTTTAGGGATGGGTATACCCTTTGCTCCATGCTCGTTGCGAACCTAGGGTTCCCCTTTGTTTGTTTATCTTTGTGTCCTTATGTGAATACTTGTGTTTGTTGCATTCATATAACATCATTCCGCATTGGACTTCATGGGATTCACATTCGTTTATGAACATTGTAGGTCACTATGACTTCAAATGAAAGACATACTGTGAAATATACTTTTAAGAGTCCCAAATTGGATGACCTAAAGAAGTTTGGGGTTTCATCAAAGATCAAGAGGAATTCAAGAACAAATATGGGAAGCTGATATCTTTGTTGGGTTGCTCAGTGAATGAAGGACTTCTTGCCACTCTACTACAGTTCTATGATCCTCTTTACCATTGTTTCACCTTCCCAGACTTTCAGCTGTTACCTACATTGGAAGAGTATTCCTTTTTGGTTGGTCTACCTGTCCTAGAAGAATCTCCTTTTCCCTTCTTGGAAAGGGACCCCGATGAGAAAGATATTGCTAGAGCCCTCCGTTTGAAGGTATTTGATGTCAAAGCCAACCTAGTTACTAAGGATGGAGTTCTTGGTTTAAAGACAGGTTTCCTAGTCGAGAAGGCTTCATTCTATGCTGATTATTCTAATAAGGCTCCGTTTGAGGCAATTTTTGCTTTGCTTATTTATGGGTTGTTTTTATTTCCGAGTTTCGAATGTTTCATCGATCTCAAAGCATTCAAGATCTTTATGAAGAAAAACCCAGTGCCAACTCTGTTGGGAAACGCATATCACTCTATACATCTCCGAAACCTTCGTGGTGGAGGGATGATTACTTGCTGTGTACCTTTACTTTACAAGTGGTTTATTTCGCACTTGCCGAAGTCTAGCTCTTTTACAAATATTGGCAAAGAGCTTTGGTCTCCAAGAGTTATGGCATTGACCCATTCTGACATTGATTGGTACAACCGAGTGTATGATAGAGTATTAATCATTGATAGTTGCGGTGACTTTGCTAATGTACCATTGCTCAGCTTTGATGGAGGAATCAGCTACAATCCTGTTTTAGCTCGTCGACAATTGGGATACCCGTTGAAGGAACCTCCCAAGAGTGTTCAAGTAGAGGGTATATTCTTCAAAAATGATATGGAACTCCGAGGAAAGATTCTAGATGCATGGCGTAGGGTACACAAGAAGGGGAAGAGAAGTCTAGGGAGGCCTAATTGTGTGTCTTTAGAACCGTACCTCCAGTGGGTGAGAGACAGGGCAATCAAGTTGAGGATGCCTTACTCTCGCCAAGACCCCATACCTCCGAAGAGAGAGCCTGCTTATGTCTTTATGTCTGATGCTGAGAAGTTGGGAGTCGCCTTAAGGAAATCACAGCGTGAGTCAGAGGCGTGGAAAAACAAATATCAAGTGGCTGTTGCAGAGATTAGTGAGCTTCAAGAAAAGAATACCAAACTTCAAGAGCAACTACGATTGAAGGACGAAGAGCTACTCCCCTACAAGAAGAGGAAGATTCTAGAGGATTTATTTTCCTCCGACTCTCAGTGCGCCCTTTGGGGAATGATTGTGGACAATCTCACCCGTGAGAAGACCCAGTTGGAGGAGCAGCTCAAGCAACAACATTCCAAGCTTCTTTAGTGTCTTTACTAGCTTTTATTTAGCTTTTATTTGGGACTCTTTAAAAGAATATTTATGTAATCCGTTTCAAATTTAATAAAACGTTTCCTTTTACCGCAATGCCTATAAATAGAGGAATCCCATGAAGTCCTAATCATCTTGCATTGCATTCTTTTCCCTTGTTCACTTCAAGAAACTCAATTTCGTTCTGTAGGTATTGTAATCATGGATTTCAGAAGAGAAACCCTGAAGTACACTTTTCAGAGTCCCAACATCGAAAGCTTGAGAGAACTAGCCGAACTCGTCAAGGATCGCTTTACCTTCGCAGCAGAATATGGAGGGGTCTTCCGTTTCCTTGAGCTGAGGATGAAAGAAGGATTGTTGGAAACATTGGTTCAGTTTTATGATCCGGTGAATCACTGCTTCACTTTTCCGGACTACCAATTGATGCCGACCTTGGAAGAGTACTCAGAATTCTTGAGGATGCCTGTGACTGTCCGACCTCTATTCACCGGAAGGGAAGACGCACCTAGTCACCAAGAAATTGCAAATGCTACTCATCTCAGTCTTGAAGATGTTCAAACACACTTGATTACCAAGGAAGGATTCCTTGGGTTCCCCGCCGACTTTTTGATTGAAAAAATCTGTTACCATGCTGAACAGAAGGAGGTTCCTACCTTAGAAGCCAATTTTGCCTTGTTGGTTTATGGGACTTTCTGGTTCCCTAAAATTGACAGTTTTGTTGATATGGATGCGATCAAGCTGTTCATACTCAAGAATCCAGTACCCACCTTGCTCGCTGATACGTACTTCTCGATTCACTCGAAGAATGCCGAAGGAGGAGGACACATTGTATTTTGTACCGCCTTGCTGTACTCATGGTTCATCGCTCGTTTGACTTGGTATCCGTCCCTTTGGGATGAAGTAGCAACACCTCGATGGCCCGAGATACTTATGGCCCTCACCCATTCGGACATTGTTTGTTATGATCCCGCCTATGGAAGCGTGCCTATGATTCCTAGCATCGGAGGATTCCCCAACGTACTGCTTATTGAAAGAGAAGGATGTATAAGTTACAATCCCGCTTTGGCCCATAGACAGTTTGGGCACCCTATGATCCAAGTGCCCGACCCGGTTTCGTGGGAAGAGATCTATTTCAAAGGAGAAGAGGATCTAGATCTAAAGACTGTCATCATTTATGCATGGAAATATATTGATATGGAAGGAACAGCTGCTTCAGCATACCCCAGCTGTGCTGTTTCTGAGGATTATCTGCATTGGGTGCGAGAAAGGGCTCTCGATCTCAAGATGCCTTTTCCTTTTCATGAACCTATGGTATTATCTCCTCATGACCCCGACTGGTTCGATGTGGACGAAATAGAACAAGTAAAGATTGCTTTAGATGAAGCCCGGAAATTGAGGACTGCTTGGAAGAATAAGTTCTTCACCCTCAAGGTAGAGAAGGAAAGACTTCAAAAGACTCCGGAAATAGAAGTTTCCAGAAAGAGAAAGGCGCAAGGAGATTTATTTTCTCCTCATGCCTCTGCAAGTGCTGTCACCAGTGATGATCTCCCCTCAACTACCATGGCTTGGAAGGAGTGTTTGGAACGACTCATCATCGAGAAAGCGGCGCTGCAGGAGCGTATTGATCAGTTGACCGAGGAGCTCCGTACAAAGGAGAAGACTGTGGGATAGAGTTCTAAGTTTTCTTTTGCTTTCGTTGTAATAAACTCTTAAAAGAGTACTTTGCTTTACATTGTTTCTCAAGAATAAAAAGTTTTTTTAATTATTCTACATTATAATACTGAAAAACACTTTGAGTTTCTTGAAGTCTCCTCTTACATCTGCATTTTCGCATTAACATTCTGCATTTAGCATGGCATTTTACATTTGTGCATGTGTCTTTCCTTTGTTGTGGCTCATTTCGGTTTTCCATCTTTTGCTGTCAGTCGCCGTCTCGACCATCTGACCAAGCCTGAAGTATCATTAAAGGATAGTAAAGAGAACGAAGATATGGATCGCACGAATAACTTCAGAGTAAGGTCTAAACCGACATTTCACCGTCCCTCCGACGACTTTGTGCCTGCGCACCTTCAGCCTATGCGAGACAACCTGTTTGCTGACTCTCAGAATATTCATGCTGAGAAGGAAATGGACGATCCGAGGCTTATAGCATTCGAGAATGAATTTCGTGACTTCAAAGAACGATGGAAAATGATGAAGAGGAACCGTGCACCTGATTTTTATGCTCATAACCTGCGCTTAGTTCCAAACCTAGTTGTCCCCCCGGAATTCTGAATGCCCGCCTTCGAAGTGTACAAAGGTACGATTTGTCCAAGGTATCATTTGATGATGTTTTGTCAGAAGATGACTGCTTACCTTGGGAACGACAAACTAATGGTTCACTGCTTTCAAGAATGTTTGGGTGGAGCACCGTTAACATGGTATATGAAGCTACAAAGGAACCACATTCATTCCTGGGAAGACTTAGCTATTGCTTTTGTAAAGCAATACAATCACAATTTGGGAATAGTTCCAGATAAAACAGGTGACAGTGGATCGTCCAGAGGATCCACAACTCCGATATCCCACCCTCAACATGGGTATACAATGCCCGCTCAGCACGAGCAGCAATTACCTCCTAAGCGAAGGATGCCATTTCCAGATCAGCATCGACATGTTCGAAGACAGTTTCCAAATCAGAAAGTACCTCTGAATACTCTGAAAGAAGAAACTCATTGGTTTGATCTTATCCCATTGACTTACCGTCAATTATGGTTTTATTTCATCCGAAACTCGGCAATGACACCTAGAAAGACTAGAACCATGAACTCTCACCCACTGTGGTTCAACCTAAACACCAGCTGTGAATTTCATGATGGAGTGTTGGGGCATTCGATCGAAGATTACAAAGTTTTTCAAGAGAAAGTTCAAGAAATGATTGATAATGAAGTGCTAACCTTCAAAAGAGAAAGACCGATCATGAATGGAATACCATTATGCTGATATAAGTGAAAACTCCAGAAGAACTGAGAAGGGCCCGTCGGCTGTTTATTTTTTTTGCTTGTGCGTTTTTTTTTCTTTTGATTGAAAGCATATTTGGTGTGTAAGAACTTTCTATTTTGAATAAGTAATGCAATAATTGTTTGTCTTGAAGAAATCCATTCGTTTTCACTCAAATTGTTTTTCAAAATTATTTATAATGCCAACGTTTACCCGATCTCTTGCTCTGACAAAGAATTGGAAGGAGGATGATGAAGTAAAACACATGATCTCTTGTTGTATGCTTCGAATAAGAACCCTACTGAGGATGTAAGGCCTTATTTCAACCACCTAAACACCAACATAGTTAAACCCTCTTTTTCAAGCCTTGAGAAAAATTCGTTTTTTCTCCCAAACCAAAATCTCGTTTTAGCCTGGGGCAGGGTACCATCAAAAAATGAACATCTTCAAAAATTGGGTGGGCACAAATATACTAACCCTTTATTCCTCCATTTTACAAGTCATAAACTAAACCCACATACGACCCTCAAAGTCCTAATTGAAGAAAGGTTTAGTTCGAAAGCATACTCGATGAGATATTGTTTCCTGACTCCTTGAGCTACGCTCAAATAAATCGGCTTTATAAATAATTTTAATTTATATCTTAACTAGTGATTTCGGTCGCCAGCTCCGATATCCCTTTTCAAAACTTCAAGACAAACATGTGTTGCATTAACCGTTTCGAAATTGACACTTCTGACTTGCTAAATACGCTCGACATCTTAGAAAGATTACAAACGAACATTGATGGATTTGAAGACTTTTCCAACCTGGGGCAAGTTATTTTTCAAGAGGTTCGATCCGTACCAGTCTTGGTTGACTCAGTTACACCGCCAATCAGGGGCAGTTACGTCGAGATTCGGTGAATCTCTAGAGAGTTTGAAAACGGTGGGGCATTTGGACATCATGTTTTCTATAAAATCCTCTCGAGATGTTTTCCTACACCACGCGACTTGGGGCATTTGAAGCATTGAGGCAAAGAGGATGTTTATTTCATCCCCAGGAAGCTCAACTCCGACATGATCAACAACCGTGATGACCCAGGATATTCATTTTATCCTCTTAGGAAACTTCAGTTTGGGTACCTCCGGCTACAGCTTCATACAACCTTTCAGACTTATCAAGATGTTACATCCCCAAGTGGAATGCGTTCTATTCCCCAAAGATTTTGAAGTCTTGAAGCAGGATTGGGATCCTATATTTAGTTCTCCATCTATCCCCAGTGGTGCTTCTATCTTCAAAGATTGGTCGAGATGTTTATCTCGAGATGTTTATTTCATCTCCGCCACCTCTTTCTGTCTGTTTTGTCAGCATAGGCATACGCATAGCATATAAGTAGACAGCATGGCATGTGCATTTTCGCATTCTCTGTGTTTGTTTCTATCGCCTTCGCTGTAGTTATCCCTAGGTGTTTGGGTGTGTCTTATCCCTCCAATTAGAGTTGTCAACCCTAGGCAAAAAGAGCACAATGTTTCATTTTCCCCATGAAGTTCAACCCTCATGGGAGATGGTTATTTTAATACAATCCCATTTGAGTTCATACCTCATTGGTCGAGTCTTGCTTGACAGTTTCTTCTCGGCTACTTCCCGATTTGAACTTCGGTCTTCGGCAATCACATCATGAACGTGGATTAAGTGTGCATTTATTTTGCACCCTTTTCCCCAAGAAGAATATTCCTAAAGACAGACATCTCTTCAACAATGGCATCATAGGATTTTATCGAACATCAATCTCTTTATTTAAGCAACTCGTTTTGATTAGGATCCTATTTCAAAACGACAAAACGACAGTCTTCACAAGACAGTTCAATTACCCTCAGTGGGTCCTTCAACATTATTGATTCATCAGAGAAGACAGTTACAAACATTTCTCTCAGGAATAACTTCCCCAGTGAGTTCATCACACAAGTTTACTTGCGTCAAGTGGCATCTCCCCGGAGGAGTCGAAGAAGTTTATCACAACAGTCTCTCTTTATTTAAGAAGACATACATTACAATTCAACCGGTTCACACCTTTTCCGAAGATCCCCGGTGAAGCTTCACATTCACAACTACACTGACAACTACAATTACAAACTACATCTACAAGGTTCTACAACGAACTACATCTACAGGGTTCTACAACGAACTACATCTACAGGGTTCTACAACGAACTACATCTACAGGGTTATACAACGAACTACAATTACAGTCTACAACGACATCTACGACCTACAAAATTTACAACCCCCTGTGAAGATGCTCTCACGAGTTTTCATCATTTCGGGAAGAGACTGAGACCAGCTCATAGCATCCAGACTATGATGCTCGGGGAGGTTCTACATCAAGAGATTGAGACCAGCTTATGGTACCCTTACCATGACGTTCGGGGAGGTTCTACATCAAGAGACTGAGACCAGCTCATGATTCCCACATCATGATGCTCGGGGAAGTCCTACAACAGGGACCGAGACCAGCTCATGATTCCCATATCATGATGCTCGGGGAAGTTCTACATCAGAGACTGAGACCAGTTCGTGGTTCCCATACCATGATGCTCGGGGAAGTTCTACATCAGAGACTAAGACCAGTTCGTGGTTCCCATACCATGATGCTCGGGGAAGTTCTACATCAGAGACTGAGACCAGTTCGTGGTTCCCATACCACGATGCTAGGGGGAGTTCTACGGCATCTACATCTATATCTATAAACTACAGTGATTCTACCATCTACAAGATTTTGACATTTCAAGCAGAGACCAAGACCAGCTCATGGTACCCTTATCATGACGCTCGGGGAAGTTATACATTTACTATTTCAAGATTGAGTTCCAAAAAGAAAAGATATACACAAAAACGGGAAAAGAAAGAAAAGAATGTCAAATAAAACTGAACCATCGACTCAATTCATTTGGATTATTACCAACCATAATATTATGATAATAAATATATCTTTCGACTAGAAGCTTTTCCCATTACCATACCCCCAGTGTGTGAGGTACTGTTACTTTGGAGAGTCCCCATTGGCGATTGTTTCCTGTCCCCGTGGAATCTCGCTCTTTTAATCCTGTTCTTCCCGTGTTGTGTCCAATTACTCCCCTGTGGCACCATTTCTCCACAGGAGCCCCCCGTTTGTCTTGCATTTCCATATCATCGCATATCATGTGCATTCGGTGGCATCTTAAGGCCAAAAAATTCGTGCAAGGTTTGTATTTAAGTCCCTCCTATCTCGTCGAGACGGAGATTTCGATCTCCATATCTCCGAATAGGAGTAACTTAAATAGGGGCATCTGTTGCATCCTAACTTTTGACTGCGAGATCCCACCTCTTTTTTCGCGTTTCTTTATTATTCAACTTTAATTTATTTTTTATGTTTTATGGCTAACCAATTCATGCAAGTGCAGTAGTGATAGGGTATTGGTTCTTACAAGCGAGGCATCCCAAGGACGTGACTAACAAATGAGGACGTCTCTGGCGGATCCTTAGGATTAGATCCCCTTTCATCAAGGTCTTGAGCTCTCTTTGGTTTACTCCCCTTCGTCAAGAAAGACTCGTCAATATAGGATTCATATAAGGAAGAAGATTGTGGGCCAATGTGCGAATTCAATTTCCAAGTATCAAAGAAGTTCAAATTGCTCTACAAAGTTGAGAAGATACAATACAAGCTCAAAGGCCGTCCCAAGTTTCTTAAAAGTAAAGATCATTACAAGATATTAGTTATCCAAAAGCTCCATTACAATCGTACATTGAAGCATTGTGAAAGGAGATTTACAAATATGTGCCTAACTTGATGACCCAAACTTGCTTTGCTGTCATTTGAAAATGCGGCCTAGGAAAAGCAACATTACATGAAAAAGAGAACAATAGGTGCATCTTAATCCTGGGATGCCACGACGTACTTTAGTATGAGTAAGGACTATCTAGACTAACAACTACTCCGCAAATCATCATTATTATGCATAAGATAGTGAAAGTTCCCCATACAAGAACGTTACAAATATTAGTTGGCTTCTAGTGGTACCTACTAGGAAAAAAAAACTATTTCATAACTAAAACAAGTACATGTGAATTTCTTCTATATGGAGAAGTGGAATGCCAACAGCATTAAGGAAGGAACAACATCAACAGTTATCCAAAAAGACTCCAGAACTGGACCACTATAAAAGCCAGCAGCAATACTGTCAATCCGTAAGGGAAGTCGTGGAAATCCAAAACATATCTAAATCAGCAGGCCATCATCATGCTGACGGTATCAGAAACTATCAAGTACTCCAAAGCTGCCCTGCCAGAAATAAGGACATAAGATATCAAGAGCCATTTTATACTGTTGCGATTTGGTAATTTCGGTTTAAGAATAATGGTGTTCAACAGTTCAAATCACACTTACTTAGAGCATTAGCAAGACAACATTGAGAAACAACGTCATTTCCTGCGTGTTGCCCTCTGTGTTACGGCCCTCGAGTCTGGTGTCTTCTGTCATGCCTTGCCTATGCAGCCTTTATGAGCATCAAATCCCAACTTTCACTCCTGTCACAATAATAATACTATGCAAGGTCATCATGAAAATTTTGCCCCGTCCGCAACCGATCCTACAAAGAAGAGATGCACGGTATCGACTGCGGTTATAAAAGGAATAATAGGACAAACAGAGATCAAATGACAAACTCATTAAAAATAGAAGATCAAGGAAACTTGTTTGCGTATTGCTATCAAGACATCAGTTTCCTCAATTCGAAGCCTTCCGCGAGGAAAACTAGCCAAA
This sequence comes from Lathyrus sativus, assembly GCA_963859935.3. NCBI lineage: Eukaryota > Viridiplantae > Streptophyta > Magnoliopsida > Fabales > Fabaceae > Lathyrus > Lathyrus sativus. The sequence goes on from OZ012738.1 coordinate 396,420,023, forward strand.
AAGTTGTAACAACCACGCTTCTTTTGCTTCCTTCTTGTACTAAACAAAGTCAAAGGAGAATTTCATTAATAATCACAACACAGTTAACGAGATTAATTTGAAGTTGAAAAATCTAAAAGAGAGATGCAAGTCACCTCTGCCTCGATACGTGAAGAGCCGTCATTCATCAAGAGCTATCATTTGGCAGTTATCAGAGTAATGAACAGGATTGGGTTGATACAATTGAATCTGTTGGAACGGGAGACGGTTAGAATCAATACCACGGACTGGACAGGTCAATCACAATATGCAGACCAAGCCATTTTCTAGTCATCGCCTTCGTCTGCAATATCAGAGGTTGTGTTTTCAAAGAATGCTACGGTAAAGATATTGGTGGCATATTGGGCACGCTTTGTCAATAGCACAGATGATTACTTGAAGTATCTACACTACACCAACACTCTACTGCGTCGTACGGGTTTCAACAAGGCAAGACCTGCATTTCATAATGGAATTAGTACAGGAAACATATACCCTGATTTTACAGGAGTGAATCATGGAAAGAATGTAGCTAGTAATGTAAGAGCATACATGGAACAACAACAACAACAACTTCTTGCACAGCAGCAACAACAATTCAGGCAATCTACAATGCAAGGAATGGGTCAGATGCAAGGACAACATCAGATGCAATTTTCTCCACAGCTTGGGCATCAATAACTTCAGAGTAGGCAGCGGCTTTCTTCGGTGCATATGCATCATGGCTTTGGTCAAAACCAACTCAATCAAGTAAATCCCAAAGGAAATCACATGTGGTGAATGTTGCACCCTAAAATTTGCCCAACCATATTCCTTGGTTTATGTTTCATTATCATTAGCATTTGCATGTAGAGTCATGTACATAGACTAACCATCTGCATAGCATGAGCATAGCAAGTCATTCAACAGGGGACCAATCATTATTCTCATCTCTAGAGGCCTATCAAGAGGTTATTATCCCAAGTCAATCTCATTCAAGTCATCAGGAAAGAATTTGAAAGCAAAGAGTTCAGCAGATCAAGCCTTGAGGCCATCTCCTAGCTGAGGGTGTCTGAGGGTCAACAAGAGGGTTGTGAGCTGTGAAGTGAAGGCATGGAGAGTATCTAAGCATTATGAGAGGCTTATAAAGTCATTTGGAGAAGAAAACAAGTTGTTGAGGAGAGCACAAGAGCTATAGTTGAAGACAGTCAACTAGGGTTCCATCTGGGTCAACCCTAGGTCAACCCTAGGTCAATTGACTGATTTAAGGGGGCATTCAAGTCTATTAAGGAGATGTGGGGTTCATCATTGGACATATAAAGAAAGATATGGAGATATGCCAAGGAGAATTCAAGAGAAATCAAGGAGAAGAGGAGTTACTAAATTAGGGTTTCTGTGTAAAATCCCCTAGTTTAGGTCAAATTTCCAAGCAACATAAGTCAAAATTCTAGCTTCAAATGGCTTCTTGGCCAACATGAAACTTGTAGAGGATCTCAATACCTTCAATTTGAGTGGTGGAAGACATTAAGGAGATTTATAGAACTCAAGTTATGGTCCTTGCAAGTTACAGGTCATCTGAGGTATCTGAACTTTTGTCTGTGAAAGTGACTTGACTTCCAAGCTAGTTTTACCCCTCAAGGAGATTTCAAATGAATTCTTGGTCAACACAAGAATTGTTCCTCATTGTCTTAGCTTTCTAGAATGGTATGGTATGCCTTCATATGATGTGTAGAACTCAACTTATGGTCTTGGCAAGCAAAGGGTATTTTGGGCATTTGTGAATTACAGGTCATTTTGACCTATGTCCAAAACTCATACAAGGAGGCCTCAAATGGAAAAACTTACAACATCAAACTTGCTCCAAATGGGATTTTAAGTCTAGAAAGAAGGTCACAAATTATTGGAGAAGCTCATAGCATGAAGTTGAATAATTGGTCAAAATATGAACTAAAAAGGCTTATAAAGTGAATAAATTCAAGATGGAAAATGGTTTGGGAGATTTACAAGTCCAAATGGAGACTTCCAATATATGATTTTGAATGGAAAAACAATTCTAAGAACAATGGTTCAAACACTTTTTTGAGTTTAGAAGGAAAAAAAGAAGTTATCTTTGGTTACTTGTAATTGAAGAAACATAACCAAAATGGATCAAAGTTGGAAAACAAGGGAATGTGCAAGATGGATCTAGAATGTTCATATGAGGTCTATATATTCATGAAATGAGAATTTTGCAAGGGTTGGCTTCATTTGCACCAAGAATTTCACAAGCCTTCTCATTCTTTTTCATAAAAGTTTCATTGCAATTCTCTCAAAACCTTCATCAACTTTCATCAAAATCAATTCAATCTTATTCAATCTTCATCCTAGATCAGAATTGAAGCAAAGTTTTGGTGATTAGGATTCATTTTCGAGCACCTTTTTCAAGAGCTTCAAAACTACAAATTCAAGTGGACAGCATAATTCAAGTCAAGAATCAACAAGGAATTGCATACAGAATCACATACATCAAGGATTGATCAAGATCCAACACCTAGAAGCTTCAGATCCACGTGTTCCATAGCTGTTTCTCAAGATTTCACACCAGGTAAGTTTTCATTCAAACTGCTTGATCTAGTTAGTTTGGCATGTTGTTGTTAGTTTAGATGCAATCTAGGTGGTTAGGAGAACGAGTAGGATGAATTTGGAATGATTTGGTGATGGTTGTTAACAGGTGCAACAAACTGTTAGGGCTTGAATCTATTAGGTTAGTGCATTAGAATGTTAGTTTGATTGATCAGATTAATAACCATTAGTTGTAGATTAGTTTAGGTTAAGTTTGGGGGAGAATTGTTGTGGTGCATATCAGTGTACTTCTATGGTGATCAGAATTTGCATCGATCGGGTTGAGAGTTCTAGTGAGTTTCAGAGCAAACTAGTGCTATAGGATTGTAGAGGGAGAGATTCTGAGCAGGTTTCATGTTTATGGCGTGGCATTTCATTGCGTGTAGAAGGAGAACAGATGAGGTGAAGTTCAGCTCGTGCATGGGGGCATTCATGGTGAAACCCTAGGTTTCAGATTCATTGGGGAAGACATAATCTGAGCCATCCATTTCGCGTAAGACTTTTGACTTAGGGGAAGATCGTATGGCTGTTATTCAATTTCAGATGTGGAGGGAAATGATTTGGCCAAAACGCGCCGTTTCATTAATTGAAACGGGCGGGCCTCAGTTTGTATTGTTATCCCCACCCCCAGGTTATAGGCCCAATGCATATTGAACGTGTTTCCATCACTATTCTCACCCCCCAGCGCTTCTTATTTTTTTCACTAATTCAGAGTGATACTGGGCCTTGGTAAAAGTGCTAAGCGCACCCCTGTCTGTGTGGCCCATCCAGAATTGAACTGGGCGTGGTTCCTATTCATACCCCCTCCTTCTCATTTAATCCCAATTGTGTTTTTAATTCATTTTAATTTTTCATTCACTTCAAAAAATTCATAATAAATTCATAGAAAATGCATTTTAATTCATTCTTTTTACATCTTTTTCATTAAAATGTCTAGAAAATTATAGAGAAATAAAATTGCATTTTTATTTTCATTTCATATTTTTTTCATATTTTCTAAATAAATGTCATATTAAATAGCTTCATTTCATGCATCATTTTAATGATTTTTGTTCTCTTACATGCTTTAATATTTTTTGGTCATTCTTTTTATATTGTTTAGATGAGATATTCAACTTGTAGAAATATTTTAGTTCCCATTTTTAGGAGTTAATTTTAGGTGATTAATAAATGCTTGGACATCATGAACAAAACTAGGGTTTTAGGTGACAACTTAAGAAGTTTGATCTCATTTCCCTTAGGACTTAGGGTTTGAATAGATTAGTTATGGGACTATAGGGGCTATGGGTAGCTATTAGATCCCTTAGAAAAAGTCAGGATTCCCCTACTGCTATTAATACTGTCTGTATATCTGTTGTCTGGTGTGGTGTGCCCTCTGGGGAATATTGCTTGCTTGCTTGGGTGTTGGGTTTGTCTGGGGTCCTGGGGAAGCTGAAGATTTGTGAAGATGAAGACCAGTGGAGATTCAAAGATTGAGGATCAACTGTCAGAGTTGAGGAGAGGAGTTTCTTGCTAGCAGCTGTTGAGGAGGCTAGGGTTTAGGAGCTAGGCAGAGCTCTAGATTAGAAAGCTTGTTTCTCAAACATGGATTGCCTTGTCTGTATCCATTCTTCTCTGTGATTCAGAGTCTCTCTAAGACACTCACCCCCTTCCTTTGGAAGGCTTGGTGATAGTGTCTATGAGATAGAACTCTTGAGAGAAAATGTCTCTTGTGTTAGAAGCAGTCTGTTCACCACCCTTGGTAGTCAACTGATTGCTTAACACCCAATTCACTCTTGTGACTAATCCCTCATCCTGGAGGTTTGAGCTTGAAGAAAAGCCATTGCAGATAGAAGACTGATGATCAAAGCCCTTACCTGAAGGCCATGAAGATGGAGATTGATGCGTGTTGAAGCCTGTAGCTGATGGGAGATTACTTGGAGCCAGATGTTGATCCAGAGCTGCTGAGGCTGTTTATTTTTGCTGTATTTCATTTCTTGATGTATTGATTGGTTTTCCTGACTGTATTGTTTGCTGTTTACCCTGTTGGGTTGAAAGTGAATCCTGTTCACTTTCGCCTATTGTTTTCCAGGTTCGAGGTTGAGTGGGACTCCCTTGCCTCGCTTGTACTGTTGCATCCATGCATTTTACTGCTTTACTGTATATATCTGGTATTGTTTCTGTTTCTGCCTATCCCGTAGGATCTCTGTTTCTCTCTGTGCAAGAGAGGAGCATGATAGACACTAGGTCTTAACCCATGCATGATAACATTAGGTTAGTTTGTTTCCCTTCGCAACTGTAGGTTAGAGTTCTGTCTCTTTCTTTCTCAAAACAAACAGAAAAAACACATAAAGATTTCAAACACAATAAAAGACACTTCTTTCATAAAAGAATGTGAACTCATCAAAACGTCATTTTTGTCCGCTTGGACTATTAATCAGAAAAACCCTTTTCAGAAGGAGTAAAATCAATCAAGACAAGCTTGTGTCGTACGTGGCCCGAACTACGTTTGCTCTGATCTTCCATGCTGTGTGGAAGTACGTAGGCATAGGATGTGATATCCTAGCGAGCAACCTTCCCCTCCTTTCCCGTAGGTAGGCGAACTACGTTGACTCTGATTTCTCGTTCCAGACGGGAATACGTAGGCATAAAGTGCGATGCTTTGCCGAGTCATTTTTATTTTCCTTTTATTTTCTTTTTGACCCTTGACCTATAGTTTAGATAGAATAACAATCCATACCCGAAACAAGCGTGGATCCCGTCGAGTACGACGGACGTGAGGGGTGCTAATACCTTCCCCTTGCGTAACCGACTCCCGAATCCAGGTTTTGGTTGCGATGACCATACCTTTCCCGTGTTGTGCGAGGTTTACTCTGAGCGTTTCCTTTCCCTCCCGTGGGATAAATAACGCACGGTGGCGACTCTTCTGTTCAGCCGGCGCCGATTTTCGCAGTAGCGACAGCTGGCGACTCTGCTGGGGAATCCAACGTCCCCTGGCTGCTAAGGACTGCGATAGTTCTTATGCATTTGGGATCCAACGTCCCTTAAGAGAGTCAATCCTAGCGCTTGTTTTCCCGTCGAGGATTTTGTATGGAGTTATTGTATATTTCTAACCTTGTATTTTCAGCTTTATATATTGATTATTATTGCTGTATTTGGGGTGTGACGGGTGTTCTGATATTGAGAGATAAGCCGGACCTGGGCTTGAGTGCACCTAGAATTAGAGTAGAAATTAGTGGGCGCCCGCTTGCTTTGCTTGCTTTGGTGTCCCATGAAATCTACACTCAGACGAGGTTCCTCTGGTTGGCCTCCTGCCCCTTCCTTTGGTTGGCGTGGGTTGCTGGTTAGTTGGATTGTCGACTCTGGGGACCGATCATTTGGAAGTTGGCTAAGTGAGGCCTCTTCAGGAACTGATGATGCCACTCCTTCTGGGAATCGTATCATCAACCCTGAAAGTCTGTGACGCCAACGACCGCATAGGATGCCGTACCTTGTGCCAGTTATAGGGCCACCCACCTGTGAGGGGATTCAGGGTTATGCAGGTAACCAGACCTTCAGATACCGGTTATTTCTTGATCAGAGATCCTGGTTATTTATGATGAGTTATGAGGTCTGTCAGAGACCATTTGGAGATGTGTTCTGAGGTCTACCAGAGACCAATTGGAGATGTGATGTGAGGTCTATCAGAGACCAGTTGGAGTTATGGTTTGAGGTTTGTCAGAGACCAGTATTGGAGTGTTATTTCAGGTCTACCTGAGACCAAGGTTTGATGACTTCTGGACGGTCTATCTGAGACCTTTCTTGATTGGGTTTAAGCTATTCAGCTACGGCATTTGGTCCCTGTTGAATGTTACTTGCATTGCATCCCTGCATATCCATTACCATTTGCATTTCACTAACGTGTGTCTGTGCTGCAGGTGCATTTGCATTTCCCTAGTTCTAGTGCCCAGACTTCTGAGTGTTTGATCATGACTAGCTTAAGGAGAACAGTTGCTTATAAATTGCCTTCGCCTGATATTGTTCCTTTACTGGGGTTGATCTCTCTTGCTGATGAGGGTGTTCGTAGGAGTTTCCGGATGAGCTATGGTAGATTATTGAGATTGGTGTGCAAACCTACAGAGGTAGAGTTAGATGGGCTGTATGCTTTGATGCAATTCTACGACCCTGCTTTGAGGTGCTTCACGTTCTCTGACTTTATTATGGGACCAACCCTGGAGGAATACGCTGAGTATGTTGAGCGGCCCGTGCAGAACCAGGTTCCATTCATTCATTATGACGCCAAACCCAGGCCGGAGGATTTGGCAAAAGCCTTGCATGTTGATGCTTCTGAACTTGTGACTACTGTTTCCCGTGGAGTTCCAGGCTTCTCACTTCAGTTCTTAGTTGGTAAAGCCCAAGAGTATGCCAAGAGCGGGTGCTGGGTTGCTTTCAATGCTGTGTTGGCCTTGTGCATTTATGGCATAGTACTGTTCCCCAATATACCGGATTTTGTGGACTTTGATGCTTTCTACTTGTTTGCCGCTGGTAATCCTGTACCTACCTTACTCGGAGATCTCTACCACTCACTGCATTACAAGAATGAGAAGGGAAGAGGGAAGAATGTTCATCTGTGTGTACCCTTACTGAGTATGTGGTTTGAGAATCACCTTCCTAAGAAAGGATCTGCTGCAGAGACTACGGTTCCAGTTGGTTGGCCAGAGCGCCTGATGAGGCTATCGTCGGAAGATATGGAGTGGTTTGATAGAGATCTGCTGGGATCTAAGCTCATCTTCAGTTGTTCTGGGTACCCTAATGTACCGTTGATTGGAAGAAAAGGGTGTATCAACTACAACCCTTCTCTATTCATTCGCCAGTTCGGATATGCGCTGAAGAATCCACCTCAAGAGGAAGAAGTACAGGAATCTCTGTACTTCACAGGGGATTTGAAGGGGGAGTTGTTAGCCAAGTTGCAACATGCCTGGACGCGTATCAACCGCAGAGGGAAGCCGTTGTTAGGAAAGAATGACTGTCAGGCCTATGCACCTTATAGAGTTTGGATTCAGGAAAGGGCTAGTCAGTTGAGGATGCCGTTTCCAGATGCACCAATTCTTGATCCTATTCCGGCAGCAGAGCCAACTACTGTTTCTAGAGAAGTCTATGAACAGGTTGTGAGGGAGAAAGAAGCCTTAATGAAGATTAACGAAGGGTTAGAGCAAGAGTTAGCCCAGGCACGCAGTGAGAAAAACAAGGCCGTATATGCTTTCCAACAACAGATTGAGCTGGTGAACAGGTTAGGAGCTGAGTTGACTGAGGAGAAGAAAAAGCGCGAACGTCTGGGGCAAGAGTTCAGAAGTTCCCACGACATGCTGGAAGCCAAAAAGAAAGCGCTCGACGCAGCACACCGAGAGATATCTTCTTGCAATAAGACTTGGAATGCTACACTCACCAACCATAAGAAGAGGGAAGATAAGCTGAAGCAGCAAATTTCCGACCTCGAAGAGAAGTTAAAGTCTAGCATCAAGAAGTGTGAGGAGGAAGTGATGAACCGGTATAGTGTCCAGCATGCACTGAACAAGGCAATCAAATCCAGAGATGAAGCGGTGTCTCAGAAGCGAAAGCTAGAAGATTGCTTCGGAGAAGCAACATGGGAAGAAACTGCTGAAGACGTACGCCGTGTCCTTAAGAAGAGAAACCAGCTTGTTGAAGGGCTGCTTGATCGGCCCAGCCATCCGGAGACCAAGAAGTTGATAGAGGAGTACCAGACTTTTGGGAGGATTTGATCATTTCGTGTAGTTAATTGTATGCTTTATTTGCATAGTGCTGACCATCACCAGGATTGTTGGTTGAGGTCATGCCTTCTTTGTACTCTCAGTGATATTGTACCCTGGGCTTATTGATTCTCTCTGCAATATATGAGGCTTTCTATGATTCAGCTCCGATATTCCTATTGTCAGCACTGCCACTGCACCGGCACCTTCGCACTAGAACTGGGGGAACGAACTTCCCTAATGCACATACACATTGCATTGCATTCATACTCATATTGCATAACAGGTAATCTTTGAATGGTGTCTTATTTCCTGCTCTGTACCAGGTACCTAACAGGATTCCAGATCAACATCCGCACCGCTATTCTACACGCTCCAATTGTCGGAAAATCATGGACCAAATTCAGAACGAGATGCAGGATGTGCGCGAGAAGCTCGCCCTCTTCATGCAGACCATGGAAGCTATAGCAAAAGGGCAAGAGAATTTGCAGGCCATGGTCCAGCCTCTGTTGGCTCGCAACGCTGGTCATGGTAACGACGATCATCAGTCTGTCCGGGTTGATACCGCTCATGGAGACGGCACTCCAACGCCAGTGGCTCCGCCCGTAGTTAATATACCTGCTGCTAACGTCAACAACGCTACCACTGCTGTGAATGGTAACGTCGGAGTAGGGAACGAAAATGCTGTCCATAATGTTGGGCTGGGTGATGTCAATGTGGGAGATAATCTCGGAGGCAATGGCTTTGTCAATACTGGGTTCGGATTCAACGATCAGGGATTTGACAACACTGGCAAGTATGGCTTTAATGCTCAAGGCTTTGGGCAAGATGGGTATGGTATGGTTAATCAGGGTTACGGAGGCTTTGGAAACGGAAATGGTGCTGGATTTATGGCTTATGGTCCTGCTGGAGGTGTTCAAGGGTATGGCAACAGAGGCCGAGGTCCGGGGATGAATCAGAACAGAGCTGGACGTAATAATGCGTATGATGGGTACGGGGCTGGAAACGGTATGTGGCAAGAGGATCAGCAGGAAGACGCCTTCTCTGGAGGAGGTTTTGAAGGGCCGATGGATGATTCTCAAAAGATTAGAATGCTGGAAGAGCAAATGAAGGGAGTCCTAAATCAGAGTGCTGTGGGACTGGACATGGCAACTATGGGCTTGGTACCTGGATTGAGGGTGCCCATTAAATTCAAAGCGCCTGCGTTCGATAAGTACAAAGGAGACACATGTCCGAAGGTGCATGTACGGGCTTATTACAGAAAGATGTCTGCATACTCCACTGACGAAAGAATGCTAATGCATTTCTTTCAGGATAGTCTATCGGGTCCTTCCCTAGAGTGGTACATGGGGTTGGAGCCAACTGATATCAAGACATGGAAGCAATTAGCGGAGGCATTTGTAGCCCATTAGAAGTATAACAGCGACCTGGCACCCAATCGGGTCCAGTTGGCCGGGCTTTCGCAGAAGAAGGGGGAAAGTTTTAAAGAGTACGCGCAAAGGTGGCGCGATATGGCTGCCAGGGTCCGTCCTCCTGTGGAAGATAAAGAAATGAATGACATGTTTGTCGGCACATTCACCGGGCTGTTTCATGATATGTTGTTTCATACTTCGCTGGCCAGTTTTTCAGACCTGATCTTGATGGGGGAAAAGATTGAGCGTAATATTAAGCAAGGAAAGTTCCAGGTCGATGAATCAACTGCATCTGGCAGTAATAAGAAAGCTTATGGTGGGCGCCGTCAGGGCGAAGCTAGCGCGGTATTTGGAGGCCGAGGCCGAGGCCGAGGCAGGGGAAGAAATCAATATCGTCAGCCGCAGCAGGTGTCGAGTGTCACTATTCCTTATCAGCAACAACCAATCCAACAACAACAACCGGTTCAGCAGCAACCAATGCCACAGCAGCAGCAGCCTCAGCAGGGGGCACAGCAGGCTCAACGAAGATTCCAGGGTAATAAGCCGAGAAGGGTGTTTGAGAAACCGCCCTCTAACTACGCTGATTTATTGCAGACATTGTTGGGATTGAATCTGGTAGAGAAAAGAACCTTGGCACCGATAACGGGAACTCCCCCGTTCGGCTATGATGCAAATAGGCGCTGTGAGTTTCATTCTGGGGCCCCGGGTCACGATATAGAAGGGTGCCATGCTTTTAAGCACGTTGTGCAGGATCTTTTGGACAACAAGTCTATCAACTTCGGAACGGCAGTTCCGAATATAGTCCAGAAACCCATGCCTAATCATGGGGCGAATGCCGTGCTGACTGAGGAAGGTCTGAATCTGATTATGAATGTTGAGGATTTGAAGACGCCGCTGAGCGAAATAAAGAGCCGACTGTTGCAAGGAGGTGTTTACCCAGGATGTAACGAGTACTGTTTAGATTGTTGGGCCCTGGCTGGGGGGTGTGAGGATTTAAAGAAAGGCATTCAGGCCTTAATTGATGAAAGTATATTACAGTTTGATCGAGCGGCAACTGACGAGCCTGCAAGGGCAGTAGTGGATAATCGGAGTGATGTGGCCACAGTGACGATTCCGCGGAAGACGATCACTATTTCAGCACCAGCTCAGCGACCTCCGATTACTATAACTAAAGCCGGGCCAATCCCGTATGAGAACACGAAAGCAGTCCCATGGTCATATGGGCTAGAGGTGTATTGTGATGGGATAAAGATTGACGTTAACAAGCAGCCCGTGGAAATTGTGGATAATGTTGTTGGTTCAGGAGGCATGACGAGGAGTGGCAGGATCTTTATATCTCCTGAAGTGGAGGCCGAAAGGCTAGCGAAAGGAAAAGGGAAAGCGGTGGAGAATGTTCCGGTACAAGCAAATGAAAAAGAAGCAGCATCTAAGGATGTAGAAGAATTCATGCGCTTAATTCGGAAAAGTGATTATAAAATTGTGGAGCATCTACAGCAGACGCCGTCCAAAATATCTATCTTGTCACTGCTGTTGTGTTCGGAAGCTCACAGGAACGCTTTGCTGAAAGTCCTGGACACTTCTTTTGTACCACAGGATGTCTCCGTAAACCAGCTAGAAGGAGTATTGGCACATGTAAATGCAGGCCACAGTCTGGGCTTTACTGATTTTGACTTGACTCCGAAAGGGAGGGACCATAATATGGCATTACACGTGTCTGTGGAGTGTAGAGGATCGACAATGTCGCACGTATTGGTTGACACCGGGTCGTCTTTGAATGTGCTGCCTAAGAAGGCTATGATGAAGCTGGATGTTCGAGGGATTTTGTGTACACCCAGTGATTTGGTAGTCAGAGCGTTTGACGGCACGCGGAGAACAGTCTTCGGATCGATTACTTTGCCTCTGCAAGTGGGGCCGGAAGTGTTTGCAACGGAGTTTTATATCATGGATATACAGCCTGCGTACAGCTGCTTGCTGGGAAGACCCTGGATTCATGGGGCAGGGGCAGTCACGTCTACCCTGCATCAGAAGTTAAAGTATATGGTCGGAGACAGTGTAGTCACCGTGTGCGGAGAAGAAGACATCCTGGTCAGCCATCTATCTTCGTTCAAATATGTGGAAGTCGACGGGGAGATCCACGAGACGCCGTGCCAGGCATTCGAAGGTTTGCGCATCAAGGACAAGGGTCCCGGGCCAAGCAAAGTGCCAGAGATAGCGGTCTCATCGTATAAAGAAGCTCAAGCGCTAGTGGAAGCCGGAGAAGCCAAGGGCTGGGGCAAAGTATTGGACATTCCTGTGAAAATGGACCGGTTCGGACTGGGGTACCGACCGTCGTCATCAACTCCTTCCGTGGGGGCCCCTCATTTCAGAAAGTCAATCACCATCTCTGCTAGTGGAGCATGTCATGAATCTGTCAATGCTGCTTCAGAGTCTGATGAAGGGGACAGCGACTGTGATATGGATGCCTGGATTCAGCCAAGCACGCCAGGACAAGGACTGTGCAACTGGTCTATTCAGGAGCTTGTTCCTGTGACTTTTAAACAGTAATGCTTTGCTTTATTAATTGTTGAATAATCTGATGTCTTGCCCGGGGCATCAGGATTTGCTTAGGGCTGTGTTGTTATAAACATTGCGTGTTAATCATTAAATAAATGGCGTTTTTTCATGTGCAAATACTGTAATCCCTGTCTTTCCTGTTTTGTATTTTTCAATAAAATGGCAACGTGGTTATTCGCTCTATACGCAATTTGAAGCACTTAACCATTCCTTTTGCAGGATAACATTTTCAGATGACATCCTTGAACCACCTATGACTCGTCCCAACTTTGAGCACCCGGTATTCCAGACCGAAGAAGAGGTTGTCGAAGATAGCGACGTTCCTGAGGAACTGTCTTGGTTAGTGAAGCAAGAGGAAAGAGCCATTCTGCCTCACGACGAGGTCATCGAGATTATCAATTTGGGGTCGGAAGGGGCTGAGAAGAATATTCGTATTGGAGCCGCATTGCAGAGTGATATCAAGCGAAAACTGGCTGAAATGCTCCGAGAGTATAATGATGTATTCGCTTGGTCGTATCAAGATATGCCAGGGCTCGATACTGATATGGTTGTGCATCGCCTGCCACTGAAAGAAGATTGCCCGCCAGTTAAACAAAAGCTTCGCAGAACTCGACCAGATATGGCAATGAAGATCAAAGAGGAGGTTCAGAAACAGTGGGACGCTGGTTTCCTGGCTGTGACGAAGTATCCTTCATGGGTTGCTAACATCGTACCGGTGCCAAAGAAAGATGGCAAGGTTCGAATGTGCGTGGATTATAGAGATTTGAATAAAGCAAGCCCAAAAGACGATTTTCCACTTCCTCACATTGACGTGTTAGTTGATAATACTGCTCAATACTCTGTATTCTCCTTCATGGATGGCTTTTCAGGCTATAATCAAATTAAAATGGCGCCAGAGGATATGGAGAAGACTACTTTCATAACGCCTTGGGGAACATTTTGCTGTAAAGTGATGCCCTTTGGTTTGAAAAATGCTGGGGCAACATATCAGCGTGCGATGACGACTCTCTTTCATGACATGATGCATAAAGAGATCGAAGTTTATGTTGACGATATGATTGCTAAATCCCAGACGGAGGAAGAGCATCTGGTGAATCTGTTGAAGTTGTTTAAAAGGCTTAGGAAGTTCAGGCTGAGGCTGAACCCTAACAAATGCACCTTCGGGGTGAGATCGGGTAAGCTCCTGGGGTTTATCGTAAGCGAAAGAGGAATAGAGGTCGATCCTGCTAAAATAAAAGCGATTCAAGAAATGCCGACGCCTAAAACAGAGAAAGAGGTGCGCGGGTTTTTAGGGAGATTGAACTACATTGCCCGGTTCATATCTCACCTAACGGCCACGTGTGAACCATTATTCAAGCTGCTAAAGAAAGATCAAGCTGTAACGTGGAACGAAAATTGTCAAAAGGCGTTCGATAAAATAAAGAAGTATCTGCAGGAGCCTCCTATTTTGATACCCCCGGTGGCAGGTAGACCCTTGATAATGTATCTGACGGTTCTTGAGGGAAGCATGGGTTGTGTTCTCGGTCAACACGACGAGACGGGGAGAAAAGAGCATGCGATCTACTATTTGAGTAAGAAATTTACAGACTGTGAATCTCGATACTCAATGCTGGAGAAAACGTGTTGCGCGCTAGCCTGGGCCGCCAAGCGTTTGAGGCAGTACATGCTGAATCATACAACCATGCTCATCTCGAAGATGGATCCAATCAAATATATATTCGAAAAGCAGGCGTTGTCAGGTAGAATTGCCCGTTGGCAGATGGTCTTGACTGAATATGATATCCAATACGTCTCGCAAAAGGCTATAAAGGGGAGTGTGCTGTCTGAGTATCTGGCGGAGCAGCCTATTGAAGAATACCAATCAATGAGATTTGATTTTCCTGACGAGGATATCATGTATCTCAAGATGAAGGATTGCGAAGAGCCGTTACCAGACGAAGGACCAGAGCCGGGGTCCCAATGGAAGATGATATTTGACGGAGCTGTGAATGCTTACGGTAGCGGAATAGGGGCAATTATCACGACGCCGCACGGGTCGCACATCCCGTTTACTGCCCGATTGACCTTTGCCGTTACCAACAATGAGGCCGAATACGAAGCTTGTATAATGGGGCTTGAAGAAGCCATTGATTTGCGAATCAAACATCTAGACGTATACGGAGACTCAGCTCTGGTGGTGAATCAGATTAAAGGGGAATGGGAGACACGGCAGCCCAATTTGATACATTACATGAATTATGCGAGGAGATTGTTGCCTTTCTTCGACAAAGTTGAATTGCATCACGTACCGCGGGCAGAAAATCAAATGGCTGACGCCCTTGCCACTTTGTCTTCCATGTACAAGGTCAACTTCTGGAACGAAGCTCCCCAAATCACTATCTCTCGGTTGGACAGGCCAGCTTATGTATTTGCTATTGATGAAGCGTCTGAGGACAAACCGTGGTATTTCGATATCCTTAATTTCCTGAAGAATAAAGAGTATCCGGCTGGGGCATCCAGTCAAGATCAGAAGACTCTCAGGAGATTAGCGGGTAATTTCTACTTGAATCCAGATGGCATCTTGTACAGAAGGAACCACGATTTTGTGTTGTTGCGTTGTGTAGACGAGAAGGAGGCAAAGCTTCTCATGGAGGAAATTCACGAAGGTGCCTTTGGTACGCATGCTGGTGGACATGCTATGACGAGAAAACTGCTGAGGGCAGGTTATTTTTGGCTGACGATGGAAACTGATTGTTTCAAGTTCGCAAGAAAGTGCCACAAGTGCCAAATCTATGCTGACAAAATACACATGCCTCCGAGTCCTCTAAATGTGATGTCATCTCCATGGCCATTCTCAATGTGGGGAATCGATATGATCGGAAAGATCGAGCCGACGGCTTCTAACGGGCATCGGTTCATCCTAGTAGCAATCGATTATTTCACCAAGTGGGTGGAAGCGGCGTCTTACGCAAATGTAACGAAGCAAGTGGTGGCTAGATTCATCAAGAGAGATATCATTTGCCGATATGGGATCCCCGAGCGGATAATCACGGATAACGGTTCAAATCTGAACAACAAAATGATGAAGGAGCTCTGTCAGAATTTCAAGATCGAACATCACAACTCCTCCCCTTACCGACCCAAGATGAATGGCGCTGTCGAAGCGGCCAATAAGAATATCAAGAAGATCGTCCAGAAAATGGTGGTGACTTATAAAGATTGGAATGAAATGCTACCTTTCGCTTTGCACGGTTATCGTACGACGGTACGCACATCAACCGGGGCAACTCCGTTCTCGTTGGTATACGGAATGGAGGCGGTACTACCATTAGAAGTTGAGATCCCTTCTCTGAGGGTATTGCGAGACGTTCAGCTGGACGAGGCAGAATGGGTAACGAATAGATTGAACCAACTGAGTTTGATGGATGAGAAGAGGCTAGCTTCTCTGGCATACGGTCGTTTGTACCAAAGACGAATGAAGAAAGCGTACGACAAGAAGATACTTCCGCGAAGCTTTCAGACGGGCGACCTAGTGCTGAAAAGGATTCTCCCGCCGCAAGCAGATCACAGGGGCAAGTGGACCCCCAACTACGAGGGGCCATACGTTGTCAGTAAGGTCTTTTCAGGAGGAGCGTTGTTGTTGTCCACCATGGACGGAGAAGACTTTGCGTCACCTGTGAATTCGGACGCAGTTAAAAAATACTTTGCTTAAAATAGACCCGCTGGACAAAAAAAAAAAGAGAGTCCAGGCAAAAATGGGGCATCCTGGCGAACCAAAAACAGAATGAAAGGTTCGGGCAAAAATTAGGGATAAAATTGAAAAAATGTACACCCGCGAAGTTGAAAACCTACACTGGGCGGCTTCGGCAAAAAAGGGTATCCCGGTGAACTGAAAACCCGTAAAGGGCGGTTCACGCAAAAGTTAGGGATTTGAAAAGCAAATGACTGCGGTCCGAATTTGATATTGCGATGAGCATCAAGGCGGGAGAATGCAGTCGAGGAGTCAGTCATCGGATACAACCTCTTCAGAAGGGGGGGATACCGGGAAAGCATTAGAGTCGGACGAGTCATGGGAGGATCAGTTCGTGGTGTTCATCTGCATCCAGTTGCCGACATGTGTACAAAATTTAATTTGTCAATATTTATGCTTCTTGTGAATACTTGCATACTTGTATATTTGCTTTGCGTAGCTTCCTCTTTTCAGGAGTTACATCCCGTGTACAAAAAAACTCCGCCCATTCAGGGGCCCAATCAATGAAAATGAGTTATTCAGTACTTGATGCCTGTTCTTTACTGTTTTGTGCATGATAAAACGCCTAAGTTTATTGAAACTAGCATGAGTATAACATCACTGGCCCTTGCCAACAATTGTTAAAAGCCTCGAATTAACTGAGTGTAACGTCACTAACCTGAATTGATTTGATTGCACAGGCTTGTCGTGTCTTGTTTGTGTTGTTGCAGGTCTCATAACCATACGAGGAAGATGATCAAAAGATTGCGATAACGAAAGACTCGATCCTCACGCAGGTCATGCATGTTCTTCCTGAAGAAGGATAGAATCCCCCATCTAGCCGTAGCTTATCCAAAGGACGTGCTCCAGGAAAGTTATTCGTACTCAGCAGAGTTTGGCGATTCTAAGATCGGAAGGCTGTATTCAGACAGGTTCATCTGTCCCCGCAGGGTCATGCACTCTTCCCCAGTGGAGTCAATTAATTCATCCCGAGAGAATCTGGCCATCCCCAGTGGAATTCTCTTTTCAGCAAGTGTTTTCATTCCTTCCAGTGGAACTTGAAGATTAAGACTCTCCGAAGCAGAGTTGATGGTGGGTCAGGGCATTTATTTTGTCAGAGATACTAGTGATATCAGTTCACGTTCCAGCAGAAAGTCCGATCGTACTGTGCACATCTGCTATTCCCCAGCAAAGTTATATTCCCCAGCAGGGGGTTACTTCAACAAGGCGTTTGGTGTGAGTTCCCAATTTCCCAGCTGAGTCGACTTCACTTTTCCAGCATTTATTTTGCTGGAATAATTCTGTAGCATCTGGCTATCCCCGGCGGAGTCGGCATTATATCTTTAGCATTTATTTTGCTGAAGCAGTTTTTGCATCTTAGCAGTTCAGGCAGAGAGAGTTCTTGCTCAAATGAACAATCAAACAGTCAAGATCTCGGCGTGAGACATCCATCTAATGTCAGTTTCGGCAGTATTCCCCACAGAGTCAGCATGATGAGATTCTCTTTGTCTCTAACAGAGTCATTTATGCAAATGTCTCTTATTTTCCCTACCCGAGTTGCCGGGATAAGTGGATCATTATCCCCAAGCAGAGTTTGTTCGTCATCAGCATGTTCCCTGAATCAGAATTTCAGAGGCTACCGCCGGTTATCAGAACAGAAGTCCGATAATTGGTTTCCAGACATCCACAGTAGAGGTCATCTCAAAGTCGCTGTTACGTCAGTGCTGAGGAATTTGTGGGTGAGGATCAGTGGAGAACTGAGTCCTGACGCGGACAATTTATTCCTATTGACGAGATTCCTTCAGAAGTGGGCGTCCTAACGTGGACAGATTTATTTCCCTGGATTGGTGAGGTGTGTTAGTCCTATCGTGGGCAGATTCGGTTCCTTGAAATTAGTGGAGTGGGAGGTCATGACGTTGACAAAAGTGATTACTCTTTGTGTTGGTGTCCTGACGCGGACAAATCAGACCAGCATGTGAGTCCTTACGTGGACAAGTCTTATTTCCTCAGCAAGTCGAAGACGCCTGAATCCTAACGAGGACAAATCAAGACGAGATTAGTGTCCTTACGTGGACAAATCAAAAAAATTATTATTCCTTACGTGGAAAGAAGTGGGTCCTAACGTGGACGATGTAGTCCTTACGCGGACGTATCAAAAGATAGTTTCCTTACGTGGAAATGACAGCATTCCTGACGGAGAAAGAGTGGAGTCCTTACGTGGACAGATTACGATGACATTCCTTACGTGGAAAAATGAGTCCTGACGCGGACAAGTCGGAAAGAAGTTGGTATTCCTGACGTGGAAAGATCAGAGTCCTTACGTGGACATATCAAGAGCATTCCTTACGTGGAAGAAAAATGGTTTCCTTACGTGGAAAGACGAGTTTATTCCTTACGTGGAAAATAGATTGATTCCTGACGTGGAAAGAAATGGATTATTCCTGACGTGGAAGAGTTTAGTCCTGACGCGGACAGATCAAAGAAGATATTCCTAACGTGGAAGAAGAAGTTTATTCCTTACTCGGAGAAATTGGGGTCCTGACGTGGACAGATTCGAGAAAAGTTGAGTCCTGACGTGAACAGATTTAGAACCAAAAGTTGTATTCCTTGCGTGGTAAGATTGGAGTCCTGACGCGGACATGTCAAATGATATTGGAGTCCTTACGTGGACAGATTGATATAGTTTTCCTTACGCGGAAAGAAGATTGCTTCCTGACGTGGAAAGATGAAAGGTTATGCCTAACGTGGACAGATGTGATTCCTAACGTGGAAGAGTGTTATTCCTAACGTGGATGATTCAGTTTATGGAAATATAGACGAATTATCCCCAGCGGAGTTGCCGAGATTTTTCTGGGTTAACAGCAAGTAGAGTCCTAACGTGGACAAGCAAGCAATCTGTTATGACAGAATCCTCTTCAGAACGATGAAGATAATCCCCAGCACGGTCGCGCGAGATCAGTGGGTTGCTGTAACAGTCAGATTCAGTTGATGAATGTCGTTCTCCAAGCAGTGACGCAGTTTATTTCTGTGGTTGGCAAATTTCTGGTTTCACTAGTATTCAACCGACTCGTACCGCGAATGTCTGAAGGCTCCGGGCTCTTCACCCAATCGGGTCCAAGTCGCTTGAATAGGGGCAGCTGTTGCACCCTAAAATTTGCCCAACCATATTCCTTGGTTTATGTTTCATTATCATTAGCATTTGCATGTAGAGTCATGTACATAGACTAACCATCTGCATAGCATGAGCATAGCAAGTCATTCAACAGGGGACCAATCATTATTCTCATCTCTAGAGGCCTATCAAGAGGTTATTATCCCAAGTCAATCTCATTCAAGTCATCAGGAAAGAATTTGAAAGCAAAGAGTTCAGCAGATCAAGCCTTGAGGCCATCTCCTAGCTGAGGGTGTCTGAGGGTCAACAAGAGGGTTGTGAGCTGTGAAGTGAAGGCATGGAGAGTATCTAAGCATTATGAGAGGCTTATAAAGTCATTTGGAGAAGAAAACAAGTTGTTGAGGAGAGCACAAGAGCTATAGTTGAAGACAGTCAACTAGGGTTCCATCTGGGTCAACCCTAGGTCAACCCTAGGTCAATTGACTGATTTAAGGGGGCATTCAAGTCTATTAAGGAGATGTGGGGTTCATCATTGGACATATAAAGAAAGATATGGAGATATGCCAAGGAGAATTCAAGAGAAATCAAGGAGAAGAGGAGTTACTAAATTAGGGTTTCTGTGTAAAATCCCCTAGTTTAGGTCAAATTTCCAAGCAAGATAAGTCAAAATGCTAGCTTCAAATGGCTTCTTGGCCAACATGAAACTTGTAGAGGATCTCAATACCTTCAATTTGAGTGGTGGAAGACATTAAGGAGATTTATATAACTCAAGTTATGGTCCTTGCAAGTTACAGGTCATCTGAGGTATCTGAACTTTTGTCTGTGAAAGTGACTTGACTTCCAAGCTAGTTTTACCCCTCAAGGAGATTTCAAATGAATTCTTGGTCAACACAAGAATTGTTCCTCATTGTCTTAGCTTTCTAGAATGGTATGGTATGCCTTCATATGATGTGTAGAACTCAACTTATGGTCTTGGCAAGCAAAGGGTATTTTGGGCATTTGTGAATTACAGGTCATTTTGACCTATGTCCAAAACTCATACAAGGAGGCCTCAAATGGAAAAACTTACAACATCAAACTTGCTCCAAATGGGATTTTAAGTCTAGAAAGAAGGTCACAAATTATTGGAGAAGCTCATAGCATGAAGTTGAATAATTGGTCAAAATATGAACTAAAAAGGCTTATAAAGTGAATAAATTCAAGATGGAAAATGGTTTGGGAGATTTACAAGTCCAAATGGAGACTTCCAATATATGATTTTGAATGGAAAAACAATTCTAAGAACAATGGTTCAAACACTTTTTTGAGTTTAGAAGGAAAAAAAGAAGTTATCTTTGGTTACTTGTAATTGAAGAAACATAACCAAAATGGATCAAAGTTGGAAAACAAGGGAATGTGCAAGATGGATCTAGAATGTTCATATGAGGTCTATATATTCATGAAATGAGAATTTTGCAAGGGTTGGCTTCATTTGCACCAAGAATTTCACAAGCCTTCTCATTCTTTTTCATAAAAGTTTCATTGCAATTCTCTCAAAACCTTCATCAACTTTCATCAAAATCAATTCAATCTTATTCAATCTTCATCCTAGATCAGAATTGAAGCAAAGTTTTGGTGATTAGGATTCATTTTCGAGCACCTTTTTCAAGAGCTTCAAAACTACAAATTCAAGTGGACAGCATAATTCAAGTCAAGAATCAACAAGGAATTGCATACAGAATCACATACATCAAGGATTGATCAAGATCCAACACCTAGAAGCTTCAGATCCACGTGTTCCATATCTGTTTCTCAAGATTTCACACCAGGTAAGTTTTCATTCAAACTGCTTGATCTAGTTAGTTTGGCATGTTGTTGTTAGTTTAGATGCAATCTAGGTGGTTAGGAGAACGAGTAGGATGAATTTGGAATGATTTGGTGATGGTTGTTAACAGGTGCAACAAACTGTTAGGGCTTGAATCTATTAGGTTAGTGCATTAGAATGTTAGTTTGATTGATCAGATTAATAACCATTAGTTGTAGATTAGTTTAGGTTAAGTTTGGGGGAGAATTGTTGTGGTGCATATCAGTGTACTTCTATGGTGATCAGAATTTGCATCGATCGGGTTGAGAGTTCTAGTGAGTTTCAGAGCAAACTAGTGCTATAGGATTGTAGAGGGAGAGATTCTGAGCAGGTTTCATGTTTATGGCGTGGCATTTCATTGCGTGTAGAAGGAGAACAGATGAGGTGAAGTTCAGCTCGTGCATGGGGGCATTCATGGTGAAACCCTAGGTTTCAGATTCATTGGGGAAGACATAATCTGAGCCATCCATTTCGCGTAAGACTTTTGACTTAGGGGAAGATCGTATGGCTGTTATTCAATTTCAGATGTGGAGGGAAATGATTTGGCCAAAACGCGCCGTTTCATTAATTGAAACGGGCGGGCCTCAGTTTGTATTGTTATCCCCACCCCCAGGTTATAGGCCCAATGCATATTGAACGTGTTTCCATCACTATTCTCACCCCCCAGCGCTTCTTATTTTTTTCACTAATTCAGAGTGATACTGGGCCTTGGTAAAAGTGCTAAGCGCACCCCTGTCTGTGTGGCCCATCCAGAATTGAACTGGGCGTGGTTCCTATTCATACCCCCTCCTTCTCATTTAATTCCAATTGTGTTTTTAATTCATTTTAATTTTTCATTCACTTCAAAAAATTCATAATAAATTCATAGAAAATGCATTTTAATTCATTCTTTTTACATCTTTTTCATTAAAATGTCTAGAAAATTATAGAGAAATAAAATTGCATTTTTATTTTCATTTCATATTTTTTTCATATTTTCTAAATAAATGTCATATTAAATAGCTTCATTTCATGCATCATTTTAATGATTTTTGTTCTCTTACATGCTTTAATATTTTTTGGTCATTCTTTTTATATTGTTTAGATGAGATATTCAACTTGTAGAAATATTTTAGTTCCCATTTTTAGGAGTTAATTTTAGGTGATTAATAAATGCTTGGACATCATGAACAAAACTAGGGTTTTAGGTGACAACTTAAGAAGTTTGATCTCATTTCCCTTAGGACTTAGGGTTTGAATAGATTAGTTATGGGACTATAGGGGCTATGGGTAGCTATTAGATCCCTTAGAAAAAGTCAGGATTCCCCTACTGCTATTAATACTGTCTGTATATCTGTTGTCTGGTGTGGTGTGCCCTCTGGGGAATATTGCTTGCTTGCTTGGGTGTTGGGTTTGTCTGGGGTCCTGGGGAAGCTGAAGATTTGTGAAGATGAAGACCAGTGGAGATTCAAAGATTGAGGATCAACTGTCAGAGTTGAGGAGAGGAGTTTCTTGCTAGCAGCTGTTGAGGAGGCTAGGGTTTAGGAGCTAGGCAGAGCTCTAGATTAGAAAGCTTGTTTCTCAAACATGGATTGCCTTGTCTGTATCCATTCTTCTCTGTGATTCAGAGTCTCTCTAAGACACTCACCCCCTTCCTTTGGAAGGCTTGGTGATAGTGTCTATGAGATAGAACTCTTGAGAGAAAATGTCTCTTGTGTTAGAAGCAGTCTGTTCACCACCCTTGGTAGTCAACTGATTGCTTAACACCCAATTCACTCTTGTGACTAATCCCTCATCCTGGAGGTTTGAGCTTGAAGAAAAGCCATTGCAGATAGAAGACTGATGATCAAAGCCCTTACCTGAAGGCCATGAAGATGGAGATTGATGCGTGTTGAAGCCTGTAGCTGATGGGAGATTACTTGGAGCCAGATGTTGATCCAGAGCTGCTGAGGCTGTTTATTTTTGCTGTATTTCATTTCTTGATGTATTGATTGGTTTTCCTGACTGTATTGTTTGCTGTTTACCCTGTTGGGTTGAAAGTGAATCCTGTTCACTTTCGCCTATTGTTTTCCAGGTTCGAGGTTGAGTGGGACTCCCTTGCCTCGCTTGTACTGTTGCATCCATGCATTTTACTGCTTTACTGTATATATCTGGTATTGTTTCTGTTTCTGCCTATCCCGTAGGATCTCTGTTTCTCTCTGTGCAAGAGAGGAGCATGATAGACACTAGGTCTTAACCCATGCATGATAACATTAGGTTAGTTTGTTTCCCTTCGCAACTGTAGGTTAGAGTTCTGTCTCTTTCTTTCTCAAAACAAACAGAAAAAACACATAAAGATTTCAAACACAATAAAAGACACTTCTTTCGTAAAAGAATGTGAACTCATCAAAACGTCATTTTTGTCCGCTTGGACTATTAATCAGAAAAACCCTTTTCAGAAGGAGTAAAATCAATCAAGACAAGCTTGTGTCGTACGTGGCCCGAACTACGTTTGCTCTGATCTTCCATGCTGTGTGGAAGTACGTAGGCATAGGATGCGATATCCTAGCGAGCAACCTTCCCCTCCTTTCCCGTAGGTAGGCGAACTACGTTGACTCTGATTTCTCGTTCCAGACGGGAATACGTAGGCATAAAGTGCGATGCTTTGCCGAGTCATTTTTATTTTCCTTTTATTTTCTTTTTGACCCTTGACCTATAGTTTAGATAGAATAACAATCCATACCCGAAACAAGCGTGGATCCCGTCGAGTACGACGGACGTGAGGGGTGCTAATACCTTCCCCTTGCGTAACCGACTCCCGAATCCAGGTTTTGGTTGCGATGACCATACCTTTCCCGTGTTGTGCGAGGTTTACTCTGAGCGTTTCCTTTCCCTCCCGTGGGATAAATAACGCACGGTGGCGACTCTTCTGTTCAGCCGGCGCCGATTTTCGCAGTAGCGACAGTGAAAAGAAAATAATCCTGCAAACAAACCAGTATTCAGAAAATCTAGCAGTTAACATAGGCACCGATGGTTCTACTGTTACGGCAATAAAAAGAGGAAACAAAGGAATTTATATTTCAGGTTCAAACATGTGATACATTGAAGCAGGCATCAGAAAACCGGCATACAACAGAATAATTGTCTTACATTATTAACCTGTACCGCGCCTATGACTTCACCCATCACAACCTGTCAAAGCAACACCAGTTAATAATTGGAACAACTTCTCTGGATTGTGGGCATTAATGCTTGGTTCACTTTATCAACTCCCTTCTGCATTCAAAGGCACCAGTGATCTTACCTCAGCTAACAGTTATCCAAAGGCTAGGAAATAACTTCAAATCGTGAGAGGCGTGTTGGCCGCTTTGATACCTCCAACTTCAAACAATGCCAAACATCAAGTGAATTCCCCTGGGCTTCTAAGCTGCTTTCTAGCCCAACCCATTACTATCCACACCTGCCAAAACCCAAGTATTGAATTAGCAGAAGTATAACCATTAGAGAATATTCCACAAAAGGATTTGAAGAATATCCCAATCAGAAACTGTGAGCATTTAACAAGATGGAGACGCCCGAATCAGAGAGGAGATCCCATCGAAACGAGAAAGGAAAGTTTCTAAATATATCCACACCAAAATAGAAGGTCCAATCAGGTTTTTAAATGCTTTAAATCAGATTTCCAAGATTCGTTCTCAAAAAAGGTCTATAAATTGAGGAGAAAGAATTCAAATAAAAAAAAACCTAGCGTACAAGATCGAAAACCCTAAAGGCTCGAGAGCTCGAGAAAGCACTTATCTTCTCCGTTGACAAAGCTGATTCCGGCCGCCGCGAGTCCAGCTCCCGCGAATTCACTCCGCCGGTGCTACACACAGACTTCGGTACACTCTAATCTCTATCCACATTCTTGTTTTGCTGATGTTTTCGTTTTGATTTCAGGTTCGGAGGTGAAGAACGAGAGAATCATGCGCGATTAGGAAGAAAGGAGAGCGATGAGAGAGTGAGGCTGGGGAGCGATAGCGGTGGAGAGGGAAGGGTGATTTGGGCGTCTGGGGTTCTTTCTCCTTTCATATTTCGTTATCTGTCTGTAATATGATTATCACCGCTAACCCGCCACACACACACCTGATACACACTAATCGTACCCCAATCAAGCTTTTAAGCTCTTATTATTTAATTAATTATAACTAGTAATCCTTTTAAAATAACTAATCAACTTTATCTTTTTTAATCAATTTAATTGCTTAAACAACCCACCCTAATTAAACCACTAACCTTTTTTTAATCAACAAATTCATGATCCAATTAATAATTTCGTTTAATTAATCTAATTAACCTTTTATTTAAAGTAATAGAATTTTCTCTTTTTAATAAAATTACTTCACTTAGTTTAGCTTTTATCTAATAAAGTATATTTAATAAAAGGCCTTTTAATCTAAAATAATTTTTATCTATTAGCAAATAACACCCTTTTTTTTATTCAACTTATTAACTTTAATCTTTAAACCATTAACTCTTTTCATAATAATTTATTTAATCAAGTTATTTATCAATAATAATAATAACTTTTTATTAACTGTTATTTAATAATGATAATTAAAACTTTTTTTATTAAACTAACCAACTTATGGTTTAAATTCATAATTAAAATTAATATAGCACTTTCTTACAAACTGATTCACCCTTTAACATGACTATCACCCTTAAAATCAATCTCGTCAAAAATAATTTATTTTCTCATAAGCATAATTCGACTAAAATTGATAATCTCCCCAATTAATTCAACAATTTCCCTAATTCAACCTCTCCCTTTAAATCAATCAATCCTACAATTAATATCAACCAACCGCGTAAACATACAAATCAATCATGCACTCACGACACATGCACCTACACTTAGCGCTTTCATGTGTATGTATGCTTTATTCTTACCCGCTCTTATCTATCCACAACTCACACTTGCACCTACACCTTAGCGCTTTCATGCGTATGTATGCTTTATTCTTATCTGCTCTTATTTATCCACAAAGCACACACTCACCTAGCGCTTTCATGCGTTCGTGTATGCCTTTACTTATCCGCAATTTCTTTATTTACCGCAATTTATATCTATCATCATTGCATCGCATCGCATTCCGTCCAAAGGAAAACCCTACACATGAGTCAACACTCTTGTGTAGTGCACATCATTTACATCATACTCCCCCATGATCCTTGATCCCATTCAAGTCGATCTTAAGTTTAGGACCTACCCCATAGGAAGGACCTTGTCTTTATCTTTACAACATAGAAGCAAACAATCAACACAATACAACTTTTCAAACTTATTCAACATTAGAGAATAGATGTTAATCATCTTAAGTGAGATATAATCTCCACCCCCACAATAATACAATCAAACATGTAGGAACTTTGCCTTAAGAGTGATAAAGGCATACTCGTCAAACAATCCGAGTACTTAAGCCCTTTTCTTAAGACGATGCAAAAACTATTTTCCTACAACCCCCTTTACACTTGTGGTGGTTACATCTCCCTTAACATGAAGACTCATCTCTTCTCCTAAACCCAATCAAAACAACTACCCTAAACCCGTAGGAACTTTGACCACAGTCAAAGAGCTCCTCTAACCCTTTAGGGGAACTACAGATACTTTGATTCCACTCCCGTAAGGATATGTAGGCATAAGATGCGATATCTTATCGAGTATACTTAGAAATAAACCACTAGGGTCCTTAATCCATTAAGCAGATAAACCCTTAGCAATAAACAAATATAAAACAAGAGGTTCCTGTAGGATACTACAGAAACTTAGGATGCTAGTACCTTCCCTAAGTTTAACCAACCCCCGAACCTAAAACAATCTAAACCTTGCATTTGCATTGCATTATGGGAATTTCGATCTTTATCCCTTCCTTTGGACAAATCAAAGTTCGGTTGCAAAATGAATTAAAGATTCAAACTAATCAATAGTTTGGTATCCGATTTTCACCGTGACACCGAGTCACCATATAAATCTAGGTTCTTGATTCTCAAATCAATTACTTCTTCTAGACCCATGATGCATGCTTCGTACTCTGCTTCGTTATTGGTGACCGGAAACGTCAGTCTAGCAGTGAACGGGATCCGTGGGGAGTCGTGATGATTGCCCCAATGCCACTTCCGTAAGAATTAACCGCCCCGTCAAATATCAATATCCATTGGGATTTCCTGTCTGGACCCTCGTCGGGCAACGGTTCATCACAATCTTTTACTTTGAGAAACATGATATCCTCATCAAGGAATTCAAATTTCATCGGCTGATAATCTTCGATTGGCTGTTCGGCAAGGTAATCAGACAATACGCTTCCCTTGATGGCATTTTGGGAAACGTACTGAATGTCATATTCTGTCAACACCATTTGCCATCTGGAAATCCTGCCCGAAAGCGCTTGCTTCTCGAAGACGTACTCGATCGGATCCATCTTCGAAATTAGCATGGTTGTGTGGTTGAGCATGTACTGTCGTAAACGTTTAGCAGCCCAGGCTAGTGCACAACACGTTTTCTCCAGCATTGAGTAACGAGATTCACAATCTGTGAAATTTTTACTCAAATAGTAAATGACATGCTCCTTTCTGCCTGTCTCGTCGTGCTGACCGAGAACACACCCCATACTATTCTCAAGAACTGTCAAGTACATGATTAAGGGTCTTCCGGCCACTGGGGGTATCAAGATCGGAGGTTCCTATAGATACTGTTTTATCTTATCAAATGCCTTCTGGCAATCCTCGTTCCAGATAATCGCCTGATCCTTCTTTAGTAGTTTGTACATCGGTTCACACGTGGCCGTGAGCTGAGAAATAAACCTTGCAATGTAGTTTATTCTGCCCAGGAAACCATGAACCTCCTTCTCGGTTTTTGGCGCTGGCATTTCTTGTATTGCTTTTATTTTCGCAGGATCAACCTCAATGCCTCTTTCACTTACGATAAACCCCAGTAGTTTTCCAGACCGTACTCTGAAAGTACACTTGTTAGGATTCAGCCTCAACCTGAACTTCCTAAGCCTCTCAAAAAGCTTCAGGAAATTGACCAGATGTCCCTCCTCCGTTTGGGACTTCGCAATCATGTCATCAACATAGACTTCAATCTCATGATGAATCACATCATGAAACAAAGTAACCATTGCTCGTTGGTAAGTGGCCCCTGCGTTCTTCAGACCGAAGGGCATTACTTTGTAGCAAAATATTCCCCAAGGTGTAATAAACGTAGTTTTCTCCATGCCCTCCGGCGCCATCTTGATCTGATTGTAGCCGGAGAAGCCATCCATGAGCGAAAACACGGAGAACTGAGTTGTATTGTCGACCAACACATCAATATGAGGGAGCGGGAAATCATCTTTAGGGCTCGCCCTGTTCAAATCCTGATAATCGACGCACATTCGTACCTTACCATCTTTCTTCGGTACAGGTACTATGTTGGCGACCCACGGAGGGTAGGTAGTGACCTCTAAGAAGCCAGCATCAAGCTGTTTCTGCACTTCTTCTTTGATCTTAACGGCCATATCTGGTCGTGTCCTCCTAAGCTTCTGCTTAACGGGAGGACAATCTTCTCGTAGTGGCAAGTGATGGACCACGATGTCAGTGTCAACTTCGGGCATATCTTCGTATGGCCAAGAAAAGACGTCACTATACTCTCGAAGCATCTCGACTAATCTTTGCTTGACATCACTCTGCAATGCGGCCCCTATCCTGACGTTCCTGACCAGTTCTTCAGAACCCAAATTCACAATCTCAATCTCTTCCTCGTGAGGCAGAATAACTTTCTCTTCTTGTTTGAACAAGCGAGCCAACTCTTCGGGAAGGTCTTCGTCTTCATCAATCTCTTCTTCGGCTTGATAGATCGGGCAATCGAAGTCGAAGTGAGTCGTAGAAGGTCCAGAGTCGATGTCATCTTCTATGTGGACCCTGCAATGACAAGGGTTAAGCTTAAGACAAGGATATGCAGGTTTGCACAATCCCTATTGCCATTTTATTGTTTTTCAAAACAAATATAAAACAGGAATAACAGAGATCACAACATTTGAATACGAAGAAAAACACCTTTTTAATTTATTGGTAAAATGCATGTACATAACCAAACAAGGCCCTGACAATAAAACCACTATGCCCCGGGTAGGACATAGGGTTGTACAATAATTGGAGAAAGTAAATCATTACTCTTTGCCTGTCACTTGGATGGTATCTCTGATGGACC
This sequence comes from Lathyrus sativus, assembly GCA_963859935.3. NCBI lineage: Eukaryota > Viridiplantae > Streptophyta > Magnoliopsida > Fabales > Fabaceae > Lathyrus > Lathyrus sativus. Next base: position 396,449,164 of record OZ012738.1, read on the forward strand.
AGTTGGTGAGGCTCTGACCTGGTTTGCTTGGCTGGATCCAGGAATCCAGGTCGCAATCGCTGTCTTCGCCGTCTTCAGACACTACGTTGACACTTTCAAATATCACCCTGCCACTGGTAAACTGGATCAGCCCTTTACCTCGCGACGCACTGTGAGAAGAGGAGGCTTCAGCCATAGGAGAGTATCCTAACCCAAACTTGTCTTGTTTGTTGGGTATTTCTAGAACTTGCCCCCAGCCTGGGGTAGATCCGGCTTGAACAACGGCCTGGGCTTCCTTGAAGGAAGAGAGAGTCATCTCTGGTTTCTCAGTTATTACTGGAGTCACGTCTTTGACCTTAACAGCTTCGAATGCCTGACATAGGGTTTCGTGGATCTCCCCATCCATCTCAACATATTTGAAGGATGACAAATGGCTCATCATTATATCTTCCTCACCACATACAGTTACAATGCTGCCCCCTACAACATACTTGAGTTTCTGGTGCAACGTGGAGGTCACGACACCAGCAGAATGGATCCATGGCCGGCCTAAGAGACAGTTGTAGGCTTGCATGATGTCCATAATGTAGAAGACTGCGTCGAAAGTTTCCGGCCCAACTTGGATTGGCAGAGTTACCTCTCCAAAGACATGACGCTTGGTTCCATTGAAAGCCTACACAACCAGATCACTGGGTGTGCAAATCAATCCTCGAGTATCAAGTTTCATCAATGCCTTCTTCGGAAGAACATTGAGCGATGACCCAGTGTCCACCAACGCATGAGCCATAACTGTTCCCCTAGACTCTATCGAGATGTGCAGGGCGCTGTTGTGGTTTCTTCCCTTCGGTGTCAGCTCCAGGTCAGTGAACCCTAACTCGTTTCCAGCATTCACGTGAGCTACTACCCCTTCCAACTGGTTGACCGAGATTTCCTACGGTACATACCTGGCATTCAAAACTTTTAACAGTGCATTGCGATGCGACTCCGAACACAACAACAAGTTCAGGATGGAAATTTTCGAGGGTGTTTGATGAAGATGGTCAATGATCTTGTAATCACTCTTTTTGATCAACCTCATGTACTCTTCAGCGTCCTGTACAAGCAAGTCCTTCTCTAACCCCCAAGGGGTTTCCTCAACGACTTTACTCTTTCCCTTATCAGTTTCTTCAACTTTATCTGCTTTGTCTACCACAATCTTAGGTGGAGCAAATACTCTTCCGCTGCGC